>CM072077.1:10040000-11240000 GCA_036785405.1 Coenonympha arcania | reverse complement strand
ACAGAATGGAAAGGATGTGTAGATTCCGGCGAAGTCGAATACTAAGCTACAAACGTACTTATACAAAATAACCTGTCAAGTGCGAGTCGGACTCGCGCACTGAGGGTTCCGCACTACAACCGGAGGAATAAAACCATAAAAACCACTTTTCTTATCGAACCGCAAAACTAACTTTGTTTTTTTTAGAGGTTTTATTGTAAATATCAAAAAACTACTTATTAGATCTCGTTCAAACCAATTTTCGGTGGAAGTTTGCATGGTAATGTACATCATGTATTTTTTTTACTTTTATCATACTCTTATTTTAGAAGTTACAGTGGGGGAGACACACATTTTACCACTTTGGAAGTGTCTCTCGCGCAAGCTATTCATTTTAGAAAAAAATGATATTAGAAACCTTAGTATCATTTTTGAAGACCTATCCACACATACGGGTTTGATGAAAAAAAAATTTTTGAGTTTCAGTTCTAAGTATGGGGCACCCCCAAAATTTATTACTTTTTTTTTAAATTTTGTGTGAAAACCTTAATGCGGTTCACAGAATACATCTACTTACCAAGTTTCAACATTATAGCTCTTATAGTTTCGGAAAAAAGTGGCTGTGACATACGGACGGACAGACGGACAGACGGACAGACAGACATGACGAATTTATAAGGGTTCGGTTTTTTTGCCATTCGGCTACGGAACCCTAAAAACCGTACCGTGATTTCGTAGAACTGACGAATGAAGATCACCAGCCCGATGTCCATTATGCAGCTTAGCACAATGATAGCGCGAGTTAATTCCGTACAGCGCCATCTATTGAGCCGGATCTTCAACTTCTGATTTTCTTATACTAATAACTACTTGCTAACAATGTATGCTCTAAATCTTAATTCCTACAGCTAACCTAAACATCCTCCCCCGCCAAGGACAGTCTAGTCCTTGCTTTAGTCGGGTAAGTGACAAAGTTTTGTTATGGCTCGTTGTTTGACCCCGCTGCTGGTACGTACATCGTACATTCAGGTGAGCCCACCTTTTCCTTCGTATTTTTTGATAACACGGCCTAATTGCTACTCTGCAGGGGGCAGCCTAGAATCCTTGATTAATACAAGCTGCCCAACCTCCACATCATTCTTTTGCTTCAGCCACTTGGGGCGCTGCTGTAACCGTGACAAATATTCGGACTGCCAGTGGTTCCAAAAGTTTTGTACAGTTCTTTGTATTAGTTGCCATCTGGTCAGATTATTCATATTCACGGTGTCATAGTTTCTATCTGGTATGGATACCATCGCTTCTCCTATCAGGAAGTGACCTATTTCTGTTATTGGTCGTGAGTTCAGGCAGGCTTCAATTTGAGTAAGTACGGTGTAGAGTTCCTCAAATGTCAATGTCGAATTTTTCAAAAGTCGTTGCAGGTGGTACTTTGTCGACTTTACACCGGCTTCCCATAATCCGCCGAAATTTGGTGCTCCCGACGGTATGTATTTCCATCTAGTGCCTCTATTATCCAATTGACTTTGTAGCTCAACTGGAAGTTCATTTTTTCCCAGTCTCCACATCTCTAAAAAAGTCTTTTCTGAAGAGATAAACGTCGTACCATGGTCACTCCATAGCTCCTTGCAGTGTCCGCGTCTGGATACAAATCTTTTGAATGCTGCTATAAATGCCTGAGTTGTAATGTCGCTTACCAGTTCTAGACGAATGGCTTTGGTTGCCATACAAATGAATAAACATAATATATAGGATTTGTACGTTTTAGCTCCACGACCTTTACTCATTCTAGACGTAATAGGTCCAGCAAAATCAACTCCGCTAACGGAAAAAGCACGCGATGGGGTTACTCTAACATCCGGTAAGTCACCCATCATTTGTTCGCCAGCAGTCGCGTTGTATCTAGCACACAATATACATTTTCGGTAGTATCTTTTAATACTTTGCCCTCCTTTAATAATCCAATACTTAATCCATTACTCAAGTATGTAGACATCAATTGATAACCACCATGTAAGGTTTGTAAATGTGCTTCGCGTAGTAATAATGGTAAGAGAACATTGTCCTTTGTAAATATGATGGGGTGTTTCCTATTAAATTCTATTTGCGCATGTTCAGTCTACCTCCAACCCTAACAATTCCATCATCGTCCAGGTAAGGATTTAAGGGTAATAATCTACTACTTGTTTTAATTGCTTTTCCCTTTTTCAGGTTTGCTACTTCATCTGGAAATTCGATCTCTTGTGCTATTTTCAAACATACGGTAAGGGCTTCTTCTTTCTCTTGACTTGTTATATGTTTGGGTAATTTCTCTTTCCTTTTCAGATTCTTCCACCTTCGACAGTATGCAACAACATGTAGTAGTTTCGTTAAGGATGAGTACTTCTTCAATAACGTAATTTTCGATTCTATTTCATCTGTAGTGACATTTATCATTGCACATTTCACCGATATGCGTTTTTCTTCTTCTGTTTCAGGTATATCTACAGTTGATAGTGTCAATCCGTCTTCATGAAGAAACTGAGGTCCTTTCCAACACAATTCCTATGTCTTCAACTGACTTGGGCAAATACCTCTAGATGCTGGATCTGCAGGGTTTTCCTTTGTGTTTACATAAGACCACTTTTGTAATTCAAAACCCCCAAGTTGCAATACTTCAGTAAGTTGTCTTTGCATTTCTATCGCTGTTTCTTCATCATCACTAATACATCATCCATGTAGAAATCTCTAAGGACAATATCTTTAGCTAAAGGATACTTGCCATCCTTTGCCTCATCTAATGCAACTTGTTTCAGGGTTTTCATCGCTAGGTATGGTGCACATGCTGTACCAACCGTAACGGTAAGTAATCTGTAATCTCGTATCTCATCTTTTGGATTAAATCTGTACAAAATTCTCTGATAATCACAGTCTTCTGGACGCACTCTTATTTGGCGATACATTTTAACGATATCTGCCACGAAGCATATTTTGTGTAATCTCCATCGGATTATTATATTTCTCAACTCTTCCTTGCTTGTCTCCTTATCTTCCCTTATCACGGCGTGATGCGGGAGGTACACTGCTTTGTTTTGCATCTGCTCTGGTCTTACAAGTTCCATATGTTCCAATTTTAAATACTCATGCATAACTCTGTTATATTCTTCTCTGTGCTTTTTATAGTCTAACCTGTTCTCTAAGCTCTTAAATCTCTTCAGTGCAATTGCTCTCGAATTTTCGGGTAGGCTTGGATTGTCTGATCATCAGCTTGTCTTCTGGTCTGCTCGTAAATTCTCTCCGCTCTAACTTCTAATGCAGTGAGGGCGTTCTTGTGCTCTAAAGATTCCACTTCCCAGAATCGCTGCAGCATGGTATCTAAGCTAACATTAAGGTGCATACTGACGCTGACCCTGTTCAGAGAATGTTCTGGTTGTGCTCCTCCTCCAGAAATTAAGAACGCACTTGACAATGTGTAATTGTTTAAGTGTATTAGCAATTGGCTTTGATTTAGCCAATGCTCAGTGATACAAAGAATGTCAATATTGCATTGATTGATAAACATTTCTATTTCATGTTCTTTGCCGGGTAAGCCCTGAATATTCTGATGGACACATATTTTACAGAGCTTATCCTTTGTCGTGCTATTTAGTTTAAATTATTTTGGTCACAATTTACAATAGTAGAATTACTATTAATTGAAGTAAAAATAGGTAAATTAGTATTATTACTAATTATGTCAATATTACTATTTGTACAACATGTACCAAAGTCAACTGGTTTCGTGCTAAATATAGCCGAGTCCACAATATTACAAGCTACAAGAGTAGCTATTCGTTTTTTATAAGTAAAAGGTAAGTACATTGTACCTTCTGTCATTGGAATTCTATTCACAAATTTATTTAAATCAAAAATATGGAAATTGTCCCTATGACTAAACGCTAAATTATACAAAGCTGCATTGAGTTTGTATGCCTCCTCATTTTGCTTTTGGGTCAGGTGATCTGAGTATGGAAATGTACATATTATAAATTTGCACCAAGACTTCCTTTGCAATGTGATCATATGCTCAAAACTTTTTATCATTAATTTCTTGGTAATATCTAATCTATTGAAGGTTATAAGTAATGCAGTGGTATTTTTATCCAGCAGTTGAAAGAGCAATGTATATCGAACTTGTCGCTCATTTAGTGTTGATCACTAATGCACTTTAAAATTTAAGTGAAGCCAGTTTATTTGAAATATGTTTCATACATTGTCGCATTGCTACAATGTCCATTTTTGTGTTTCACTCATCAAAGCAGCACTGTATAAAAAACCATAGACAAGCGAGCTAATTCTACAACGGCCAAGATCTGTCGCGCTCGCGCGTATCTACTGTAGTTCATAAGCTACAACAAATCCATTCTAATTTTTTCCTCTCTTTGGTAGTGAAATTAAAACACTACAATTAATTTTTTAACTGCGTACCTGTACCACATAACCTTTATGTAACCATACAGTTTATCAATAAAGCACTTATTTTACGAAATATTCCTCCTTTCTTTTTATGCAACCTTTCTTCTATTTTTATGGCCAAGAATGATGATATAAATATGAGCATGTCTTCACTATCTTCTGGGGCCGTACCACCAAGGCTAATAGCAGTATTATTATAATATTGTTTTGACATTTTCATAAAATGTCAGCATGCAAATTTTAAAACAATATTAGGTAGGTACAATAATACTGCTATAAGCATATACCTAAGCATTGGTGGTAGGGGCCCTACCGTAGGGCCCCTGCTCTCGTTTACTGTAGATTACTTAGTAGGTACCTATCTACCTATTTAGAATCCGTCTTGTAGATTATACAGATTACAGACTACTATTTTTCATAGTTTTCACCAGTTGGTAGGAATGCAAATTGCGAAATTCGCAGTCGCAAATCATTTTGAGCATGCTGTTTACAAATTCTAACGAAACTAAAATGTTGGTATGGCACCGACTTCAAAAACTAAATAGTTATACCCAGATTTATTAGAAATTACTTTGTGCTTTTCAGTGGCTTTGTTTTTTGAAGGCGGTTCCCTTTTTTAAAAAAAGAAATTGAAATATCATGTGTTTTGATTGGGATTTTTTTTTATTTCATACTTTTTAGTGATAAGTAGGTAGATACTTCATCTATCTTAGGTTTTGGGCTTATTACTACCTTATCAATTTATTTTAGTGGTAGGTTTTTAGTGACAATCTTAGGCTTAGTACTAGCCTAAGATTAATCACTAAAAACATATTATCATAACATAGTATATTAATGACTTAGACATACAGCCTATCTGGACATACGGTATACAACTCTGGGGTACAGCCAGCACAAGCAATATTGAGATTCTAAAAATATTCCAAAATAAGGCCATGAGAACCATATTCAACATCCCGCCCTATATAAGTAATAAAAACATTCAAAAAGACCTCAACATAAGAACTGTTAGGCAAGAAATAGAATTACACAGTGGGAAATATCAGAAGCGACTCGCGGCTCACATAAATAGCTTGGCAAGCAGACTGGAGGGAGAGGGCAGTCTCCGCTTCTGTAGATTAAAAAGGAATAGTGTCTCCGATCTGTCCCACAGATTCTACAGTCCATAGGAAACTCCGTCAAGGGACGGATACCTTGCTCGAAGCAAGCAATGACTGCTACCAACAACCGCACGGCCCAATGTCCAACGATGACAGATTGCCGAGATACAGATTTGAAAAAGAAAAAAAAAATTATACTTTATATATAAGTTTATAACTTATCATTTTTCAAAGACGTTATACTATAACAAGACTGAGCACTATGATGAAAAAAACGGTCCGCGTGAGAGGGCACCTTAGGTAGGGCGTCCCTTTCTAATTTAAGGTGACCTTTACTTACAAATTATTTTTAAAACGATTGTGTACATAATATATTAATATAACATGTATCTTGATGCCTATGCTGATTGACTGCTGACTCATTTATCACTTCGCCCGGGAAGTTCGAATAATATTTTTTACACAATATCACCTGACAATATCATACACAATAAAAAAATGAAATATCCAATTTGGTGCAGTCGATCGGAAGTTAAGGTAGGTATGTGCTTACACATGAACATGGGAGATTTATTTTTATTATAATAGTAGACTATAATTATACATCTGCAATTAAAGTCCTACTACAAGAAAAATCTTTGATCTACGTAATTCATGGTTACCCTACAGAACAGCAGTGAACAAACCGCCATCTTACTTTTAGTAATACCAGTCCCAAGGACATAAATACTACTTTAACTCAATAATATATTTTTTTAATACAACGAAATAATTATTATTTAAAATAATTACTTATAATAACTGTAGAAACTTATTAAAATGAGTTTCAGAGTTTATAGATGTTTCGTTTTGGTATATTATAAAAAAAAAAAACAAAAATAAAAAAATCTAGCGTTTCTACCAAACCTAATATTTAGTTGAGATGGCAAGATGTCAAACTAGGACACGACGACCAAATCTATCCGTCTCTCTCAGGACCGCTTTTAGCTAGCTACTGCTTGTAAGATAATAGCTCCTCTAAGATCTTGGCAATAAGTGTCAATTGAGCATAGCAAGAATGGTTAGTACTCAATCTTGTTAGTGTATAATATCTTTGTTATTATTGCAGTCGTTTTTTTTTTTTTATTAATCTTGTTACCCGTGAGTCCGCATGTGACTCACTAAGTTATTCCTCTGTGTACATTTATAACTACATATTATCTTCGCAAGTAAAAGGCAGTCTTCGTATGTCTTACTAAACTAGAACTATTAATAAATGTATGCTTACATATCGTACAAGTATTTAAGGCTTTTCACCAGTGTGAGTCCTAATATGAGACACAAAATCACTTTTCTTTGAAAACTCGTAACTACATCTCTTACAAGAGTAAGGCTTTTCACCAGTGTGAGTCCTTATATGACGCACTAAATCACTTTTCTGTGAACACTTGTAACTACATAACTTACAAGCATAAGGTTTTTCACCAGTGTGAGTCGTCATGTGCCTCATTAAATTACTTTTTTCTGAACTTTTGTAACTACATAACTTACAAGAGTAAGCCTTTTCACCAGTGTGAGTCCTCATATGACTCACTAAATGACTTTTCTGTGAACAATTGTAACTACATAACTTACAAGAGTAAGGCTTTTCACCAGTGTGGTTCCTCATGTGATTCACTAAATTAGTTTTCTGTGAACACTTGTAACTACATAACTTACAAGCATAAGGCTTTTCACCAGTGTGAGTCCTCATGTGACTCACTAAATGACTGTTCAATGCACACTTGTAACTACATAACTTACAAGCATAAGGCTTTTCACCAGTGTGAGTCCTCATATGACTCACTAAATGACTGTCCTGTGCACACTTGTAACTACATAACTTACAAGCATAAGGCTTTTCACCAGTGTGAGTCCTTATGTGATTCACTAAATCACTTTTACGTGCACATTTATAATTACAAAACTTACAAGCATAAGGCTTTTCACCAGTGTGAGTCGTCATGTGACTCACTAAATGACTGTTCAATGCACACTTGTAACTACATAACTTACAGGAATAAGGTTTACTGTGAGTCTGGATGTGATATACGAGGGCACTCTTTTGTGCAAACATACGTTGACAAACATCACAGATAAAAGATTTGTTCTGAGAGTGTATGTGATGTCTGTTTCCTGATGAAGATGGCTCAGCTTCACTCAGTTCTGATGCAGCAGGCTCGTTGTGTGAGGCAGCGACTTCACTCTCACTAGCTGCGCGATGCTGGGCGTCTTCAGAAGCAGTACAAGTATTCAGAGTATCACAAGAACCGACAGCTTGTCGTGTGTGCGTCGGTGATCTATCTCGTATTGATACAAGCGAATCAGGATTTTTGAAGATGTCATACAACTTGACCACGCAATGTCTGATGATTGTTTCTGGTTCGTCGTCGCTGTCGGCTGGTCGGTTGTGTGACGCGCTCCTGTGCACGAGTGCTCGTTCCCTTCGCTGGGTTGTGTCGGCTGCTTCAGTCACGCGCGCTTTGTTTTCTATTTTGGACACAAGTCCTGCGGACAAAGGAGCGACTGAAACAAAACATTTCTCTCATTCAACAATAAACGTCCTTAGTAACTACTCGTTATTATGCAGCCATGTAAACTTATATTGGGACTTCTCAATGTGCACTACAAATTGCGAGAATCGTTCAGTAATTCAGACTTGAATATTTCAATACCAGCCAAAAACTAAAATTGCTCATATGTAATGCAGGTTTGTTTGTTCATCATCTTCACACAGTTGCTTTATTTCAATTGTTTCACAGGAACTAATATATAAGTAGATTTTTAAACAATTCTGAGATTTACAAACGTTTTTTTTAATTTACTGGAACAATCGTTCAAAGGAGGTTTTCTTCTTGTGTGCCTCGTCAAAGTACTTGCATCTGCACTTTTATAATTACAAAACTTACAACAACAAGGCTTTTCACTGTGTCATGTGACTCACTCAGTTAGTGTTCCTTGCATTTTTGTAAGTAGATACATATGTTACAAGAGTAAGGCTTCGGCGTCTATTTATCGAGGAAGGTTATAGGCTATATAACATCACGCTATGACAATAGGAGCGAATCACCACTGAGAATGTTGAATTGCGTGCGCTGCGTAAGTGCGTACGGTTCCATTAAAAGTTGTATGCACGTGTAAATGTTTGCACGTGGAGTCGTTATAACGGGACTCGTACAAACAGCAACAGGTAGCAAAGTACTCACTAATGAACAAACGATTTGTCACTCACCTACACTCTGCGCGCAGTCCTGGCGACGAGCCAGCTCGCGGGTGTCCTCCCTGTGGACAACATCACCACATCATACTTGACAGTGTGAACTAGCTGCAGCCCTTGGCTCAGAGATCTCTCTCTCGGCTCAGCTGTGCACAGCAGCGACACCCTTCCAGCTTCCGTGTTCCCAGCCGAGACTGAATAGGCATTGTCTGCTAAGATTGCAATAGAGAGGAACAAAACAACAGCATAGAAGCTGTAGGTATTGTTTTGTTCCTCTCTGTATTAAAAAAGCATAATATCATTTAAGGGACAAAAGAAGGGCATAAAGGAGTTGTTGAATTATATTATTACTATATATATAGCTACTCGTGCTGATTCACTGACTGACTCACTGATTGATCACCTCTCCTGAACAATTTTGTATGAAAAATTTTTTTTTCACGAATGGGGTCGTATAGAAGAAAACAATTCATTCGGAGGAAAAATACGGAGAAAGCTGATGATTGAGGATTTCGAAGACGGGTGAAGAGCACAGCCAGGGTATTGAAGATAAGTGGGAGGTGCTCGACCAAATGTCATTCGAAACGTCATCCAATTGGCAGTGAGCTGAAAAAAAATTCAAAATGGCGGATTCAAAATGGCCGCCATTCGAATTTCGTCGATATCTCGGAAAGTATAAAAGATGGAAGAACGGTTTCTTGACAAGAAGTGATCAGGACCCGAAGGTCTATTCGACGGACAGAAAAAAATTCAAAATGGCGGAATTTTTTTTTACCATTGAAAATGTATGGCGGATGTTGAAGTGACTAAAAGTTGGAAGGCAAATAGGGGGAAGACAGCACGCGGGCCACATGTGGCCCGCGCCCCCACGCGCCCTACTAGTAAAAATATAAAGCACAACACTCATATTATAATACTGATATGTCCCCGTTTACTAATTAATTAGTAACAAACAGCAATTCTAAAAAAAGTCTCCAGGGAATCTTCGCCGGGGGAAAAACTTGTCTCAAAAAAATTATTGAGACATGGAAAAAAAAGGCATTGTCTAGGCGAGCGCGCTCCACGGTCCACCCCAGACCTCATCATTGCCGTCCATCAGGCACGATTGTAACGAACGCGCTTCCCCGTCGCACCGTCGCACGGAGCGAGTGTAATGACAAGCGATAGAGAGCCACGATCGGCCTAAGCGTTCGTTGTGACGCAGCTATCTCTTTATGACGTCATCAGAAACATATGATCCCCACGACGCTCGAGTGACTACCGAAAGCCCACTCGGGCTCCCCTACTATTACTATTATTACTGACGTGTCTCCTCCGTGTTCACTCTCGAGCTCGTCCAGCGCTAGGGCTTCGGTCCCGGGGGCCGCGGCCTCGTCCAGCAGCCTGGCCTGCAGCGCGATGCTGCGGTCGGAGCAGTCCGCGGCTAGCAGCGACTCCTCGCCGTCCTCAGCCGCCTCTGCAGCGACACGACAGTTACTGGTTGTGAGACTCTTCTCGCGAAGTTCGTCCGGGTAGGTGCCAGCGCGGCGTCAGTTATTGTACCGCGAAGCAGTCACGTACTGCTGTGTTTCAGTTTGTAGCCAACGAGATAACTGGCCAAAATGAGACCTAACAACTGATGTCTCATGGTGATGAGCAGTGCAGTGTGTCCTATGATACTGCAATGCAAAATTATGGTATGCACTGCATTTTACATGGCATGCGACACTTTAACATCAGGTGAACATCTTGTTCATCTCATTATTCTTTTGTGTCACAGATTATAATGATCTTTAACCTCCAACACAAAAACAACGGATAAAACTTTGACTAGTGTTTGAAATTTTTTTGTTTTCTAGTCTTTGTCATTCGTTGGGCCTGAAAATAGGGTGTTAGCTATTTTTCATACCATAAATAGCAAAACAACGTATGCTGAGTCATCTACTAAAATTATGTAAGATTAAAACAATTCCTCACCTTCAGAGTACAACATTTCCATCTCTTCATCGAACTCTGTTTTAACTACAACATCATTCTCCTCTGATGTTGTCTGTTTGTCATCAACACATGACGTCACAAAGTCACAGGGGTCTGAAGTCTCTGGTGAAGTCACAAAGTCCCTTTCAAGTTGCTTCTGTTCACGGTTGATGAGCTCCACATGCCTCATTGTTATCTGAAACAGGTTCTCTGTTGAATCAAGCATCAAACACATAGAGCAACAGAAACAGGAACAAGAAATTTAGGATTCCCTTGGGATTTGTGGAGCCTCAGGTAGAATATTATAAAGTATATATGCTATGCCATGTTGGAGTAGAATGATTTTGCACAAGTACCCATGCATTGTCATCTAAACTGAACGTGTATACAAAATTTCAGCTCAATCGGATGGAGATATCTGCTTCAAAAATGAGTTGTAAGATTCCACCCGAACAAACCAACTCGTACATTGCAAGTTAAATAAAAGCTTGTAATAAATAAGTACTCACTGCTCCGTATTGCTGCAGCAAGCCCATCATCAGGGAGCGAGCTCTCAAGCTCTGCTCTCTGAATCTACTGAAGCTCCTCAGTGTGCGAGCGCACCGCACGCAGACTGTCGCCTGCAGGTTTCCATCACACGGCTGAAACAAGCAACTTTTCATAGCATGCATGTTATGGAGACATGAAATTCAAGTATTGAACTGAGAAACTCAACTAATCAGGTATTCTAACGCTAAGCAATGTCAGTAATTGTTGTGTTTCAGTGTGCAGGCTACTGTAGCCAATCAGTTCACTGGGCAAAATGAGACCTAAGAACTGATGTCTCTGGGTGATGAGTGCAATGCAATGCTTCATATGATACTGCAATGCAAAATTATGAAACATACTGCATTCAATGTATGTACACTCTCTACATAAGGTTAACATCATTCTAACATATATAACACACCTGTGAATGATGTCATACACTTATAAACTTACAGGTTCTCCTGTCAGTGTGATGTACGCCTCTCGCAGGTCCTGTCTGCTCATCAGCAGCAGCTTCGCGCGGGTGTGCAGGCACGTCATGCAGACCTGCAAGAGTGCTGCTAGTTACTGCACCTTGTCAAATTATTGTAACAATAAAATAAATAAATAAATAATCTGATCTCTGTGGAGATTTTCACAGCTGCTGGACACATGCTGCAAAAATGTGTGCGCAAACACAGGTGCACGATAGAGGAATAGAGATATTATTCCTCTGTCTCATAATCTGATGGGACCACAGCTCCGACACGACCAGAGAGACATCGGGCACATGACCAGCGGATGAATGATCTCTTGTGATCTGCAGTCAAACATGCCCACACCTCGACCAATGAGACAGTTACAACAACAACAGCTTATAAGGAAGATGACAATATGAGCAAGTTACCAGCACTGGTGAAGGAACAGCGCCCGCGCTGAGTTGCCTGGAGCCACTTTCACTCACAGACATGTGGTCAGCACAGAAGTGCCACGAGCAGACCACTGCAGAGTCTGGCAGGCTAATGTCTGGCAGGCTGAGGGCTGAGAGCCAAGCCGTGCGCAAACGCTCTTCACTGGGGAACCTGGACATTACCACATGCTATATTATGCAATAAAATAAATAACGCATAAGAATTATTATAGGGCGAATTTATATAGATAGTAGATACTTATATAAATAGGGAATCGAACACACAACTTACAATGCAGAGGGCGGGACCGCTACCAATTACTACGCCAATCAGCAAAATGCTTAAATTGACAAAGCAAGAACCTACACTTCCATTCACCATTTTTGATCTTTAGAACCCAATAGAACTAATGACTTCTATGTATCCTTTAGAACCAGAAACAATGATAAAGAAAATCTACTCATGCAGATGTTGGGGTAGTCTTTAGCACCTGACCCGTAGCGTGGGGGGGGAGTGGGGTTAGGGGGGTTGGGAGGGGATTCTACCCTCCAAGCCAAAATTTACGAGGCCTTATACTTTTCGAGAAATAATTTTTTAAATTAAAAAATCTTTACCTCTTCTAAGGTGATCTTAAGCTTAATCCTCATATTATGTAGTCATAATATTATGTGATCTTAAGTTTTTACGTACTTATTTAAAATTATAAAAATTCAGAAATTAATTTTTCTTATTAAGTCTCGAAAATTAAAATGACTTAAGTATCAAAGAAGACGATTATGTGAAGTGTATTACATAAAAAACTTTCGTGAAAATATAAGTTATGTGGCCGAAAATGAGTTACGGGTCAGGTGCCGAAGTTGAGCCTTGGCCTCTTTAGTCGAGGCCATAGATTAGTTACTATATACCTACTAGAGACTCGAGGCAGTCAAAACCATGGCCCCGCCCTACATACAGCAGGCCACTGGTCAAAACTCAAATAACGTACTCAGTACTCACTCGTGGAAAGATACATCCGGTTCTTCTGCTGAGGACGCTGCGCGGGAACTGTTACTGCACGAGGGCACGCTGCACGTCTTGAGCATGCTTGTGTGTTTGTCTTAGCTCCCTCAGTGCGAAGTTAGCTTAGCGTTATGTGGTTTTAAGATATTTGCCAAATCAATGATTGCTACTTGCGATCATCAACGAAATGATTTGGAGACGGGAAAACGAAACGAAAATTGAAAACAAAAACACCCACAATCCCCAAAGTGTGAAAACCACATGCACAGAACACTATTACTCCTGGCGGACCACATGTAGTCCACAGAACACGTCATATACTCTCTAACGAGAGAAGAATGTTAACTTCATACTTTGAAAATGCCAACAAGAGCTCACTAGCGCTTCAGTGTATGCCTCGACGAACTAATCGGTATAGCGGGAAATTTAAATTTAAACTAACCGATAGGGCGGGAGATTTGAATCATAAGAACCCATTTAAAACCAATGTTTCAATCGTCAAAGATTTCACTTACTAAGGAATAAATATTTCATACAAAACTTAATAAAATATTTTTTCTAGGATAGTAAGAATACTTGGCGATCGAAACATTGGTTTTTAATATGGAGCGGGCCGTACCACCCATCTCTTATAGCAAGCAGTGGTACGGCCCGCTCCATATTAAAAACCAATGTTTCGATCGCGAAGTATTCTTACTATCCTAGAAATAAATATTTTATTAAGTTTTGTATGAAATATTTATTCCTTAGTAAGTGAAATCTTTGACGATTGAAACATTGGTTTTAATATGAAGAACAGGATTCATTTAAGTAATCATAGAATTTTCCCTAAAGTTAAAATAAGGCAAAAATAATTTGAAATTCAAAGTTATTTATTTCATACAGACCTAACTTACAGGCACTTCTTATGATTCAGTAAAAATTATATAATATTATGAGTTAGTTACAAAACTTATAAAAATGATAACTTTTACGACTTAAAACATGAAACTAAGTATACAAGTTCACCACACCATTCCATTATTCTGGTGTACAGTACAGCATACGGTTTAGCAAGTATTCGCAATACTCGTACATCGACAAATCGTTTTTTTTACAGCATCGTAACAAATTTAATTAATAACAATGAGAAAAGTAGAAACTGCTTGGACGATAGCTACAATATTTTAAACAATTTCCGAGAATTCTTAAGCAAAGATGATTTAGAGTCATCTGTGGTAACAGATGACTCTTCATCATTCGTTCTCTCCATGGAACGTATCGATGAAATCACAGTCTCAGGTGATGTAAATTTTGACACACCTCAGTGTTCTGAAGAAATGCAAGCATGTGCATATGTTTGTGGATTTATTATAAAAAAATATGTGCATAAACTGCCAACAATGCAGAAAAATCATGCTTGCTGAGCAGAATACTGAGGTGTGTCATTTATTTACATCACTAAAAGAATACAGTGATGTCAAGTCCAGCTTAAAGTATGTTCGAGTAAGTTTCTGTGACATGGTAGAAAACGCTGCCAGATTAATAAATAACTATTTAAAAGTTAATGCTTACAAAGAAAAAGTCAAATGTAATTTAATAAAAATTTGTTACGATGTTTTGTAAACCTCTTAAATACCATTCCATTATTCTGGTGTACAGCATACGGTTTAGCAAGTGTTCGCAATACTCGTACATCGACAAATCGTTTTTTTTCGTTCGTCGTTTAACGGCTTCGTCACAAAACATGCGAGTTTTCTCTGTTATACAAATACTTTATTAGAACGTTTTGTATGGAATAAGTTTCCACCTAACAACTGAGAACTGCATCAAAATGTGTGGCGTGGTTTGCATATTATATTAGTAGTTTATGTAACGGTTACATAATGGGGGGTATTAAAACACGAGTGTGAGTTTAAAAAATGAGCCGCAGGCGAGTTTCTTAATAGTATCACACGAGTAGTAGTTTTAATACCTAATTATGTAGAGTTTCATACACTACTTTATCTACGCTCATATTATTATCATAAATCCAAATCATAAAATCTTGCTAACGTTTGTCGTAAATCATTGCAACTACTAAGATGTCAGGTGGAGTGAAATTTTCTTTAGTAAGGTTCACTGCTAGTCATTTTTCAGCACAAAGTTTTGACTAAGTAACAAAAAAAAAATTGGTTGTCTGTAAAGTCGGTTTACGGACGATAGATTTACGAGATAACGTCATAATCGTAATCGTTATCGTTGTCGTAATCGTAATCGTAACCGTAATCATAATCACAGGCCCAGGTGAAACGATACGCGGAACGTTAGACATTGTGTTGTTGTCTATGGTCAATCATGGCCCATCCATACTCTCGGCAATGACTACCAACTATATTATGTTATCTGTAGATTCACTTAAAAAAATATTACATAAAAAATATTACCCCAGATACAAATACAGGAATCCAGAGCCGTGTATCGTTATGGATATTAAACAACTTTCTTTAAATATTTCCATAGTAGAGTGATGTTATTATGAATAACTTTTTAATAATTATAGAAGTCTGTGAATAAAGTAGGTTATTATTTGACACATTTCGATTTCATAATTCGAACTTTAAGCAATGAGCGTAGATAAAATATATTATAATGCAGCACTTTAAACATTTTGCAATATATTCAGTTTTCGGTTTAAAGATTTTTTTGCCGCTTCTTCCACAAAATCCCTATTTTTTAAACTACAAAACCGTTTTAGGCATATTGCAATTGTGGAGTCCACTATTTTTTTAAAATTTTCTTCAAAATGTTCTGCACACCCCTTCAGCCACTCTTTATTCAATTCATCGTAACAAATTTTTATTAAATTACATTTCACTTTTTCTTTGTAAGCATTAACTTTTAAATAGTTATTTATTAATTTGGCAGCGTTTTCTACCATGTCACAGAAACATACTCGAACATACTTTAAGCTGGACTTGACATCACTGTATTCTTTTAGTGATGTAAATAAATGACACACCTCAGTATTCTGCTCAGCAAGCATGATTTTTCTGCATTGTTGGCAGTTTATGCACATCTTTTTTATAATAAATCCACAAACATATGCACATGCTTGCATTTCTCCAGAACACTGAGGTGTGTCAAAATTTACATCACCTGAGACTGTGATTTCATCGATACGTTCCATGGAGAGAACGAATGATGAAGAGTCATCTGTTACCACAGATGACACTTCATCATCTTTGCTTAAAAATTCTCGGAAATTGTTTAAAAGATTGTAGCTATCGTCCAAGCAGTTTCTACTTTTCTCATTGTTATTAATTAAATTTGTTACGATGCTTGTTTTCAGGCCAGCAATAAATTGAACCGAAGTGGGGTTTGGATTACATCCACAATTGCTCCTTATGCATCCAAAACAGTTTTCTAGAGGATCTTGGTTAAGCCTTCTTATAGATATCGCGTTTATATCACACGCTTTCAAATTTTGAAATATCCGCTCAATCGCGTTTATTGTCCTCAACCAGCCATCTTGTGATGGAGGCCTACTTCTTGCTCCAATAAATTTCATTTTAGCAAAAAATCTTTTCATTTTAGCAAAAAATTTTAAATGAGGACTGGATGAGGACATATTTCTGAGCAGCGCTTTGCCTCGTTTTAAATCTGGTGTATTGCCATTCACTGCATCAAATAGTTGGTCCATGTTTGCGACGACAGTAGCTGTTCCCACAGCCTCTGGGGGTAATTCATCTGAAAGTAAACAAAGGAAGATCTTATATACTCGTAATTTTATTCAAGTGAATTATTATCTACAAAATTAAAAATTGATTTTGTTTTTTGCTTTATGTAATTTAATTAGATGCAGTAAGCTTATGTCAGTTACATTGCAAGACTGGCAGTAATTATTGTTTGTGGCAGTAAGTTGCTTAATATAATATTATATTTTAAAAATTGAGAGGATGGACCTGTACACTCAGCCTTAAGTGTGACTTTTTGTTAGAAATAAGTGTGAACAAATTTCCGATACTAACTAGCTGACCTGGCAAACGTTGTTTTGCCATTAGAGATATTATGAAAAATAGCTTACAACCTGCTCTGTCTTAGTCAAAAAATTCATAACAATCATACTGATATTAAAAATGTGAAAGTTTGTATGTTCGGATTTTTGTTACTCAATAGGTACATTGCCATAAGTAGATACCAAACTTCAATAAAATTAGGTATAAAGATTGGAAAGGGTAACAGGAAAGGGGAATCCATAATTCCCTCAGGATTTGTGTCAAAATCTAAATTCATGCGGGCGCATCAGTGGGCAAACCCTAAATGGATATAAGCATTAAATTAAATTTTTATCTAAATATATCGGATAAAAAAAATTTAAAACTTACTTATACCACATTTAGCAAATATTCCTGATGCTACTGAATGGCTTAGCACTTGAGCAGCTAAGCTCACTTTCATTTTCTGCTTGCCATTTGGTTGTAGATGCTGTTTTGTTAATGACGGAGCATACACAAAATTTGGATTCAAAGAGTCCATCTCAAAAAACTTTTCGATATGACTCCATTTTGCAACACCTGCAAAAAAGAACAAAAACGTTTCATTTCATTTGTTTGATAGATATTACTTATTTTGGATAACATACTTATCAACAATTTATGCAAACTAACTAACCTTGTACTTGTTGCTCTTCTGTTTGTAAGTCTAATGTGAATTCAATGTCATGTTTCATAAAATTGTTTCTGAAACATTTTAATAGATGAGGAGGATCCAAGATTGTGACAATTTCATGTCCTTGAAAGTTAAAGTATGGTTGATCTCTTGATGATCCTAATAAATTTATGGCACGTATATTCACACCATCCAGATCACATACTGTCCCCATCACTTGTAATCCAGCACTAAAACAAGCATCCAAGACCTGTAACACAAAAACTCACGTTTACATTTATATATTAGTGGGGATATTCTATGAATATTTCAAGATCCTACCTATTGCCATTATCATTATTGGATGGGCTGCTTATTATTTTTGTAACGTATAAATTTGGCTCAATTAAATCCCTACCCTAAGATCCTTCATTTTTTAAATATCCCTTTCATTTCCATGACGATCCTAAAAATATAGCACTAGCGACCAAAATCTACATCGTGCATTAAGAGATGGCGTTAGTGGTTCAAAATGTGCATAAGAAAACGTCACTGTCTTACCGTCAATCTCGCCGCATAACGCAAAAAGATTTGAATTCGAACGCCGCGCGTGATCTGCACATAATTTCGCAGTTCCACGTCTATTACGAAATGCCTATGGTTTATACACGCTAAAACATACCGAAAAGGACTAAACTGAACAATATAACATCAAATA
This sequence comes from Coenonympha arcania, assembly GCA_036785405.1. NCBI lineage: Eukaryota > Metazoa > Arthropoda > Insecta > Lepidoptera > Nymphalidae > Coenonympha > Coenonympha arcania. Next base: position 11,221,556 of record CM072077.1, on the reverse strand, counting down.
TTCGTGAAGTGTGGTGAAAAAACTCAGGGTGGTTCCTTGGTGTTGGATTCCTGGATGCAGCCGGCTGTTCCGTGGAGGAAAGAAGTTTCAAGGTCAGTGCCTAGTGCTATTCCCATATGATTATCCTTTACCATAACCCGTACCCTGAGCCAAAACAGAATTAAAAGAAATACAGTCCAAATCATATTTATAGAACCAGCGCTCATCCATATTTCTGTTCCATACGAGCCGGATATATTTTCTAACGCGTAGGGTAGGACATAGCTGTGTTCCTGGTGTGCTGATATTTAAATTTTCACGCTTGTAATTTCTTATTTACGTAGTAAATACTTATTTATCGTTAACGCCGCATTTGCTTATGTAGTAAGAATTACAAATCAGTGCATTATAGGTTTTAAAATACATAACTATACCTAAATACGCAATCTCCGCCGCGCGTCGCGACCCGCTATTGTTCAGGTTTTTTATATATGTATTCATTACGCTTCCTAGGTTTTATACCTAATCGCCTCAAAATACAAGTCATAGGCCTTTCACAATCATTTATACTCGCTTAATAACTTATTTCAGTTACTATACTCGCTTATTTAACTGTCGAAATACTTAAACAATTAGATAAAAGTCGTATTAAACGACAATTCCGCCGCCATAATTATTACCGCTTATATTTACGCCGCTTTTGTGAACAAATAAGTTACTTGTTCTCAATCAGAATACTTAGTTAGGTATTTTATTTAACGCATTTACATAATACTAATAGTAAATTCATAATATTCGTAAGTTGTAAGCAAGCAACAGACGAAATTATAACTTCGCCGCGTACTGTAGATTTACGGTACATACCTAACTATAGATTCTATATACATATCGCTTCCCGCCGCTTCGTTTTATCGATGTTAATTTGCATCGTATTGCCTCGCGCTAAAACTTAGTAGTTTTTTCTTGCATACGCTATTGTTTTTAGGGTTCCGTATTGAATATCACTCGTTACAATGGAGAAATGCGGATTAACCTCTCAATTAAATATACTTATTTGTAAAAAGGAACAAATATTCCAAAGAATTAATCGTTTATATGACGCATCAAAGAATATTTCTAATTTTGAGTCCAGAAGAAATGAAAATTTTCTTAATGATTCGGAAACGATCGATGAACTTCGAACTAAATTTGAATCTATTATAGATGAAATAAATAATATTACTTTGAAAATGGATCCTAAGGCCCAACCTGACTATCAGCCCCTCGACGCTTTTGAGGATTTATACTCCTGTGTAAAAAGAGTTCGGAATAAATTATTAGCATTTTGTGATTCTAGATCTGCGTCTAAAATGCCAGCTCCTGTTCTTAAACTTGCGCCTCTCCAGATTCCAACTTTTGATGGACGCACGGAAAATTGGGCAGTTTTCTATGAGTCATTTAAATCGAACGTGCATTTGAATGAAAATTTAACAGATTCTCAGAGGGTTCAGTACTTAGTTTCTAAGTTAACTCACAACGCATTACATTTTACTGCAGGTATTGTACCTAACGGTGAAACTTATAATATTATATGGGGTAATCTAGTCAGAAAGTACCAAGATAAAAGAGCACTAGGAACTCACTACTTAAATAATATATTAGAATTAAAAAAATGTTCTAACAACGCAGTTAGTTTAAATAATTTCATCGAAAAATTTTCCGCTTCCATTGCCGCTTTAAAACAAATAGGTATACCAGATCTCACTGATTTTATTTTATTGCATTGCGCATTAAAAAAGATGGACTCACAAACATTACAAAACTTTGAGATGTCATTACAATCAAAAAATGTTGAGATACCTACATACACGCAATTTATTGAATTTATTCAATATCAAGTTAAAGTTCTTGAACGTTCAAATAATAATTCAAGTTCTCATACTAATGCTAAGCCTAAAACGCAAAATTCTAATCAACGCAATACCTACAAAACATTTGTTACTCAGACTGGACATAGCTCAAACAACGCTTCTACTACGCCTTGTGAATTATGTAAAAGTACAGAACATTCGCAACTTTATAATTGTAAAAAATTTATTGAGACTAAAACTCCTCTAGAGAGATTTGAATATATTAAATCCAAAAACGGATGCATAAATTGTTTGAGTTTTCTTCATTCTTTGTCACGGTGCAGGTCAAAGGTTACCTGTTTCTGTAACAAATCACATCATAAACTTTTACACAGAGATACTAATAAAACGCCGCAAAAATCTTTAAATTACTTATCGAAAAATTCATCTTCCGACGCAACTCCTACTAATGAGTCGTCAACTCACTCGCTCCAGTCTAACTCAAGTGTAGAAAATAACGCCGCGAAAGTAGATACTGCATCTCACTCTAACACACAAATTAACGCTTCTCAAAATTATATCACATCCTTCCCTGATAACCAACATGTGTCGATGTCTTGCCACTCCAAGATACTTAAATACCCGAACGTATTACTGTCCACTGTTCAAGTTAATACTAAACCTTATAAAAGGAGTAATACGGTTATAATTAGAGCTTTGTTAGACATTGGATCCCAGAATCACATAATCAGTCTACAATGTTGCAAATCATTAAATTTGCCTATTCATAATACAATTAATTCACATATAAAAGGCATTGGCATGGGTACGCAAAAAATTCACGGTTGTGTTAACTTGACAATCCAGTCACGCATTTTCCCAAAGAACAAATATAACATTAACGCTTTAGTATTAGATTGTCTTACAGATAATTTACCTTCGCAATTCATTGATAATTTTTCCATGGATCATATTAAAGAAATTCCGCTCGCTGATCCCACCTGGAATATTCCAGGAGGTGTTGATATGATTTTAGGTGCTGAACTATTCCCACACGTATACATAGGTGAAAAAATCACTCCAAAAAATAATGGTCCCGCTGCACTACTTACCACTTTTGGTTATGTATTAATGGGAAAATGTAATGATAACGCAGACCATTCTTTAACCGCGCTCGCTATAAGCGAACTGAATTTTGATCTTCAGAAATTTTGGGAGTTAGAACAGGTTGATAATAAACATCATCTTAGCCCGGAAGAAGTTGAATGTGAAAAAATATATACTGATTCAGTTTCGCGTAATAATGATGGACGCTATTCCGTCGCTTTACCTTTTTGTAAAAACCCTAACAATTTAGGTGACTCTTATTATATCGCACATAGACGTTTAATATCACTGGAAAAACGCTTTAAGTCAGAGCCTTCGCTACGCCAAGACTACAATCAAATTATAAATGATTATTTAAAAAATGGATATATTTCTGAGGTTCATGATATCGAAAATCAGGACGAAGGATTTTATTTGGCACATCATCCGATTATTCGTCCTGAGAAAAAATCTAGTCCTGTCAGAATTGTGATTGATCCAACAATAAATGGTGCTAATTCACTCAATACTTTTTTGCACGTTGGTGAAAATTTACAAGCCGATTTATTCACACTCCTCTTGAATTTCCGTCTTTTTCCAGTAGCAATGACTGCAGACATTAAACAGATGTATATGCAAATCGAAGTTAATTCTCACGATAGAAAATATTTAAAATTTTTGTTCCGCTTCCATGACACTGAAAATGTACGCACATTCCAATTTAATAGAGTCCCTTTTGGGTTAAAATCCAGTCCTTATCTCGCCATGCGCACGGTTAAACAGCTGTGTGAAGATGAATCTCAACGCTTTCCTGTAGCAACTCAAATTGCTAAGTCACAATTATACATGGATGATCTCGTACATTCTTCGCCTAACGAAGAACTCGCAAAAACTTTATCTCAAGAATTGATTTCTTTATTTAAATCTGGTGCCTTTGAATTAGTCAAATGGACTAGTAATTCCGCTGTGCTTTTAAATAGCTTACCCGACTCACATCGCGCATCTGTAAATTTTTCAGATCAACATAACATTTTTAAAGTTCTAGGTCTCGCATGGGAACCTAAAGAAGACAATTTTTGTTTTACTGTGCATAAACCAGATGAAAAATGTACCAAACGCACGATCCTATCACTTGTGGCCAGATTATTTGACGTTTTGGGTCTTCTTGCACCGATAATTTTATACGCAAAATTATTAATTAAAGAGCTTTGGCTCTGTAAAATCGATTGGGATGATACACCCTCAGAGAACATAAGTAAAAGATATCAAGCTCTGGTTAAGGAGCTCGGTCTCATACCCAAATTATTACAAATACCGCGTCACACTGGCATTAACGAAGGATACACAGTAAACATAGTCGCCTTTGCAGACTCTAGCATACAAGGATATGGCAGTGTAATATACCTGCATATTACTGATCCCTTTGGTAACATTCGCGTTACTTTATTATGCGCTAAATCGAAAGTGTCGCCTGTTAAGGTGTCCACACTGGCTCGTTTAGAGTTATGCGCTGCACTTTTGATGTCCAAATTAATTAAAGTTGTACGAGATACTTATTCCGCTCGCATTCCTATTGAAGGAATCTACGCCTTTTCAGATTCCACTGTAGCTTTATCATGGATAAAATCTTCTCCGCATAGGTGGAATACCTTTGTGAGTAACCGCGTAGCTCAGTGTCAAGAAAATCTAGCTCCGCAACACTTTCATCATGTCGCAGGGATTGAAAATCCTAGTGATTGCTTATCACGTGGCATGCTTCCCGCACAATTAATTTCGCATTCCCTTTGGTGGAACGGCCCAGAGTGGCTTAATAAACCATCTTCTGAATGGCCAATAAATAAATTTGTCCCCGCATCTGAAGAAACGCTGCCTGAGTTTAATACCAAAACTCTGGTAACTACAAATGTTCAATGTGAACAACCGGTGTTATATACACTATCGCAACGCTTTTCCTCTTGGAAAAAATTAATTCGCTCCGCTTCGCATGTTTTACGCTTCGCAAGACTTTTGCCTAATACTGGCGAAGTCAATAAAATTATTTTCGCTGAAAAAGCTTTGATAAAAGCTGTTCAAAGCGTTCATTTCGCTGATGAAATTAAGCGCTTAAAAAATAATCAGTTGCCTTCTAAAAAATTACAGAAGTTGTCTGTCTTTATTGATGAAGAAAACATCATTCGCATTGGTGGTAGAATCTCCAAATCCGATTTACCATATGAGGTTAAATATCCAATATTGCTCCCGAAACATGATCACGCAGTTAATTTAATAATTGATCATTTTCATATTCGCAATTGCCACACAGGACCTGGTCTCCTGATGTCTCTTATTCGTCAACAATTCTGGATATTAGACGCTAGAACTGTTATTCGATCCAGAGTTCACAAGTGTAACATATGTTTTCGAACAAATCCTACACATCCTACCCCGAAAATGGCAGACCTTCCGTCCTTTAGACTTCAAGAAGCTAAAGCTTTTCTTTATACAGGAATCGATCATGCTGGACCGATTCGGGTAACTTTAACACGACGACGTGGATATCAATCACAAAAGGCTTATATATGCCTCTTTGTGTGTTTAGTGACAAAGGCTGTTCATATTGAGCTTGCGTCAGATTTGAGTACAGACACGCTTATATCCACTATTAAGCGATTCTTAAGTCGTAGAGGACCAGTTAAACGCTTTTACACTGATAATTTTAAAGCTAATATTTCCGCAAAGGCACAATTAGATGAAATTTACACTCTTTTACAACAAACAGATTATATAAATAAATTTAAACGCGAACTAGAGAATCATAGAATTGAATGGCATTTTGTCCCGCCACGGGCGCCTCATCACGCTGGAATTTGGGAGAGTAACATCAAATCCATGAAAACGCATCTATATCGTGTCATTGGAAATCAAATTCTTACCTATGAAGAGTTGAATACAGTTCTAACTCAAATAGAATGTATATTAAACTCTCGACCTCTAGGTCTTGTTTCATCTGATCATCAACCTGACGTCATTACTCCAGCTCATTTCTTAATGACTACACCTTTACAATATTTTCCCGCGACTCCTTTAACTAATGAGAAAATTAATTTAGCTAATAGGAGAAGACTAATGGACAATATTGTCCAATCATATTGGAAGAAATGGCGACTAGATTATCTACATACTTTACAAGTCAGACAAAAATGGTGTACGCCTGATAATCCAGTCACTATAGGCACAGTAGTATTGCTTGGAGTGGACGATTTGCCTCCATTGCAATGGCCCTTGGGAGTCATAACAAAGGTTTATCCCGGTACGGATGGCATAGTTAGGGTTGCCTTAGTCAAAACCGAAACTGGTGAATTTAAACGCCCCGTCGTGAAACTCTATCCGCTTCCGACTCAATAAGAAAATTCTCTGGTTTCTTTAATAGTTTATTATCTAATTTTTTTTATATATTACTTTAACTCATTTTTCTAATGTAACGATATTCTCTTACAAAATTTGAATTTAAATATAATTACCACATCGCCTTTTTTATCAATTTAATGCTCTACCATTTATTAATTTCTTTTGAAAGGGAACCTTTCAAGGCCGCGGGTATGGATGGGCTGCTTATTATTTTTGTAACGTATAAATTTGGCTCAATTAAATCCCTACCCTAAGATCCTTCATTTTTTAAATATCCCTTTCATTTCCATGACGATCCTAAAAATATAGCACTAGCGACCAAAATCTACATCGTGCATTAAGAGATGGCGTTAGTGGTTCAAAATGTGCATAAGAAAACGTCACTGTCTTACCGTCAATCTCGCCGCATAACGCAAAAAGATTTGAATTCGAACGCCGCGCGTGATCTGCACATAATTTCGCAGTTCCACGTCTATTACGAAATGCCTATGGTTTATACACGCTAAAACATACCGAAAAGGACTAAACTGAACAATATAACATCAAATATTCGTGAAGTGTGGTGAAAAAACTCAGGGTGGTTCCTTGGTGTTGGATTCCTGGATGCAGCCGGCTGTTCCGTGGAGGAAAGAAGTTTCAAGGTCAGTGCCTAGTGCTATTCCCATATGATTATCCTTTACCATAACCCGTACCCTGAGCCAAAACAGAATTAAAAGAAATACAGTCCAAATCATATTTATAGAACCAGCGCTCATCCAATTATTAAGAAAGAAGGAGTGAAAAATCATGTTTGTTATATGGGGGGTTCCTTTTACATATACCTATATTTTAGTGTTTGTTGTTATAGCAGCAACAGAAATAAATTATCTGTGTAAAGTTCATCTGCCTACCTATTAAGAGATCAAGAGATACAGCCTGGTAACAGACGGACAGCAGTCTTAGTCTGCGCTAAGTTTTATTGTTTGAGTGTAGTAAAAAGTGACATATTTAATTATAACATTTAGATTTTTTTTTATTAGTAATTAAATTATAGTCATTAAATAAACACTTACATCCTTAATAAGAACAGCTAGCCTATCTGCTGTTACATGATCAGCAGAGAAGTAGAAGGCAATTGGTTGTTTCCACGGTTTCCTTAGTCCAATTGCCATAAAAGTTAGAGCTTTTGTTGCAATTTCTGCTGTTCTACCTTGATTTGCATGATCCTGGTAACCATCTATTTTGTCTAGTTTACTGTTGTAATCTATATGTTTCCTTATGGACATTTCATCGAATGCCAAAATACACAGATTTTCATCTGGCAGTCTTTTACTAGTCATTTCTTTTATTGTGTCTTTGATCTGTTGATTGATACCGCATACTAAAGGTATCTTGTTAAGCAATTTTTTCAATGAGCTTGGGCTAGGTAAACAAACTAGCCTTCTCAGAAGTCTATAACATGCACTGGATATTTTGTATATGCTTAATGCAAAGACCTTATCATCGAGTGTCCATCTGCGTCCAGTTATTTTCCTAGGTAGGTTTTTTAATTGACTCTGTAGTAATAAGCAAAATGGAGCCGTCAGTTTGCTCTGTATAAGTTTGTTCACAGAATCTTCATTTGTTAGAGTACTTAAAACAGATTTCTTTGATTTTTTTACTGCTTTTAACTTGCTGCGAAGTCTTATTATTTCAGAAAGATGTCCTCTACATCTTTTGTACATTTTAAGTTTTTTGGGTGTGAGTTCCAGTTTTGTTTTGATATCAAGGTCTTTCAGGATACCCTTTCTTCGCTTCTCCTGAAAACATGCATAGTTACAAATAAATAACATTATATTCATTTATTTTACATAAAGCTTCTTTATGCTTAAATGTATATTTCATTACAAAATTTATGCATTATTATATAAAAGAGATGCATGTGGCTGTGCATTTATAAACTTATACGATAGTTATCCATGTATGCTTTTATAAATCTAAGGGCCGATTTTTCAATCGCCAGATAAACATAAATTATAAAAGAATTGAAACATATGCTATACAAAATCTGTCAAAAACGTCATATTTATTCCTTAGATAGCGATTATCTGGCGATAATTAAATAGGCCCTAATTAAAATAATTTTTTAGAATTGCTATCTAACATTAAGGCATCTGGACTCTGGTGTTAATGTTCCAGTTTCAGTTTGAAAAATACAAATTACCTTGGTAAGAGTTGGTCTTTCAGGATCAATAACATTTGAATCTTCAGTGCAGACAGAGAAAATATTTTGTGATGTACTTGCTTCTGCTTCTCCTTGCTGAAAACAAAAATTAATACATAATGATTGATTTAAATTTTAATCACTGTTTTTAGGGTTCCGTACCCAAAGGGTAAAAAAGGGACCCTATTACTGAAAATAAAAAATTAAGTGGGGCTCCCATACAATAAACGTGAATTTTATGCTTGTTTTTGATTTAGTGGGCAAGGGTGTTTAGTTTATGTTAAAACTATAGAGAATGGGAATATATACTCTCGATGGTACGAAACCCTCAGTGTGCGGGCAAGACTCGCACTTGACCAATTTAAATAATATTAATCAAATCACTCCAAGATGTAAATTACTTTTTAACTTAATTTTAAGATCCTATACATTAAATATGTCACATGTATGGTTGGATTATTTAAAAGTACGATTCTTGAATGTACCTACATACTTTGTTATATTCTTTATTCATTACACTTTGTACCTATATTACATATTTGACTGCAATCTCACCCGATGGCAAGTGAAGATGCAGACAAAAATGTTATTGTACTAAAAAAGGAGTAAATAAATTATAAAATTACTCACTTTAGCATAGTCTGATTGTTGAGATGGATTATGCTGTTCACCTCTTAATCTGGCCAAAATAGCTTTAGCATCAGTTGGAATAGCAAATCTGTTTAATCTTTTTCTGTCATCGCTGGTAAATGATGAATCATCAAAATGCATGCCACAAAGCATCTTATGCTGTTTATACAACTTCACCAATGATTCATCTGATGTCCAAGATTCATCGGGAAAACAAAACGTTGCCCAAACCTTAGCCCTGAAAAGATTTTTGTGTCAAAACTGATGTGATATAATTGATGCTTTTCATTTATTAGCCCTCAGCTATACAAAACCTCAAGTTTAGTACATTTAGTTACATTTTAAGTAGTCAGATATAAGTTTAATTACTTAGCACATACAGTAGAAACTTGATTATCTGGCCCTTAGACAGATTCACGATTACCCAGAGTTGATTTTTATATAATTTGATTTATAAGTTGATTTTTATGTAGGAACTGAAAATTAACTAGTAGTAGACAGTTTGTATTGTTGGTTTTTACAAAAACTATTAACTGGTCAAGCAATATCTGGGCATTTGCTCTCTGAAAAAACATAACAGTTAAATTACACGTAACTTTATGTACCTACTATATATATGCACAAAACCCGCATTTCATAAATTCAATTATCCAAATTCCTAAGACAACAATTAATCGAGTTCCTATTGTACTTAATTGAAAAATTTTATGCATACATAGGCAATAGGTGGCAAGTTCCTGTTAGATATCTGACAAAAGCCAGCATTGTTTGAAAAAGATAGGTGGACTAAATTTGGCCAACTGCCACTTACCATTGAATACAAAACATCAACTTACTTGAGAGAACCATGTGTAGAGGGCTGCGGGAACCTGTGGAAGGTTAATGTAGGGTCTTCTTTAGAAGTTACTCCACATTTTGCGCATTTAACTGTTGCTTTCGCAGCCATGTTGAAAACGAAATATAAAGTCTTGGATGAAAGGAATATATACACTGGAGTCTTTACACTTGTTGGATATTTCACTACAAGGTAATACAAAATGTGTTCTGTGTACAAAATACGAAAGCGTCCAACTTCGCAAAGGAGTCTCTATCTCGTATATTTCACTAAACGGAAACACAATACCTATTTACTAAAGCGTCCAATATCGCAAAGGAGTCTCTATCTCGTATATTTCACTTCACGGAAACACAAAATAGGTACTAAAGCGTCCAATTTCGCAAAGGAGTCTCTATCTCGTTTATTTCACTAGCACAAGCATTTTTCAAAATGTAAAAATAACTAGGAACCTACTGAAAAACAACGACAAGAGGTTATGAGGGGTTGACAACGACTTGTCATTTGACAGTTGACATTTATCTTCTCTTTTCTAAATCTCTTTCTAAATATAGCGCTATCTCAACTTGACTTTTGTGCCATTGCTGGCATTGGCTGCTTCAAGAGTTAACCGGGACTGATGTAGTCCGAGTTAAAAACCACAGACCACACCAGTTGAAAACAATAAAACCAATATACTGTGTGGTCTGTGATCAATGCAACCAGACATAAACCACAGACCACACAACTAGAGAAAATGTAGAGAAACCAGCAGCCATAGAGTTCTGTTCTGTTAATCCATTCGTCCCTTTCGGGACAGGCAGTGTGATGTGTGTACGGTTCGGAGGTTAGGCGTTGAGGAAAATAAATGATACACAAGGTCCATTTAATACTGAACTTATTGTAACAAGACTATAACCACTACATCAACCCCCTAAGAATAAAAAAATTGCTTGTCTGTAAAGTCGGCTTACTGACGATAGTTGAACGTGACAACGTCTTCTTTGTCGCTCGTTCCGCGCTCGCGAGGTAACGCCGGTAACGCCGCATGAGCGAGGTAACGCCGGTAACGCCGGATGAGTCATGTTTTTTCGTGCGTGCAACCGGCTCTGTCGAATTATAAGACGTTGTCACGTCAAAAAAAAATTGGTTGCCTGTAAAGTCGGTTTACTGACGATAGTTGAACGTGACAACGTTTTCTTTGTCGCTCGTTCCGCGCTCTCGCTTGCACTTCAAGCCTTAGAGCGAGGTAACGCCGCATGAGCGAGGTAACGCCGGTAACGCCGAATGAGTCATGTTTTTTCGTGCGTGCAACCGGCTCTATCGAATTATAAGACGTTGTCACGCACGAAAAAACATGACTCATCCGGCGTTACCTCGCTCATGCGGCGTTACCGGCGTTACCTCGCGAGCGCGGAACGAGCGACAAAGAAGACGTTGTCTGGTTGTCACGTTCAACTATCGTCAGTAAGCTGACTTTACAGGCAACCAATTTTTGTGTGTGCAGAGGTTCCGTCCACAAGTGCTTTAGTATCGAAGAATAGCAATTTTCAGAAAGCAGGACAGAACAAGGGTAAACAAATAAAGAAAACAATTAAGTGTTTTATTTGCAAGGGGAACCACAAAGCTATAGATTGCCCATCTAATCCTACAAAGAAGAAGACGAACAATAATTGTAATGAACTCAATTACACTGCGCTATCTACTACGGAGAATTCACGCAATGGAGACTGGATCTTGGACTCGGGAGCGTGATCTCACATGACATTTCGGAAGGACTAGAGAAGCCTGTACAAGTTACCTGTGCGAGTGGTAGTAGAATAAATGGAGATGGGCGTGGTGATGTATGTTCGACGAAAGAGTTAGATTTTAGAGTCAATGGAGCGATGTATGTACCAAATTTAGCAGCGAACTTGTTAAGTGTGAGTACGTTAGTTAAAAGAGATTTTGTGGTAGTATTTTCTAAGAGAGGTTGTGAAATGTATGCTGAGAATGATTGTGAGATAAAAGGGTCTGTAATAGGAACGTGCAAGGAGGAGAGTGGAATTTATAGATTAAAATCAAAACCTTGTACATACAATTCTTCTGTTTCAGCTATTTTGAGTTCTATTACTGATAAAAGCAGTTATACAATCTGGCATCAGAGACTTGGTCATCTTGGCTTCAAGAATATGAAAATGCTGAGGCACAAAATGGCAGTAGGTATTAACTTTAAGGATCCTGTAAGTTAAGTATTATAATTAAGTACAATGCAGTTCGTGTTTGAAAGGTAAACAAACGAAACTACCATTTCCAAAGCAGAAGGCAAATCGAGCTACTGAAATTCTTGAGTTGATACACAGTGATGTTTGTGGACCCATTGAGACCCCGTCATTTTCAGGCAAGCGTTATTTTATAACCTTCATAGATGATAAAACAAGAAAGACCTTTGTTTATTTCTTAAAAGAAAAGAGTGAAGTCTTTTCTGTGTTAGTTGAGTTCAAAACTCTTGCTGAAACTCAAACTGGCAAAAAGTTGAGGATTCTTAGAACTGACAATGGAACTGAGTACGTTGTAACGTAGTGTTACATCGTTTCTTATTTTTTTATTATGAATGGCAAAACAACGTTTGCTTGGCCATAATAATGTTTTAAAATTGAGTTCGCGCGAAAAGGAACGCGGCGGGCGACGCGATGTCCGGATTACGGTAGGTAATACCGTAGCGAGGCGCGCATGCGCGAGCGAGAACAAAGCATCGTAGCGTAGCGTAGGCGCACAGCGCCGTCAAACAGTTCGACCTGGCTCGCTCTAGAGGCAGGTCGTGCATTGCTGCGTCATATTTCTGTACGCGCGCACTAGCCGTACAGATCTTTTTGATCAGCTAATTACCCTACTAATAACCAAAATAAATTACCTTATTGTCCGCGATGCAGAAACAATTCTCATTACTTAAGAAACTGTCCTAATACAGAAATTCTTTGTTTTAAATGTGGGCATAAAAATGTTAAAAAGCCTGATTGTCCTAATTGCAATCTGAGTTCAAAAAACTAGATGCGCAGAATTGTTGCAGTCTGTCACAAGTTAAAGGTACCCTAGATCCGAAAGAATGGGAAGATTGGCTTGAGACTGTACGTAAATTTTTCTTGTGTTACAAGATAGCAACAATTCTGCCAAATAAACCAAACAATGATTCTCGTCCTTATGTAAATGTCAAGATTAATGACATGGAAGTCTCTTGACTTTTGGACTCAGGTGCGTCCATCAGTATTTTAGGAAACGGCGCGCATGACGTTTTGATTAAGCATGGGCTTAAATTAATTAAACACGATGAAATGTCCATTGTTGCTGCTGGCGGACAAACTCTTGGTAGTATAGGGTACATTGACTTACCTATAAATTTTGAGGGCCAATTTCACATCATTAAAGCACTTGTTGTGCCGAGTATTAAATTATCTCTTATTCTGGGCATTGATTTTTGGCGTGCGTTTCAACTTTGCCCAAAATATTTAGGATCACTGTCCTTATCAACAGAACCATCTATGGATTTAAAAAATGATAGTTGTACATCTAAAAATCTGTTTATTCTTATGACAATTTAGACTCAACTCAAAAGGCTATTGCAGATAACGTGATACAACAGTTCCAAGATATTTCTTTTGAACAAAAAGGTTTAGGTCCCACTCATTTAATTAAACATCGCATCGACACTGGAGATTCGCCACCGATTAGGCAGCGCTATTATCGACTTTCTCCAGAAAAACAGCGCATTCTTACCGAACAGGTGGACGAGATGCTACAGTTAGATGTAGTTGAACCGTGTGAAAGTCCCTGGCAATCTCCTGTTTTATTAGTTACTAAAAAAAATGGTCAGCCTCGTTTTTGCCTTGATAGCAGAAAACTAAATTCTGTTACGAAGCGAGACGCCTATAACTTGCCATATGTTTCCGAAATTCTGGATAATCTACGTGACGCACGTTTCTTAACTAGTTTAGACTTATCCAAAGCATTCTGGCAAATACCAATAACAGAGGAAGATCGTGACAAGACAGCTTTCTATGTACCAGGCCGAGGAACACTGCGATTTAAAACTACTCCTTTTGGTTTGACAAATGCCCCCGCTACCCAACAACGGTTAGTAGATGCTCTCTTAGGTGATGTGGATCATCGTATTTTTGCTTATCTAGATGATATCATTATTATTAGTAGCACCTTTGATGAACATGTTTCTTTGTTGCTTCGGGTCTTAGATAAACTACGCAGAGCAAACTTAACAATCAATTTGGAGAAATGTAAGTTTTTTAGAAGTCAGCTTAAATATCTAGGATATGTAGTCGATGCTAATGGTTTGCGTACCGACCCAGATAAAATAGAAGCCATTTTAAACTACGCTACTCCTACTAATCGTAAGGAGCTAAAGCGGTTTCTAGGTACTGCAACGTGGTATCGGCGATTTGTTCCAAATTTCAGCACAATCGCAGGACCTTTAAATAAGCTAACCTCCAATAAAAAGAACGCGCCTCCATTCTTATGGACTGATGAAGCAGATGCTGCCTTTAAAAAATTAAAAGAATGCCTTGTATCTGCACCAGTCCTATCATGTCCTACTTCCTAGATACGATCTTCCGGGCGTGGGTGCTTTACTTACTCAGACCATAAATGGCAAAGAACATCCCATAGCTTTCATGAGTCGGTCTCTGACGCCACAAGAAAGAAATTTTTCGATTACAGAGCGTGAGTGTTTGGCAGTTCTTGTTGCGTTAGAACATTGGCGCTGTTACATAGAAAATGGAAAGACTTTTACCGTTTACACCGACCACAGTGCATTGAAATGGTTTCTATCCCTTAATAATCCTACAGGTAGGCTAGCACGTTGGGGTGTACGCTTATCTGCGTTTAATTTTGAAATTAAGCACCGACGAGGTGTTGATAATATTATCCCTGACGCTTTATCGCGAGCTTTACCAGTATGCGCGATAGTTACGGCCAAATCGTTCGCGTCAACTAGTGACGATTGGTACAAAGCCATTTATAATAATTGTCGCACTAAACCTGAAAATTATCCTAATTTCCAAATTAAAAATGATACTTTGTTTAGATTAACTAAAAATAAATTTCATCTAACAGACGAATTCGCTTGGAAAGAAGTGGTACCGTTAGAATTCCGTGAAAAAGTCATTGCCGAAAACCACAACCAGCCTTCTGCTGGTCATATGGGAATTTTTAAGACATATCGCCGTTTCGCCCTTCGATATTATTGGCCGGGAATGCACCAAGATGTTGCAAACTATGTCGGTTCATGCTCCACCTGCTTGCAATATAAATGGCAGAACCATACGACCCTCGGGGAGATGGGCAGGCCAAAACAGTGTTCCCGTCCTTTTCAACTACTTTCGGTTGACCTGATCGGGCCACTTTCGGTAACTAGATCACGTAACAGCTACATTTTAGTGATAACCTGTTGCTTTTCAAAATTTTGCTTAATATTCCCCATAAAAAAGGCTACATCTGATGTTGTAAGTAGGATTTTGGAAGAGAAACTTTTCCTGTATCACGGTGTCCCTCAGACAATTTTTCTTGACAATGCGACCATTTTCCACTCCAAAATTACAGATACATTGTTTAAAAAATATAACATCCCTAATGTTTTCTTTACGCCTAAATATACACCCCAGGTAAACACTGTCGAAAGGTACAATAAAACTATAATAACCTGCATATCAACTTTTGTAGAACAAGACCACAGATCGTGGGATACGTTTATCCCAGCGGTACAGTTCGCTATTAACAATAATTCGGTTAATGAAGTCACTGGTTTCACTCCATCTTTTTTAGTGTTTGGCCGAGAACTTGTACCTTGTGGCTCGCATTATCTAGATAACGATTTAGGGGATGAGGTTCTATTTCTACCTAGAGACATCTACGCGGAAAACCGTGGATGTCTAAGCAGTATTTTTGACGAGGTACAGAAATCGTTATATCACGCACACGCCAAAAATACTGCACATTATAATCTACGACGTAAGCCGTATGAATTTCAAATAGGGGATATAGTTTATAAACGGGCTTACGTCCTTTCAGACAAAGACAAATACTTCAGTAAGAAATTGGCCTCAAAATACCTTAAGTGTCGAGTCATAGACAAGCGCTCGCCTCTTGTTTACATCTTGGAAGATATGGCAGGAAACAATTTAGGTACTTGGCATATCAAAGATTTAAAAATTGTAATTAATTAATTTTTTTTCTTCCCGTTTCACTATCATTTTCATTACCTTACATTACCAACCGCCATTAACATCCAATAAACACACTTTTTGCAAAAAGTTATAGGTCGAAGGACAAATAATTTTTTTTTGATAGAGCGTATCTTATAGCGAAATAGTTTTAAGAGACTTGTTTGAAAGATGATGTATGAAAGGTTTAGCTACGTATGAAAGGTAGAGTGTCAGGTAATTGCGAAAGAATTTACAAAAGTTGAAGTATGCGGATTTTATCATTAGGATAAAATCCTTATCAGAGCGCGGGCGGGTAATGTAACGTAGTGTTACATCGTTTCTTATTTTTTATTATGAATGGCAAAACAACGTTTGCTTGGCCATAATAATGTTTTAAAATTGAGTTCGCGCGAAAAGGAACACGGCGGGCGACGCGATGTCCTTACCTACCGTAGCGAGGCGCGCATGCGCGAGCGAGAACAAAGCATCGTAGGCGCACAGCGCCGTTAAACAGTTCGACCTGGCTCGCTCTAGAGGCAGGTCGTGCATTGCTGCGTCATATTTCTGTACGCGCGCACTAGCCGTACAGATCTTTTTGATCGATATTTCATAATTTTTTTTTATAAATAGTGCACTTGTGGTGTATAATATTTGTACCAAGGTGTTCTTGTACTAGGGTAAGGTTTTAAATGGCACATTAACCATTATTTAATTAGATCACCTCACCACGCGGTACCTACCGCCATGCTTTTTATTTCTTGTGTGTAATTTCAGCTTTTATTTTAGTTATTTCATCATTTCACTGTAATTGCCTACTTCGATAGCATTATTTTATCATTTGCAATAATAATTTAATAACTGATCATAACGGAATCTTCAATTACCGTTTTACCTAGCTACTCACGTCATTCTTTTTTATAATTGCTACTGTAATTTTTCTGTTATTGCTGATTTCCATAGGCCTTCTGCCGCTTTAATTCATTTTAAATAAAGATGTAAACTCCGTTCTGATTGTGGTCAACCATCGGCAATTCTAATGCGTGTATGACGTCCCTAGTTTTTTTTTTACGCTACGCCGATGGGACAGGCCCGAGCGGTATTTCCAGTACTAAGACGGGAATACTCTCAATTCTAGGAACCTGCTTTACCTTGGAAGATTCCTCCATCGACCGCCACGACCACACCGGGGCAGAAACCGCCGGGAGAAGACGTTACCGACCGGCCGGCTACCTACCTACCGCCGCGGCCGGTTCGTTCCCGCGTCGCGCGTCCCAGCCACCACCGCGCGCTGAACATCGAGCGCTAGGCACTTCGTGACTTAAGGCCGCCTTACACCTCCGGCCCAACAAAAACTCAGGGAAGTGCTTACGGACTGCTACTCAAGTGAACCGCAGATATATAGGAACCACGCCCTGATAAATTTGTGTACCTTTTGGTAAATAAATTAATATCTAAATTTGTTTGTACCATCTTTTATTGCTCATCTAATCAACACCTAGTTTTATCATTAAAAACCGGTACAACGTAAACAAAAAGGTTAGTGAGTTTTTAAAGGAAAACGGAATTGTTCATCAACTGACAGTTGACTATACACCAGCTCAAAACGGCGTAAGTGAAAGAGCCAACAGAACAATCGTAGAACGAGCAAGAAGTATGCTTGCTGAGGCAAACTTACCAAAAGTGTATTGGGCAGAAGCTGTGCAAACGTCTGTTTTTCTGAAAAACAGATCACCTACATTAGCTGTAAAAGGAATGACACCTGAAGAAGCTTGGACTGGAAGAAAGGTAAACTTGAGTTTTCTTCGCATTTTTGGGTGTAAAGCTTTCATGCATGTTCCAGATGAAAAAAGGAGAAAATTTGATCCTAAGAGTTTGGAGTTAATTTTCGTAGGTTACTGTGAGACAACAAAAGGTTATCGTTTAATAGACAGAAAAAGTCATAAGCTCTATAAAGCTAGAGATGTAGTTTTCTTCGAGAACCAAAGAGAAAACGATGTTCCTAAGGTTGACACAATGACAGATGTTGAGGAAGTAATTATAACTCTAGGAAATACAAATGAATCAGCTGTTCAGGATTCACCTATTACATTAGAAACACCAGCTATTTTGCGAGAAACTGTCCAAACACAGAATGATACTGAAAGAAGTGAAGAATCTGAACTAAGGGTAACAGAAATAAATAATGAAGGAATATCTGAAGCAGAGGCTGAAGATGATAATGAGAGTTTCATATCTATATCTGACACAGAACAAGAGGTAAATATACAAGATCCTGAAATATCAACAGAACGGGAGAGAAGATATCCTTTGAGGAATAGAGTTCGCAAAGAATATCCCGATTTTGTTACCTATCAAGCAATACAAGATAACGAAGATCCCTCGTCTGTAGAAGAAGCTTTGTCCAGAGAAGATGGTCATATGTGGAGAGCTGCAATTCAGAAGGAGTTGAAGGCTTTAAAGAAAAATAAGACTTGGGAGTTAGTAGAGAATACTGAAGGTAATTTTGTTGATTCCAAATGGATATTTAAAATCAAAAGAGAACCTGGGGAGAAGGTTAGATATAAAGCTAGATTAGTAGCTCGTGGCTTCACACAAGTAAAAGGAGTAGACTATAGTGAAACTTTTTCACCAGTGGTACGCCATAGCACACTGAGGTTTCTTCTAGCAATAGCAGCAGAGTATAATCTTCAGATAGATCATATGGATGTAGTAACTGCATTCTTGAACGGTGATTTAACTGAAAGAGTTTACATGAAGCAACCTAAAGGTTTTGAAGTGGAAGGCTATGAGAATTATGTTTGTCTATTGAAAAAAGCAATTTATGGCTTAAAACAAGCACCTCGTGCGTGGAACGACAAACTTAATAAAGTTCTGTTAGATTTAGGATTTAAGAGAACAGATAATGAGCCTTGTGTTTACATGAGAAGAAGAAAAAACAGTTTTATGATAGTGGCAGTTTATGTAGATGATCTTTTAATTTTTTGGAATAACATTGAAGAGAGAAATCGTATCAAATCTGAGTTACAAACCAAATTTGAAATGAAAGATCTAGGGAAAGTGAGCACTTTTCTAGGAATAAACATTAAGCAAGAGAACGGTAAGATCAGAGTTAACCAATTGGAATATGTAGAGAAAACTTTAAAGAAGTTTGGAATGGCTAATTGCAAACCAATTAAAACGCCATTAGATCCGAAACTTAAGTTGGTCAGATCCAAGGAAGTTTTAAGTGTAGATATACCATATAGAGAACTAATTGGATCTTTGATGTATTTAGCAGTTTGCTCAAGACCAGATATTGCTTATGCAGTAAGTTATTTAAGTCAATTCAACAGCTGTTATAACCAAACACATTGGAGAGCAGCAAAGAGAGTACTGAGGTATTTACGTGGAAGTAAATCATTTGAATTGAATTTTAAAAGAACAGGTAAACCTTTATTTGGTTATGTGGATGCTGATCACGCTGGCGACGTGACTGACAGGAGGTCATACAGTGGCTCTGTATTTGTTTTTGCGGGAGGGCCGGTGTCCTGGGAAAGCAGAAAACAACGAACAGTTGCACTGTCAAGTGCTGAGGCGGAATATCAAGCACTATCTGAAGCATGTCGTGAAGCGATATTTTTAAAAAACTTGTATCGTGAGTTGACCGATGGAGAGATGGTCAGTATCAGGCTGTTATGTGACAGTCAATCTGCTTTAAGAATTGCAGAAAATCCTGTGTGTCATAACAGAACGAAACATATTGATGTAAGACATCATTATATTCGTGATATGGTAAGATCGAAAATAGTGTTATTGGAGTATGTACCTACAGAAGAAATGATGGCTGATGTTATGACAAAAGGACTTGCAAGGACGAAGCATTAGTTTTGTATGAAAGGACTTGGTTGTGAGTGTACAAGTGAAGGAGGAGTGTTAGAGAAGTAACTTGTACTGGCTGTTATTTAAGAAGATATTAATTATTTGTATAGAATAAGAGTTCTATTTTTGTTTTTCACTCAATAAACTGATGTCAACATAATTACCTCGCTCTGAGGCGTTCCATGTAAGGCTTGAAGTGCAAGCGAGAGTTGTCACGTTCAACTATCGTCAGTAAACCGACTTTACAGACAACCAATTTTTTTTTTAATAATTAAATGAAAGAAAACATTTGTTTAGTTATTATCTTAAATATACTCGAAGCTTAAACACAACAGCACAGACTACAGACACCGCGCGCTGAACAATCGAGTGACTGCGCCCACTGCGGTGTTTGCCCATGTGTGCGTGACACGCGCTGCTTACCTACACCGTAGCATCACGACGTTTGTTTGTGCGTGTAATGTTGCTATATGTATCAAATAAATACCCATAAAAAATCTATTACTTTTTCTTTGGTACTTTTTTTAATTAGGGCTCCCTATCAAAATATAAATATTTTTAATGCATACCTATGGCTTGAAGAAAATACCACTTTTGCTAGGCGTCAGTTTTATCACTTAGGGCCGTTCCTGTACAGACACTTTAACAGAATAGCCAACATTAATAAACTTATTAGGCATGGACTCAAAAAGTACCTTAAAGAAATAGAATAGGTATTGCCTGACCATAATTATGAGGAACGAGGCAGAACGTTGGGAAACTTTTGTTAGATTCCCTACGCTCAGAGAGGTAGGAGCACAGAACACATATACTCTCTAAAAGGTAGGAGGCTGCAACAGCGCCCTGGGCTGCCCCCTGTCGGAGGAGGCCAGGGCCTCGAGCGCCTATATAAAAAGGTACCTATTAGGAGAATTGTTTTCTGAATTAATTACTTTTTAATTTATGAATTTCTGTATTGATGTTTATTTTTATGTACAGGGCGACTTAGTCCACTGTGGGACCAAGCCCATTAAATAAAGATTAAAAAAATTATATATATTATGAGGATACAGAAAATTGTTGAGACTTATTTTATAACTTAGGTATTATATTATTATATTGCTGCACACACACACACACACACACAGACCCACATACACACACACGCACACGCACGCACTCATACACACACACATGTAATCCATGATATACGTAAAATTAATAAAATGCTGCATGCAATGCTATTGTGTTAATTTTGTAGGTACCTACTTACTCTTCATACCATTCGATCTTTCATTTTGTAAACCGCTTATCTTTTTTCAAATAAACGCTATTATTAATTATATAGAAAATAATAATAATAATTAACCCTTATCATAATAATAAGGGTGATGTTAGACACCATGTTTGACAAATTCCAGCAAGTCATGACGAACATGATGGACAGCATACATATACATACTTACGGGTCGAATACAGAACCTCCTTCTTTTTTTGAAGTCGGCTGAAAAGGGAAAGTCCCCATTTCCATTTATCATTTCTACCTTACCATAAAAAATTTCATATTCCAAGTTCTTCACGGATGTTTTTTGAAGAATTAATTTATTCTTGTTACTACAACGATTCAACAGGTCATGCCAAGGTAAACTAACAAAATAAACCTTGCGGAACGCAGTGATAAGAAAACGAACCTGTCGCATATTCTACAATCCAGTACATATCGCTTATTCTGAACGTCGCGCCTCTGAACGCACGCGCATTCTTGCTCTTTTTTGACAGCTGTTTTGACAATAGGGGGTGCAGTGCTTGTCGTGCCGTGTTCCGTTTTTAAATTTTTTTAATTTGTGTTTTGTGAATACAACAGCAAGTTATTACTTATTAACGAAATGTGCCAGTGTGTAAATAGTTATAGTTTGTGATGAAGCAAACGAAACATTTTCATTAGGCTGTTTGCTGTGCAGCTGTGACCGGTCAGGGATTTAAAAAAACAACAAAATGGGTGAGTGCACCGGCTTTAAAAATAAACAATGCTTTATTTTTATCAATACCTTGAAACTAATTCTCCTATGAGCATCTGCAAACTGCAAAATGTACAAAATTCCAATAGGAATTACAGTTTTAAGCGCTCGTAAAGTCGGCGTTTTCGTGTCCAAAGTATCGATTTTTCGCATGCCTTTCTTCCAACCGATCGATAAAATATTAAATAATACTTTCTTTTAACTAGAATTAATGGTGAAAATTTCTGCAATCAACACATTGTGCGTTGTCTGAGATTTTGCAATTTTACATTATAGTTATGACAATTTACTTTGAGCCAAACAATATTGATGAAGTTAAAGGTAGAATTCAAACTTCAGTGTGCAGATTTAAGACTGCATATTTAATTATTTAGTTGACATTTACCTACATGAGTTAATTCATGAACTTTGCCTTTTTAACCGACTTAAAAAAAAAGAAGGAGGTTCTGTATTCAACCCGTATGTTTGTATGTATGTTTGTCCACTATTATTATATCAGGTAACTTATTATTTTATCACCAGTTAAAATGAACAAGATCTGAATATGAATTTTCTGTATGACACTTGTTTTAGTCGTAGTAAATTAGTCTTGACTCTTTTCCTGAATAAAAAGTATTGCAATTCAACTCATTTCCTATGAAAGATATGTTGAGACTCTTGTAAACTTGTACTTGTTAACACTAAACCAAATCTTTAAAGCTAGATATTAGATCTATTTAAAATAAAGTTTTTTTTATCATGCGCTAGATGCATGCTCATGCTGTTATGATAGGCTTGCGCTTTTCCATCAGACAATCATGTCGGTCAATCAATCGGTCATGCCTGATAGAAAACAATGACAAAGTCTAGACACATATGATTTATTTCATTTTATTTGCCTGTAAAGGATCAACAGCAATAAAGTAAATAGGTTTTCACATTGATATTAATAGTACTAGTTTTGGAATTTTCATTCTTACTTTTTCATTATAACTCCTACATTACTAATCATTTCGTATGTAACACAGTTTGCGAGGCTACACTAAGTGTTAGTGCTAAGGCGAGTGATTATATCACTACACAATACCCCACTAATCACTCTGGCCTTGAGAGTGTTGTCACTAGGAAGTCTGTTATTTGCTTTAAGACATTTTGTACACGTTTGCGGAGACAAAAGTGTGCATTCTAATGATAAGATAAACTAAATTGTCTCTTTGCGACTGTATATTTTTTTGTTATTGGCTTCCACTGGCTATTGTTATTCTTGAAAGAGTGATTGTGTGATTAAAGATGTAACATGCTTACTTACTTTTTTGTAATACGGGCTTGTATTACAAACTTTACTTTAGTATTTTAGTCTGTAATTTGTAATGATAATTAACATTTTTTTGTACTAGGTACATGTAGGTTACTGTTTACTAAAAAAACTGTTGAACAATTTAACTGGGCCAGTAGATACTTAAAAGATGAGCATAGTACTACTAGACTGCAGTGTTTGTCGCATCAAAAACATCGATTTTCTTGGATTTGTAATTGTACTGATGGGTTCTTAGTTCTTACTTTCCTTTAGTCGGGGAGTTTCAAATAAATTATTTAATCCTTTTTCAATTACAAGTCTGTAAAAGTCGTGGGTGTTTTAAAATTTTTTTAATTTTCCACTTGTTTTATAGTTTTTCGATTAATATATTAATGTAATTTAAATTATATTATTATTAAAAAATGAAAATTAATCTTCAAACGCTAGTTTGAAGATTAATTCATTAATTCATTAGCTCCTCTAGCAGCGTTTGAAGGCATCATCCCTTCCAAGTCATAAAGAGACGTTTATTGTGGCGCCCCCTGCTGTTCAATCACAAGAACAATTATCTACGAACCATTGCCAATGACTCACTAATATTTTATACAAAACTGTATCCAAATCGGTTCAGTCGTTTTTGTAATAATTGAGATCATTCGTTTGCACTTTAAATGTTTTTATGGCGCCCCCTGGTGATCGATGTTCGTAACAACTATCAAAGAACCATCGCCAATGAATACCAAACATTATACAGAAAACTGCATCTAAATCGGTCTAGCCGTTTTTGAAATAAATGGGAACATTCCTTTGCAATATAAATGTATTTTATGGCGCCCCCTGTTGATCGATGTTCGTAACAACTATCTAAGAACCATTGCCGCTGAACACCAAACATTATACAGAAAACCGCATCTAAATCGGTCAAGCCGTTTTTGAAATAAATGGGAACATCGATGTGCACAAACAAACAAACAAACAAACAAACAAAAATATTTTTGTATTATTGGTTTTTGTGAACAATTTAACATACAAACAAACATAAAATCTTTTTAATAGAGTAATGTAGAAACGGTCTCTCACCCTAAACGCATATACCCGTACTCCGTTCCGTCGTGGGTAGAAAGGATTAAAAACGTTACTTTTTCTTGCCTGTCGCATTTGATAAAATTGAACGCTAAATGTCATTTTATTTTAAATTTCTCATTAAAATCATCTTCATCTAAATGGGTCTTAACTCTCAGTTAGGGAAATTGAAAATTCATCGCGCCGCCACGGTTTATTTTCATTTTTAGCCTATTTATTTGTGTCCCACTGCTTTGAGATTATTTTTAGGATTCCACAGCAAATAAAAAACCCTTAGTGTCAAGTCCAACTGTTTGTAGTTCAGAGACTGCTAGTACCTACTGGAAAGCTGTAATTTGGTATGGGTATAAAATGTTACTTATGCTGGATATACAGTTAAGTAGCTATGATAAAACAATAATTATAATCTCCGAAACAATAATTTAAACACATTAATTTTGCTAATCTGCAATTGTAACTCATTGAAATTAGTAACTTAGGATTCTTCTCAGTGCCAGGGCGCGTTTGTAAACTTAGTTAAGTTGTGAAATAGTTATCACTATTCTAGAAATATTGTGCCTAGGCCTAGCTCATGAAAGCGCCTTATATCCTGAATTAGCATCATCAATCATTATTCATTATTTAATTTTAACCCTGTCTAGTTGATATTGTGTGTAGAGGTTCCTAGTTTTTAACCGACTTCAAAAAAAAGGAGGAGGTTCTCAATTCGTCGGAATCTTTTTTTTTTTTTATTTTTTTTATTTTTTTTTATGTATGTTCCCCGATTACTCGAAGATGCGTGGACCAATTTAGAAAATTCTTTTTTTGTTTGAAAGGGTATAGTTCACAGATGGTCCCATTGTCACCAAATCAGGATCTGATGATGGGATCCTGGAGAAATCCAGGGAACTCTTCAAATTTTATAAGCACACTTGAAGTGATTTGGGTATTGTTTAAAAGAGTAATTTTTTCCAGGTTGTATTATGGTCATCAGGTCGGGATTTGATGATGGGATCTTGGTAAAATCGAGGGAACTCTTCAAATTTTGCTAGTATACTTGAAGCGATTTAGGTATTTTTTATAATTACTATTGCATTTCCTAGCAGTCATCAAGTAATGACTGTATTCATCAAGTCAGAATCTGATGATGGGATCTTGGAGAAATTGAGGGAACTCTTCAGATTTTAGAAGCATACTTCCAGCGATTTGGGCATTTTTCCAAAACCTTGCGCATTACTTGTTTTCCACTAAAAAGTAAAAAATAAAATGGAAAATTCTTTCCAAAAAACCAACTTCAAATGCCACTACAAAGAGTGAAATAATTTTTAATGTACACCAATTCGAAGTCGGGCAATGTTTCGTTCATTCACTAATATTCCTCCGTATTGACGATAATTTTGTCGTTTCTTTGCACATTAAGTTTAATAATACGAAGGACTATTAATGATTGAACAAAACATTGCCCGACTTCGAATTGGTGTACATTAAAAATTATTTCACTCTTTGTAGTGGCATTTGAAGTTGGTTTTTTGGAAAGAATTTTCCATTTTATTATTAACATTTTAGGGTAAATAAATATAAATGATGATAGATAACTTATAGCACTAACATAGCACTAAGTAATTAATGCTAATCACCCTGCCCGACCACGTTGTCGTGTTTATATCGATTGCTCTGAAACTAGAGGGCTTCGCGCCTAATGCCTTATAAACGCCCCCCGGAATTTTGCGAGCGGATTATTTTGGGGTGAGGAGATCGCGCGTTTTATTAGATTACGGTCTGTATCGGCTAGGGGACAAATGATAGACGGCCGGACAGACGGCGGGTGCAAAAAGGTAGGGTAGGACATCCTTATATCAACTTCTAACACACTACTTCAGTTCTAGCATGGGCTGGGGACTATTTTCTCCCTGGGGAAAGAATACAATTTTTTTCCCCCTTCTACGTTTCTATTACTATACCAAAGCATGGGCGCATGGGTGGAGATAAAACCCCCTTAGTTATGTCAGGGATAAAATGCACCTGCAATAGTAACAATTGAAGTTTAAAACACACCTGTTAATGTCAAAAGCTTGGTGATTTTGTTTTGATTATAGTCCTGGGGAGTTTATGTTTGAGTAAAATGTCAAACAGGGACAAATTTCTCCCTTTCCCCTATGCTTTATGGCAGACACTTTCTCCCCTATCAAAGGATAAAATAGAGGGAATACGATTTTATCTCCAGCCCATGTCAGAGGGACTGGGTGGTGATTTGGTGGTGGAAGGTTTACTGGTGGATTCTTCCTGCACAGTTCGCTCGGATTGGTGCCGCTGTAGCCCTAGCCTTAGCCTTAAAAGGCAGTTTGTCCATTGAAAATGGGCAGATGTCTCCGAAGTAGTTTTCGTACATTTGCTAAAGCCGTGTGTCCACCGCACGTCCGTCACGTCATCTTGATCTCAGTCGGCAAAAATCTCGTTCTCGGTGAGGCGGTCTCACAGAGTTTCAGTTTGAATGACATTGTAGTCGATGACACTGAAGACTCAAGAACTGATGATATCTTAAAGAATAAGAGCTCTATCTCAAGTAGAAAGTCGTATTGGAATGGTTTATAGGAGTTAACACGTAGTTGCGGCACCAGGCACGGTGTCGGATGACCTATCGCGGGTTCCACAATCCACAGTTTGTGTTACAACTGTTACAGCTGTCACACATTCGCACAACGTGCAGTAGGGATCGTTTGCGCAATGTGCGAGCGTTGACACATCTGTCGACACAAGTCGCTAGTCCATTGCCGTAATGGCCTTTCCAATATGCGCGAAGAACATCTACATCATTCCTGATCCGATGATGCTGTTTTCCTGATCTTTAGGTTGCCTGGCAGAGGTCGCTGCTTAGCGATAAGGACGCCTTTTGGACCAATACCTACTTTAATATATGTGTCTGTCCTTTGTTATGTTTCTTGTGTGGTGCAAATAACGAGTTTTAATATTTAAGCATTGATATCTTCATCGTTTCCATATCATTCATTGACGGTCTCTCCTTTAAAAGAGAACTCTACTTTTTGCCTTTTCATGGAAATGCTTGTTCACTCTTGATTTGAAGGTGCCCAAGTTGTAGGTGGTGGGAAAGACAGTGCGTGGGAGAGTATTTTAGATCCAGACCTTTGCCGTGTGTAATCAGGAACGAGGTATAAAACCACTTCGTACTTACGTATTTTTGGTACGTCAACTAAGTAAGGGTTAAAGTCTTTACGATGCCTTGCAGTTAAGGTAAAAAGATATACTGTTTGTAGAATTCGACTGTCTACATCCATGCAGACTAAATTAAGTTAATTGTTATCGTTTCACAAAGCTCGTCACAAGGTGGGATGTTTTGGAATCATTAAGTAAAATAAATCATATGTGCACCCACTTTGGTTTATTAGAAATTATCGTAGAGTCCTCTTTCCACCTCCTGCATCCATCAACAGATATTTATGGAACGAAATTATTAATTGATTATACTATATTCACGGATTATATTATTCAAATTTATTCAAATTCAAGCTGGTGAAAATTACGAAAGATAAGGATTTCCGATGGATGGATTCGATAATATGGGGAAACCAGCTAATACAGTTTATCTGAAGATTTGGAAAAAAAATGCAATGACTACTATATGAAACTAAACTACTAACTAATGAAACTATATCTTTGGACACCGTGTTGCGTGGAGTGGACCAATATTAGCAATCGTTATAGTGGCCGGTAGTTATAGTGTTACCAGTTACAACAGAGCTCACAGCAAGCGATATTACCACATCGCCAAGTGACAACTGGCAACACAGGTGTGAATGCACTTGCCGTTTCATAACTAATCGTAGCTATATGCCATGTTGCCTTGTCTATTATTTTTCGATATGGAACGTGTCTACGCCAATTATTTATATTCTACAAGTGCGGACAATACTTTGATTATCTGTGATTAAACTGTAAAGTGTCAACGTCAACGTGTAAAGAATGAATATCAATTTTGAATTGTCATTCAAATGTCATTAAAACAATGTGAAACGTTTAATAAATTCACTTCTGCACCAGACTTCGCAGCAATACACTGGCTTCCTTATTTTTCCCTTAATTCACGAACCTGCATCAACATCCGAGGGTCTGCCTATCGGGCCCTCACCCATATGTTTGGTCCAAGGACTGAACAGAACGAAATTCAAAACTGGGGTATGGTAATTGTCTTTCCCATGTACTTATCGACTATCCCATCGACAAATTAATCACGTGACTTATCGATTTCAGCTGCAATTCTCTAAATACTACTGACAAATGCTGTATAAGATACATTTTAGGATTGGGTAGTTTAGTGGGAAAAATCACGTTGTTCTGTTGTTGTGGCGTGATTCAAGGACAAACAAACATATCAACAAATCACTTTTAAAATACATTTATGTATAGGTACCTATATGGATTACGGCTTCCGAGTTATGTAAGGTTATAATGTGTAATCGTTTTGTGAATATTTATTGGATAGAAACTGGCTATTACCGGACCGGTCAATAGTGCCCAATTTGTATGAGGCGTAGGGCGACCATGGATTCACGTTTGATTTTTGCCGGTGATATAGGCAATAGGGAAATTTCCCTCCAAGCAGGTTTTATGCCTGGGGACCGCTTGTGGTCCAAGCGTGTGACGTCGGAACTTGTATTTATAGAACGCTCGTCGAAAACTCCGTCAGTGTGTGCTAAGGGACTGGTTACGCCATCTATCGTCAGCTATCGAAGACAACTTTGTTCACTAGGCGACATGGAACCTACAAACCTTCAAGACCCCGAGGGCCCGAAGCCAAGACGGCAGGCCTTAGCCAACAAAGGCTTAAAGAGCATTACAGGGGAAGAAATCTTTCCCGCGCCTATACCCGGCTAAGGAGGCTAAGCCTTGAGGCCCGTACCCTGTTTCTAAGGCCCAACAGAGAAGACCACTGCTGCAGTGACTGTGCGATAGTGAGTGAGTGAGTAGCTATGTTTCTTATTCGTCTCATACGGAGAGAGAGGGACAAGGAGCGATAGGAAACAACTTGTAGTGAGACAAGAGATGCCAAAGCAAGTACGCCAAAAGCAAGTACAGTACCCGGCAAACTTCTTGGGTATACGACCTTGATTGCGCACAAGCGAATTTGAGATCGTTTTGTTGGTAAGTACGAAACGCGTCGGCGGAGAGTCGCGTGCGTAACTTGCCACCACTACGTCACTTCATGCTTAAGAAGTTTGCCGGCACCTGTACCGTACGTACTTGCAAACTATGGAACCAGCTACCAAGGGTAGTGTTCCCTCAAAGCTATAATATAGGGTTATTTGAGGGGCGGATAAACAAACTCCGTAAGAGCTGGTAACGCATTTCTCTGATGCTGCGAATATCTTTGGGCGGCGGTGATTGATTTTAACTTTTAATGCATTCCGCATTCTGATGCGACTGCCTAAATACTGTAGTGCGTCGAGCATGTTTGCTGACGCCAGAGTCCCGTACTAATTTGCGATCATTAGATCTCGAATGGCGGCGTTCTGGTTGCGTATTCGCAACTCGAGCAACAAGATCCTCAGGATGTGCTTTGAGTATCCTGACAACCCTGTACTGAAGTACTGGCTTGCCGTACATCGCGACACCAACCGAAAATAGAACAAACCCCGTTGGGGGGCAATTTCTAGTTAATTATTTTAGCGTAAGTAATTTACGTTATTATTATTTTATTATACCTATTTAGATTGTACTTACCTATGTATTGTAGGTTAATTTTATTTAATTTTTCATTTTTGTATTTTGATGGGTTTTTATCACATGAAATAAATAAATATTATTGTTAAACGCCTGCTATAGTTTGTTCGCGTTCACTATTAAAAAAAATTACCTAGCGCGCTTGTAAATTTCAGAAGGGCTTCTGCGATTGAACAATCCAAAACTGTGGGGGTTTAGTAAGTCATGGTTGGTAGAGCATTGTCTCTGTGTATACTGGCGTGAGGAAAAGTCCACAAAAGTGTGCACCCATGGTGTTACTTGTCATGGGTGTGGGCTGCGTACGGATGAGTCAGGTCAGCGAGTCAAATAAAGTGGGTGAAGGCGAACCGGCGTGCGCGCACTCATCTCACCAATAAGCCAAATAACTGCTATATTAGTGTTATTATCTCGCTGCAGACTCGGTCATAAATCATTCGAGTGTTTCGCTTTTGTTGTTCTTTGTCGAGTTGTGCATTACTGCAGAACAACAAAAGCGAAACACTCGAATGATTTATGACCGAGTCTGCAGCGAGATAATAACACTGCTATAACAGTAGGTTTACTGAAGTGTCGGGGTATAGAGCCGAATTTCGGTTTTATTTAAGGTGGTTCGATTCATACGGCCGCGAAAATTCATTTTATTATAGTTTTTCGAAAATAGTAGGCTAAATGTTCATCGCAGGCTTAGGGCAATGAGTTTTGCGGGTATAACATTCATGCATCTACATGTTTTTTATAAAAACTTTGATCAAAAATACTCATTTACTTCATTTTTGTCCCGATAGCTCCAAATCCGCAAGAAATTCTGCGTAAAAGATATTTTCGACTTCTGCACAATAAAGGTAGACTAGACTTTTCCTGCCGCTACCAATTTAGTTATTAATGTGGAAAATTAATATTTAATTACTTTTTCAATTCATTTTGCTTCTTTTCTCTCCATCTCTAGTGTCATGTGACAACAGTAAGGTACAAAGAAAAAAATGCAAACGACCCAAATTTAATTTTTTTAAATGCCATCATCTTAAAAGAAATATTATAATTTATCAAGGAGTGCTATTTTTAACAGTGATATAATAATACAATCTTCTCTTATACATTGTGATAGTTGATAAGAACATGTTTGCCAAGTGAGTTGTCATAAGGTCAACACACAATATATTATACCTACTTACAACATACCTATATACCGATAGGTTCGTTATATCGTAGTTTGAGTTCTAATTGATTTGTTGTTTATCTAACTTAATTGCGGCCAAATAAGTAATTATTTGCATCTTCAAGGTCTCTGTAAAATGCTAGAATATCTGTTAGTAATAGTAGTAGTAATATATTAGATAGATACAGAAATCAGACTTCACCTCTATCGCAGTTAACACGCAAGAATTTTCGTCTTTTGTAATTTTTAATTTGACTGCCGTATATCTGGTATGTGAAGGTTTGGTTTTCACGTTGACAAAAGCGGTATAGCAGGCTTCGCACACCGTTGAATCTGGTATGGAAAACTGTCTAGCAACCATGCAGATTCCCTCACGAAATTTTCTAACGCCATGAAAATCTATATATATAAAAGAATGAGGCATTTTGGTGATTTTGGTTGTTCCACGGATTCCGCCAAAACTAAAGGTCGTAGAGATCTGAAATTTGGTACCTAGGTAGATATTAGGTCATAAATTCGTACTAAGACGGGGATTCCAGAAATTCAAATTTTAAAGGGTAAAAACCGTTGGTTTTATGGATTTCCCCATACAAAAGTGAAATTTTTTTCGTTGTTCCAGGAATTCCCAAAAAGCTACAAGTCGTAGGGATCTGAAATCTGGTACCTAGGTTGATATTAGGTCATGAATTCGTACTAAGACGGGGATTCCAGATATTCAAATTTTAAGGGGTAAAAACCGTTGGTTTTATGGATTTCCCCATACAAAAGTGAAATTTTTTTCGTTGTTCCAGGAATTCCCGAAAAGCTACAAGTCGTAGAGATCTGAAATTTAGTACCTAGGTTGATATTAGGTCATGAATTCGTACTAAGACGGGGATTCCAGAAATTCAATTTTTAAGGGGTAAAAACCGTTGGTTTTTTGGATTTCCCCATACAAAAGTGAAATTTTTTTCGTTGTTCCAGGAATTCCCGAAAAGCTACAAGTCGTAGAGATCTGAAATTTGGTACCTAGGTAGATATTAGGTCATGAATTCGTACTAAGACGGGGATTCCAGAAATTCAAATTTTAAGGGGTAAAAACCGTTAGTTTTATGGATTTCCCCATACAAAAGTGACATTTTTTTCGTTGTTCCAGGAATTCCCGAAAAGCTACAAGTCGTAGAGATCTGAAATTTAGTACCTAGGTTGATATTAGGTCATGAATTCGTACTAAGACGGGGATTCCAGAAATTCAAATTATAAGGGGTGAAAACCGTTGGTTTTATGGATTTCTCCATACAAAAGTGTAATTTTTTTCGTTGTTCCAGGAATTTCCGGAAAGCTACAAGTCGTAGAGATCTGAAA
This sequence comes from Coenonympha arcania, assembly GCA_036785405.1. Taxonomy (NCBI): domain Eukaryota; kingdom Metazoa; phylum Arthropoda; class Insecta; order Lepidoptera; family Nymphalidae; genus Coenonympha; species Coenonympha arcania. Next base: position 11,189,029 of record CM072077.1, on the reverse strand, counting down.
TTTAGTACCTAGGTTGATATTAGGTCATGAATTCGTACTAAGACGGGGATTCCAGAAATTCAAATTTTAAGGGGTGAAAACCGTTGGTTTTATGGATTTCTCCATACAAAAGTGTAATTTGTTTCGTTGTTCCAGGAATTCCCGAAAAGCTACAAGTCGTAGAGATCTGAAATTTGGTACCTAGGTTGGAATTATATCATGAATTCGTATTTAGAAAGGGATTTTCGAGATCCAAATTTTGAGGAGGAAAAATTTTGAACTTTTTGGCCGCCATTTTGAACTTTTTTGTTACTGGGCCGATCGCTTTGAAAATCGATATTTAACTATGGCAGCAAGCATAGAGAAGGAATTTTCGGTCAAAATTTAAAAAAAGTGGCCGCCATTTTGAACTTTTTTGTTACTGGACCGATTGCTTTGGAAATCGATATCTGACTATGGCAGCAAGCATAGAGAAGGAATTTTTGGTCAAAATTTAAAAAAGTGACCGCCATTTTGAACTTTTTTGTTACTGGACCGATCGCTTTGAAAATCGATATTTGACTATGGCAGCAAGCATAGAGAAGGAATTTGTGGTCAAAATTTAAAAAAGTGGCAGCCATTTTGAACTTTTTTGTTACTGGGCCGATTGCTTTGGAAATCGATATTTGACTATGGCAGCTGGCATAGAGAAGGAATTTGTGGTCAAAATTTAAAAAAGTGGCCGCCATTTTGAACTTTTTTGTTACTGGACTGATTGCTTTGAAAATCGATATTTGACTATGACAGCAAGCATAAAAAAAGGAATTTGTGGTCAAAATTAAAAAAAAAGTGGCCGCCATTTTGAACTTTTTTGTTACTGGACCGATCGCTTTGAAAATCGATATTTGACTATGGCAGCTGGCATAGAGAAGGAATTTGTGGTCAAAATTTAAAAAAGTGGCCGCCATTTTGAACTTTTTTGTTACTGGACCGATTGCTTTGAAAATCGATATTTGACTATGGCGATAAGCATAGAGAAGGAAGTTGTGGTCAAAATTTAAAAAAGTGGCCGCCATTTTGAACTTTTTTGTTACTGGACCGATCGCTTAGAAGATCGATATTTGACTATGGCAGCAAGCATAGAGAAGGAATTTTTGGTCAAAATTTTAAAAAGTGGCCGCCATTTTGAACTTTTTTGTTACTGGACCGATTGCTTTGGAAATAGATATCTGACTATGGCAGCAAGCATAGAGAAGGAATTTTTGGTCAAAATTTAAAAAAGTGACCGCCATTTTGAACTTTATTGTTTCTGGGCCGATTGCTTTGAAAATCGATATTTGACTATGGCAGCAAGCATAGAAAAGGAATTTGTGGTCAAAATTTAAAAAAGTGGCCGCCATTTTGAACTTTTTTTGTTACTGGACCGATCGCTTTGAAAATCGATATTTGACTATGGCAGCAAGCATAGAGAAGGAATTTGTGGTCAAAATTTAAAAAAGTGGCCGCCATTTTGAACTTTTTTGTTACTGGGCCGATTGCTTTGGAAATCGATATTTGACTATGGCAGCTGGCATAGAGAAGGAATTTGGTCAAAATTTATAAAAGTGGCCGCCATTTTGAACTTTTTTGTTACTGGGCCGATTGCTTTGAAAATAGATATCTGACTATCGCAGCAAGCATAGAGAAGGAATTTGTGGTCAAGATAAAAAAATTATGAACTTTTTGGCCGCCATTTTGAACTTTTTTGTTACTGGGCCGATTGCTTTGAAAATCGACGTCTGACTATAACTAGCAAGCATTAGGAAATATTTAGTGGTCAAAATTAAATTTAATGACGGTTAATACAAGAATTTTGGAAACTTAACGCCTGAGGGAGTAAAGCAGAAGATCAACGTGAGCGAAGCCGCGGGCGTTTGCTAGTCTTTAATAAAATTATGAATTATTCTGCAACACTATAAATTAAAAAAAAATTAAAAATCATTTATTTCGCCCAACTCGGATCATAAAAAATGGTTAGTAGAAAACAAATAAAACATCTTAACCTAAATGCTAGTAAGTACATTAATTATTAAAATCTTAAACAACAGCTCGCCCCCCCTATTAACCCCTCCTGAGACAGGCTCGATTTGACAGCACGTGCACCATACAGCAATGGCGCAAGTACTGACAGTCAAACCTGTCCGCCAATGCTCTCAGGACACTGTTAGAACTGGCCCGAACCCTACGCACCAGGGATGTGCACCGCTTGCGCATGGTGGTGTAAAAGCAATCCACCCGCGCCTCGGCAAACATACCTGAGGCGCTGCAGGAACGAGGCAGTCCCATCAGCATCCTGAAGGCATTATTGTATTGGACACGCAGGTCTCTGCGTATAATCGACCCACAAGTTACTCGTGTAAAACGAGGTACAGTAAGCCCTAAAAAGAGTCACCTTGACTGGAACAGTACAACGAGCAAACCTGCGGGCGATCATATTCGCTCTCACAGACAACGCCCTGCGCTCCCTCTCTATATCGGCATCGTCCTTCAGGTCAGCGGATATCACATACCTGAGATATTTAAATTGAGAAACTTGCGTTAACGCGGTACCATACAATTTGATGGGCGGCACTGTAGCTGGCAGTGATTTTCCTTTGGCCCGAAAGACCATGCATTCGCTCTTTTTGACGTTGTACACTAGGCCGTGATTTTGGGCGAAGTTTTCACAAATTCCCAACAACTTCGTCAATCCACAGACAGAAGCACTCAACAGCGCCATGTCGTCTGCGTAACTAATATTATTGAGACACACTCCGTCAATATGACAACCAACACGAGCGCTGCTCAGCTGCTCTATCAGTGAATCGACGTAGAGGTTGAAGAGCTTCGGAGACGTCAAACCCCCCTGTCTCACTCCACACTCCAACAACGGCTCAGAGTAAGATTCAGACCATCGTACGACATTGACCTGATTTCTGTACCAGAATTTGAAAATCCTGTTGACTTCTTCGGGTACACCAGAGTCTTTCAACTTCTTCCACAGGATGTCGTAATTAACCAGGTCAAATGCCTTGGAAAGATCCAGGAAACATGCATAAACAGGAGTACGTCTTTCTGAATAGTACTTGACCGTTTGCTTTAAACACAATATAGCAGACTCCGTCGACAGACCAGGTCTATAAATGCTCCTCTTTAAAAATGAGTTTCTTCCAATTTTACGTGTGATAGCGGTTACCTATAAAAGTTCTCATTAAAATTTTCTTTGAACTCGCCTCTTATAATTTTCTATTAAAGTTCTCAGCTTCTTGGATTTACTTTCATTTTAGGTCAACAGAAGTATTCAGTAATGTTTTTATAATTCGATACGTGAGTTTCGAATTGGTTTCTTTTTGTAACGCCGCCATTTGTTTCACCTGAGTGAAGTTTGATACCGAGTTGGCATTTAAGTGAATAGCACAACTGGACGCATGAGCGGTCGATTAGTTGTACCAAATTACCATCTCCAACCGCAGGTAATGCGATGGAAATTAGATTTCCGGGTATATCACCTCTCATTTCCCACTGACCTTAAAGTGCCGCGAAGCTATCAAAACATCTCATTTCACACGAATCAGGTGAATGGCATAACAATGCTATTCTGCTGATTTGTGTGAAATGAGATACGAGTATTTTGATAGTTTTGAACTTTTGCGGCACTCTTTATTGAATAACTGAATTTGAGAGTGCTTCCGCGTAACGGAGATTACAGTTTACACTGAGATACTTGTAAGTTGTTGCTGACAGAATTATTTTAAAACTAGATTTAAATTATACTATTTATCAGATTTCGGCCTTCTTGATGTTATATTAATACTAGTTGACCCGACAAACGTTATTTTAAATAATAATTGCTAAATTAAGGGCACAAAAAATACCTGCTTTACGTCCTATTTTCAGATCTACCGAATATATTATACACAAACGTAAAAGCTGCACTTCGATGAAATTTTGTCACAAGCATTATAACTTAAAAACTGACTGGCTGACCATAGAATATGTCAGAAAGCTTATTCATGCAAGAAAATGCAGCCAGGCAGCACGGTTGCCATCTTTAAACTGAGTAAATGAAACATGACGTTCCGCAATCTTCATCTTACACCACGATGACATAATCAAGTACCTTGAACTAACTTCCTTCTGGAGTAGCGACGACCCTCGGACTTCCATCTATCTGGCGTATTTCTTCAAATCCTACACAACAGCGGGGCTAGACAAAGTCACAAGCGTTTGGCGTTAACGCTAGTCGACAAAAATGTATGGACAAAACAAATGACTGTAGAAAAACCACGATAATAATTACTAAACACGCTGTGTTTGATACTGTCGGCTGTCAATTGTCAAGCGAAGTACGCTAAAGTTATCTACAAGGTCCGCGAGAACGCCAGCGAGCGCTCAAGTTCTCGTAGTTAATTATAATATTCAAACACAGCGTGTTTAGTACTATTATTATCGTGGTTTTTCTGCAGTCATTTGTTTTGTCCATACATTTTTGTCGACTAGCGTTAACGCCAAACTCTTGTGACTTTGTCTAGCCCCGCTGTACGTGTGATTAGTGACAGAAATTGAACAGCGCACCTATGCCCCGGGAGCCGCCGGGAGTCGTCGGTCGGCGCACCCGGAAATGTCCGTATATAGAGCGACGCATGTACGGATATGTCATATCCGCCATCAGGGCTCACTAACTCAGGTCTACGTGCGTTGTGGGACATGCCGAACAATATTTCAATGAGCAAGTTATAATAAAAATATTCTAATGGTTTCAGATCTTTGCCTCGAGTCAAATGGGTCAAAACTCAAAAGCTTTTTCAATCGATTTCAAAAAAAGAGGAGGTTCTCAATTCGACTGTATGTTTTTTTAAATGTTTGTTACCTCATAACTTTTGACTGGGTGAATCGATTTTGATGATTCTTTTTTATTGGAAAGCTGCAGACGCTTCCCGTGTGGTCCCATTTCATTTTAGTCCAGTTCTGATAATGGCATCCATGAGAAAACCATATTATAAGTCTTAAATTATTAATTAGAAAGGATATATTAAACAGTAGTTTGATGAGAGTTGAAGTCGGTTTTTGTGTTAAGTAATTAAAGTATTATTAATATTGATAGGCTTGCGCTTATGACTAAGATCATGTCTGCAGATAGATAGCAATGGTGAGGTCTAGGGTTGAGCGCGCTTGCCTAGAAAATGCCGGTTCTCTCTTAAAGGCACCCACTATTACAAGTGCACTTGGAACTCGGGAGTTGGAAGGGTGTACCACACCTTAACGGTTCGTATTAAACGTGGAAGAAATACTTTTCGTTCTAGTTTGCTGGACATCAACCACATAAGGATGTCACTTCTCTCGGCATCTTGCGGTTCTGTGCTAGAAAGGTGAAGGAGGTACTAAAAGGTTGTGGATTTCCTGAGCACACTCTTCAGAAAAGGTATATTTTCTTAGGTATTTGTGGGTACTAAACTTGTAGTGAATAATAAAAAAATCCTACTTGGCCAGTGTGGTAGCCTATGAACAAACCCCTCTTTGAAAAGATTCACTGACCAAAAAAGTTAAAATACAAGCTTGTTATTTAAATTTAACTCTGGCAAGAAAGCCGTTATATTATGATCTGCTTTACAAATCATTTTACCGTATACACAAGTAACTAGGCTGTTATTATCCTGTATGCACAGACAGACACAGCTCTCTCACAAGTATAATTTGCTTATTACCTACTTGCTGCTGTCTAATTAGACTTAGCCTGTAATCTTATTTGTAGATCTCACCAGATTATAGACATAATAATATCATAAGTATATTTTCATCGGCAAGACTATTCATTGTGGTACAAATTTTACCATACTATTATTGTCTTTATAAAAGCTTTATATTGGCTACTTCCTTATTTCTAGACACGCGGCAGCGTGTCAAGACAAGTTCAAAAGAAAAAGAACTGGCTAGCCAGCGCCGAGTGTAATATTACACGAACCACTTGGTGCCACTTTTGACCCTTCTATAACTCAAAACCTCTTTAACGTAAACACATAAAACTACGTGTGTTTAATTATATCCATAAGGACATATAGAAGCCCAAATTTCATGAAGCTAGCTCAAACGGTTATAAAGATATAAAGGTCAAAAAGTCGTTAAAATTCATACTGACTGACATATAGTACAAAAACCTAACCTACTTCCAGATGACCTAGAAGGATGAAATTTGGAATCCAGCTCGGTGACTGTGTGTAAGCGTAGGAAAAAATCAAAAAATAAAGAAAAGTCAAAAAATAAGGGGTGTTCCCATACAAACTGAAATATATTACCTAAATCTAACCTATACTTCCAGACGACCTAGAAAGATGAAATTTGAAATCCAGCTTGGTTATTGTGTGTAAGCAAAGGAAAAAATCAGAAAATAAAAAAAAGTCAAAAAATAAGGGGTGTCCCCATATAAACTAACATATAAGTACAAAAACCTAACCTACTTCCAGATGACCTAGAAGGATGAAATTTGGAATCCAGCTCGGTAGCTATGTGTAAGCGTAGGAAAAAATCATAAAATAAAAAAAAGTCAAAAAATAAGGGGTGTCCCCATACAAACTGACATATAGTACCTAAACCTAACTTACTTTCAGACGACCTAGAAAGATGAAATTTGAAATCCAGCTTGGTTATTGTGTGTAAGCGTAGGAAAAAATCAGAAAATAAAAAAAAGTAAAAAAATAAGGGGTGTCCCCATACAAACTAACATATAGTACAAAAACCTAACCTACTTCCAGATGACCTAGAAGGATGAAATTTGGAATCCAGCTCGTTAGTTGTTAATGTTAGTAAAGGGCTAGTGAACGGCTCTATTGGAGTCATAGAGAAAATAAACTGGGATGTCGATAAAAACAATAGTGCACGTAGAATTATTATCAAATTTAATAATTTAACTTATGAACTAGAACGTGTCAAGACTAAGTTTCAGATATCAAATAATGCATATGTTCACCGGGAACAGTTCCCTATTTGCTTGGCTTACGCTACTACCATCCACAAATCACAAGGACTTAGTCTGGACAGCGCTCTTCTGGACATAGGCACTTCGATATTTAGTAGAGGACAGGCCTACGTTGCGCTCTCCAGGGTTAAAACCCTAGACGGAGTACACCTTATTAATCTAGACCCTAGTCAAATTAAGGCACAAGATAGTTCTATAATAGAATATAACCGCCTGAGATCCCTATATCGCCCGGACTTAGCTAATTTAAGCATAAACAGGAAGCTTACTAAAAAGGTAGCAGATAATGAATGGGCAATGCGCACTATCTCTAACATTTAAGAGTGTGTAAAAAATAGTATAAAAAAGAAAATCACGCATCGGAAACGCAAGAAAAAGCTTTAAACTCAATACCTGCCTAGTTTTCTTTACAAAAAGTAATGATATCCCACCAAAAACATAAATGTAAAAAAAGGAGAGCCAAGTTCAATACAAAAATTTTATTATGCTTGGCTGTCGGCTTCGCCGCAAAAAGAATGGAGATCAAAATGAGTGCCAAGTTCTATGTAAAATCGAAATTTGTATTTATAGGAACAAAAAAACAATATGAAAAATTATTAAACTCTATTTCTTTGCTTTATTGGATACCTATAACAATTGCTGTTATTCAAAAATGTGAGATCTTAAAATAGGTTAGATTTGACTTGGCGAGTTTTTATCGGAATTAAAATGTATAACTTTATAAAATGACTGATGTAATGAAAACTGGCCAAGTCAAATCTAACCTATTTTAAGATCTCACATTTTTGAATAACAGCAATTGTTATAGGTATCCAATAAAGCAAAGAAATAGAGTTTAATAATTTTTCATATTGTTTTTTTGTTCCTATAAATACAAATTTCGATTTTACATAGAACTTGGCACTCATTTTGATCTCCATTCTTTTTGCGGCGAAGCCGACAGCCAAGCATAATTTTTGTATTGAACTTGGCTCTCCTTTTTTTACATTTATGTTTTTGGTGGGATCTCTTGTACATCAAAAATGGATCAAGCTGAAACATGAAGAAAGCTGTATAAAAAAATCTGTGCAAAATTTCAGCTCTCTAAAACCTGGTGTTGGTGAGTTAGGAAGTTAATAGGGACTTGACTTAAGTTATTATTAGAGTTTGTAGGTCTAGCTAGATTATAGGCAATATATCGTCGGGGCGTTGCTTGCTATCTTATAACTTTCATTTCCGTCTATAATAATTACCTACATGCTTAGGTTTAAGACAAGTTCTAGTCTATTGGCTTCCTTCAGATCAGGAAATGCCTATAAATAATATAAAGTTCGTACTCTATATCCCATGTAAACTATCGATATTTTCAAGGAAAGCTTGATATCTGGTGTTGATTAGATGAGTAAATCTGTGAGCAGTTTGTCCGGCAGTGTAAGCATATTAGTTGTTGATAATGATTATGAACAATCAGATTTTACATTGTGTTTCACATTGCCATAAAAAATCTTTAGCATCTTTCTTTCACGGTTTACACGTGGATCTCGAAGTTTGAGCCCTCTGTATTCCAAATTTACTGGATAAGAAAGATTCTGCTCTCAGGAATCAAGAATTAAGATTTCATAGGTAACAACTCTATTTAAAGGCACAGGATCACAGATTAGTAAAAGAGCGAGATTGGCCCTATGAATCAAATTGTATTGAAACCTGCTGTCGCCAGTTTTCCCCACCACTTGCTACAAATACACATGCAGCAATAGATGTGAAGTCTCTTACACACCACGCACACCGATAGATCAGTGCAAAGTGGTAAGAACAAATAAAGTCTTTGTTGTTTATAAAACAGCACTCAATTTAGAACACCGTGCAGATGCACACAAACAAATATCAACCGTGGTGACACGCCAATGAAAGCCATCGAAAAGCCATTAATTTTAGTGAGTGACTAAAATTTAAAGTTATCGATTCTTCAATTTTTTAATATTCTTGTTTTCACAATATCTCTATTCTCTATTTTTTATGTATAAAAATCAATCCCAAAATCCCTTGGTCACGACATCACGCGTGAACGGCTGGACCGATTTCAATAAATATTTTTGTCTTGTGTTTCTTATTGTCAGGAGTAGGTTCTTACGAAAGAAAAAAGAAAAGAAATAAAGAATAAAACCACAAAGTAAAAAATAATATCTATTTCTACACACTGGTTGAAGTCGGGTGAGTATTAATAATACTTCAATATAAATAATTTTTACAGTGTCTTTCAAAAACTTTTCAACAGTTCCTCAATTCCCACAGCTTAAGAGTGCAGCATCAGGATTGAAGAGTTTGGACTTGGGTTTAAGTATGAAGTCGTTGCTTGATATTTAAAATATTAATTCATTATCAAAAGTTCTTGAATTTCATTGGTTAAGGAGTTCTGTACTCTGCTGTTCAGGATTGAGGAGTTACACTCAGAACCATTAATAAAATATTTTCAAAACGGTTTAGAAATCTTGAACAAATGATATAGATAGGTACGTAAAATATGTATCACACAAAATAAATCGTTAAAAATATCGAAAACATCGCCCATCTCTAGTTTACGCAAGCCCACTGCGGCCTTACCACGAAACACACCACGAAACGTGCAAGTGAAAATCGGTAAAGCACACTCAACCATTGCGTCGTAAGACCGGCCGGTTCATTGATTGATTTGAGTAAGCAAGCAATGGTTTTTGTTTATAATGTGATACAAAGTTGTCACTTTACATATTTTGATACTGCTAAATAATGTTTTATTGATTTTAATGGAAAATTACAACAAAATACATGTACTTACGAGTGAAATGAGATGCCATCTTTAGTATTATTCACTTTTTTGCTTCATTTTTTGCAAACAACCACTGAACAACACGGCATTTTTATAAAAATCGAGAGCAGTGAAGCGATCGTTGGACGACACTCCACTAAAGACAAAAACGGTAAGGAGGTGTATTTTACACTATATAAGTTCGCACGGACCACACCTCCTTGGCCCATCTTGCTCTTTTACTAATCTGTGCACAGGATCGACAGTCGAACACAAATGTGTGATACGTGGCACCTTGTCTAAAATATGGGCTGCTAACGTGTTAACAGTAGTAGTAGTAGTGTCATATAAAATTGTGATGAGATAGCCCAATCATTACGCAAATTTTCAGTTTCTCAAGTCCCATAACTCTTTCAAGGAAGTTCCATAGTAACACTCCGATCATAAAAGAAAGGATATTAAGGACTACGAAAAACATTGATATCGATAAAAATATAAGCACTCGATACGAAAAAGTATCGACACCCTCCGTGCCCTTTCTCGGAGTGGTCAGACAAGCTTCCTTCACTCTCGCACGATTATGCCCGCTTTATATCTCCAATTATAATCGTATTTCCATCGCTTTAGCAACAACGGCAACAGCTGGAAAGCGAGACTTTCTTTATAGTCCTGTCACTTTGGATTTATCGTATAATTGTTCCATACAAACCCTTCTTTAGACGTGTGGTTACTTACTTGATTTATCATAAAGCTACTCTCTATTACATTATGAAATTGTAGTGGTTGTTTGGTTATTTGTGAGCGTATTAATTAATATTAAGTGGATGGATGATACCTGGGCCCTATTCATCAAACATTACAAGCCTTGTATACAAGCGATTCTCTTGTAAATTTCTGCATTTTTACAAACGTGCGTTCATCAAAACTACACATGTTAATTACAAGCTACAAGTTATATCACTTGTAACAAGTGCTTTTTCACACGTGTATTTGTAGTTTTGTTCATCAAAAATACCACCGTTGCTTGTAGCTTGTAACTCGTGACAAAAAAGTTGGAGAGTCTTCGCGGACTCTTCACTTGTAGCCTACATAGGTAGAATATGTAATATTTATATTATGTTATTAACATTTTCGCGGTTTCTTTCGGACTTTAAGTATTCAACAAACTTAGTCAAATAATTATGGCAGGAAAAACCGCCTTGTCATTGCCCAAAAACATTATTTTTTTATTAAATTTAAAAACAAGATGTAAAAAAATAATTAAGTACTTATATTTATGCACAGTCTGTGAAAAAAGACATGAAACCAAAAAGTGGAAATCAAAATAAAATAAAAACATTTTAATTAAATAATCAAAATTATATCTTTGAAATATTCTGGGGAAAAATTACTACGTCCGAGAATTAATTTCAAGACTTTTTTGACGGACTATACATCTCATTATTAGGTACGCACTTGTAAATAAAAAATACAAGTTTCTAAAATCTACAAGTTACGTAAAATTATTTGATAAACGTAATTTACAAGAACTTGTGAATTTTTTGTTTAACTTGTAGCTTGTGAGCTTGTAAACTTGTAATGTTTGATGAACAGGGCCCAGGCTTGTAAAGTAAAGCTCTGAAAGCGATTTCAATTAAATCGGGGGATTTACTTCCAAAATTAAGAATACATTTTAGGTTCATGTACAGCGGCCAATATAAGTAGGCTAAATCGATACAGCTTATAACTTTCAAAGGCTATTTTAATTTAATTTTTATTTATACTGTCATAGCTGAGTGATCTGAGTTTTAAGCTGCTGAACCTCTTTGTTCATATTTGGATCCAGTCTTTAGAGCTCTGCTATTGCTTTCGTCGCATATACAATTGCGAATCCTCAAGTTTTTTCGCCACATATCAAGACGGGCAGATACCATCGAACATCTAGTGGTTCAAGGGCGAGTGGAAGGCACGCGTCCACGTGGTCGATCCCCAACGAGGTGGACAGATCTGATCCGGAGTGCTACAGGTTCCTCTATTATTGAGTGCTCTCGCAATGCCGCCAACTGGAGCCGTTGGAGAACTATCGCTGAAGCAGCAGTGGCTCATCATTGCACATCGTAAAGGTATAACCACGACCGTAAAGGTATTTTTCATATGTGGACGCATTAAACGCTATAAGTCACTATTCCTTAGATCCTATCTTTCACTTAATGTCTCCATTATGCGTGCCCTTCTTGCCCTCACCTGATACAATCGCCAGTGGTTTCACTGCTGACTGGTGATTGAGCCCGCTTTCTCGGGGTCCGAGCGGTCAGGCCAGGGTCGGCGGAGCGTTGCGTCACGCCCTACCGGCTGCAGGGCCCTGGGAAACAGACGATTTTATCCAGCTTTTGTATTTTCTCGATGCTTTCCGTGTTTTGCCTTGTGTGTGTAGTTTTGAGCTGTATAATATATAGGTACTTAAAAGTCATTAAAGAGACAATTTTGAGAACCTTTTTCGGTCTCATTTTAACACAATCTTAGTTATTTAACATCAAGATTTGCCCTATCAGAGATAGAAATTTAACCATAAACTCCATACAAATTAATGTCAAATTTGTATCTCTGCTAGGTAAAATCTGGATAGGATAGGTTAATTTCGACAATGAGGTCTCTTTATTGTGAATTAGGAAGTTTGCTACATTTCCTGTGTAAAACTAATATAATAATTGAGACTGTACGCTAATCGTTACCAAATATTTTGAGAACTGAACGTATTCTGTACCGTGCAATTTGAAAAGCTCTGGAGGAAGCCAGAATTTTATACCAGAAAGGGTTTCTCGTTCTTAAATCATTTTCTACATTTACCCCTAAGCTGATTACTTATTAGACTGAGGGCTTGGTCACTTAAAAATTGCAATAATGACAGATAACAAAGAATGCTTGAAATGGCAGTGGATTGGCACGTTCAAAATGCACCAGTTATCGATGTTTTTCAAAGCTGAAAGGGTGTTTACTTAATGACAGGAGCGGTTTAAATTACATGTTAAAATTCATCATCCATATATTATGTTAAAGAAATAACAATATTAGGAGACAAAGAAAGTCTTTAATGGCGATGGATTTGGCACGTTCAAGAGTAACCAGTTCTTGGCGAGTTTTTTTAAGCCGGACGTCCCTGCAGCCGCCGATTGTAATTTTTGACCAGCCATTACGTCGGTGCGGCCGCGGCCGCACGTTTTCAAAACTACTTTTTGCTTTCGTTCAATTTCGTTGCAACAGCCAAGTGCCGACATCGCCTTGTGTGGATGCATTTATTTACCTACTCTATCTATACTTGCAATCAGTCCCTCCACCCTCACACCCTCGATATCACTCTGCTTTCTGTGCCTCATTTGCAAAAACCAATTTTAGGAAAAACTCATTTTTCCCAAGATCCTGCACATCTATTAATAAAATTATAAAATTATTAAGTGAATAACAAAATTGACATATTCTGCACCACCGCCACCTCTGCACGTAAAACTCTGGCTTGTGAATTCTTCGGTTCGTTCAGCTCGGGCTGATGAATTTACTCACCAGTTACCGGCAAAGTATTTTTAAGTAAAACCTATATTGTATTATATTATATAATATAAGTTCACCTTCTTCTTTTTTTTTTTTTATATAACTTCAACTATTTATACCTATATCTTCCATGTGAGTTTTGTTTCCTTTTATTCTAATTTTTATTTGTGAAAACTTGTAATTGGCTTTATTTATTTTATATATTTTTTCTTTTAATTTTTGATGTAATAGCTGTAAGTTTTCCTATTAAATAAAATAAAATAAATAAATAAAATAAGTAATCTCTTTAAGCTTACATGTCTGCGGAAAATAGTCCAATCTGAACTAAACAACCATTCTTACAATCAAAAAATTCGGAATAAGTCCGAAATAAATTGACGATAAGTTCAGAATTCAGATTACTGTAAAAGCCTGCGAAAAATATAAAAAGAAACTGCTGTAACACCAGATAAAAAGATCGACGAAATGCTGCTTTTATGTTCTGTACGCTATAAAAAGTTCAGTAAGACAAAACTATTTCTAAAATCTTGCCGGTCTTTATCACTGACGATCTCGATTCACGATCTTTATAAACAACCAGTCTATTCTAAAAGAGTTTTCGAGCTGCAGGAAAAGGAATAAGAAGAAAGGAAACCTATTTTAACATTACGAGACGAATTAAAACGACTAGATACGTGACCTTGGCAGCGGAGTTGATGTAAATAAAGGCTGAAGATACATCGCGAAAACTCGTGCTTAGTCACCCGTCGCGAAAAGCTTCGTGAGTTCAACGAACATAAATCGTCTTCTGATTCCCGTCCGTAGAATACTCCAGCTTATAGCTATACATCGGTAGGAAGTGGAGCTTACCGATTTTATTTATAGAGTTTTCTCGCACGCGTCGCATGCGCAGCGCCGGTGTTGGAAAATCCGTCAGTGCTTCTCTGGACGCCGACGCGAACGGAGCTCCGTGCGGTCGTGCAGCAGTTTTATCGCGATCGCGGTGCGCAGGCTCAGTTTGTGAAGGTGTCAGTGATAACGCTTCGCCAATCGCGGCTGGAGTGCGAGATAAACTATCAGCAGTATCGTAACCACAGGTCGATCTGTGCCGAATCGATACTTTTCACGCGAGCGTCCCGGTACAATCGATTCCGAGTGCTTTGTATTTTTTTTCGTTTTACGAGGGATTTTGTTGCTATAATTACATTATCCTGGTGTGAGTGCGTTGTGTGTCGGTGTGGGGAAGATGAGGCCCAAGGAGGAGGTGGACACGAAGGTCCAGACGGGGACCTTCATCCTGTCCGAGAAGATCGATGATACCAAGTCGAAGAAGAGCGAAAAGGAGATGAAGAAGGAAATGAAACGGCTGGAGAAGGAGAAGCAGGAGCGCGAGAAGAGGGAAAAGAAGGCGAGGGAGAAGGAAAAGGAGAAAGAAAAGCAAGCTAAAAGAGGTAAGGGTTCATTTTGATAAAAAAGGTAGAGTCAGCCATTAAAAACCCTGGCAAATTTTAAGGACTTTAAGATGATTGAGAATTTCTTTAACAATGTTATTAATGACATAATATTATCCATCGCGATTCGCGAGTTTTCATAGGCAGGTAACTATAGAGATAAGTGGAATGTGGATGAATACAATTTGAGTTATGACATAAGGTAGTATGGATATGACGCAAGGCACAATTTAACAGATTGTCAAGGAGATTGTGTCCGTGTCGCTCTGTCGTGATGTCATCTGGCTCAATTATAGAGGTTACGCGGAGCCGGAGCCCGTATAACGACTGGCGCGGCAATAAAATACTTCGCTTCTCACAATTTAAAACTATTGTTGTTTGGTGTGACCACGTGACTCCCTAGTGGCTGGTCTACAGTGTGGATCGCATATTCATCATCATCTATAACACATAGCAGGGAATAAGTCTCTTCGTTTCTTTCTGTTGATGGTTCGCAGATGCTTATCTCGTATTGACAACAATATAGATATTTCAATTCACAATGACGCGCCCCACTCTGTCAAACTCCATGCGACACTAATGAAACATAAGCGATTTTGAAAACTTAAATCTAAATATAATATAGATATTGATCTCTTTCTACCATATGATAAGATATGAGATTTCATGGTGATGATGGATTATGGTGATCATAATGAAATAGACTGATTCCGTCTTAATTGATGATTATATCCTGTAGTACCTGGTAGAGCAAAGGTATCAAAAATTGTCGATTCCCTGTCTTAATAAGAGTAAAATCATGTCAGGAAGTGCACTGCTGGACATGATATGATTTCTGTGAGGATCTCACACCTGCACTCTCTCTTGTAAAGTCTCTTTATGTTGTTATTCGGACGCCTTCACAATCGTTTAATTAAGTAATTATTTTTCTGTGAATTGCAAAATCTTTGCGTTCAAGAAAATATAATATAACCGGTTCTAATCATTACTGTTTACACCCATCGTAAATATGCTTTATTATAGAGGTGTTTGTACTGGCATGTCAATAGATTTATATTAATTTGTTAATGTTACATAATTAGTGACCTTGACAAAACTGGATTTATAATAATCAAATATTTTCCTTTAACAGTCACTATTATCATTAATACGTCCGTTATCAGTGACTCAAGAATGCGAGATAAATATCCAATTGAGTACAGACACTTATATTATGTACTCGTATTTAGTTGAAGTTTCTCGTAACCTCGTGTTGGGAAACACTAAAACTTGTCCTTATCTACAACAGTTGAGGACATTTTGCTCGTGTAGAAATTTTATTCGCGTTACGAATTTATTTTTAACGCTTGTGTAGCCATTAATACAATCTGACTCCAATGAAATACGCTCTAAATAACGAATACTTTCTCTAATTTGAACTTTGATGTGACTCGAATTACTTCTGAGTTCTGACATCATTCGTAATTATGCGTATTTGTTCTAAGTCAATATTGAATCTGTTCGCGAAGATCTGGATATTGTTGGGTAGTGGATATAGTACATCCCGACATCCATTTAGATTATTTACCTAAGTACTAGTGTTTGCCCATTATCATCATGATTTATTTAATGGCCTAAAATATTCAGGTAACGGCAGATGCAATTATTTATTAGTCTTATGCTCGTTTTCACCGACAACTCAAGGGACACCTAAGCCCTTAGGTGACAGTTGTGGTAAGTGAAAACTGTCACCTATGGACTAAGGAGTTCCTTAAAATTTAGCGATTGTGGGTCAAAACGAGCATGAGTCTTCGTTTTAGTTTAATATTAGGCGTGAAAATGTTATAATGCAATTTCATTAGTTATAATATATTAGATGGGCTTCAGTTCGTAGACTTTTTTAGATAAAATAAAGAATACATAAATAAATATCACCTGAGTAATGCCATTATAACGCTACTAGCGCTATACCTACCGTTGATTCTGGCACGTTCGGCGCATGATCTATTTCTCAGAAAGCTATATAATTATCTGGATTTTGAAACTACTCTTATTCCTAGAAAATAGTTTATTTTGAAGCGGTACAACTTACACTGCTAATAATGTAGGGCAAGCAAAATTAATTTCTTGTTGGTTAAACATTAATATAATACCTATTTGATAGTGAATATTATGAGTCCCATTTGTTAAGTCATAATGGTTCTAATGATTTTCAGAAAACGTAGGTAAGTACCTACATTCTAGATGAATCTGTAGAGCACATAGCCATTTTCAGTGTTTTGAAGTTTTTCAAAATTTCTATGCAGATTAATCTAATGTTTTTAAGTGTAGCGAAACCTAGATGTGTAATTTGGTTGTTTATCGGGAATACATTTTAAATTCGAGTTTGTAATGAATAATTAGGCCTACTGTTATTTTTAAACTATTTTTTACAAGATGTGTCTAAGTTTGCAGTCATTTCTTATCTCCTAGTCCCACAACAAGATAGCAAGAGCAATTTTTAAAAGTACAAAGATACAAGATTAAGTTTTTGTAGTTTTAATGCAATTTACGTGAGGTCTGACTTCTGAGCGTCTAAGGTCACGCTCCGCGCATCACGATAATCGAGTCCGGTTTGAGAATCAACAAATATGTAAATTCAATGTCAGGCCCAAGAACAGAGTTGTTTTGTTAGGATTCACTTAAAACTCCATTGTTAACTCATCAAACGATTATAAAAATAACTCGACTCCGAGTGACTCATCGTACAGATGTTTTTATAGCTGTCGTAATATTTAGTAATGAAACCTCAAATGTGTTAACTAAAAAATTTCATTGCTACTTTTGACGTGACAACGTCTTATAAATCGATAGAGCCGGTCGCACGCACGAAAAAACATGACTCATCCGGCGTTACCTCGCTCATGCGGCGTTACCGGCGTTACCTCGCGAGCGCGGAACGAGTGACAAAGAAGACGTTGTCACGTTCAAATATCGTCAGTAAACTGACTTTACAGGCAAACAATTTTTGACGTGACAACGTCTTATAAATCGATAGAGCCGGTTGCACGCACGAAAAAACATGACTCATCCGGCGTTACCGGCGTTACCTCGCTCATGCGGCGTTACCTCGCGAGCGCGGAACGAGCGACAAAGAAAACGTTGTCACGTTCAACTATCGTCAGTAAACCGACTTTACAGGCAACCAATTTTTTTATATTGTTTTTATCTACAGCTAGACTCACTAGAGCTTATGTTCAGTGTGCAATACTGTCTGATTTCACTATAAGACCATACAAAAGCTAGGGAAAGAACCGTCCAATGCATAATAAATAATTATAAAGTTCAAACAAAAGAAAAAACTCGCATTTATCACCCGTAAACTATATCTGCGTGACAAAAGAAATCCCCGCGTTTATTACGCGAGGGTTCAATAAAATAAAGAGAACTATTTATAAATTATTGTGATTTTCTAAAAACAAAAGGTTTGTATTGTTTTTCTCGATGAATTCACTTCATTACACTTCATGATTACAGTGGGTACCCAGTTTCTCTTTCAATACGACATTTCCATTGAAATCGTGCGTGATCTTAGGTTTCCAGGTAAGCTACTATATTCATTATACTCCGTCAAATATAAAATATATTTTGAGTTTATATTTCTTTCTGTCGTCATCATTTCTTTTTCACTCCTAATTTGAAGTTTATATTTTTTGTTTATATCTGCATGTTTTCTTTGTCACTCATATTCTTTGCATTATCTAAAGAGCTAAAGATCATTGACCTTTTCAATGTCATGTAATATGGGTGGCACATAATAATTGTGAAACAATGCCACAACTATATTATATCACCAACTATGAAAACCCAGTACCCCACAAATTTCTAGATCAAGAGTATTCAGTATTCAGTCAAATTCACTATTCAGAATTCTCGACCGTAAAAGTCAACTATAATGTCACGTTCAAAGGTAAGATCTCCCTTTTGGCTTATGCAAGGTGTATTTGCAATAGTGAAAGATCAGCATTATTTTGGTACGTTTGTGGTACGAAAGTCATAACATTTATGAAAATGACATATCTGATCGACAAATTGATCACTTCGGTCGGTCACAACTGCCATTCAAATATATTTTTTTAATTTAGTTCCACAAACATACTAAAAACAATAGTCGAAATAAGTCGAAATGTAATATAAGTCATATGGCTACTACAGCTTCAGATTGAGATGTGAAGCAGTAGGTACTGTGGCAACCTCCAAAAGGGGCACCATAACATCGTGAATGCAGTGAACATGTACTAAGGGATATAAAGCACAGCTGGTAATTTCAGGCGGCTTTCGTTCGCTCGTAAGTTAGACACGCCCTTTCATTTCCTGTCTAAAGTGCATTCGTGTGCGCTGTGCCTAGACCTAGTATTTGCTTCCTGTTCCTATGTTCGGTTTGCTATGAAAACATCACCAATAACTTAGGTTTTAGAGTCACTTGGATGTTGTATGTTTGTATGTTTATGTGTAATTCAGCAAAAAATTCGACCAATTGTTTGATTTTAATAACGTACTTTCATAATATGAGGTATATATGACTTTGACTTCATTTATGCTGCTAGAATCTTTCTTATTTTGGAATCTTTCTTCAGTTGTTTATATTTCGACTACCATCTTTATCATCAGCTAAATGCATTAAATGTCTACAAATCGTAAACACAATAGTCTAATCTTGAAATAGTGCATCCATTTGTCATTCTGTCTATCCC
Source organism: Coenonympha arcania (assembly GCA_036785405.1). NCBI lineage: Eukaryota > Metazoa > Arthropoda > Insecta > Lepidoptera > Nymphalidae > Coenonympha > Coenonympha arcania. Next base: position 11,169,649 of record CM072077.1, on the reverse strand, counting down.
TATTCTAAAATAGCATTTCTAATAGATTATCTATTAATACATATTACAGGTCAGATGGATTACTGCTATAGCTGTCATGTAGGGTTTTAGGTTTGGGTTTAACCGAATTAGCAGCAATGTTAGTTAAAACAAACACCGCCACGTTAGCGTCTGCTTTATGTTTATCACATCGAGGAGTGTTTGTGGCTTATCGTTGCACTGAATTTGCCATTATAACTGATGAATCAATGCTTGCTTTACCTATTTCGAGGTTACATTCAATTACTCAATACCAATCACTGAAGTCAGTACAACCTCAAAACAAACACTGTACATCCATATTTTCTGAGGAAATGAAAATTAATACTCACTCACTGAAATCTATCCTATTGATTAATTTACATTTCCTTACAAAATACGGATGTACACCATGTTTGGATGTAGTGGGAATTCACGAAGGCCTTGAGCTTTGGTTATAATATTATGTTTATACAGTATTTTCTTTAAAATCTTTCGTTGTCGTCGAGATATTCTTTGACAAATCAAACTACGGTAATCATGTGTACTGCTGATTATTATCAATCATTTTCCACGCTTTAAGACCAAATTACTTTAAAATATTTTGTAAACCCGTATATGTTTAACGCTAAAGTAATCATAGTACTATGTATTTCTAATTTTCTAGAATGGCGATTGAGTAGTTGGGATCTCAACGGTACGGTAATTGTATATCGTGTGTTGTAGAGCGATACGTAGTCGAGTCACGTTTCAGATTCACTGGCTACCAATGATTGATAGCAGGTGATGTGTCGGTGAAAAACACTATACACTATACGGCTGGTGTCGACAGTTCTAAGTCTACATGTCAGTGATACCTGTATGATGGCTGGTAACGGTTGATGACGATGCAAGGGAAAAAATATGAAGTTCCGTCGCGAGTAGACGACTTTTTGAACGCATCAGTAGTTCATGTCTGACGTTCCTAATATGACACATTTGATATGTCACGATCTGTGTTGGCTTTAGACCTGAGGGGGTATTGACTATCTTCTAGTCAAATTAGATTTAGAAGATATTACAAAATAAAAACCTCTACAAAAATGGCATTTAAATGAGGATACTATCATATTTTTTTTTACTTGGAGTATAAAACGTTTTAAATTCTGTAATTACATTACAATCAAACACTTTTTTTAATAACATAATAACTTACTCTAAAGCATCATCGAAACTGAGGCAACGAGGCATACCCAAAATTCTGGTAGCATTACCTTTACCCCTTTGGATGGCAAATATAAAGTTAGTGTAAATATTGAGTCATGGTCACGTGCTTAAAACGACTAGAAAGGAATAGCTGCTCACCTTGATTTTAAGGAAAAAACCTCTATATGTAGTATATTTTGATTTCGCCTTATTTGTTATGCTTAGTTCGCCTTTAGATTATTTTCCTCATCTTTTAGATTCGTCACTAGTAGAATATCTCTAAGAAAGAGTGCATCTTCGGAAAACCCAATGATTTGTTCGGTTAATGTGATTTTTGTCCCAAGTCGATTGATTTGATTTATTGAGATAGTTTGTAAAATAGTATCTATATGTAAATCATAATCCATTCCTTTTAATATGCCTTAAATAATAATAGTTTCCATATTTTATTGTTTTACAAATTCAAGTTTTACTTATTTCTTATTTGCAAAGTCTGTTAAAAATTATTCACAAATGCTATTAATGCAATGCATTGTGGTTAAAGACACTTGATCTTTATTATAAAAGAAAATACTCATTTGATTCCCTCTGACAACTCATGGTGTTTGGAGATCCTTTCAAGTTGATGGCCAAAACTTAACAAACATAGCATAAACTTTATTTTGATTTAAATGGCTAAAATGTCTAGCAATGCGTTCGCCAAATAGGTTCGCTGGCCAAAACCAGGCAGTTATAAGTTAGAAAGAGATATATTATGTTTAGGCGCGATTATGGCCATACAAGACGACGGGAGTAATGACCAGACCAAAATCTTTCCTCAGTCGTTCATTGTTTGTAAAGGAATGGCTTACATTGCGTTAGTAGGTACCAGGCGTACATAGGCAACTAGAGGTACGGTCGGAGTGCTAATTACCGGATGTTGCAATTAGTGCGAGCATGTGCGAGGCGCCAGTGTTTGAAATAGTTTTCCATGTAAGCGCGTTAATGTTTCCGATTTAGCCGTGTTTCTCGAAATACGGAAACTCGATATCTGCGTATTTATGTATCATAGAATCTATATTTTCATTTTGTATCCTATAATTGATATTTTGAAAGTAGTGATTACCTAGTTAAGAGATCTGGGCTCTATGTAGTGTAGTAATCGTAATATCTAAAGGTCTACGTTGCAAAATCCATACGAATTACTCACGTTTCACTGTTGGAAGTAATACTTACATCTTACATGGATATAAGAGTTTACAGCAATATTAAAACCTCTTCATTAAAGTTGAAGGGACATGAGTCTATATTCTTGAGAATTCGCCATAAATACCTGTCCGTAATATTCAAGTGTACCGATTTTGAAAAATCCAGTGTTGTGAACATTTATTATAGTTTGTGATTCTTGACAAATTAATCCAACAAAGTCTGGTTACTATGTAAGATCTTTGCATGCCACATCCAATATAGCAGATTTTGGAAAGAGTCGTTTTTGTTAGTCCGTCTGGTGTGAGGTCTGCCAACACTGCGTGTTCCAGTGCGTGGTCGCCATTTCAACACCTTGGGTTCAAAACGTCCGTCGGTTTTACGAGCTATGTGCACCCATTGCCACTTCAGCTTGGTCGTCAGGAGTCAGATTATAAAGCCATGTAACTCGTAACTTTTACATCTATTAATGTAACCTACAATCACGTTAAATAAAGAATAAATTCTTTTAAAAACTCATGACCACCTTTCGAACTATCTAAAACGGTTTCGTCTGTCATCAGAGGCGTAAATTATGACGTAGTATATCGGTCCTCATCGGGGCTGGGGCTATTTTTACTCGGAGGGGGTGTTCCAGGAGTGACGCACTGACGTGGTACGGAGGGGGAGAGGAGCGGCATCCTGTTGGAGCCGGTCTATTTATACTCTGTGGTATTTATAGACTGGGTATTGATTTATAATTTTTGTGAGGTGAAATTTTTCATTGAGTACTTTTACCTCTTCAGGATGTTGGGAGCGCAGAAATGTGCTAATGAAAATTTTGAATTATAGTTAGAACAAACCCAATATTTACAATTTAACTGAACTGATGGTCTCTTCTTGAAGAGTTCAGTTATTCTACCGTAGTTATGTATTACTTCTGTGTTTCGGTTTGAAGGGCAATACTAGTACTACTGCAATACTAGATGTGGTTATTGGGCTAAATGAGACCTAAAAACCTATGTCTTAGGATGATGAGCGCAGTGCAGTGTGTGCCTTTCCGAGGGCGCGCCATCACACGCGGTCCTCCGCCTTCCTCATCCACCCGCCACCAGCGACCTTCTTTAGGTCATCGGTCCAGCGGGCAGAGGAGGTCGTCCTACGCTGCGCTTGCCGGTACGTGGTCTCCACTCCAGAACACGTCTGCCCCAACGCCCGTCGGTTCTGCGACAGATATGGCCCGCCCATTGCCACTTCAGCTTGCTAATCCGTTGGGCTATGTCGGTAACCTTGGTTCTCCTACGGATGTCCTCGTTGCGGATTCTATCCTTCAGAGAAACACCCAACATAGCCCACTCCATAGCACGCTCAGCGACTTTAAACTTGTGGACAAGGCCTACTGTGAGTGTCCACGTTTCTGTGTGTGTTTGTGTCACGTACAGTGTGTCGTATGATATTGCAATGCAAAATTATGAGGCGCACTGCATCTGACATGGGCAATTGGGCATGCATATCACTTAACATCAGGTGAACGTTTTGCTCGTCTCATAATTCTCTATTAAAAAAAACCTACGCATTGGAATTACCAATTTATAACTACCATGTAAGCATTTAGTTAGCGAATACTTTAATTCGAATAAAATGCATATGATACCTACATTAAACGAAAGTGCCATGTCTGTTTTGGTATCCAGCAGATATGATGCGATACAAGTTTGTAGCACAGCATGACTGTGTTTATTATCAACACACTGACACACTTACACACACACAAACACACACTCGCGCAGAGATAACGCCCTGCCGACATTGAGGTGTCTTTCATTGATTGTGTTGCAACATACACTTAGCATATACTCATACATACTGATACGATGATATTCTGTAACGTTAAATGTATTAAATCAGCACCCTTAGTCCTATGACTTATCTACAATCGTAGTAGAAACGTCTCGATCGTTTATCTTCTCGGGCCTTTTGTGTTTTGTCGACATGATGTGGAGTCAGCACAACATGTCTTCTTTTATACTATTAGACATTTTGTGGAAAAACTTTCAGCACAATCTAAATGGAATGAATTTCTAAAATCGTATTCACGTAATCAATTTGTCGATCCGATGTGGCATTTCCATACTTTTTTTTAATGTCGTTTCCTTTACATTTTGAATAAACGATCTACAAGTTTATATGACGTAGATAAGTTATGACTATAGGGGCGCATATCTATCGCTTACAACGTAATCTTTGCCCTATTAGTAATACATCGGGTATTACTAAACTAATAGGGCAAAGATTACGTTGTTGCAAAACAAATTCCATTCTACAGATGTGTTAGACGTGTTTGGTGAGTTCAGTTTGGTTTCTGCAATGAAAACAAATTACTGTATTGAGTCCGGTTAAATTCACTTGATCATCCGGACTTCTTTTGTCCATTACCCTCTTGACATGCTTGAAAATTTGTCTCCATTCTTCCAAAACAGTTGCTTTTCGGGAGCACACATGTAATGCGATGTAAACTGCAGCTTTTATATTATGATCCGTCAATCCATGGGCGAGATCTAGGTGTCCTCTACTCTTTCTTGCCACATGCCACATGACTGGAAGATAGACGCAGTTTGATGATGAGTACTTCGCGAATGGATTCGTTGGTTTGGAATTAGTTCCCATCTCAAGATTGTCTTTCTTTATCCGGTCTTAGCTACCGTGGTGTACTTAATGAGCTTATAGCTCATCTTGATTGATTGATTTATTGCTCATGGTGGTGATCTTGCAGTGATGTTGCCTATAAAATGGTGTAATATACTTCACATCTACTCCACCAAGTCCCCACATCATTTGTGGTCGGCACACAACGTCTTCTTCCATTAATTCCTTTCAACCATCAACTTACCTTCCACTTTTGTTATCTGTACTTTAATTTTTAACTTTTTCGGCCCTTCAAATGCAACCTCGTCATTTTTATTGTTTTCTTTTACCATGAAGTGGTATATTCATAAACGTAATACTTATTTCTTGTCACCAATGTCACGATCGACATAATGCGCCGAGCTCACGATTGTTCACATGATAACAATTAGGTGAGACCTCGACGTCTCTATCGATATCTACAAGAACATCCTTTGTAGGAATATTAACTACATACCGTTAAACACCTTGATCTTCATTTAATAATTCTAATTTCAAAGTATATTCCAAAGTCGCCGTGCAAAAACTTTCGTTAGCGATGCAGATCTAGTTTTTCGGTCATTACGAGTATGGTTGTATCTTATATCATGTGACACTGCAATGCTTTTTTAATTTCTCTCGCATCTCAGATTACTATCGGTTGAACCGCTAGGCATTTGCGGTTCGGATCGTAGTTGTTTGTTAGCGTCACGGATATCATGTGCCACGTAATCGGTCGCCAATTGATTGGATGCGACTCGCACTTGACGCGTTCAAGCGTAGCTACTTTCGCCTGAAACGTCAATTTCTTTTTATCGTTTGCTAATTCTGTTCCATGTTTGATTTTCAGTATCTTTTTTTACTCGTTTCCTCAATTCCACTTTCAGTGCTATTAATCGTAGAAAACGGTTGCAATAATTTTTTAATAACGGAAAAATATTGTCTTATTGTTATTTGGTATTAGATAATAATATTTGATAATGTTTTTGCATACTTTTCTATTGAGTAGCTTTTCCACAAGGAATTTTATACGTCATATTGTGTTTATCAAATATAGCGAACGGATTTAAACTTTTTCTCAATTTGCGATTTTTTATTTGAAATCATTTATAGCGCTGCAGCTGTTTTGATAATCATGTGTCTTTAAAGCTTTATTCACGGATAACAAAGTAATTTATTTACTTACATAACAAAGAGAAAAGCTTTCTATGCTTGTTCTAATGTTATTATTATTGTTCTCGTCTTATTCTTTCAGTTTTCGAAGACAATAAATCAATGCGCGATTTAGTTGCGCAACTGTAAGGTGAAGTGAAAATAATGACTTTTGTGAAGCATTGTGAAAGTGGGTTGTCGGCGAGTACCTACTATCTGCCTACGGTTTATTATAAAGTTCCATAGAGCAGCGAATCTATTTTATAATAGCGTCTCTACATAGTCGGCAAGTATAAACGATTACAAATGCAGAAACGGTGGTTTTGTGGGGTTTGACTCGCTGGAGTCGTCAATGATCGATGACTTCACCGAGCTTAGTCCAGAGTCCAGAATCTTACACTCTACTTCTTTCTATAGAAGCCATGTAGTCAGGTACTGAATCCGTTTTACTCACAGACCAAAGAATAAGTTTAGATCTACTAGTCATTTGATTAAACTACCTTTTTCATGCAATTTTGTTAAATTTATATATGAAGCAAAGTTTTGAAAGTAGCCGCCCCGCTGTATTTACATTACACTATACCGGAGTGACCAGAGGCAAGAATTTACTGGCGCAAGTGGAAAACTCCAGAAATGGCACCTATGTATACAACTTGTTGCATCTTCTACTTTTCTCCGTCTTCCACTTTAATGAGTGTGCGTAAGTATAAGTAAACTAGGATGAGTTGGACTTAGTAGGAGTGTGTTACGAAGTGGTTGGCCGACAGTAAGTAATTGAATCGTTGCCGATCAATTTATTACTGAGCGCGCACAATGCAACAGCAACACAGCATGACTCAGCCGAGAGATTAATGGAAGATTAATTTCACTGAAAAAAACGGCTAAAACTCACTATGACTTGGTCAGGATCGCCCGACCAGTTTCGGACCCATCAGGGGTCCTTCTTCAGGGGCATAGTGCACGCGCGGACGCCCGAGCTATACTGAACCGTGCTACCGGTTTTTTCAGTGAAATTATTATGTCTACTCACGGAAGTCTTAATTCTAATATAATGGAAGATTAAACGCTCATTTCACTTCAGTGGATGACTGCAGAGTGATAGCCAGTTATAGAGAAGTGATACGCTGTGTAAAACCAATGTAATAAACTAATAACATAAATGAATATGTACTTTCTAGGTAAGACCGTCGACCGTCCAGAAGATGTCTCTTTACTTCGATCTTGCAAGTAGTAACCAGTGCAATACGTTTTTCACAATGACTGAAGTAATCAAATAGCCGCTTTCCTCATTTTCGTTTGTGTAGATAGATATTGGGGCGTTCGTCTAGTTTCGTCCATGATATATTTAGCTTTCATCACCAGCTCTAAATTTTTAATGCACCGGCAGTAGATGGCATATTGTAGGATCTACAGATTTTAACGCCACATTCAACTCCATAGAGGTAGGTAGATGCATACTTCACTAGGAAATACTAACCAAGGCCGTTTGGTTTCGTCAGTCTACTAGTTAATTCGAGTTTAGCATAATCAAAGACATTATGTCTTGCCGCACCTCTGTCCTTTATTCGTATAATCTTGCCACGGGGTCTCAAGCCCGAGGCAAGGTGACCGGCATGAGTCATGGTTATAGCATGTCGGGTATAACGCCATTTGTTTTGCTAATCAAATCGTTTGTTTACGTAATCAAATCACTGTTGTCTCTACAGTGTCATCTTTTCCTTGTTTGGTATTAAACTGTCGTGTTTTGTTTGATAATCATAATTGAATGTTCTCATCACAAACTTACTTCTCTGATCTGTGGTTCTTATAATACACTGAGCACTTTACCAGAGAGCTCTGGTATATTGCAGCAAGTACTTGCAGTACTTTATCCCTTCTTGTTTGGTGAGGTTTCAGTAATTACCCTTCATCGCTTGAAGGTTACGTCCGAATTGCTTTGCGCTTGCCTTCATTGCTCTCTGTACAATCCCATTCCGTCGTGTTCTGACTTCCTGTCCTCTGTTTTGCTTTAATGCCGTTGTAAGTAAGGCCTGTGAACAATTTTACCTGTAAGGTGGACGGTTACGTAGTCTCTTTCCTTCAACCTCGCCCTCAACTGCGAGTCCCATACTATGGCAGGAAAAGTATTTACTTCAGATCGACTGATTTTTTAATATACTAGGTACCGAGTGCCGACCTACACAAAAAAGTCAGAGTTGTTGTTTGCATATGTATTATCAGCTAGCTCGACAAGGTCATTGACGTCAGGAGGAGTCACCTTGCTGATTCGCGTTCACAGTTCAGTGTCCATCACTCTTGAATCGTTGTTTTTGTAGCTCTTTTTGTCACTGGCGCGAAATAACCACACGAATTTATCGCCTTTACGTCGCCTGACGCCTCCCTCTTGGCTTCTGGCGGCGTTTGGCTTATTTTTAACCACGGGTAATTTGTGATGCACGATTTTTGCACAAAAACTTTATTATACTCTGTTGAAAAGAAAGAAGATTGCTTTCTTTTTACCGATACAGCACCGGAAAGAAACTTTAACTACTGCGTTTCGAATTTTTGCTCGATTTGCTGAAATTCTAATGCGGGATTCGTCTTGGTTAGTGAAATTTTGGGGCTTGATATACTCTTTATTGTTATACCTTCAGGTCGTGTGTTGGTTCCATCGTAAGGACGTGATTATCAGTAGGACTAAAATAACATTAATCTGCACGCCCTCTGATTGTTTTGTTGGTTTAATATAACTGCTATTTTCTGCCGCCTTGACCATGCCGTCGAACCATCGTGCTCGTGGTCTGCCGATGCTTCTTGACGACCTATAGACCTCAGTCTAGTTTCCACTATCTTCAAGCGATGTCAGTCATTTCTGTTCTCATGATGAAATTACCTACTTGAATTTTGATACCACAAATAAATGCTTGGTCACGTAAAATCAGTCACCAAGAAAAAACCGTATCCATTTTAATGATAAAACAGTGCCGATAAGAAAGCGAGTGCGATATGATAAAACACTTGCACTTGTGCGATATAGCAGTCATTAGCTGCACGCAAGCAGCTGTACCTACCGACGCATAAAGTACACAGCATTTCAGTCGTGTCTATAACGCGAGTATGCATGTAATCCATGATTAAGCTCCACTCACTTCCTTGGTTAGTTTGGTGACCCAAAGAGGATCCTTGGCTTGTTTTGACACCAGATTTTACAAGCTTTTATTAAATTTCACCTGTCCCGATATTTATTTCATTGTTTGTGATTTGGTCCACTTCCCGGTTACCGATTGAGCTGAAATTTTGCATGCATGTGTAAATGATAATGCGAAATTATTATAATATGGACTTGATCTGATGATGGTACCGGAAGGTGGCTATGAGAACTTGGTAGAAACCCCATCGAGTTTGGACTCGTCTTGACGAGTACTTTGGTGCTAATAACAAAGGTCTGGTGCTGCGAAGTATACGGATAAAGTGTATGAAATAGCTTGTTTTTAAAAATATTTTGTAAATTATTACTTGTTTCTACTCACCTACATCTTTTAATCACGTCGTATATACAACGTTAAGACACACTCTAGCGCAGTTAGCAGCGACCTACTGACAAAGACGTGCCTCGAAGAGTACGCACGGAGAAATTGGAAGGTGGAATCACCTCAAACAGCTCCTAAGAGCACTCCCCATTGAGTAACGGATAGAACACACAGAGAGCTGACGACTCTACGGTGTTCCAAACGTTCCAGTTTGTTCTTAATATGGTTTTTCAATCTAAGTATAAAACTTTTATCGAATCTTCAATATTGTCGGAATCCCTTGTCAAAAATCCTTAATGAACACTTGTAACTTGTAGGTTTGCCTTTGCCGTCGTGTCGCGTTGATTGTGTTGATTCACAATGAAGCAAAAACAGAGGTCTCGCTTCCGCCGTCCCCGGTTCGGACGAAACTCGAATAAAACGCGTCCGACGAGTTTCCAGTTCCACTCGATGTTTTTATTTGACGGCTTTTATATAATAACTAACGCTGTATAAACCAGCAGTCGTAGCCATAACGATATATTTGCGATCAAGCGAGAGCGCGCAACAAGCGATAGAGAGGCACGATAAAACAAACGATAGAGAGGCCAATTATGACGTTATCACGTAAATCTATCGTCCGTAAACCGACTTTACCGACAACCAATTTTTTTTTGCTGGAATTTAATATATTGTATTGTTAAAAACGTCTATGGTCCATCCAGATCTTTTTGCTCTTCAGATGATTAAGGCAGTCTGGGAACGCCAGCTGATTAGAATGGTGTTCCATCCAGGATAAGTATTTATTCTTTTACAATAGTGTTTGCTTTTTGTATTATTTTAATGTGAGCCCACACAGTCACGTAATAAATTTAAAATTGAAATGTTATTCTGATATATTTGTAGAATTTTGTTCCGTAAGTGTCAAAGGCAAAGACATAGAAATGGAATAGATAAGTCACATGGCTAAGACATAGAAATGGAATAGATAAGTCACATGGCTAAGGCTGAAGGAGGCAGTGATTTACGACATGGCCTAGTGTTTAGCAGTCGTGATTTATATGCGCGTGTCGGAATGGACGCTCGTGTAAATTATACGGCGTCTGCTACATTATAAAAGCTGTCAAATTAAAACTGACGAGACTGGGTTGTAAACAATGCGATCATTGCCGATTGCGTAATTCGATTGAGATGCTACACTACACTAATTTTCGATATATTATATTTATGTATATTAGTATGTATGTATATTTATCAGTCATCTAGCACCCATAACACAAGCTATCGCTTACTTTGGGGCTAGATTGCGATGTGTAAAATGTCCCGTATATTTTTATATATGTATATTTATTTAAACTGTTTTTATTTCTGTCCTCACTTTTACAAGTACAATGATGGATGCACTAGGCAGCGTTGCGGAAGAATAGAACAGAGAAACTTTACCTAATTACTAAAAAAAACTAAGATAGTTATGACAATAACCCGTCCTGAGTGTTTTCGGATATTATTATTATCTACCGACCCATAAAAACAAAAATTAGGGTGAACGCTCCTAAGCTCGGCCCCCCCCCCCCCCCCCCCCCCCCCCCCCAAAGGTCGGCACTGCGTTCTATTTCTGTCGACATTAGTGTTTTGTTGCCACTTAGGCATAATGGGTATTATTTTTTAAAAAGTTTGCACCGATGGGTAATAAAGTTTCAAATATGGGAACACTGGGCTGCACTGCTTTTCGCCAGTTGCCGTTTGATCGAGCGAGAGTTCGTACGTCGCGGAATCGCTTACAAAAAATAATAACATAATTAAAACTGTTTAACTTTTTATACTGTTTTTATTTTTTAGACTATGTAATTACGTGCATGGAGACTATAATAGTACTTAGTATCCGTTTACACATAAGCTAAATTTAATCATAGTAATTTTTAAAGAAAATCATTCATTCTGCAAGCAAAGTCAGGCTGTGTTACATGTTTTCCTTCAGACGCCATTGAAAAACGGGAGGGCCGACTTTGCGAACACAAAAGCCGGACTTACGAACATGAGTGCCGAGCTTAGGCAAATTAGTACTTTTTTTTAAAACGATTAAAAAAAATACTTCTTCATAAATAAGTTCGGTTTTTAGAATTGGCTTGCACAGTCAAAAGTATAAAGTATTAGAAAAAAAAAACAACGTATTTTAATTGCTTAGAATGACGCATTTACGAATTTTCTAATGTGACACGACCCTTAAAGTGCCGACTTTTAGAACATCCACCAATTAAGTACGTCCATTGTAGTTTCCGATAAAAATTGTAATAATTGAGATTTTAGAGCAACTTTTGGTACTTCCAATTGTGTGTTTCTGCTTCAGAGCGAGACCCAAAATACATGACGTTTAAATTTGAATTTACACTTACATACTTTATAGTTTACATGATACATCGTGCAGGTCATTAAAAATTTCTTTAATGGCCGTTTAACTCGTTCATACATAATTGTTAAATTTGGCAAATAATGGTTTAAAGTTTAAACTATTGCTAAACAGTCACCGATACGCGACAGTCAAGGAATGAAAAGGTTCGTCACTTTAGGGTCGGTTTTGCACTAGTACTGCAAGAATCCATTATGCCAACACAACAACATATGGAACATAGTTACAAAAAGTAATTTGTGCTCGCGATACGTTGAACAAATCAATTTAAAAACCAACGAATCTTTTCATTCCGTGACTGTACATAACTACGTAATGCAAGATTGCAATCTGGATTAGCTATTATACGATTAGCGTTATGCAACACAAATTACATCTGAAACACTGTCGCTGTAATCGGCTGGCTAGGCGTTACCGAATAGTGAACGGCGGACGGGACAGTGTTCTAGGTCGAGGGAATTACCTAAGTTGATCTTACAATGCACGCAATGTACAATTTAAACATACACATAATATCGTATGATCTCAGTAATCTATAATTACAATGAAAATGAGCTGTCGTACAAACTAAGCTGGAGCCATACTTGATAAGAAGATACTTATTCGCTTTTAGTTTGAGCTTTGAAGGTACACCTGTTACAGGAAATCTGTGAGAACTAGGAATTGATTATAGGTCCTAGGAAATCTATAGAATTACTAGGAAATCTATAAAATCCCTGGTTTGTTTAGGAAATCTGTGAAATGAGAATTCTAACATCAATTAATAAACACATTTCCTAGACGTACAGAATTCCTAGGAAATGTGTAAAATACTTTTTATTACACACTTTTTATATTTCCGATTTTGGATTTTTATAGATTTCCTAGGAATTGTATAGAATTTCCTGTGACACATCCACTTTAGGTGGCGGGGAAGACAGAGGTCGGATGGTTCATTCAGATTTCAGACCCTTTGCAGTAGCGATACGTATCAGAAACAATGAAGAGAAACAAAGAAGAGATTCTTACTTACCTCAGGGGTTCTCCCTTCAAATTAGGATACACGATAACATTTTCGGTTGCATCATTTACTTACCCCAAGGTGAGATTGCAATCAAGTACTATACTTAGTACCTAGTGTTATTATCTCGCTGCAGACTCGATCATAAATAATTCGAGTGTTTCGCTTTTGTTGTTCTGCAGTAACGCACAACTCAACAAAGAACAACAAAAGCGCAACACTCGAATGATTTATGACCGAGTCTGCAGCGAGATAATAACACTACTTTAATTTATATGGCGCAGTATAAAAGCGCCCTGGGTGGCCGAATGTTTTGGAATCAACAAACAAATTAATATCAATTCCTCGTAATGCTTATGTGCAATACTCATTTCGCATATGATTGCAATTCGCAAGTAATACGTGCAGTGCACTTGAACTTGTCGCAATCATGTGATTCACTCGGCAATTGAGTTATGCAACCAATCAGTTTGATTCAATCGAAATGGCTTTCTCAGCGGATATTGTTTTCGTAAGGCGTTTAAATGACGCGGCATAATTAGGGCATGCAGAACCGGTTCCGGTTCTTAATTTTGAATTCCCGGTTCTGCACCGAGCTCAGAACCGGGTACCCGGAATTTCCCGGTTCTTGGTAAAAACGTTTTAAAATTTTAATTAAAAGCATTATTTTTAATATTCCTACAAAAGGGGCTATTACGATTTGTAGTAAACATGAAATTGAAAATTATTTCCAAAAAACCGACTTCAAATGCCACTACAAAGATTGAAATAATTTTTAATGTATACCAATTTGACGTCAGGCGATTTTTTACAATATTATCGTCTTTTCTTCGCACATGGAGTAGGTATTAGGAAGGACTATGATTGTACAAAACATACAAGTGTTCTTATAAAATTTGAAGTTGCCTCGATTTCTCCAGGATCCCAACATCAGATCCTGACTTGATGACTATGAAACCATCTGGAAAGTATACTCTTTCAAACAAAAAAATAATTTTCGATAAAATACGTAATAATTGGATTTTTTTAAAGAACCGGGAGAACCGGGAAGTCATATTCAGAACCGGTTCTTTTAACACCTTAAAAATCCCAGTATTTCCCGGGATTTTAAGAACCGGGAAATCCCGGGTGCATGCCCTAACGGCATTCCAGGAGTGCCGACAGGAGTCAAAACTTGAACAATTACGTGAGGTGTCGGTTGCGGTAACAGGGTGACGTGTTGGTTACGGTAACATTGAGAAGTGTTGGTTACGGTAACAGTGTGACGTGTTAATTTGTTTTGCCATAATCCGCTACTTGAAAAGATTCTGTATGGTACAATATGCAGGAACACTGCCCACATGAAACACCACACACAATTTTCCAACACTTTCTTCGACGCACGTTTCGTCCCGACACAGGGACATCCTCAGGAGATGTTGACTTCATAATTCGGAATGGTAGAGTAGATCTAGAATTGTGAAGTCAACATCTGGTGTGGTGTTTCATGTGGGCAGTGTTCCTGCATATTGTACCATACAGTGTGACGTGTTGGTTACGATAGAGAGTTCAATGGTTTTTACCCATCTCAAAAATGCCCATATTCTTTTGCCTAGCCCCGTGCGCGCTACCATGCGAAAATAAACTTTGTTTCAAAAAGCCGGCAAGCACTCTGCAACCTTCATCGCTACTCGCTGACCTTGCGATAGTCTGTATCGAGAGGAAGCGCTAACAGTTCCCCCGCGTAGTTATAGCTGCTAGGCGGGTAGCGGGTACCTAGCTCGTAATTCCTCCGGCCTAGAACACGGGCGGCTCCTAATTGACTCCGCTCCGCTGTCTCTATTGAACTTCCCGTCCGACGTCGCGATTAGCTGAACTATTTTGGTAGCGTAACTTCATCGTTGACATGTGTGGTCGTGATCATCATACATAAAAGAATTTGCTAGGCGATGGTGCAAGAAAATGTATTCAACGTCTTACTTACTTAACTTACTTAATCAGCCTAATGATATCCACAGCTGGACATAGGCCTTTCCGAGAGCGCGCCACCACACACGGTCCTCCGCCTTCCTCATCCACCCGCTACCAGCGACCTTCTTTAGGTCATCGGTCCAGCGGGCAGGAGGTCGTCCTACGCTGCGCTTACCGGTACGCGGTCTCCACTCCAGAACACGTCTGCCTCAACGGCCGTCGGTTTTGCGACAGATATGGCCCGCCCACTGCCACTTCAACATGCTAATCCGTTGGGCTATGTCGGTAACCTTGGTTCTCCTACGGATGTCCTCGTTGCGGATTCTATCCTTCAGAGAAACACCCAACATAGCCCTCTCCATAGCACGCTGAGCGACTTTGAACTTGTGGACAAGGCCTACTGTGAGTGTTCACGTTTCTGCTCCGTATGTCATGACCGTATTCAACGTCATTGTAAGCAAATTCTGCCCACTGATTGACTGATCCGAGACATGGTCATTGGTCATTTACTATGGACCTCATAAGAAAGATCGCTGTCAGTCACTCAGCGGGCGATGGTGAGAGCTATGCTCGGAGTATCTCTACTTTACTATGAGCCTCATAAGAAAGATCGCTGCCAGTCACTCAGCGGGCGATGGAGAGAGCTATGCTCAGAGTATCAAATCAGAGATGAGGAGATCCGTAGACGAATTAAAGCCCCCGGCATAGCTCAAAGTATCGTGAAGCTGAAGTGGCAATGGGGGGGTCACATAGCTCGTAGAATCGACGGACGTTGGGGACCCAAAGTGCTGGAATGGCGACCCTGGGCCTGTAGACAGAGTGACATTCTATTAGCGATGTCGCGAATAGAAAAGTACAAAATGTATGGGATTGACATTAGCTAACGCAATTTTATAGCGTTAGCTTACGTCAATCCCATACATTTTGTACTTTTCTATTCGCGACATCGCTAATAGAATGTCACTTTGTCTACAGGCCCTGCACTGGAAAGCGCAGTGTTGGCAGACCTTCGACCAGATGGACTGACGACATTAAGTGGGTCGCGGGAAGTCGCTGGATACAAGTAGCGCAGAACTGAGTCGGTTGGGAATCATTGCAGGAGGCCTTTGTCCAGCAGTCCGTCGGCTGAAACGAACGAACAACGAACGGCTGGGGAAAATGTAAACAGTGGATTCCGCAAATCAGGGTCTAGAATAAATTTATTTTGATTCGATAGATGGGCTCAAATGGAATGAAATTCAAAAAATGTGAGAATGATATAGGTGTCTGCGTGGAAGTCACGTGATAAATCATTCTCGTACATATCCTGAATTCCATTTCATTTAAGCGAATCGAATTGATTCGAAATATATGCATGTGAAATGGCTACGGCTAGAGGTTTCTTATATCTACAGTTTTATCTACGTCATATCGCTCATATCTCGTACAGCACACAAGTATCCAGATCAGTGATAAGTATCATATACGTATACACTTACAGTATGTACAAACACGTACTACGTGTTATAAAACTACAACGACTCCAGCAATGTCGGCTCCGTTGGTACGTACAGCGTTACGTAACGGGAGCCATTTTCAATTTTTATTGACGCACTCAGCGATATAAATACACGAGTATGTAACGTATATTTTATCGTGCTTCGGCTACTGTATAAATCTAATATTATCGTATAAAATATACTATTAAGTATTTGTTACACAGAGGCATCTTTCGAGTTGATTTTCAAAAATCTTTCTTTATGTCTACGTCATAAAGCCATAGTTCAGCCCGACCCATCTAATGTATAAAGTTGAGATGCTACTCAAAGGCGGGTGAAGCCTTCCAACCCGCACTTGACCATGGCGGGCGAGAGCCCAACATTTCCCATTCTGAAAGGAAACCCGTGTCCAACAGGAGGCGGTAAACAGAGTTATGTATGTACCTACTTGAAATTTACTGGTGGTAGGACTCTTCTCGCGGAGTTCCTCCGGGTAGGTACCACCGCAGTGTCTGTTATTCTACCGTGAAGCGAAGCAGTAATGCATTACTGTTTTGCCGGTGTTGGTGGCAATAGGGAAATTTCCCTCCAGGCAGGTGCTATGCCTGGGGACCGCTTGTGATCCGAGCGTGTGACGTCAGAACTTCTATATATAGCACGCTCGTCAAAAGCTCCGTCAGCGTGTGCTAGGGTACTGGTTACGCCATCTATCGTCAGCTATCGAAGACCGCTACACTGTCTTTCGGTTTGAAGAGCACTGTACGGTGTACGTCGACGTGATTACTGAGCAAAATGAGATTTAAGAACTGATGTCTCAACTTTCAGGACGGTGAGCGCAGTGTTATGTCGTATGATAATGCAGTGAAAAATTGTGGCACGCACTGCATCAGATGTTAGCATGGGTTATCACTTAGCATCAGGTGAACGCCTTGCTCGTCTCATCATTCTTCGTCATTAAAAAAAACTTAAAGAATGTGATGTTAAATATTTTGCCTTGTTCGAATGTGAGTTCTGTTAACGGCGTAGAAGCGGTATCTAAGTGATTTTGAATGAAGTTTTACTTAATAACTGTGAAGACAATTACTTTCAAATTTAAACGTCATGTATCTTAAATCTAAAATCGCTTAGAAGCAGAAACACGATTGGATAAAATTTTCTCGATAGAAAGTTCTCCCAAAAGTTGCTCCAAAATCTCAGTTTTCCTGTTTTTTATCGGAAACTACAATGGATGTAATTGTAATTTTTATTTAAATGTGTCGGTAATAACAATACCCAAAAACGCTTAGAAATCGATTTTTGATAACTGGCTTAGTTTTTGAGTAATTAGGTAAAAGGTCGTTTTCGTCTTCCGTATTTGCGTTTGTTGCGTGTCGATTTTGAGGGCGGGGCCAGGCGCTATTGCGAACTGAATTGCACTTTTTGTGTCAGCGCTAGAGTCGCTATTACTTTAAATCATCGTGCGGAGTAAGCCTTCTGTACTTGTACTATTTAGTGTTCTGTGATATAATAGGCGGTTTACACGGGCTTCGTAGCTAAGCGCTTAGTACTTGTCACTATACTAAGCTTCAATATGATAAGTGAAAAGTAACCGTTTACACGTTGGAGCCAGTAAAAGTTATTAGTGACCAGACATTCGAAATGGACCGACGCCGCCTGATTTTGCGCAGTGTGTTTAAGCAATATTCTTACATTATTATTTCAAGCATGATCGAAGAGCTAACTAACTTGTCGAGCTGTTTACACACGGTCAGCAAGCGACAAGTGCTCAGTAAATCGTGGTGGGGGTATCGACTTGTCGCTTAGTAAATAGGATCGTTTTCTATTCACTTGCACTATTCACAAAATTAATACTAAGCACTAATCAGCGTGTTTACACATGAGGACTTAGTATTAATGACACGTACTAAGCGCTTAGCTACGAATCCCGTTTAAACCGCCCATAAGTGAGGCATGTGATCTGCCGCGCGTCCGTCGACAGCGAGTCTGCGCCCGCGCAGGAAGTACGGTACGAGTAGCTCTGCTGACAGTCGACACAGCCACCACTCACGGCATAACTACCGCTAAACGGATCCCTTTTTCTGTATCTCAGTGATCATCACTGAATAAAATATATTTTGACGTGATAACGTCTTATAAATTGATGAACACCAGCAACACATATGGGAAATAGTAACGTTCCGCGTAACATTCCACCTGAGCCTGTGCGTGCAAGCGAGAGCGCGCAACAAGCGATAGAGAGGCACGATAAAGACGTTATCATGTAAATCTATCGTCCGTAAACCGACTTTACAGACAACCAATTTTTTTTTTATCCATTGAAGGTTCGCCAACAAATCTTATTTTCGTTTTATTTAATAAAGCAGCAATGCAGCAATGCATACCGAACCATAGGCATTAGTGATCAACATTGCAAGTGTCAAGTTTTAGTTTGGGTGATTAAATTCCTTTGAATTACTGTTTCCATTCACCAAAAAATTATAAAGAGACATGATAGAGACTAATATTTGCCTTCTTCTATGCTGCAATTATAATTTGAATCAAACATAGACAATTTATTAGTAGGTAATTTTTTTTATATTTGTTAAAATTCTATGAAAGCTACCGAACTTACCTGATGTTTGTGGGTTAGCAGTTGTTTAGTTTTGATCAAAAGATTAAGCGTTCGTTTCATTGAAGGTTTGGTACTTTCAATGAAACGAACTGATCGGTTTATTGAACGTGTAAAATTGAATTCTTCCACTAAAAATAGTAGAGACTGAAAAAATTACGTTAGCTGTTAAATTCTTTAACAAGGATGTGGTGCTTACTGCTAATATTTTCGTAGCACGAGTAGGTTGGAACGAATTCCATTTCCCGTACATTTAAATTAGGTACAGACTACAGCACAGCCCGTGACGTCAGAGACGCCATTTTTGTGAGGAACTTTTAGTTAGTGTTGGATTTTTTTAAATGTTTATTTATTGACGGAAGTTTTAATAATTGCTGGGTGAAATTTGGATTTGAAAGTAACATAAAACGTTACATTCTTTACACAATTTATGTACCAAAGATCGGTTCGTGCCATCGTTCCTGAAACGCACTGCAAAGGTCTGGAATACCCTCCCGGGCACTGTCTTTCCCACCACCTATAACCTAAGGCCTTACCACCATCTCTTAAAGCAGTAATGCTCCAGTACTGTTTTAATATTTTTATACAAACATATAGTCTGAAAATGTCAAAACAATACTGCAACATTACTGCTTTAAGACATGGTGGTACGGCCCCTGGGCACCTTCAAATCAAGAGTGAATAGATTTTCTAGGCAAGCGCGCTCCACTGTAGACTGTATCATCATTTTCCATCAGGTGTGATCACAGTCAAGCGCTAGCCTATACAGTAACAAGAAAATAGAACAAGGATTAGCCTTTTCGGCAAGACTGAATCTTGCGCAATTTATATTGCTCACAAACTAAACAACTCAAATAAAAGAGGAATACAAAAAACTGCTCTACACTGATGACGTAATACGCTATAGTAGTGTTATTATCTCGCTGCAGACTCGGTCATATATCATTCGAGTGTTTCGCTTTTGTTGTTCTGCACAACTCAACAATCGACATAGAACAACAAAAGCGAAACACTCGAATGACTTATGACCGAGTCTGCAGCGAGCTAATAACACTACTATAATTATGTTCGTTTTGTACTCATTACGCCTAATTATAAATGTACTAGATTATTCACAACGATGAATTATTCACTTGATTGCTCCAATTAGCGGGTAATCATGAATTTGGAATAGACAATTTGACTGGCCTAGAAGCAAAATTACGGACATTAAAATGCATTAGCCACTGGTAAGTATAGGTACCCAAAACGATCATTATTGCTTTTTATCTTTGCGATAGTAAGTATTGCAGTTATTGTCTTTGACTTGTGGATATTTTTGCCAAAAATTTACTTTAGTCTAGTCAGTACATAATTAAAGAATGTATTCGATAGGATTGAACGGTTGCATATAGCTTGCTGCAATGTGTATGTTTGTAACTCCTTCACGCCGCAACAACTGAAGCGATATGGATTTAAATTTGGAATTGAGATAGATTATCCTCTAGACTACTATATAGGCTACTTTTTATCCTAAAAATCTATTGTTTATTTCGCTCAGCAGCCACCTATATAATTTTGACAGATATGGCGCTAGTTTGCTTGTACGAAAAAGGTTTACGTAAATCGTTCGGATGCCCATATCCTGAGGTTTCTTATCAGTGGATTAATGATTATAATTTAGGTTATATTTACGTGCCATACCAGGCCAGTCTCACTTATCACGTGGCCGTCCCGACTACAAGTACGGGTCCGGACCTCAATATTTCAGATGGTTGCACGCGCTAGTTCTGTACGGTCTATTTTACGCGCCGTCTGACTACGGCAGCCCTAGTACGTCGTAAGAGATAAAGTTAGGCGATAGAAAGAGACCACAACATTGCGTTTGTTGCGTGTCGATTTTGCGGGCGGGGCCAGGTGCTATTGCGAACTGAATTGCACTTTTTGTGTCAGCGCTAGAGTCGCTATTTCTTTAAATAATCGTGCGGAGTGGACGTTCTGGTACTATTTAGTGTTCTGTGGCCATACGAAAGCGTGACGTCATTATATAGCAGTCAACACAGCCTATATTAGAGCACCGGCCGCCATAGACAATGTAAACAGTAGACAGCGAGAGCGGTGGCTGTGGTTCTGGTTACGCAAGCGGCTGACCCGGATGACGTGTGCCATGGGAGCGCCCACCACAGATACGCCTTCGTTGTGTAATTGTGTGTAACATAGTAACACCCGTTAGTTGTAATGATTCACTACCGACCATTCAATTGATATGTACTACAGCTGATATCCTAAATGTTTATGTATGTATGTATGTATGTAAGTGATTATCCTTAATGTTGGTCAAAAAATCTAGGTAGCCTATTTACATACATTTTTAACTGACAAAAAATCGAGGAGGTTCCCAATCCGATACTTATATTTTTTATGTATGATCACGCATAACTTTTTATATTTTACACTTTTAACATTTTATAGAGCAGTCCGATTTTAATAATTTTATTCTATTCGAAAGAGTAGACCCCGAAGGTAGTCCCAAACAAATTTGAAAAAAAAAATCCAAATCTAAAGGTAGGAGAAGAAGGGATGGTTGATCGTTTAGTCATTGTATGAATGAATGAATGAATGAATATACTTTTATTGCACACCACAAAGAAATAAAAGGACATCCCAAAACAAAAAAAAAGATGATAGGTACACAATTTGGCGGCCTTATCGCTAACTAGCGATCTCTTCCAGGCAACCAATGCTGCAAAAGAAAGCTGTTGTAGATTCTAGAGATTAGATGTAGATTGTAATGTATAACCACGCATATAACTTTTTATAGAGAAGTCTGATTTTGATAATTCTTTTTTCTATTAGATTCCTCAAAGTAATTTCTATATAAATTTAGAAAAATTGTTAAGTACTTACCTTAAGGTTGCGAAAATTCAAAAAAATTTAATAAAAAAAATTCAATTTTTTTTACAAAAAAACTGAAAAGCAAGAAATTTTTAATTTTTTATTTATTTGTCGGATTAATTTTATTGTAATTTTTTTTAATATTTACAATTCTACATTTGTGACGTAATATAAGTACCTAACAATAAGATTAACGGTTGGATAAGTTTATCTGTCAAACAGGTAACTGTCCGCCTCTCGCACTTAGATTGTGAAGATAAAGTGCACTGAGTGAGTTTATTTATGTCTGCCGATGCCGGCACGGTACGGTAAACATTGCTGAGTTTACTTGCGCCATTTACATTACTTACTTAAGTTATGTCGAGTAGAAATAACTGGCCAAGTCTGGATCGGTTTTACGTGGTTCCGTTTACGGATATCTATCACGACATGACGAAAGTTACCTAATTAAACTTCTTTATATCCTGGCAACCCATCTGCTATCAGACCTGTCAGTTAGGCTAATTGTTCAATCGGTTTCCTCGTGATGTTTTCCTTTACTGTTAAGCGAGTGATGATATTGTTTGCATGCATAATTGGATTACATTCTATGATCCTTTAGCTGGTAGCTACACTGCCAAAATTCGATCTTTCCAACTGAGAAAACCATCCCACGACTTTGTTAACATTTGCCTCCGATAATGGAACCAATATTTTTAACTGCATCAATGGTCTAGCGGTAGGCATGTTCGACTGCAGATCAGGAGGTCCTGTCCAATTCTGACAATCCTGTCTAATGCTCTCCGGGTCGGGAGAATAAAATGTAGTATTGGATTTTTCCATCAGGACATTCTTAGTCCTTGCCCGAAGTTTGGAAATTGGCAGTGTTTTACCCTCCTGTCTCGAAGAGCACGTTCAGCCGTCGGTCGTGATCCTGACCGTCGTGTCTCTCCAGTCGTGTCGAAGTTTGACTATTTGTGCCTCGGCACCGCCTTGGCTCACATTTACACAATGCCTTTTTTGTTGGCCGCCGCATTAATGTTTTAACTATTTTTAAAAATGTATAATTTTGTCATAAACGGACTGATGACGTTCAAAGACGTGGAGACGAGACGCGTGGCCTGGTTCAATGTACATAAGAACAATGCAGACCTTTGCCCCCTGACTTGACTTGGGTTCAGCCGGGTGCAATGGTTGCCAGCACGCGATGCCGTTGCATGCTCGCCGTCACGTTGATTAAGCACGGAACCCTATTGCTCCGTAGACTGCATATCCACTAGACGAATAAATAATCCATTGGATTCAACAAATTGATTTCAGATGGGACTTATGTAACATTTACTAAATGTAGTACTTGTATTAGAACGCACACGCTAAAAAGCTAGCGACAAAATGAAAAAAAAAACCGAAGCGGAAAGTCGCTCTCCGATTGGCAAAGCAATACTACTGCCGTCCGTCAATAACGAGTGCAGTAATTTTGGCCGTAGGACGTACGACTATCAAGCTTTGGAAGTTATCAGTTGAAGTAAATTTAAAATGCAGATTCTTCAAGCAATTTTTACTATATTATGATGATGATGATGTCCTCCACAACGTAACCTAGGATTTATAATTCGACGAGAGTCTACCCAAATTGCGACTGAAATACCCCCACTTTTGTGGCTCAGTTACCAAATCCTGAGAATGCGAAGGATTTGTCCAGTGATCCTGATTTAGAACTGTCCGATTTCTAAGTAAAGAAAATATACGAGTCTAGTGGTTATGAAGTCGATGCACACTCTGCATATCACAACAAGCTGTGTGTTGCGGCGAAAAGGAGCTTTGAACTCTTTGTTAGTGTTTCTGATGAAAAGCAATTTGCCTTGCGTCGAAGATACCTAAAGCAATTCCCTTTTTAGCTGTTGTTTACTTTTGCGTCTTAATGTTACTTGAGGCCTCATGCCTATTCAAAAAATCAAATTACAAAAGTACTATAAATGGACGGGCTGAAGTTGATGACGATGTTTCAAAAAACCAAACCGACGAACCAAAAAACAACCGACCATCCACCATCGTATTCGATATCACAAAAAAAATATTTGAATTTATCACTTTTCGAATTCCATGATAAGAGTAGGAACACTAAAAAATCTAGGTTTTTGCATCGAAATATAAAATGTTTTGAATTATTTTAGCGTCTACCGTGGAGTAGGAAATAGGTCAGGGCATCCGCATTACTCTAGTGAGTCTAGCCTCCGATACTCGACCGAGCACTATCTTTGATGCCCTGACGAGATTTCAACGTAATTTCGCGAGGGCGAAAAGTCAAAGTTCTACCGCAAAGTTCGGAAAGCAGGATTTCACCGAGAATAACTATCAAGAAACTCGGCAGTTGCTCTTCTCAAGATGTTATTATAATGTTTACAATTTTTTTACATAATATCTTTCATGATTATTTTTCCTATCATTCGAAGTATCCTATGTCATTAAGCAATTCTTCAAGATTGTAGTAACTTAGAACTTGATTTACTTGATATTTTTTGACAGTTACTTTAACAGACTTAAACCAAGGTAAATAACAGACTTACTATTCGGGATCATATTGTAAATCCCCTTTGCTATCTGTAGTATACAACAAAAAGTAAATACATTTTTATGTAGTAAGTAGTACTGGTTCCATACTTGGCTATTATCGAACAGCATGCGGCGCGGACCGGTGCAGCGCGCGTTGCATAATCGAGAGAAATCGCCTTCCGGGTCACTCGGACAGTGGGGACTTGCAATGCATGCGGTGACGAGGCTCCAATACTAATGCGTGCAGGCTTAACAGGTGGCGAGGGATTCGTGTGTTTGTTTGCATAATCTAGATACCTAGCCTATTAAGTGCAGATCGAATGGTAGGCTACGATAGATGGACAGTTCTTCCGAATTCTAGTTTCCTAGTAGGTTTGATGACCTCCCTAGCGCAGTGTGCTCAATCCCCGACTTGCAGTGCATGCGGCGGCGAGCTTCCAATACTAATGTAGGTTTAACACGTGACGAGGGAATCGTTTGTTTGTTAGCATCATCAAGATACCTAGCCTATTAACGGCCAGTACTACCTCAGCTTTGCTCAGCAAGCTTAGCAAAATCCTCAGTCATTTAAGAAACATTGGACGATTAAATCTATTAATTCATGCATGGTATAGTTGAGCATTGATAGTAATGATTAACGTTAACAATCTACGGCTATGGGACACCGAAGACAAATAATGGATGCAGACTAAACTTCTTACTCTATGGAACACTGTCTAGTAAGGGGCGAGGAAGCATGCGTTGGTCCGCCAGTTGTATCCAGTATACATAGCTCACTCATCGCCATTTACTACCTCATCGGAGTTTCATTGTTTTGTTGATGCGGTTTACTTCAGCTGTCATCTAACGGTAGCATACGCCATTCGGGCTTATCGCAAAGTTAAATTCACTCCAATGGACACGGTCAAATCGAATCACTGCACAATCTAGTGACGGTTAACTTGCAAAGCACGGGAAAATTCATTGAAATTAGCTCAATATGAAGTCTATCTCAATCTGATGGTTTAAGCAATTGAGCTAGTTATTAAGTAAGACGTTTGACTTAATGTTAAGTGATACATACGCATGCCCATGTCCGATGCAGTGCATCCCATAATTATGCTTTGCAATATCATACGACAAACTGCACTGCGCTCATCATCCTGAGATATCAGTTGTTAGGTTTCATTTTGCCCAATAATCACGTCGGCAACGGACAGTGGTCTTCAATTCAAAACGCAATCAAGTACATTACAGCTTCACGGTAGAATAACTGACACTGGTGGTACCTACCCAGACGAACTCCACAAGAAGACAACCCTCCACCTCCCATGGCCCAATCAACCTCGCGGTTATGGGGGCCGAAACGCGGGAGGGCGCCCGTTCGGTACTTGGTCTTGGCGTGTTCCCGGGGCGCCTTCTTGACTCCCTGCAAGTTGTTTCCTCTCGCTCCTTGTCCCTATGAACTCACTCTCACCATTCTGGGGCAGGACGATGCAAAACACGGACTCGCCGCGCCGTCGCTGTCCACAGCATAAATTCTCTGTGTCTCTCTAAGCCGCTTCGCCTCTTATGCCACGCGTGCTCGAACTCCCGTAGCTTTCCGAAGTTGGCCGCTGAACCCACGAGATCCTGATAATAAA
Source organism: Coenonympha arcania (assembly GCA_036785405.1). Lineage (NCBI taxonomy): Eukaryota > Metazoa > Arthropoda > Insecta > Lepidoptera > Nymphalidae > Coenonympha > Coenonympha arcania. Next base: position 11,143,528 of record CM072077.1, on the reverse strand, counting down.
CAGGGCCAGAAACTTCACGAACGATCCCGTCCAGCAGCAAACACTGGAGGTCCTCGTATAAGGAGCACTCCCACAAGACATGGTGAAGGTTCTCCTCCGCCAGTCCGCAGAACTCCACAAGAAGAGTCCTAATCTCCTCCAATGTCCATAATATGGCATACTACTCGTATCTACGTAGCGAGTGTGACAAAACGTGGTCCACCAGTCGTGACCGGCTATAGCGCATCGCCTCATCGGAGTTCCTTTGTTTTTTTGATGGGGTTCAGTTGAGCTACGGTCTAACGGTATCACACGCAGTCTGACTGTGTTTGCTGCGCAAAGGGTTTATTGTAACGTTAGAGTCAAATGAGCACCGTGAAAACTACAGACCATTTAAGGGGATTTATTGAATTTATTTTTGTCTTTCTCACTCTCACGGAGATTTGGTAGGTGCGACATGCAGCGTCGCGGAAGAATATAGCAGAAAAACGACGTTTTACCTAATTACTCAAAAACTAAGCCAGTTATCAAAAATCTGTTCTAAGTGTTTTAGGATATTATTATTACCGATACATTAAAACAAAAATTACAATTACATCCATTGTAGTTTCCGATAAAACATAGAAAAACTGAGATTTTGGAACAACTTTTGGGAGAACTTTCTATCGAGAAAATTTTATCCAATCTTGTTTCTGCTTCTAAGCGATTTTAGCTTAAAGACCCAAAATACATGAAGTGTAAATTTGAAAGTAATTGTCGTTATAGTTTTTGCATAAAACTTCATTCAAAAAGTAAAATTACAAATTTTAAAAACCCCCGACACAAAAAATAAAATATAAAAAGTAACAAATAATATTTTAAACCTATTATAATAATTATTATCGTCACAATATATTATTAAGAACGTTCAGATTTTTTTTTAATTCAAGCGTCGTCGCATCGTCGGGGGACATATGGACACGTTAAACTTATGACACCCCTTTTGCGTCTCTCTAACGGTCCCCCGACGATGCGACGACGCTTGAATTCAAAAATATCTGAACGTTCTTAATAATATATTGTGACGATAATAATTATTATAATAGGTTTAAAATATTATTTGTTACTTTTTATATTTTATTTTTTGTGTCGGGGGTTTTTAAAATTTGTAATTTTACTTTTATTTTGTCCTTTTTAAAGTAGGTAATAAGGTATTAAATATAGGGCAGGTATTAATAGTGATAAGTAAGTAACTTAGTTAGTTACTGGATATAATATTAGTTTTCATTTAGTAGATTAAGTTTTACCTTCCTTCTCGTAAGTTTAGGTTAAATATTAGGTAGGTATTTGTTTTTCGTATTAGTTATGCCTATGGCAACGATAGGACATATGGAAGGTAGTCAGATCCCCTCATCAACTATAAAGAGCTGATCTTCTTCAAACGGCTGATCAGGTCATGATTACCTTACCATATACTTTCAATATCATTGAAATAACACGGTACCAAGTTTCGAAACGATAGGACATATGGAAGGTAGTCAGATCCCCTCATCAACTATTAAAGAGCTGATCTTCTTCAAACGGCTGATCAGGTCATGATTATCTTACCATACGCTTTTAATACCATTGAAATAACACGGTACCAAGTTTCGAAACGATAGGACATATGGAAGGTAGTCAGATCCTCTCATCAACTATTAAAGAGCTGATCTTCTTCAAACGGCTGATCAGGTCATGATTAGCTTACCATACGCTTTTAATACCATTGAAATAACACGGTACCAAGTTTCGAAACGATAGGACATATGGAAGGTAGTCAGATCCCCTCATCAACTATTAAAGAGCTGATGATCTTCAAACGGCAAATCAGGTCATGGTTACCTTACCATATACTTTCAATGTCATTGAAGCTACACGGTACCAAATTTCGAATCGATCGGACATAAAGAAGTTAGTCAGATCCCCTCATCAACTAGAAAATAGCTGATAATCTTCAAACAGCTGAACAGATTTTCATGAAACATGGCTAAGAACACTCGGGTTAAAATTATCTATGACACAAAATAAACTTCATGAAAATCGGTCCATCCGTTTAGGCGCTACGCTACCACAGACAGATACACAGATACACAGACACGTTAAACTTATAACACCCCTTTTGCGTCGGGGGTTAAAAATCACCTAAATACGGCTTGTAGGCCGTTAATCAAATCTAATCTTGACTGTGCGCTACGCAGTGATCATATAACTGCACCACCGTCACCGATATGAACCTGAAGATGATGAGCCGATTGGAAAATTTTATTTCAACCTTCTTCATACAAGAAAAAAGTACCGCCATTTGTCAAAGTTTCCGCTAATACGCCGCTACATGGCGGATATCTTCCCTGCGGAAACTCGCGTGCGGGCTAATGAGAACTCGTGTATTGATCTGTGGCATGGACCGCAGTCCATAGACAATACTGAGATCGGCTTACGACTGACGCTGTTGGTGTCAAAACAAACATTTTTGACACCAGTGAACTGACCACATTTTTTTGCGCGGTCCGCCAGGTCTTGTACATAGGTACTACGTCTATTAGCACCGTCTAGTAATGGGTGAACGATTTCAACGTCTGTCTGAGGATGCTTGACTACTTCGGTTACGCTGCATAGGGTGCCACAATCCTCACAATTGAGGAAACGACTCAGGAAGAAGATTTGTCATATTACAATTAATGACCGGGGCAGATAGCTTGAAGGACTGAAGGGGGTTCAATACGCTAGAGTAACCTCGCAGGGCCCGCACCACATACGAAGATTCCCTTGCGCCTGAGAGTTTTGGATATTGTTGTTAAACATAAAGTATACGTTTTTAAAGTTATTCACTAATTTAACCGGACTTTTCTTTTTGATTTCAGGTAAGTCCACAACCTGCAGTTCTGTGGTAATGACGATGGCGTCGATGACGATGTTAAGTATTTTAAGTAGGTATCTTGTAAGGTTCTTTAGGATTTCCCATTAGTCAGTTTGTCGACTATATTGGTATGACTATGGGGATATCGAGATGTAGAGGTGGTATAGAGTTTGCTGTCAATTTGGAATGCAGCCGTACCATGAATCGCTTCATAAATTTTTCGCGCTCCATCCTAGACCTCATCATTGCTTTCCATCAGGCATGATTGTCGTCAAGCGCAAGCCTATCTTAAATAAAAAAAAAAAAAAATTTGAATTGCGACATTTAAAAATATCACAATTTTGCAATAGGTTCCTAGTTCCTACATCTTCCAGTGGATTTGTTTCCCTCATCGCGTTCGTAGCGGCCAAATGTAAGCAACGGCTCATTGTGGCTCGGACGACGACCCGCGACGTGACTCGGACAGCAGCTGCCTCCAGCCTTTGCGCGTCCGCACAGTCGCGACCTGTCGTGCGACTAAAAGTTTCTTTACCCTGTTATTACTCAGTTCTACCACATAACACTAAATAGTACCAGAAGGTTCACTCCGCACGATTATTTAAAGAAATAGCGACTCTAGCGCTGACACAAAAAGTGCAATTCAGTTTGCAATAGCGCCTGGCCCGCCCTCAAAATCGACACGCAACAAACGCAATGTTGTGGTCTCTTTCTATCGCCTGACTTTATCTCTTACGACGTACTAGGGCTGCCGTAGTCAGACGGCGAGTAAAATAGACCGTACAGAACTAGCGCGTGCAACTCGGCCCGCGAGCGGCAACCATGAGGTCCGGACCCCTACTTGTAGCCGGGACGGCCACGTGATAAGTGAGACTGGCCTGGTTCTACTCGGTTAAGCTATGTTTGCACTTGCATCCATTACGTCATACGACAAGACGATCGCGACGAGGTGAGCGGGGAAGTAGGAAGTGGGACTCTGAGAGGCATTCCAGAGAGGTGCAAATTCAGAGCGATCGAGTTATATGAGTCTCTGTTAAAGGCAGATGTTAAGCCTTGGTTACCCGATATAATCTATATTCTAGAATCACAAACAAATACTTTTATATGGCCTGCTGCTGCCCATAAGTCTCCTCTCGAGGATGGGAATGGTGTGGCCATGCAATTTTCCTTACGAATCACGATGTTTTCCTTTACCTCTAAGTGATATTTAGTCAATGGATTTGAAATGTTAAAGATTTTTTTTTGCTCTTTAAAATAAAATACATTTCACGATGATCATCTTGTGATCGTCTGGACGTTTGGCCCAATATAGATCGGCTTACGCTTGACGACAATCATGCCTGATGGAAAGCAATGATGTGGTCTATATGTTGGATCGCGCTTGCCTAGAGAATGCCTGTTCACTCTTCTCTTGTAGGCACCCAAGTAGTACCTACTTGGTTGAGAAGGGGAACACGGAGGCTGGAAGAGTGTTCCACGCTTTTAGCGTTTTCGTGTAAGAATTGTCGAAGAAAAGTATTTCGTGTGGGTTTGTTGATGATGATTAAATCGCGAGACTTTTTATGAGCAAAATGACCTCTAGAATTTTCTTTATTCACGACAAAATGGACGTCAAGATGTTAAAAGAAAAAAGTCGTCAGTTTGAACCGTTTCGCCGTTTTGCCTTTTGCTTTTGTTCCCAGGCGCCGTTCGCTATAAATTATTATTAGGGCGTCCAAAGAGTTGTTTGACTCAGCTTTGTTAGTGAGTAGTGACGAAGGCAAAACTACTTGGAACAGAACGAATTGGAATGAGAAACAACGGCTTGTTTTCAAATGCGACTAAAAATAGTGGACTACTTTACATGATCTGTTCCCCGCTGAAATTCGTAACAATATTGTTGCCATAAACATTTAGGAAGCTTTTGGAATCGTAAAATTGTAATCAATCAATCAATCAAATTATTTATTTGCTGATATAGGTATTTACAAAGTTGGTTATTACAAATATACACGGTGAAAAATTAATGGTTTTTGATGTTAAGCAGGGTGGATCGCTATTCGCAGTACTTTAAATTTTTGCAATTTATTTTGTCCCCAGTAGTAAAATAAAAATTTTTTTTTTCGAGAAATTTTGTTTTCAAAAATTCGCAAACCAGTAGTAGTGGTACCGCACGCCGCGCTCGCCTACGTACCTACTACTTCTCTACAGCGCCGGCGGCCGGCGCTGTAGAGAAGCGCGGCGCGGCGCGGCAATCAGCTGTGTACCTACGCTACGGTCATTCAACTAAACGTAATGATTTCGAATCATGTGTTCAAACTTACCACAAATTTTAAGCACACGTAATATCACTGTACACGTAGTTCATTATTTACAATTTACTCGTAAAAACTAAAAGCTTTGAGTCACACTACACTTACGAGTATGTAGGTATTTATTATTTACGATGTACAGTTAAGGGCCACAAGCTAGGAGATGCTCTCATACATTTTTCACTTGAATTAATCTTGAAAAATATACATTTGTTGTTAAATTTATTGATATTTACGATTTACTTACGACTTTTTATACCCGCAATTTAAATATCAGGCGAATATTTACTTTAGTTAAAGAATAATACGGCATTTAAAAAACGCCAAATTTACACATGTGTGCGTATCTAAGTACATACCTTCACCTTGTGTTACTAGCGACATCTATTATAACTACCTAAAACAACTACGTGTCTGACATATTATTTTTGAAGTTGGACAACGCCATCATGATAGATGGCGTTGTATAGATACATGATAAAAATACTTCGCTGGCGCGGCTGTTTACATCCGAATTACATGGTAGGTACCTACTCGAATTTGTTGAGTTCATAAAAATTCTATTTTTCGCAATTATTTAACTAATCCAACGAAGTAGGCTTATGGAATTCACTTTGCGAAAATAAGAGTAGGTACCTACCTACTAAAATCTTCACAGTTTAATATTTTATGTAAAACTAGATGACCCGGCAAACGTTGTTTTGCCATATAATTCTTGACGTGACAACGTCTTATAAATCGATAGAGCCGGCTGCACGCACAAAAAAACATGACTCATCCGGCGTTACCGGCGTTACCTCGCTCGCGTTACCTCGCTCTGAGGCGTTCCATGTAAGGCTTGAAGTGCAAGCGAGAGTTGTCACGTTCAACTATCGTCAGTAAACCGACTTTACAGACAACCAATTTTTTTTTCTCACTTATAACAATCGGTCCAGCCGTTTCGGAGGAGTTTGGTAATAAAGAAAAGCGAGAAAATTTTATATATTAGAAGAAAAAGATGTTTAAGTACTTGAAAATGTCCAGTTTAGAAATGTAGTTCGAATATCAACCAATTTGTCAATTGCGAACTCACGTCAAACTCGGCAAACTTTTTTATATAAACCTGTGAAGATGATATTGTTTTTTGACGTGACAACGTCTTATAAATTGAAAGAGCCGGTTGCACGCACGAAAAAACATGACTCATCCGGCGTTACCGGCGTTACCTCGCTCATGCGGCGTTACCTCGCGAGCGCGGAACGAGCGACAAAGAAGACGTTGTCACGTTCAACTATCGTCAGTAAACCGACTTTACAGGCAACCAATTTTTTCGCAAAATGGATGCCATGAGCCTAATTCATTGTACCTACTAGTTAAATATTTGCGAAATACAAAATAAAATTTGAATTTCGCGGGCCGACCTCCGTTTTTTTACACACTACAAGTAAGTACGTGACTGTGATCTCATCTAATGGTAAGTGACGATGCAGCTGCAGATGTTATCGTACTACCTTGGAAGAGGTAAGCAACCCCTAGCGGTTTCTACACAGCACACACCGGAACGGTAAATCGCTTGGCGGTGCGTCTTTGCTGGTAGGGTGGTGACTAGCCACGGCCGAAGCCTCCCACCAGACCAGACCTGAGCCAAATAAGAAATTATAAAATTGAAAATTCCAAAGTGGCCCGTGGCGGGAATCGAACCCGCGACCTCCCATTCAATCCAGGCGCGCGTCACTGCGCTATAGTAGTGTTATTATCTCGCTGCAGACTCGGTCATAAATCATTCGAGTGTTTCGCTTTTGTTGTTCTTTGTTGAGTTGTGCATTACTGCAGAACAGCAAAAGCGAAACACTCGAATGATTTATGACCGAGTCTGCAGCGAGATAATAACATTACTATAGGAGGTCGTTGTGGCTATGAGTGTCGTTTCGGAGAGTGTAGGAGTTCGGGACCAGCAATAGGCTAATAGATAATTGCGAGACTTGCGAGACTCTTGCTGCAAGACCAAGACCAAGACCAAGACTCGGAGTGCAAGACCAAGACCAAGACCAAGACCACATATACTAGCGCAAGACCAAGACCAAGACTGGCTGAGTCTCGTCTTGTTCTTGCATTTGGGCAAAACTTATATTTACCGCGGCAGTCTCCGAGTGCCACAGGTCTTTCTTTTTACTGATATTTTTATACCTAATCATTTTTCATTTTGTGCTAATAAAACAGTCGGGAAGGAGTTTGGCGAGCATATAAAAAGATGGAGCCGAGCATTATATCATTATATAATATTGACACCTCGGGGTAGAAAGGTCGTATAAACCATTTAAACATAAAGGTCGTATTAACCACACCACCGAAAATGAGTTATGAATGCAGTTTTATTCAAAATTTCCCGCTCTATCGATTTGTCTTTGTGACGCTTTCAAATTCGCAAAATAACGGGTTATACGACCCAGATGAACACAGAGTTTGAACACAGTTTTTGTGGAATTTATGATGTAAGAACCAAAAAAACTATTATTGCTATAACTATTTGGAGTAATACCATATTAATTTAGAAGTTCAGGGTGTAAAAGACAGTAGATTTGAGCCAAGTATGGTGTAATACCTAAGTAACAAAATGCGCTTGGTTGTAAAAACCAATGATAATTACAATTTAGTTTTTACACCCTGAACTCAAGTTGATCAACTGACGATAAAGTATCTACACCCATTCGGAATACATTCGTGAAGTGCAAATTGGCTTTTGCATCCCTAAACAAATAACTTGAAACGAAATTACGTTCGAAAAAATACATTTTAAGAAGATGTAGGTACATCGTCGGCGACTCGTCATACTAATTTTTTACGTTATTATAAAATAATATACTTTTTTTTACAATAATAACGGGCCTCCCATTCCATTTTTTATCAACGTCATAGATTAGAGTAATGCAGATAATAGTTAAAGAATTTAGTTTTAATTTTCGTTTTCTCAAGAGGTCAAGTGGTGTGGTTCAATGAGAACAGATAGTGAATTGACGCCGGTGACAATAGATGTTAAGAAGACGCGCCCCATTCATTCAAAATCGCTTGTTTTATTCGATTCGCATGGAGTTTGACAGAGTGGGGCGCGTCATTGTAGATTGAAATATCTATACATGGTTTATACACCTTTTGCTTTCAATTGATTTTTTGTTTTGATGATATTAAGGGCTTATACGACGTAGTTTACTATTTCTCAAGGCTTCTACTTCCAAATCACTTTCTTCCTTTTTTATAATATTCAGATGAATAAATTCAAATAATTTAGTTGGAATCTACGGGGAACGTCACTAGAATCCTTCCAATCTCTTTCCCAGCACACTGACTCCTATTAGTAAAGGTTATTTTACATTAACCAACATAATAAAAAGGCAACCAACGTTGACCAACATTAACAACGTAATATAATCGTAAGAAAAAACAATTAATACAAAAATGTTTCGGAAACAACTTGAAGATAAAGGTGAAAGGTACAAAAACAGAGAAGAAGACTCAGAACTATAAAGAACTATGGGACAAAATCCTTGTGAGCCGAACAAAGGGGTCTTACAAAATTTAATAACAATCTATTTACAATTTCTACTGGATAAATACTGCCTTGTAAATTGTACTAAGAAATTTTTACTGTACAGTTAGTCGCATTTTAAAGAATGCAAGGCCAAAAATGACTCAAGGATAGGCAATATCCCTGCCAAATATTCTTCCGATGATAAAGAATACGTAAAGATGTTGATTGAAAAGCTACCTGCGCATTTCCTCAGGAACTCAAAAACGTTATATTTGTGTAGAATTTAAGAAACTTAAGAACCAGAAACAGTGTGAGAGTAATGAAAAATGACTCAAGGATAGGCAATGTCCCTGCCAAATATTCTTCCGATGATAAAGAATACGTAAAGATGTTGATTGAAACGCTACCTGCGCACTTCCTCGGGAACTCAAAAACGTTATCATTTGTGTAGAATTTAAGAAACTTAAGAACCAGAAACAGTGTAAGAGTAATGGTAATGATGATCAGATGTAACGTGTTCGAGAATCGGTTTTTACATGATATTATTCAACAATGAATAGAATATCAGTTTTCCTAAGCCAAGGAAAGATATATTTCTTTTGTGTACAATGAGAATATGAATGAAATGAAACAGAAAACTAACATACTTATTTAGTTTCTAGTAACAATTCATCAGCTGATAACATATTGTTATCAGCTGATGAATTGTTACTAGAAACATCTCATCGACTCTCTAACAAACAAGACAGACAAACTCCCATCGACGTAGAGTTTTGTATTTGACAACAAGAAACAATTTACGAGAAAGGATTTCCCGAATTTTCTTCGTCTCGGGATTTTCGTCCCCAGCGATGTACCGTCCGAAAACACACTTTCATTTCAGAAAAATCCAACATATCAGGATTGTAAAGTTTTTAAAAACAAGTACAAATTAAGTATTCTGTATGTGAAGAGGTACTAGAAGAAACAATCAATCTTTATGAAGAATCTATAAAAAGGAAAAAGGGAAAAGGATGAGTACGAATTCACGATAACTGATAAATTCACAAAAATGGAAATAGCGAGCATTTGGTAAATTATTACTAAAGTTGAATGACCATCAGTTGCCTATTTCAACTGCAAAATACAATGATTTGATACGTTTATGTGATGAATAAATCATACTTAAACCATATCAAGATGAATTTTTGAATTTACCCTAATAAACGAAGACGATGAAGATGACCGAGGTGAAAATTAATATAGAAATAAAGTGCTGTCAAAGTTTTATATTTTTGTTAATTTCCAACATAAGAAGATGATGCTCTGATCAGCGTTAATGATAATAATTACTGATTAACGTTGTGTTTTACGTCTTCTTAAGTATTTTGTACTTTTTTTACTTTGGGCAAACGAAGAGATCCATAGCTACCCGTGTGCTAAATATAAAAACGGTTAGGAATAATGAACCTCAGAAGTCATCGATCGCGGAGAATCTTCTGCAACCAGGTACTACACTGGATTGAGCCCCATGGTTTTATCCACAGACCGTCACTTTATACCTAGGCTGGTTCTAGCTTCTAGAAATTCAAAAACACTGGAATTTCAATTGTGAAGACGGGTTTAAATTAGCCAATACGTGGAATACGATTGTAGAACTGTACAAACCGAAGCAAAGTCGCAATAAAGCAAGGGTGAAAAATGACGTTGTTAGTGTGTGTTTGCGTGACAACTCGCGAAATGAAGTCAAAAAGATCTAGGAGGAGGGTAGACCGATACGGTCTATGCAATTAGAACGAAATATTGGCAAAATATTATGTATTTACAAATAATCGTGGTATGTACTCGTAAAAATCGTTAAATTCTGTCTTCAAACCACGAGGAAAGCCTTAAATCACTTTGTACTTTGCTTTAAGTAAATTGATAATGTAAAAAAAATACTTAAATAGTAATTTTGATTTATTAACTGGTTAAAAATTGTAATAAGTTCATATGTAGGTACCTGTAGGTACTTAGGTTAAATGGATTTTATCACTCAAGTTTATATTAAGTTATGTAAATTACTATAAAGTTATCATAGTTACGACTCTCAACGTCCAGAAGGTACCTATTGATTTTACGACTCTCTCTATTTTATGTTAATGGTTTTTTAGCACAATAACAACGACTTATATCTAGTTACAACTCATTACAATGTCACAACTGAAATAATTAGGGGGTGTATGAACCAAGTTTCAAAAAATTATTGGTCGTAAATCCAAGCTAACTTCTAAACTAAGAGATTGAGAATAAAATAAGGTTATCCATTGCAAAAAACATATAGAATTAATAAAATATCGCTTAATAGGGTCAATATACCTATAAAAACAAAAAAGTTATTTGCCAAAAAGTTTTAAAAATTTTCTTTTTTGCTCGTCCTGAAAAGTAGGGTTTTGGTTTTTACGACCTTTCTACCCCGAGGTAGCAATATTATATACTAGCAGATACCCGCGGCTTCGCCCGCGTAAATTTTAGTTTTCCCTATTCTCACGGGAACCATCGATTTTCCGGAATAAAAAGTAACCTTTGTGTTAATTTATAGCGAAATCTATCTCCATTTTAACTTTCAGTCAAAAATTTCAATAGTTGCAGCGTGAATGAGTATTTCTCCCGCTGGAATAGTGAAAAACAAATATTCACGCGGGAGAAATAACCATTGATTTTAATCCAGAATATAATCTATCTCTATTCCAAATCAGTTCAGTAATATTACGGCATGAAGGCATATTATCTATCACTATTATTATGGAAACCATGAAATTTTCCGGGATGAAAAGTAGCCTATGTATTAATCCAGGATAAAATCTATCTCCTTTCCGAATTTCAGTCATATCAGTTCAGTAAGTGCAGCGTCAAGTAGTATTTTTCGCGCGTGAATATCAATTTTTCAGTTTTCCCTCGAAAACCATGGATTTTTCCGGGATAAAAAGTAGCCTTTTTATTAACCCAGGATATCATCTATCTCCATTCCAAATTTCAGCCAAATCGGTCTTGTACTTGCAGCGTGAAGATTTTTTTCCGCGTGAATTTCAGTTTTTAACTAATCCCACGGGAACCATGGATTTTCCCGGGATGAAAAGTAGCTTATGTGCTAATCCAAGATGCAATTTATCTCAATTCCAAATTTGAGCCAAATCGGTTCAGTAGTTTTGGCGTGAAGGAGTATTGAAGCATGGTAAAATACGAACTTTGGAGCCCCGTTTCACCCCTTTAGGGGGGAATTTTGAAAAATCCTTTCTTAGTGCACCCCTAGACCTCATAAGGAACCTGTGTGCCAAATTTGAAGTCTCTAGACCCAGCGGTTTGGGCTGTGCGTTGATATGTCAGTGAATGAGTGAATGAGTCAGTCAGTATCTTCTTTTATATATTTAGATTATGAGCCGAGTAAAGAAAGTAGCAAAATATGTGAGGTACAATATCAAGTATCTACCTAAAGAGGACCTAGGATTATGGTAATATTTATGTGCTAAAATTGAACTACCGCACCACGTTATACGCGCACACGCGCGTTTTCTATTTTCAACTCTATTGCGTACGGGTAGTGTTGTGTATTAGACTAAATATTTTTTGTACATATTGTAATACAGATTTTCGACTTTCGAGTGACGGTTAAAATTTATTGCCTATCCCGAGTCTGATGATAAACGTCGTAACTGTTATGTGTTTAGCAATCAAAATTAAGCCTTACCTGCTTCACTTTAAGGTTTATAATAACCCGAAGTTTTTGCTAGTATAAACCTTTTTCTAAAAGAAATCCGTGTTGTGGGTAAATGCAACCATTTTTGCGTTGATTTTTAGGGTTCCGTAGCCGAATGGCAAAAAACGGAACCCTTATAAATTCGTCATGTCTGTCTGTCCGTCTGTCCGTCTGTCCGTCCGTATGTCACAGCCACTTTTTTCCGAAACTATAAGAGCTATACTGTTGAAACTTGGTAAGTAGATGTATTCTGTGAACCGCATTAAGGTTTTCACACAAATTTTTAAAAAAGTAATAAATTTTGGGGGTACTGTAATACTGTAATAATACTTAGAACTGAAACTCAAAAAATTTTTTTTCATCAAACCCATATGTGTGGGGTATCTATGGATAGGTCTTCAAAAATGATACTAAGGTTTCTTATATCATTTTTTTCTAAAATGAATAGCTTGCGCGAGAGACACTTCCAAAGTGGTAAAATGTGTGTCCCCCCCCCCTGTAACTTCTAAAATAAGAGTACAGTACGCGCGGCGAGAGTTTGGCTTTGACCTTCGGGTGGAGGGGATTACTGCGCATGGGTACCCATATTCTGATTGGTTGATACCCAATTTCTGATTTCTCTGATTGGTTGATACCCAATTTCTGATTTCTGCGCAATAACGGTCAAAGCCAAACTTTCGCCGCGCGTACTGTATGATAAAACTAAAAAAAATATATGATGTACATTACCATGCAAACTTCCACCGAAAATTGGTTTGAACGAGATCTAATAAGTAGTTTTTTGATATTTACAATAAAACCTCTAAAAACAAAGTTAGTTTTGCGGTTCGATAAGAAAAGTGGTTTTTATGGTTTTATTCCTCCGGTTGAAGTACGGAACCCTCAGTGCGCGAGTCCGACTCGCACTTGACAGGTTTTTTTTTCTTCAGCGGGTGTCAGATTGCTTGCGGGATAAATATATATATATATGTATATATAAGTATATATACTATATATACTTAATATACATAAACTAGCTGACCCGGCAAACGTTGAATTGCCATTAGGAATATAAAAAAAACATAACATCCTGCTCTCAGACCTACCGATCATACACTGCAAACTTCATAACAACCGGTCGAGCCGTTTCGGAGGAGTTTGGTAACAAAATTGGCGAGAGAATTTTAAATATTAGAGAATATAATATTATACATATAATACCTATACTGAAAAACACCCAGACACCGGAAAATATTCCTCCTTATCACACAAACCTTTACCAATAGTGGGAATCGAGCCCACGACCGACTGACGTCGCAACGGCAGGTTCGCTACCGCTACGCGATTCGGTCGTCAAAATAATAGATATCAATATTATAGTATAAGTAGATAGGTATAAACATTTCAATCCACGACGACGCGCCCCACTCCGACAAACTTCATAGGAATCGAATGAAACATTAGCTATTTTCACAAAATGGGGCGCGTCTTCGTGGAGTAAAATGTCTAGTAGGTAATTACTTGTTAGATACTTAGTAACAAGGTAGTAGGTGCATAGAGTTACAGTAGTACTGTAATGATATACCTACTCTATGAGCTCCTTGGTTCGATCCCTGGGTCGGGCAATAACTAGTTTTTTTTTTGTTTTTTATCAAGAAAATTTTAGTACCAGCTCGGAGTTGATTGATCTCTCTCCGAAAATCTGATATTGTGGACTATAAATGATATCTCTGAGTATTGATATACGCCATCTATGTCCTTTTTTACGCTAACAATTGGTAGAAAACGTAAGAACCACAGATCCTGGATTGAAACCATAGCGTCTATGTGTGGGTGCTCGTCGTGTCCCTACGCTGATAGAGATGACAGATTTTTATATTTGAACTAGATAACGAAATGGTTACGTTTTAGTTTAAAATAATGATGTGATAAAATAAAAGGCAACGTTGTACTTCCGCAAAACACATATTATTAAAAATAGTTCATTACGATTGGAGTAAATGATTAAAAACTGTAACTATCTTAAATAGCGCCATCTAGCGGCAATCCTTCCTCGGATAAACCGTTGCATTCACGTTAAGTTTTAACAGTCAATGATAACGAAGCAGCTGTTCAAAATGCAAACAGTTTCTTTGAATGCAAATTTGAGCTCGTTTCACACAATTGTCTTTTAATTTTAATAAAGTATCTCTATCACTTCTCACTACAATTAAAGCGTCTATTATCGCAGCCTTTAACTGGCCGGGCCGTGGAACTGGTCCCCCGTTCGGCTTCTATTGCGCTAAATCCAGCAACAGCGTACAGATGCACCATACGTAGATATTCCAAATTTGAATATTCCTAGTGCCGATTCATTTTCGCGCGATTTCGCACGTGCGACGCGCGTCATACTACGGTACGGTGGCAACTGAAAAACTAAAATCGGCGCGGGCGCAGTGTTGCCAAAATGTTAAATGAACTCCCCACCAGACTCAACATCGAAAACAATTAGAAAACCACTAACGAAAACGGCTTCAAATCCGCTAAATTTACCACTAAACAATTTCATACCGACTTATTGAAAGAAAAAGGTATTGTGATTGAGAAGTGAGAACCTTCTTCGTTAAGTTATTATTAAAAAACGAAACAAATCAACATACAAATAGCACAAGTCAAGATCAGGAACATAAAAAAAACAATTGTTATCACGTCATTTTGCAGGATCAGTATTGCCTACTTCTAAGTGCAGACCTCGAAGGCACATGAAGTTAAAAAAATAAGCTAATTTATTAATTTTATTCATTTAAATGTGTAAATGTCGTCCATTATTTATGAAACTGGAAATCCTACTAGTGGTGTACTAGAAAACTCCTCTAGCTACTTCTTCCATTAAAAGGAAACGAAACCACCAGTTTTAGTGGTAAATCCACTAAGTTGGCAACACTACGCGGGCGATGCGGCGGCGCGGGCGGCGGCTTGCGGCGGCTAATCTCAAACTACTGTAATGATATACTCTATGCTCAAAGGACTAGGCGGGAATTCCCCGCGCTTGGCGCGGTTTCGGTCGGCATTTTGTCAGAGATTTGTACCGCCGTGTCATGTGTACCTCCACCTACCGCGTAGTCACTACTATTGGTTATCACATTTTCGAGTTTATCTCGATTATTTTTTTTGCAATAAAAATAAAAATGCTTACTTTTCCGAAACAGTGTAGGTAATTCGATAGTACTGCTGATACTGATTCACCCTGCTTAACATTGAAAACCATTAATTTTTCACCTTGTATAAGATCTAACTATATCACACCATATTGGTATGCAAATTTAATTCTTAGAGAACAGAAATAAATAAATTTTGAAGAAGCTCAGACTAAGAGAAAAAAAAAAATATTTATGTACCTATATTAATTTACCATGATCATTGCACAATAAAATATCTTGAAAAAAAAAATAATAACAATATTTCATTATATCAAATGTCAAACTTTAAATCGTAATAAAAATTAGAATTTTTTGTATTAGAATTTTGTGGAAGAGAATTCTTTTAAACAAAGACGGGTAAATTCAAATCATGGCGTCAGTTACGGTAACAGTGTGAGGTGTCGGTAACCGTGTAGAGAGTTCAATGGATTTTTCCCATTACAAAAATACCGGTGTCGGTTACGGTAACAGTTTGAGGTGTCGGTAACGGTGTTGCGAGTTCAATGGATTTTTCCATCTCAAAAATACCAGTATCGGTTACGGTAACAGTGTGAGGTGTCGATGACAGTGTCGCGAGTTCAATGATTTTTTCCGATCTCAAAATTGTCCAACGCACCCAAAGAAGTTTTCATTTGAAAATTAATGAGACTAGTAATACATTTTAACCTTATTTTGCCTATGCCAGATGCACTGTTCCACGGTAGAATACCTGACGATGCGATTTGACATTACTTACCCTAATAGACTCCGCAAGATGAGTCCTACCAGTGAATGATTGCATAAACCCACGTGATCACTCTTTCCATAACTCAAAAGAGTTGACATGATACTATGGATACTATGGATTTCCAAGTAAGAAATTAATCAAAAATTGGTCTAGTGCGAGTCGGGCTCGCGCACTGAGGGTTCCGCACTATCAAGACCAATTCTCAACAATCAATAGTATTAAAGTAAACTAACCAGTAAACAACGCTGCCCATCAAATTCCGCGAGTTAAATACGTGCAACGCCATCTGTCGTCACCAAAGTTAAACAAAATATTAGACTTGTTGAATACGAATTCAACACGAATTAAAAAAAACTACTCACTAGATCTCGTTCAAACCAATTTTCGGTGGAAGTTTGCATGGTAATGTACATCATATATTTTTTTTAGTTTTATCATACTCTTATTTTAGAAGTTACAGGGGGGGGACACACATTTTACCACTTTGGAAGTGTCTCTCGCGCAAGCTATTCATTTTAGAAAAAAATGATATTAGAAACCTTAGTATCATTTTTAAAGACCTACCCATAAATACCCCACACATATGGGTTTGATGAAAAAAAAAATTTTGAGTTTCAGTTCTAAGTATGGGGCACCCCCAAAATTTATTACTTTTTTTTAAATTTTGTGTGAAAACCTTAATGCGGTTCACAGAATGCATCTACTTACCAAGTTTCAACAGTATAGCTCTTATAGTTTCGGAAAAAAGTGGCTGTGACATACGGACGGACAGACGGACAGACGGACAGACGGACAGACAGACATGACGAATTTATAAGGGTTCCGTTTTTTGCCATTCGGCTACGGAACCCTAAAAAATTACGATCTTGATTTTAGATGGTACCTGAGTACTTACTTGGAGGTAAGTTCAACGTTCTAGACTTCTGGCACGTCCCAGATTTTTCTTTTATGAGCTCATTTATATGCGAAAATTGAGAGGCGGCTTCGGTAAAGGAATTACGGGAACTCGGAAAATTGTAAGACAATCTAGAAACTGGGTTACGTCAGACATGATTACGTGCCAAATTTCACAGAAAATTTAAGATTTTCCTGAAATTATAAAAAAAACTTACAGTATCATTGTGTACATACTACATAGCTGTTTTCAATTTTGATAAATTATAAAAATGTTCTAAATATTTGATGAATGTGTATTTTACACACTAGTAGGTACGATAAAGGATGAACAAAATAAAAACAATACAGGAACAACGAGGAAAAAGGAAGGACAAAAATGCTTTTTTCCAGAAATAACAGGAAAACAAAGGATTTGAACAGTGTGAAATGCAACAGCATAAATAGATACAAGTGGAAAATTAAAAAAATTTAAAACACCCACGACTTTTGCAGACTTGTAATTGAAAAAGGATTAAATAATTTTTTTGAAACTCCCCGACTAAAGGAAAGTAAGAACTAAGAACCTATCAGTATAATTACAAATCCAAGAAAATCCGCCGGAGCTGCTGTGTTTTGCCTATGACGGTGTTGATGGTACTGTTTACCAGTTGATGACTAATTCAATTTCTTGATACTTCTCATATACCGGCAGTTTATCAATACTTACTAATTACATTAATTGATATTGGAAACGAAAATAGCAATGGCAGCTCCGACGGTATTTTTTTGATTTGTAATTATACTGATAGGTTCTTAGTTCCTTATTTCCTTTAGTCGGGGAGTTTCAAAAAAATTATTTAATCCTTTTTCAATTACAAGTCTGCAAAAGTCGTGGGTGTTTTAAATTTTTTTAATTTTCCACTTGTTTAATAGTTTTTCGATTAATATATATTAATGTAGTTTAAATTATATTATTATTAAAAAATGAAAATTAATCTTCAAACTAGCGATTAGCAACTCTACTAGCGTTTGAAGGCATCATCCCTTCCAAGTCATAAAGAGACGTTTATTGTGGCGCCCCCTGCTGTTCAATCACAAGAACAATTATCTACGAACCATTGCCAATGACTCACTAATATTTTATACAAAACTGTATCCAAATCGGTTCAGTCGTTTTTGTAATAATTGAGAACATTCGTTTGCACATTAAATGTTTTTTATGGCGCCCCCTGGTGATCGATGTTCGTAACAACTATCTAAGAACCATCGCCAATGAATACCAAACATTATACAGAAAACTGCATCTAAATCGGTCAAGCCGTTTTTGAAATAAATGGGAACATTCGTTTGCAATATAAATGTATTTTATGGCGCCCCCTGGTGATCGATGTTTGTAACAACTATCTAAGAACCATTGCCGCTGAACACCAAACATTATACAGAAAACCGCATCTAAATCGGTCAAGCCGTTTTTGAAATAAATGGGAACATTGATGTGCACACACAAACAAACAAACAAACAAACAAAAATATTTTTGCATTATTGGTTTTTGTGAACAATTTAACATACAAACAAACATAACATTTCATTAATAAAGAAATGTACAAACGGTCTCTCACCCTAAACGCATATACCCGTACTCCGTTCCGTCGTGGGTAATAAAAGCAAGAACTCAGAAATACGATGATATAACTACCTAATAATTAAAGCATTATTGTAATAATAAACGCTGATATTTCAATAAAATCAAACCTATAACAGTAGGCATTCAACTTGCAAGGATGCCGACAGTAATTACTATAATTAGGTATTTAATCAGCCATTAGTAGACCGCTATCTAAACATCATCTTACATATATAAATGTACCATCTGTAAGTCTGTTTGGACGTTACACAAAGCGATGATATCATGCAGCGCTTTACAGCAGACCTGTAGGTGTGGATTTAATATTCTAATCAGACCTAGGTCTTCCATTCAAGGTGATATTTGTGTGACTAGATCTCAAGATATAGTCTGCAGTAGGTACGACACCAATATTTCATTTCATTTCATTTATTTATTTAGTTACATGTCCATTAAAATAACGGAATATTTTCTAGATTGGCTTATTTGTCAGCACATTTCTGTATTCCCATTGAATTTTGAAGTAGTTTGCATGTAGAATATAAAGTGTTTTTCATATGGAGATCGCTATTCCGTGACTACGCTGAAAAGTTAGTCGAAAGTATTCATTATGGATAACAAAGGATCTGCCGGGCGATTCAGAACCATTCGATAACGTTGTTATCGTACGATTCGGTTCGATAAGAAATATTTTCAATTCAGAATAACCGAATCGATCGGGAAGTTGTCGAAACCGAAACCCAATCGATCTGACGTAGATATCGTACGATTACGCCTGTCAAACGCTATTCACAACAATCGGTTTCGATAATATTTGCCGAACGTTCGATAATTATTTACGGTTTCTTATCGAAAGCTACAGGTCATTTGATATCGAAATGTTTTATGGTGGTTCGGCTAAACTAACCCGTGAACTTCAAATTATATTTCGTTTTTTGCAAATATTAGACTAACTATACACATTGTAACGTTGTGGCGTTGTGGAAATGAGTTTTTCGAGCATAACATTTACCCATCTATTTCTTTTTCTCAAAAACATTGCTCAATAATTCTCAGTCACCCCATATCCGTTCCCGAAAGATTATTTTCTGCTGTTTCCCGGATTTGAAGTTATTTGGAACCAATGTGAAATAAATTGGTATTTTTGAGCAGTTTTTATACAGAACATGTAGATGCCTCAACTTTATGCTCGCAAAACTCATTTTCTACAATGCCTACAATGTATTATTAACCCACTACTTGACAAAGAACTCAACGATTTTTGAATTTTCGCGCCTGGAGAACATCGCATTTCTTCAGAGTTGGCATTATATTTGGCGATTATACTGAAATACCTATACCTAACAATTTATTTGATTCGTATATGTAGGTATATTCATTCTTCGTAACACAATGTTGCATAATAATATTTTATTTTTAAATAGTAAGTTGTAGATACGTAGGTACTGTAAGTTTTCTAAAAGCAAAAACGACAAATCAACAAATTCACCATAGACATACCATATATAACTTACACTAGGGAAATAACTCTAAACTCGGAAATAATCACATCCACAGTTTTTATTTGACAACTGTGAGCATTTTAAAATTTTCGGTTTTAAATTCTCTCGAAATCAAATTACTTCAGTTATTGTTGTAATTATTCAGTTACAGTCAGTTACCATTTTAAATGATGGCTTGAATTGCCTTCCGAATTATGAAAAATATATTTTGCTTGCTTAATATGAATTTAAAACAAGTAAAATTTAAGTATAAAACAAACTTTGTAAATGCTCATGACGTAACCTCAATGTTTTTTGTCGTTACCGATTTCGTAATCGATAGCGAATCGAATCCGTAAGCCGATCGTTCTGAATTGCTCGACAAAAAATCTTCGATTCGAGATCGATACCTAACCGAATCGATTCGGTTAGTTATCGAAGGGTTCTGAATCGACCTGCTGGACGCCTTATTGATAAAGCCATCTAACTTTAATGTATGGTTAACTATATGTTTCACTTTTTTCCTGCTTTATACTTCATTTTAGGGTTTCACATCAAGATGGCAAAAGTAGAACCCTTATGGTGAGACTTTTTTTAAATTATGCTGGTCACACTGGTCTTGTATTATTATGCAAAAGTTAAAACCAACTTAGCTAGATCTCCTACGACCTACATCATACATCTACATCTACATGACCCACTTTGACTTCGTATTCTTTAATTGCTTATCACAGACAGACGTGAAGCACTTTGTTTTATATTTCGAGTGTGTAGTGAATTGGTGATTTACCGTAACTCAGTTTATACTACTTGAATATTGTGAAACAAATCGCTTTCATGTGCATATAAATAATGTTATACTTACGATTATTATAGAGATGCAATATATTCCCATGCCAGCTGAATGAAACTAAAGTTAGTAATATTATTTATTCGGTGATGAAACGATTTTGAAACCGCAGAGTACCTACTATGTCTGGTATCAGGTATGGCTACATCGAGGAAGGCACGCGCGTAGCTTCAGTACGAACAAATAACCACGATGTGTACATTAACGAATAGTACATCGCTTGTATAATGTTTCAGGGCCGTACAACACCAGTAATGACATCACCATTCAACAGTTGCCTTAGGTAAATATGGTGTTGAAGGAATTTTGTAGCTGAATATATTTCATAAAAATATGGGTAGAAAGAGAATGTTGTAATAAAACGTTTATAAGAAATTTCAGAAACTTATAATCAAACTAGCTGATGCCCGCGACTTCGTCCACGTGGGATAAAAACTATTCTATATTTTAAGTTGGACCAAATGACAGATATTCACGAAGTTTGAACTAAATCGGTTCAGTAGTTTAGGAGCCCATCGCGGACAAACATTGTGACACGAGATTACTATATATATAGCTACTCGGGCTGATTCACTCACTGACTCACTGATTGATCACCTCTCCTGAACAATTTTGTATGAAAATTTTTTTTTTCACTGACCGTTTCGTATAGAAGGGAAAAATTCATTCGGAGGAAAAATACGGAGAGAGCTGATGATTGAGGATTTCGAAGACGGGTGAAGAGCACAGCCAAGGGTATAGCAGATAGGTGGGGGGTGCTCGACCAAAATGTTATTCGAAACGTCATCCAATTGGCAGTGAGCTGAAAAAAAATTCAAAATGGCGGATTCAAAATGGCCGCCATACGGATTTCGTCGATATCTCGGAAAGTATAAAAGATGGAAGAACGGTTTCTTGACAAGAAGTGATCAAGACTCGAAGGTCTATTCGATGGACAGAAAAAAAAATTCAAAATGGCGGAATTTGTTTTTTCATAGAAAATGTATGGCGAATGTTGAACAGGCTAAAAGTTGGAAGGTAGATAGGGGGAAGACAGCACGCGGGCCACATGTGGCCCGCGCCTCCACACACCCTACTAGTTTATATATATTAAGATTGCTCAAGCACGACATAGGTTCATTATTTGTTGTGTTCTCACATTGGTGCCAATTCTGTTGTACAAAATCTCTCAACTAAACTTATTAGAAGCATCAAAAATAGTGCTGTCCTTTTCCACGGGGAACATTCTGAAAAGGATTGCACTATTTTAAGACTCGTCAAGTTGGTTTAGTTTGGAGATTTTGCACAACAGAATTAGCACAATGTCTAATAGCTGTTTACAGATACAGAATTTTAATTAAATCCGAAAATATAATTATGTAGAAAAACAGGAAACCTATTCATAGAATGTGTATAGTTTATCTGTTGATCGCTAAACAACGCCTTTATCTACAAATACTCTATAACTTTTGTCTGCCTATATTTAGGTGTAATATGTTAAAGGGTATGGATCATTATTATTAGCCTATTAGCCTCCTTTATACTATTTTTAAAGATACCACCCTATGCATCATTCTCTTCTTTTGTCGATCTCTTTTCTCTGTCTATCAATATGGATCAGAAAGAGAAAAGAGACAAAAGTAGAGAGACATATTATCTCTACGCGCAAATCCTAGCCCTGCTGGTGTTAGGATTTTCTTTTTCTCCGCAGAGTCTGTAGAGTCCACCTCACAGATATCTGTGGTCAACGTGAATCAAGGATTGCATCAGTTTATCATCTTGTAGGGCACTTCCAGCCAAATAACAGGGCATAGTAAGACTTAATTATATCTCAGGATGACGATCGCAGTGCAGTGCGTTGTATGACATTGCAATGCAATATCTTGAGACTGACCGCAACTGACATAGGCAGGAGCACTAAACATCAGGTAAATAAGATATTTACCTGATGTTTAGTGCACGTATAAAAAATATTCAAAATTCTGATGAAGGTCCGCGAATATTTCCCTTCCCAGCTGTGTCCGTTACCCACGTGCGTAGAAAGGGGAATAGCTACTCTGTATTCACCGGAGCGCCGCCGGTGATGTCACCGCCTCCACCGATATAGCGTTAATAATGCCAAGGGCGATCGCGTCACGGCACTCGCGGCTCCGTACTTACTGCTCTGTAGACACTAGGGTCAGTTAATACAGGTTTTTGTACAACTTTCGAGTCTAATAAACGGAACATATTTTTCCAAACATCTACATCCCCAAGCGGACAAGCGCCGAAAGCTTATTTCAATTTTCACAATGTTTTCGCTTGGGACTTTGGCTGTAGATGTATGAAGAAATCCGTTCCGTTTATTCGAAGCGAGTCGTTTCGTTTGTTCAAAAACCTGTACTAACCCTACCGTACTGGGCATAGTGTAAAGATTCACGTAGAGCGTCGGCTGCATTTCGTGAAGTGAAATGTTTGAAAAATGTTGCGGTATTCGCGTCTTTACGCAGATTACACGTGAACCCACATTAGGCTTTCCACGCTCACTTCTACGTGAATTCTGTGGTATATGAAGCGAGTAATCTCACTCAGTGTGTCAAAACATTACGTGAATTGCTAGGCTGTACTCGCAGTTGAATTCACTTCATTTATGCTTAATGAACCACTAAATTTTATCTCTTCCATTTGCTCGAAACCGCTTCATTGTTGGTGAAGGAAATGGGTTTGGCTCGGCTCGCCAAATTCACATTTTATCGCAATTTTCAAGCTAATTAGACACACATACTTATCCAAGAACAGTAAGAAATACTATATCGAGCATCAATTATTATACAGCGAATGTTTAGGTGTTTTTAAGATCACGATTTTAATATTTAAAAGGATTAATGCGCATTTTTTCCGCGTTTGTTTCGCGTGTGCGATCAAAATGAGCCGAAACGAATCGCTTTACGAGTAGTTTTTATAAGTTTTTGTTATTGTTTCCTTGCAAATTAAAGGAAACAAGTCACGGGCACAAATAAAGCTATTTGGCGTTCATTTCTGGTATACCTACTTATGATTCCTCGTACCTACTCTTATTTACTAGCCATAAATTATTTTAGTTTTATCCCAGGCATTTATGGTATTTTCAACACATTTGCTCCTAAAGTGACACTAGCATAGTCAATATTAGTAGTTGCCCGCGGCTCCGCCCGCGTGAATTTTGGTTTTTCGCTAGTCCCGTGGGAACGATGGATTTCTCCGGGATAAAAAGTAGCTTGTGTGTTAATCCTAATTATAAGCTATCTATGTTCCAAATTTCAACCAAATTGGTTCAGTAGTTGCGCAGTGAAAGAGTAACAAAGATCAATCCATCCATACTTACAAACTTTCGCGTTTATAATATTAAGTAGGATTAGTAGGATAATACCAATAAATGTCTTCATTTACCCAATCCATTCTTTTCCTAATTCATTCCTTATCCATTCGACATCGACATACCTGGCATAATTTTATTGGTTTTGAATTTTGAATACCAAATGATCCCCCTGACTCATTGCTTAATTCAAAGTCTGTCCACGTCCGATTGATTTATTGTAGAATTGGCCAAATCGCATATGTATTCAGTACCTACTTACTCAATACAAATATTATTATCATAAATCCAAATCTAATTTGCAATTACATATAGCTGTATATTATTGCAAGGAAATTTGTTGTAACTCGACACCTACCTATCTAATCTTGCTAAAATTCAAAATTCTACCTTTTACTTACGGCAAAAAAATCACGTTTGTTGTATGGGAGCCCCCTATATTTAATTTATTCAATTTTTTTTTGTATTTGTTGTTATAGCGGCACAAGACATAAGTACATCATCTGTGAATATAATGGTTCAAGAGATATAGCCTGGTGACAGACGGACGGACGGATGGACAGCGAAGTCTTAGTAATAGGGTCCCGGTTTTACCCCTTGGTTACAGGAACCTAAAAAAGACTATTTCGGTTTTGTGATATTTTTTATTTACAACAAATAATTAATTAGACCGGGTAAGTGGGATGGCAGGACAGCGTCTACTGTGTCAGCTAGTGAAAAATCAATGAATCGTCTGATATCAACTTTTATACGTAAAAAAATCTACCGTTGTGAAACAGCAATTTTTTTTAATTAATAATAACTAATGAATTTTTTAATCTATATTTCAATGTAGTCCATGCCACAGAAACCTACATTCAAAACATTCAACATTGATATTGGTAACAAACAATGGAGCGAATAAAGAATAGCTTTCGCGGATTGATTTTCGGAACTTATTTTCTCGGTTAAATAACTAACAGAGTTTTAGTTTCAATCATTGAAACAACAATGAGATCAACACTCGTTTTAAATATACTGATGATACGGTATTTCGGTCGATGTGATCTCATTTAGGACGGTGACACTGGCATTCATGAAATGGCTGTTTGTAAAAATATATAAATTACCACGAACACTCGTGTCATACCTATTACAGTTCAGTTATAAGTAAGTATTGTGATTGCCTAAGAAAAACGTATTCTCGTAATCCTATCGTAATAGTTAGCAAATTCTGTCCCCCGATTGGCTGGAAATCAGGGAATCAGTCAGTGGGTAGAATTTGTAAACTTTTACGATAACATCTGATTGCCTAAGAAAAACGTATTTGTCGTTTCCGTAATCGTTAGCGAATTCCGCTCCCCAGCAAATTGACGTAAATCAGGGAGAATTTGTAAATAATATTACGATACAGATGAATACGTTTTACTTACATAATCTAGGGGCAGATTTGAAACGATACTTAAAAGCTAAATTTAAATTTCAAATCAACGATGCAAAAAAGTCATTTTTGAGGATTCTTTAAAAATACTTTCGTCGTGTGTTTAAATTAGTGATCTAATTGCGAAAAACTTAGGAAAATTTTAACGTTAGTGGCATGGGCAAGGCTCTTTTACCCGCCAAATTTGCAATTTGTTAGCTAATTATCTTGAAAATTACAAAAAAGTTAATACAAGTTGAATTTGGCGAACAAACTCTTTAATTTAACCTTAAGATGTATAAATTACTCACTTTTCTATTTGTATTTTTTGATTCGCAGGGGTACCATGGGTAATTTTTTTTGCCCGTGGTACCCCTAAAAGCTCCAGGGGTACCACGGGCAAAAAATTACCCGTGGTACCCTAAGGGGACTATTGGGGAGACCACGGACAAAAACGGTCTTGAAGTATAACATTATCGTTGGATGATATTGTTGCTCGGTATAATATGTCGAAGCTATTCTTATATGTGCAAGTAACGCAATTCTACATTGATATTCACCCACGCACAACATTTCTCATGAATCGCAAATAGAATTACCATATATTTTCTCCTGTCGTATAAAAATGGCTTTTTCTTGTCCCTTTCGGTCTGATTTGAATTTACAAATGTCTGCGACGAATTCAGACTGTTGCATATTTTTCCAATTTCGGGTCGAAAGTGACGGTTTACTGTCGGTCAAGATGATTTTGTGTATTCATATAAAAATTCAGGTCGTGTATTTGACCTTTTAAATTTATATCATGGTTTTCTTTAACTATATAAATCAAAAAATTTTAAAAATCCCCGACAATCACAATTTGGTATTTAGTGGTGACGGCCATTTTGGATTTGAAATTTGTCAGTATTGTATTCTACTAGTCAAGCATTTGATATCCATATTGAGGGAGTTGTGAAAAAAAATCCTGATCATTTTGGAAAAAAGCTGACACTCTTACACTACCGTCATTAATCAAAAATAGCTAAGAACCATCGTAAGAAAACTGGTTTTCAAACGGAAAAAAACCACATCGAAGTCTGCCTATCTTTTTGAGATACGATACCAAAGACACACACACAGAGACAGACAGATACATATTACATCAAACTTATAACACCACTCTTTTTGCGTCGGGGGTAAAAAAGATAAACGTGTATACAAAATTTCAGGTCAATTGGTTTGAGATATCTGCTTCAAAATTGAGTTGCAAGATTCCACCCTATCCAACATACGTCCCACTGCCCCATACGTCGTCACACTGCCCCAGAATGGGGAGAGTTAGCCCATAGGGACAAGGAGCGAGAGAAAACAACTTGTATGGACTCAAAAAGGCGCTCCGGGAACACGCCAAGAGCAAGTACGGAACGGGCGCCTTCCCGCGTTTCGGCCCCATAACCGCAAGGTTGATTGGGCCATGGGTGGTGGAGGGTTGTCCGTCCTATCCAACATACGTATTACAAGTTATAGAAAAGCTTGTATTAACAGATGTCTGACGATAAGCATATGGCATTTGGCAGCTGTACAATGCGTAGTAACTATGGTAGCCGTTAAGGATGTAGTAATAGTGTAGCTGTGTGAATAAGTCATGAATGAGAGCGGCTGTACTGTAATCTATACTTAGTAGCCTAGTAGTCTAGTACCTACGTCTACAACAATGCGTTAGGTAAGTGACGGGTTGCTTGCCAACTGTGGCCCGATGGCGCTGTGTCGTGGCCCGATGGCCGTGACCCTCGAGCGTTCTTGACTCTCGGCGAGTCGCGAGCTATTTGTATCCACCACCTTGAGGGACCGTTGATGGATGACGAACAGATTGAACTCGAGAGTGACTTGGCCCAATTTTTCCGTTGGATGGCATAAGAGGCGAAGCGGCTTGGAGTGACACAGGGAATTTTTGCTGTGGACAGCGACGGCGCGGCGAGTCCGTATTTTGTATCGTCCTGTCCCAGAATGGGGAGAGTGAGTTCATAGGGACAAGGAGCGAGAGGAAACAACTTGTAGGCAGTCAAGAAGGCGCCCCGGGAACACGCCAAGAGCAAGTACCGAACGGGCGCCCTCCCGCGTATCGGCCCCCATAACCGCGAGGTTGATTGGGCCATGAGTGGTGGAGGGTTGTCTTTTCCGTTGGGTATAAGTAGAAGATCCAAGTACGGGCCAGCAATGTTTATAGCAAATTCTCGCGCGGACGTCATAAAATGCGCAAACAGGACGCCGCCTAATTGCCCGGCAGGGCTGCCGTTAAATCTATAAGTATATTTCTCTTTTTTTTTTAATAGCAACTGGTGGTAAATCCATATAACTTGTCCATTTTCGAGTAAAGGCCGCCCCTAGTCTCTTCCAAGTTCCAACGGTCTTTGCCACAACCTGCGAACTCTACAATTTCTGTAGACTAATCTTTTGTTTCTATCGTTGTAGTTGGGACACCGAGCAGTTATTTCTGTAGTCCAGCTATTGTCTTTTCTTCTCATTCCATTTGTTTCTCACAACTATGGTTACTGAATTTTTGCTACAGGTTTGCAACTATTTTAAGGGGTTAATTATCCTTTCAAGTAAGTACGATCACATATTCACTTAAGATCAGGTGGATTTGCAAGACACACCTTTAGCGCCAGAGAATTAGTCAGAGGATGTATTTCACAAGCCAAATTTTACGAGCATGTACTTACAATGTACATACTCGTATCGGAATTATCTAGCTCTAGTTGTATAAATTGTATGACTCACACTTAATAATATAGTCAGTGTAGAACACTAGAAACTAACACTGTTTTAGAATGTAGATTGAGTAATGAAAGCGGACCGAAAATAAAAACCAATTAGCGAAGCGTGAAGTGGAAGCCTTGAACTATAAAAATGTTAAATTATTATCATAGTATCCGGCGATTAAAAGGCGGGGTTTTGTAATAAACTGTGTCTCCACGTGAAATAGATTTATTTACGTCGGTCACACATCATAATTTTTAGTACACGAGATGAAAGGTCATGGTCTTATTATGCAACTAATATATTCGCGAATTTTCAAAGGATTTTCTCTCTGCTGATTTCAAATAATCCGCAAAATAAAATCTTTTGGTAATTAATTTATAGACGAATTATGGTGTGGATCTTGCATTAGCTGAAGCAAGTTTAGTAAGTGCATAACTATTTGTTGGGTCTAAAATAAAGTAAAAATATAATTATGTGAAGATCAACCCACGTTCCTATGAAAAGGCTGTTCCTTTGATCAAGCTAATAATTAATACAGCTGTATGGCTAATATGGGAAAGTTTTGGTCTTCATTTGAATACCAGTAGTTTATAGCTCCGGCATGATAATCTTTATCATAATATTATTTAAATATAAGTTATATATTTCATGTTATTCTTTAAATGTCTCTGAAATTAAGTCTGTGCGTCATGGTTGCTACTTGCATGCAATTTGTCTCAAGATTATACTTAGGTTCTACTTTAGAGCCTTTCGAAGATTTTGTAAGCAAGTAAATCCCGTATTTCTGCCAGGCATATCGAGGGACAAGATATTTTTAGTGGGTGCTAGCGCCATACACCACTTATGTCCCCCCTTATTTAGGTATATTTGTCATTTATCGGATTATAAACACTTGTTGTTACTTTTTGGGCTACTTTGTAAGCATTCCTATCCAAGATACAATTCCACAAGGCTCTCTTGGCACTTGAATGAAATTGACAGGAGGGCGAAGTTGTTGAACAAAGGCAACCAGCGAATAAAATCTCAGCAACAGTAAGATAGAATAAAGACTATTTGTATCACTGTTAAGATAGACTAAAGACTATCTCTTCACAAGATGGCGTCGTTAGTTCCGATTCCGAGACACGCGCCTTGTCGCACTATATATTTTGCTTTTAAACGTAGTACGACAGAATACCATAATAGTACCTAAGTAGTACGCAAACAGGCCACTGTGTCCATAGCATGGCTATGTTACGGCTCTATTTATGAGTGCGTTAGTAGAGCGGCACTATCTGATGCCGCCGCGCCTGCTCTGACGGTCATACCTCGCAACATCCACCACATCATTATTAGATGCATTACCTACCTCATTGTGTATGCAGTGTTACGCAATCTGGTGGTTATTCTTTATTCGAGGTATAATTCTTTGGTAAAAACTACAGCAGATCGCGGAAAAAGTTGTTTCAATCCACAAAAACGCGCCCTACGACATTATTAAGGCATCACATCACTGAAATATTTTTTAACCAAGCTTTTATATTTGTCAGTTAAACCGTATACTTCTCAGAAAACCCTTTTCATTTGATACCTATATTGTTAGAGTGAATTAAAATAACTACCTTGTTCACCATCTTGGGTGTTCCTGCTTCTGCCATGTTGGATTTAGAATGATGTCACACAAACGCGAATACAAAATTTTAGCTCAATCGGTTGAAAATATGTGTTTCAAAATTGAGTTGCGAGATTCCATCCGAACATACGAGTAGGTACGTACATATTTAATACATTGAAAGTGTAAAATGTTTGTAAAGTTTACAAAAATAACTTCAGTCAATGAGTTTCGTGTACACGATACAAACTCTCATTGCTGAAAACAAGGTTATTCTCAAAATCTATTTGAAAGAGTTACGAAGTGTTTGTTTTTACTGCCTGAACATAAGTTTTCTTTTCTGTTCATTCATAAAATAGTTTTCTTGAATGAACGGTTGGAAAAACTAAAACTTAGATTGTTATTAATTTGCAAAAAATTTTAAACCCCCAAAAAGAGTAATTAATATGCATTTTTAAAACAGTTTTTCATAACATACCTCTAGTTCTACTGGATAGCTGGCAACCCTCGAGCACCCGGTATGCCAGATCCTTATTTCCGCGCACGTGCAAACTATTGAACCAGCTACCAGCAGCAGTGTTCCCTCAAAGCTATAACATGGACTTATTCAAGGGACGGATAAAAAATCTCGTTAAGAACCGGCAATACATTTGCATTTCCTGGTGATGCAAATGTCTCTCTCTCTCTAAATCTTTTAACATCAGGTGGACCTGCGAGCTGGTTTATTTGGAACCAACGGTTCACTATTAAAAAAAACTAAGCTGTGAGGAGCCTGCCAATCATTATCTTGGTCGAGGCGAAATATCTTTCCGACTTAAATATCTAGTTTCCGAAACATATATCAATTAGAAAATCAGCGGTCCGCAAGGCTCGTTTGAACTTCCGCAAGGAAGATCTGATGTGTGTAAACAATTGAATTAATGTCAAACCTATCACTTCAACCATGAATGAGTAGAAACTTCGACAGAAAATCGACGGTGTGTTATGGTATTTATGGAGGTTATCTTAGTATAGGAACCTATGGCCAATAGCAACCCCTGTATAGAAATGTAAAGTAAGTTGATTACTCAGTCATGCCACAACTAGGAATCTGAATGGATTTGTCTGAAATTTGTAACTTGAAGAAAGACATAGGCTAGTTTTCTCTATCTCCTTTCCCAGCCAAATAGGTTCAGTATTTTTTTACATGAATGAGCTAGACTTTTGGAAGTAAGTGTTACACTCTTCTTGCTCACAAGAAGTTATTAGTCAAATAGTCAAATAGTCAATTTATTGGTATCAAAGTCATACAAGTCAAAACATATTTAATATTATTCACAAAGTATTGTATAGGTAGGTATACCTATGTGCATGTTTATATATTTAATTTGTAACACTATTCATAAAAGTGAAAATAATATTTTAAAGTCATTATATAATTTTACATTCCAAGAATTCTTTGTAGCTATAGAAAGCTCTCTCGACAAGCCAAGATTTCAGCTTAGTTTTGAATATCATTAAACTGGGTGCATTTCTAATAGTAATTGGTATTCGATTGAAAACTTGAGCGCCCATACCCCTTGCAGTTTTACATGCTTTCTTTAGTCTACCGACCCTATTCAGTAATCTGTTTGTGTATCGTAGGCTACGGCACTGTATTTCACCTCGTGTTATAAATTCGTCTTTGTGATTGACCACATACAGTGCCGTATTGTATATTAGTATACTTGGCAGTGTTAAGATACCCAAACTGATGAAATAGGGCCGAGCTGAGGTATCCTGCGACACTTTGGCTAAAACTCTTAACTGCGCGTTTCTGTAGTATGAAGGCGCGTTCCCAGTCTGCGCCTCGCCCCCATAATTCGATACCGTATTGAAGCAGGCTGTGGACCGAGGCAAAGTAGCAAGCCCGAGCCGTTTCTGCGGACAGTGTCGACGCGACACGCTTTAGGGCAAAACAAGATGTTGATAATTTGTCGCACAGTTTGTTTATATGGGCATCCCACTTCAGTCCTTGGTCCACTTG
Source organism: Coenonympha arcania (assembly GCA_036785405.1). Lineage (NCBI taxonomy): Eukaryota > Metazoa > Arthropoda > Insecta > Lepidoptera > Nymphalidae > Coenonympha > Coenonympha arcania. The sequence goes on along the minus strand of CM072077.1, from coordinate 11,111,399 downwards.
GAAACCTAGGAAGGAAGTACTTTCCGCCTGCTCAATGCGTTCATTATTTATAGAGATGGACAGCGGGCGACATTTGCGACCCGCTAAGTTAAAGCGTATAAACTGAGTTTTAGTAATGTTAAGGGCAAGGCCGTTCATCTGGAACCACTCAAGTGTCTGTCTAGCTTTAACATTAAGCTGTTTTTCCAACTCGTCTATCGTTGACGCAGTGATCACCATGGCCACATCATCGGCGTACATGAAAACATTAACATTGCTAATACTGAGTGGAAGATCATTAAGAAGGAGAGTGAATGCAAGGTTTGACAAAGAGGATCCCTGTGGAACTCCATTTTGCGTGAATAAACCATCTGATTGTAGGGATCCAGCTTTACCAACAACCCTTTGCATTCTGCCCTTCATGAAATCTACTAGCAAATTTAGTGCAGGGCCATCTATCCCATAGTGTTTAAATTTCATTTTAAGGATAGTATGATCGGCAACATCGAAGGCCTTTGATAAATCGAAGAAGAGTACAGCGACTTCTTTTTTATGCTCGCGCGCGTCGAAAATTTTGTCAATTAAGTCGCTTGCCAATCCGGTAGTGGAACGTCCCGAGCGGTACGCGTATTGTCTATCGGACAGGGTGTTAGTAGTCTCTAAAAACTCCGTTAGTCGCGTGGTCAAACCATTTTCAAAAACTTTGGCAACTGCTGGGATAATAGCTATAGGGCGGTAACACGCTGGATCCACCTTGCTGCCTTTGCCCTTATACAGGGGACACACTTTGACTTGCTTAAAGTGTCTTGGATAGACACCTTCTCGGTTGCACATTTTAAAGAGAGCTTCTAAAGGTCTACTTATACTATCACTTACGAATGTCAACAAATTGGTAGATAATTCGTATATATCTTTTGTAGGCTTTCTGGCTACTTTTTTATTCATAATTTTATAAATTTCTTCCGCTGTAAAAGATCTAAATCGGATGGAACGATCTGAACTAGAGCGGGCGTCATTTAAAGTCTGTTTTGAAGCATCAACATTGGGCGAGGGCGCTCCACACGTGGTGGCAGCGTTAATAAATTGACCATTTAGGTAATTAACTAAATCTAGTTTTGATTTAAAATCTTCACCGTGAGTATTTTTTACCAAGTCTACAAAGTCTTGTTTAGGTTTGTTAGTTTTCCCTGACTCGCTGTTTACAATCTTCCACATAGTTTTCGTGGTATTACTGCTGTCATTTATAATATTATTATAATATGAGGATCTTTCTAATGTCAGTCTATTATTGTAAAAATCAAAAAATTCGTCATATTTTCTCTGTAATAAAATGTCAGAGGGAAATTTAATTTTAAGGTCTGCTATCGTATGTAATAAAGTTTGTAAGTCTATAATTTCCTTAGTGATCCAAGATTTAGTATTACTTTTAAATAATGTTTGTTTCTTGTATGGAAAACTAATTTCAAATTTATTTTTGAGTATATTTATGAGCGAGGTCGCCAACCCCTCCGCCGATGGTTTTAATCGAACCAAGTCATCCCAATCTATGCTAGCGATCGCGGCTGCGAAGTTCGCAGTGGCTGCGTTGGTGTGGCTGCGCACGGTCTGCACCCGCGGCATTATATTCTCAATTGCATATTTATAACTAAATTGTGAACACAACTGTATTTTGAAGTCAACATCTCCTAAGGATGTCCCTGTGTCGGAACGAAACGTGCGTCGAAAGTGTTGGAAGAATTGCGTGTGGTGTTCCTGCATTGCTGTTCCTGTGTGGTGTGGTGGACCATACATAAGACTATTGTTCGTTCGTTCGTTTCAGCCGACGGACGTCCACTGCTGGACAAAGGCCTCCTGCAATGCTTTCCAGCCCGCACGGTCCTGCGCCATTTGTATCCAGCGCCTTCCCGCGACTCTTTTAATGTCGTCAGACCATCTGGTCGGAGGTCTGCCAACACTGCGCTTTCCCGTGCGGGGTCGCCATTCCAGCACTATGGGTCCCCAACGTCCGTCGGTTCTACGAGCTATGTGCCCCGCCCATTGCCACTTCAGCTTCGCGATACGTTGAGCTATGTCAGTAACTCTGGTTCGTCTACGGATCTCCTCATTTCTGATTCGATCACGCAGATAAACTCCGAGCATAGCTCTCTCCATCGCTCGCTGAGTGACTCTGAGCCTTCTTATGAGGCCCATAGTAACCAAAGACCAAAACGACGACTAGACTAAGACTATTGTAGCATATAGCAAAACTAATCGGTCCTGCCAAATAGTTTTAGTAAGAGAAATCACAAAGTGAGTCGAAAATGTTCGAATGCACACCGCCGCTGCGCATGACATAATGTTTTCCTCGAGCGAGGCTGCCCGGCCAAGGTCGCCCGCTTCCAGCGGAACGAGAGATTTTACTGCATCTCGTAAGCTAGTATTGCGAAATTATTATAAGTACATTCGTGAGTTTTTTATAGGCGGCGCGGAGTTTTAGTATCGATGTTAATATTCGGTAATTAATATATGTTTAGGGTTTGATCCTGAAGGATGTTTACCGTCGCCTGCTATTCGCTATTACTAGAAACAGCGAAAGTTTGTAAATGAGAAACGTTTTTGAGAAACACCACTCAAAGATCTTACACCACTTTCGACGCACTTTGCGTCCGCGACATCCTGTTTATGTTGATGTGTTTTCTTTGTCTACATTTTGTTATTTGTTCGTTTATATCATATTGTGTGTTTACGTTTAGTTAAATGAGTAAACAAGAGTTTTCTTTTTGGTTGCAGGTACGAGTAAACCTACAGCTATGCATAAACTGGGTAAAGACTATTGATCCTTTCTGTGGTTGGACCTCTACACTTCTGGACTTAAGTGTCCTGTACGGATCTCCAACCTGCACGGTCTAGCTATAATATGCCCATCAAGGTTTGGGGGTCTGCCTACTATCTCTGCTTTATGGTGCACGCCATTCCAGCACATTGGGTCCTCTACGTCCGTCAGTTCTACGAGTTATGTGACCCATTCATTGCCACCTTAGCTTCGCGACACGTTGAGCTATATTGGTGATTCTGTTCCGAGAATTTACGGATTTCATTTCTCATTTCATCGCGTGAAGACTTTCTGACCGTACTTGGCAGGTCTCTCCATCGCCCACAGAGTGACTTTTGAACCCTCGTATGAGGCCCATTATTATCGATGACAGAGTCTCAGATCCATTTTAACTAAATTACAATAGACTACAGCATAGGTACGTGTTACAGGATGATGCTACTAAAGCGTAAAAATAGTGAATTTCAGCCACAAAACGAAAACAAACTGTAATGGTAAAAGTTTCACTCGACCACAGAGATGAGTATGACGGTGATGCGCTTACTCTTAATTATAATTAGAGCTGGCAATGATGTGTTTGCGGCGTTGCGGTGCAGTGAAAGGCGGCCGCGTGTGAGCTTCAGAATATGCTTGTAAGTTCATACTGTCGACATGACATACGATTAAAAGTTGCTGTTGCATCTACTACAAACAGCGATAGTTTGTAAATGTGTAGTGTTTTTGCGACATTCATGCATAAACTACAGAAGGGATTCGGCGTTTGTTTCTATTTACTGGTTGTAGGACTCTTCTTTAGGGAGTCGTTCCGGGTAGGTACCACCGCGGTGCCAGTTATTCTACCCTCAGTATTGTGGTCTTCTCCAAGGGGAACGAGGCCCCGCGGGGGTGCGGGCCTCGAGGCTTGCCTCCTTATCCGGGCGTTGTGTCGTGGGCGAGCTGCCCGGTGTTGTCTTTTTAGCCCCAGCGCAGAACACTAAATACTAAAAATACAGAAGGCTTACTCCGCACGATGATTTAAAGAAATAGCGACTCTAGAGCTGACACAAAAAGTGCAATTCAGTTCGCAATAGCGCCTGGCCCCGCCCTCAAAATCGACACGCAACAAACGCAATGTTGTCTCTTTCTATCGCCTAACTTTATCTCTTACGACGTACTAGGGCTGCCGTAGTCAGACGGCGCGTAAGATAGATCGTACAGAACTAGCGCGTGCAACTCGATCCGCGAGCGGCAACCATCTGAAATATTGGCATCCGGACCCCTACTTGTAGCCGGGACGATCACGTGATAAGTGAGACTGGCCTGGCCTCAGTAAGGGGCTAAAGCTTCGCCTTCTTGGCTTGTGGCCTGATGGAGTAGTGGGTCTGGTTGCCGCGCGCGGTCAGCGATTGTGTCGCTGCCCTGCGCGGGGATGATGGGGTCCGATTGTATAAACCCGTATTGACCGAACGTAACAACGCCAGCGCCGTAATGCATTGTTCCCGTTATTTTGTCCCCGGTTGTATATTTTTAGTCCTGACTCACCGGGTTTATTGGTGACACTCAAAATGAAGATTGCTCACTGTACAGTCATCGCATCGCTGATAAGAAAAACGTTCGAACGATTTGAAGGATCAAGTTTGATGGTTTTTGTGCTGTCTTTCACTATTACTTCCTATTATCATAGTTTTTGAACTGTGTAGTCTGTGCCCAATATTACACAGCGAATCCCGAGCCCCGAAAATTATGAACTGGTACTTAGCCAATTTTTTTTTTATACTATATAGGCTAGCGCTTGACTGTGATCACACCTGATGGAAAGGTCATCGTCGTCGTCTCCCTCATCGCCCGCTCGCAAGCGCTCAGGGGACGGAGACCGCAGGAGCTTGCGAGGTAGCGTTGGTGGTCGATCTTCGAATGGTGCGATCCCGTGGAGGCGTCCTGGCGTCCCGATGAATGACGTAATTTATGACGTACCTCAGAGCTTCCATGTTGAGGCGCAGGCACTTTTTCTGCTCGACCTGCAGGCAGCGCCTGAAGCAGTAAGCAGGTACACTTAACGGCGTGATTACTGGGCAAAATGAGACCTAATTACTGATGTCTCAGGGTGATGAGCGCAGTGCAGTGTGTTGTAAAATTACGTAACGCACTATCATCTTACATGGGCATGTAGTGGTCTTCGATAACCAGTACCCTAGCACACGCTGACGGAGCTTTCGACGAGCGTGCTATATATAGAAGTTCTGACGTCACACGCTGGGATCACAAGCGGTCCCCAGGCATAACATCTGCCTGGAGGGAAATTTCCCTATTGCCCTATCTACCGGCATAGGCATGCGTATCACTTAACATCAGGTGAATGTCTTGCTCATCTCATCATTCTTTTTATAAAAAAAAAATTGGTTGTCTGTAAAGTCGGTTTACGGACGATAGATTTACGTGATAACGTCATAATTGGCCTCTTTATCGTTTGTTTTATCGTGCCTCTCTATCGCTTGTTGCGCGCTCTCGCTTGCACGCACAGGCTCAGGTGGAACGTTACGCGGAACGTTACTATTTTTCATGTGCGTTGCTGTTGTTCATCAATTTATTAAACGTTATCACGTCAAAAAAAGAAGAATTAAGTAAATTAGAAAATATAGGTATAACTAGTTCGGCATTAGAAATTATGAAATCCTATCTCACAAATAGAAAACAAATTGTAAAAATTGAAAATTTTGAAAGTAAACCAAGTAATATTAACTATGGAATACCGCAGGGGTCCATTTTGGGACCTCTGTTATTTTTGATATACATAAATGACATAGGAAATTTAGGCTTGACCGGAGATATATCACTATACGCCGATGATACATGTTTATTCTACTTCGGTAACTCAATACACGAAATAATATCAAATGCTCAAAACGATTTGGATGTATTGAACGAATGGTTCCAATATAACTAACTAACCATAAATGTCTCTAAAACTTCATACATGATTTTCAGTGCAAAAAATAAAAATATCCCTACTTTTAATGCGCTGACTATTGATAACCAAAACCTAAAACATTCTGATTCAGAAAAATATCTTGGTTTAATTTTAGACCCCAAATTAACATGGCGAAGTCATATAGACAACCTACAATCAAAAATAGCATCACTCACTGGAGCCTTGCGTAGATCTTCCCGATGTATACCACCAAAAGTCCGTGCCATCATATATAACTCACTAGCTAAGCCCATAATAGAATATTTAATAGAAATTTGGGGAAGTGCTTATCCGACGAATTTAAAAGATCTCCAAATTTCACAAAATAAGCTCCTTAAGACCTTATATCAATTAGATTATCGTTTTCCAAGTAAAGAAGTCTATAAGAAAACAAATGTTATGTCTATTACTCAACTGTATAAATACAAAACATGTATATTAATTAGAAAAATACTAACTGAAGCTACACATACACAAATTACATTTAAAACAAAATCATACTTGAATACTAGAAGCAAATATAAACTCCAAATACCGATAAGAAGAACAAATTACGGAACTAAAACCATACAGGTTGAGGGAGCACTGCTATACAATAGTTTACCGAAGGATGTAATATGTGACAAGTCATTTGTGTCTTTTAAAAAAAAACTGAAGAAACATTGTCTTAATATTTAACCATGTTCACAATATGTTCACAATATGTTCACACAATTTATAGAATAGTTTACTATAAGTTTTTCTTTGTTAATTTCTCATTAAGTGAAATTATTGTATTTCTTTTGAGAATAAATATCTTTAAACCTAAAAAAATATGTAGTCTTAGGATTAGCGACTAGACAAATTGTTTTACAACTTGTTGTTAGTGTGTACGGTCCATGCGTGATGCGAGCTTCTGCGCAATTATTAGCTTTCTATTTTTAAAGTCGGCTAATTTGCTCTTGGCGCCACTTGAAAGTGAGTGGCCACACTTCTATTGTACACGAGTATCTTAGTCCGCTGAATCATGGGTGGAAAATGAAGTTTGAATTAGCTTTTAAATCATGGCCTAGTGGCAAACACGAGTTTATGCATTGCTTTTTTTTTGAAATCTGCATAGTAGTACATAATTATATTTAACGTATGGACAAGTTGGTTTGATCTTCGTTGTAAGTATAAAAATGTCGTAGACTTTTTTTTTCTCAACATGTTGTAAGAGTTAAGATTATGGGTTTTCTTTGTAGGATTTTCATAGAAAAATCTATTTTCTTTCGCCTAGTCCCCTCCGCTGTACCTATAGTCCGAAAAGAAACTTAGTTTCAAAAAGCCTGCAGAACAATACACTGGTACCAGTGTGACCATTTGTGGTAGATTTCTCCTATTTGGGCAGATTGGACTCTCGCCAAAATAAGCTGACGATTTAAGAAGTGGCAGAATGTGGCAGATTTCAACTAAATCCCTTTATTGAATAGACTATGTCTTTGAAATAAAAAGAGAAAACTGATTTAACATGATTTTATGTCTATTTACTTTATTTTTGTATGGCATAGTTAGTTGGAAATTGTAGTTTACTAAGCTGGCAACTTTTGTCTCGTGTCGATGGTACGGGGATTTCCCGAAGCTATTCGAGAGATTCGCCATTTTTGAAACGGTCACACTGACTAGACATGCCAACCCAAAAGAATTTTGTGCATCGTTATCCGATGATTGATTTATACTTTTTTATGTGGAGTCTAAAGACTATGACGAATCATTAGTAACGTCGGAAGAAAGTTAACAACAGAAGGTATCGTTTCTATCTCGCCTTTGATGCCGCGATATTCCCTCACTCGTAATTCAAAGCCAACGGCCCGTTGTGTAGTTAGCCTACATCGTGTTTCCGCTAACTATAAATCCACCTCGGCAAACGTTACCCCGGTCCCGATTTAATCTGCTCTGTTTTATGGCCACTATTTCTCGTACAACTAGGTAGGACAGGGAACTCACGGTGTTCCGTGGGTAACTAATTTTATGATCCTGGTTTATACTTTAACCGTCTACACTTCACACTAAACATTTTTACCCACGGATATTCATTTGGGGTTAGAGATCGTTTGTTTGTAAGATATCAAGCTAATTATATAAAAGTAGAAACTGACTGACTGATTGATGACTGACATATCCACGCACAGCCCAAACCGCTGGGTCCAGAGACTTGAAATTTGGCGCATAGGTTCTTTAAGAGGTCTAAGGGAGCGCTAAGAAAATATGTTTCAAAATTCACCCCAAGGAGGTGAAATGAAGTTCCAAAGTTTACATTGATACTCCTTCACGCCGCAACTACTGAATAACTGAACCTGAAACTGAAATATTGGGAATGGAGATAGATTATTATATTCTGGATCATCACATAGATTACTTTTAAGTTTTACTCCCTGAAAAATCCATGGTTCCGCGGGATTTTTGAAAAACTAGTCTTCCCTTCGTCTGTTACTTCTTGATCATTGCGTGTTTTGATATTTTCTTTAGAAATAGTTGCAACCTCTAGAGTGGAATGTTCCTAACGAATTTCCTTTTTGTGAATTTTTAAAATGACCTCACATAAGGGCGTTGGCTTATGAATCCGGAATCCGTCGGCCCCTCAGATATCACTGGAGCCATCCCGACATAACTTCCAATCTATTGACAGGCGCAATTATCTATTGAAGCAATTAGGTCCCATTAGTGGTACCACTGGCCGTAATTCGATTGAGGCGCTGCAGGCGACAAAGGTCAATGAGACATTACAGCAATTGTGGGATATGGGTCAGCGATGTGGGCGGCCGCCGGCGACCAGTCCTAGGGTCAAACGACGTGATGCATAGATGCCTAGATGCAGCTCGGTTGAGCATAGTCTGTACAGTATCATCGGACAGTCTGGACAGCCTAGACATTTGCCTCCTGTCTATGCAACATGCGTACATAGAGATGTCTCTCTACTTTTGTCGCTCTCTTTTCTCTGTCTATCAATAGGGATCATAAAGAGGAAAGAGAGCGACAAAAGTAGAGAGACATAAATCTCTACGCGCGCATCCTAGCCCCTTTTTTTTATTGAAGATAGGCTTGCGCTTGACGACAATCATGCCTGATGGAAAGCAATGATGAGGTCTAGGATGGAGCGCGCTTGCCTAGAAAATGCCTATTCACTCTTCTCTTGAAGGCACCTAGAGTGTACTTGGCTGAAACACGGAGGCTGGAGGGGCGTTCCACACCTTAGCGATTCGTATCAGAAACGTGGAGGAAAAACGTTTCGTCCGAGTTTGTTGGTCGTCAACCACATGCCACCGCTCTCGGCGTCTTGCAGTCCTATGGTAGAAAGGTGCTGGAAGCGCCAACGACCGATATCTCAAGGCAAAAATCCATTTCTGAGCGTTGCCGGATATTATTATTACCGACACATTAAAACAGGAATTACAATAACATCCATTGTAGTTTCCGGTAAAAAATTAAAATATTGAGATTTTGGAGCAACTTTTGGGAGGACTTTATCCAATCGTGTTTCTGCTTCTCAGCTAATTTAGATAAAAGACCCAAAATACATGACGTTTAAAGCGGAATGCAGCAACCTTTAGTATGGGCACGTGGCTATCTGAACACGCGATAATATAAGAGAACTTTTAATAGATTTCTGAAGCTGTAGGACTTCCGTTGAAACCCAGTTGGAACTTTTTTGTAGATAAGTGTATCATTTCCAAATAAGTGGTTAGGTATTGTTAATATTCTCTTATTAACTGATCCCTACTGATACGATTAAAACTTAAGTGAAGTGAAACAAAGTCATTCATTAAACTTTGTCGCGTCATTTTCATTATTTTTTCAAGTAGGTATTTAGCGCGATACTCTAAATACTTTTGATAAGTGTTCATTCGAATCACCCGTATCTATGCAGCTTGGTGAGGACCATACCTGATGCAGCGTGGTCTTCTCCGGCGGGTGTGATTTCCCTCCGGGGGGTACGGGCCTCGAGGCAAACCTCCTTACCCGGGCGATGTGTCGCGGGGGCGCTGTACGCCCTCGGTGTTGATCTTTAAGCCCCCTGGTTAGGGAGCTAAGGCTCCGCCATCTTGGCTTTGGGCCTAGGGGTCAGGTTACGTCATTGGTCCTGTCCAATAATGATCCTCGCGTCGTCTTCCTCGTCTCCATCGCTACCCGTAAAATGCCGGGAAGGGGACGGGGACCGTAGGAGCTCGCGAGGTAGGAGACGCCCTTGCGGTGGTCGATCGAGTGTAGGGGCAATCCCGTGGAGATGTGCATCCGCGTACTTGATGCTTAAGTACATCGGAAAAGGGGAATTCAAATAGTCCTCCATAGATGGCGCTGGCTGTAAATGTATGGAGGAATTCGATTCGTTTGTGCGATGCGAGTCGACTCGACATTCGTACAATAACCTGTACTTAACCCTAGGAAGTCGCCGTCCAATCGTCGCCGTTCGAAGTCGATCAATCAAGCCGCTTTGACATTTACTGTAATTCAGTACGAGGCATTTCGCTCCGGTGTTAGCTTTTTGTCAATGTTTGACGTGTTGAACGTCGGAGGATCTCAGAAAACCAGTTGACTTACTTTTGATTTTTTTGCGGAAATGTCTGCCAATCATCTCGTTCTATGTCGTTGACCATTAACTTTATCCGCCAAATAAATGTGGAATATCAGTGGAATAGTTAGGTATACTCTGCTTTATCCTTCTCTGTTATCATTCATTTGACATTCGAAGGAAAGAGACAAAACAGAGTATAACTATTCCACCTCTTCCACGTTTATTTGTAATGGGGTTAGAGTTTAATCAAAGGACAATGCTCATAATGGATGGAAAAAAACCCTGGTGCAAACTAAATGTTACTCATATTGTAATTTAAATGAGCAAGATAAATGATCCAGTTTTTTTTTCAATTTATCGATATTTGATTGTGTGTATCGGAGCATCCCTAAAGCCAGGCCATTACGTGGCGAGTGCGAGAGTCGCAATAAAACGTAACGAGGCCCCGGGTCCCAGGGGCGGCATTGTGCGATGTTACGCAACCCAGGGCGCCGGGGACTAGGGGCAAGAAATAATATACGACGGTCTGTTACGACAGACTGCACTCGTTTATAGTTTTGTGTATTGGCTTGCTTTCTTTTCTATACGACCTTTGACATAGGACTTTCTGAGACTAGTCTAAATGTAAAGTTATCTTTAGATACAATTAGATCAAAGGGTTATTTGAATAGAACTTGGCCCGTAAATAGAGGAAAGAAATAAAAATGCCACAGGTTAATCGTGATTGTAGTCTTGACTTTAACCTTTGGCCGGTTCTGAGGGTAATACTATAGGGAAATTTCTCTCAAGGCAGGTATCATGCCTGGAGACCGCTGGTGGTCCGAGAGTATGACGTCAGAAGTTGTATTTATAGAACGCTCGTCGAAAACTCCGTCAGTATGTGCTATTGGGCTGGTTACGCCATCTATCGAAGACCGCTACATTAGCAGATATTATTTAGTAGATACCAATTATTGAAACAATAGACATAACAACAACTAATTATGATCTCATGTAAACATAATGGCTTCATTGCGATGGAGTTTCCGATATCGATTGTATTGCGATAAATATTGTACGTAACCACTTACGAACAATACGTAACTAAGCTATTATACGATTTAATTGGATCTCTGACTCATGCCGGTATCTTCTCTCAGATCAAAACATCGGTTGTTTAACAGACGCACCAACTTGGTCGGCCCAGACAATCTGAGCAAGTTCGGCTGATTCTCGCTTAAATCAATCATGTTTATTAATCTACATTCTAGATGGTTTAGTAAAACAATTACAATGAAACTTTGGCGAGTGGTAACTCGTAGTGAAATCATCCAAATACATATAAGATCTCACCAGAACATGAAAAAAGTTTCAGTTTTAAGGAGTTTTCGGAGCGTATGTAGGTACTCGAACAAAACGTTATTCTTTCACGTTTCTGATACGAACCGCTTAAGCGTGGAACACCCTTCCAACTTCAGTATTCCCAGCCAATTATTTCTAAGTAGAATTCATATTCGAAGTCAATTATTCTTAAGTAGAATCTGGGCACATTCAAGAGAAGCCCTTTGCCCTTTCATTCTGGGAGGAGACTGTTGCCCAGCTGTGGGATAAAGGGCTGCAGATGAAGCCTAGCACTATTTGTCTAGAGAACTCTAGAGTTCTAGACAGACCTAACACAGTCGTAGACGTGTAAAAAACTAATTGTTATATCCAAATACGCAGATAAATTACCAGTCTTTGCTCCAACTGACCTGAAACTAGCAATTGAAGCCATCAAGCGATAGCTCTGACCGCTGACGCTGATTGCTCTGTGATTGCGCGATGTCTCTCGCGAATCGCAATTAACTTTTTATCTCATTTTTTTTGTTGTTGCAATCGCGAAGTATCATTTGAGTCGGTAGGTACTTGGTAGTTTAGCTTTTTTTATACTATATAGGCTAGCGCTTGACTGTGATCACACCTGATGGAAAGTGATGATACAGTCTAAGGTGGAACGCGCTTGCCTAGAAGATGCCTATTCACTCTTGATTTGAAGGCACCCGGGTTGTAAGTGGCAGGAAAGACACTGCCTGGGAGGGTATTCCAGGCCTTTGCAGTGCGTATCAGGAACGAGGAATCAAACCGCTAAAAGAAGAGCTAAAAGAAGCTAAAAGAAGTTTAGAATTTGATATGAGAGCAGTGGACTTAACAATATTCTAAAAAGTGAAAAAATAAAATGATAAACTGTCTTATATAGAAGTGGTTCACCCCGCCCTCGCAACCTATTCCCTCAAAAAATGGTTTTGTACAAAATCACTTCAAAAATAGTTTTGTACTGTCCTTTTCAAGATTTATTTATCCACAAGTTTACGTAACGTTAATAACATTATAATTGTAACGCTTAATAATGCTATTATATGCAACCACTTTGGCCCATCAATATTGGTGAATTTAAAGGAATTCTGTTCATTAATTCATAAGTGATAAGGATCTGATACACTGTCACCCAAGTTATTTATGAGACTTCGCTTCTTTCGGTCAAAAATGAACTCTATCGTGTAATACCGGCAAAATGCATAAAATAAAAATAATATTCTCGAACACAATATGATCTCCTTGTTGAAATTAGATACAAAGCAGCATTTGAAAAAATCCATCTTACAGAATAACCTGGCAGCTTTCGAATTAAAACTAAACAAAATATAGGTACCTACAAAGCCTACAATAAACAATCCCATTTAAATAAAGCTCTGGCAAGAAAGCACATTCACTTTCTGTCAGTGAGAGTGAGTTACAGTAATTAGTAATTTGTAAAGGTACGCGCACACTGCAGTGGGCCGTGAATAGTAAATTAAATGCATTATGAAAAGTCGTGAGATAAGCATCGGGCGCGTACAATTAACGCGGCGGCTGTTACAAGTAACAACTTACAAGTCGAGCTTTATCATATACCGCTTTCTCCCAGCGGCGCTTTCAAGTTATCTTCGAGTTATAAATATGCTTGGCCTTTCCTTGTTACAACGGTACTGGGTATAATTAATTAAATTTCGTTCAAAATATCTTTTTAAAAACAAGCTTTAATATTGTCAATTTTCTTGTCAGCAAACTTTTTCATTTGATACCCGTCTTATTGTGATGAAGAGTGCACTAATACCCATCCAACATCTTGGTCCATCTCGGAAGACCCAAGATCTTGGGTCTTCCGCCATGTCGGATTTAGAATGACGCTACACCGCAGCTAACCAGCATTGGTGCCAATTTTGTTGCGCGAAATCAATAAACTAAACTAATTTCATGTGTCTAAAACTAGTGTTATCCTTTTCCACGGGAAGCATTTTGAAAAGGATGGCACCATTGATGGCATTGTCATCCAAACGCGTATACAAAATTTTAGCTCAATCAGCTGCTTCAAAATTGAATTGCAAGATTGAAGAAGATGTGTTACCGTACCACACTGTATATTATAATTATTGTAAGCTAAATAAAACCTTGTAAAATATGGTAATTAGCAATGTGGCAAAATATAGCTTACAAAAATCAGAGTGAGTAATCTCTCAGTGAAGTGAAGCGTGTGCAAATAGCTGAATGCCGCGACGTTTCACGCCGATTTCACCTGTCAACATAGTACCGGTGCATTACGCGTATCGCTCTACCGGTTAGTCCATAAGTATCAACAGTCCTAGTCCAGGTTTACCCACGGGAGGCACGCGGGCGAGGAATGCGGCCTGGCGCGGGGCCAAAATCCTCCTCGCTATATTTAGAACACTCCGTCTATGTCTGCGAGATCGTAGCTTATTTGATATTATCTCCGGAATCCCCCTTCTGTCTCCGACGCGGTGACCATGCCTTGCGGACATCTGTTGAAGCTTGTCGTAAAGTTAATAGTCCCATCAAAAACCCGTATAATCCTTTTGGAAACCCGTAATTATGGTTTTTTTTTTCATTTTAGTACTGTCACCTTCCGGTGCGCTTTGTGTGCAGTATTCATACAATATGTCATCCGTCCTAATTAGGTGATATATAAACTGTTCTAAATTAGAAGAAAATTAGTAAGTGAGGAAATACTTTTCGGTTTCTTGACAAAATGAAAACCTATCAAAAATAGTATGCTCTTCCTCATGTGATGAATAGTAAATTGCGTACCAAATATATTGTGCTTTTCATACTATCGTCAAAATTTTCACCACTTAATTCAAGTTCGAAATATTTTTTCAAAATTAGAAGGAATTAACTTGGGAATTGCTGTAGATATTTGAAGGGTGTAACATAAAGTGCATAACATAAAATTTCAAGATGACCTGTGCAAAAAATTAGAATTAAAGTTAATTCAACTACCGTTTATCAACACCAAGAATACCAATATGAGTACCTGACACCTATAGTAGTGTTATTATCTCGCTGTAGACTCGATCATAAATCATTCGAGTGTTTCGCTTTTGTTGTTCTTTGTTGAGTTGTGCATTACTGCAGAACAACAAAAGCGAAACACTCGAATGATTTATGACCGAGTCTGCAGCGAGATAATAACACTACTATAATTATTGAATTTACGAATATCAACCCACCCAATAATTAATTATTTATTCATAACATACAATCGTACACCTGTTATAGTCAACAGTCATGTCATGGATTACTTAATTAAAGTCTGTTTTTTCGTGACTCATTCGCTGAGCCAGTTCTGTGGCTGTGAGACAGGTTTTTGTTAGAGCTTTTGTTTTTGCCGGCGCTCTTTCCATCTGACGAAAAATTGGTTGTCTGTAAAGTCGGTTTACTGACGATAGTTGAACGTGACAACGTCACGATTGTGCTTCTTTGTCGCTCGTTCCGCGCTCTCGCTTGCACTTCAAGCCTTACATGGAACGCCTCAGAGCGAGGTAACGCCGCATGAGCGAGGTAACGCTGGTAACGCCGCATGAGTCATGTTTTTTCGTGCGTGCAACCGGCTCTATCGAATTATAAGACGTTGTCACGTCAAAAATTGGTTGTCTGTAAAGTCGGTTTACTGACGATAGTTGAACGTGACAACGTCACGATTGTGCTTCTTTGTCGCTCGTTCCGCGCTCTCGCTTGCACTTCAAGCCTTACATGTTTTTTCGTGCGTGCAACCGGCTCTATCGAATTATAAGACGTTGTCACGTCAAAACGGATCTTTTATTATATACATGTAATAGGTATTATATGATCACCAGACTTACGTCAATTATATAGCTGGAATAAGCAATACCGAACTGGGATCTAATTGTGTAGGAATATTTATCGCATTCGGCCACAAATGCTGTCACATGTGGCTGACATTGGTTTTATTTTTCTCAGCCACTAGATCGCAGTGTGTGCTGCAGATTAAATTGAACCTGTCCCAAGTTCCAACCATGTATTTGAAAAATGTATTTGTTCAGTAACAGAATAACCGGTAATCGGTATACTCTGCAATTATTTATTGGATTAGAAATCCATAACCAGAAATATTCGTTAACGGCGTACAAGCCGTATTTAAGTGATTTTGAATGAAGTTTTACGTAATGTGGTAAAAACTATAAAGACAATTATACTTTCAAATTTACACGTCATGTATTTTGGGTCTTTAATCTAAAATCGCTAAGAAGCAGAAACACGATTGGATAAAATTTTCTCGATAGAAAATTCTCCCAAAAGTTGCTCCAAAATCTCAGTTTTCCTGTTTTATATCGGAAACTACAATGGATGTTATTGTAATTTTTGTTTTAATGTGTCGGTAATAACAATATCCAAAAACGCTGAGAAACCGATTTTTGATAACTGGCTTAGTTTTTGAGGAATTAGGTAAAAGGTCCTTTTTCTGTTATATTCTTCCGCGACGCTGCATGTCGCACCTACCAACGTATGAGTGAGAGTGAGAAAGACAAAAACAAATTCAATAAATCCCCTTAAGTAATGGGCCTCATGAAAGGAAGGACATTTTGGTAACAATAAATGGTGAGATCGGAGAACATTTACATAAAGAATCTTTTGCGCTATCGAATCAGAATTCATACTAACACAAAGAGAGTTGCATGGAGTGGGTGGGACCGTGGACTGTGGCTTGCAGAGTTTCAGGAAGCACATCAATTATTATGGGTCTGGCGATCTTGTTATCTTAGTTTAAAAGCATCAGCGTAATGATTTAATAGCGTAGAACGGCGTATCGGATTCCGTATTATATTTGTTCTCATCGTAAATCTTTACGAGTATGGATACAGTTGTTTGTGCAGTCGTAAAATTTTATTCGCGACGCTCTCGTCAACGGTCGAAGAAACGGGACTACTTAATAGTTTTTACAGCGGTTTATTAGAACAAGATTATTGAGCTGTACCGTGTAAAATATGAGAATTACGAAATTACAACAAGAAATAACTTAATCTATATCTTGAAGACCCAGAAGTTTTGCAAGAAATCACCCAGAAGAAATTCACCTGATGCTATGAATATTTACTGGGTGTCCCACGATAATGCCATATTGGGGTGGATGTACCTATTGTAGATGGAGCATTTCGCTAAAAAAAGACTTCACTTAAACCGTAATTTTTAATCGAGTACCAAACTACCAACGTGTTGGTTTCCTGCCGACGTTTGCACTGCGTGGTCTTCATTCCATTAGCAGACTCCTGTCACCCGGTGAAATAATTGCAATAAAAGAAAATTAAAGCGTGCTAAAATCAACTGGGAATATGTTTTTTTTTAGGAACAAATCATAATTATTTCAGGATGCATTAAGAATTGGGCAAAGAGGCGGCGGAAGTTCGCAAGGCTTGAGAATTGGTTGATACGTGATACGTGAAGTATGGTACACATTATGCTAATTAGCAATAACAGTTCGGTAATGTGATACGCGTCTGAAGCGGCAGTGCGCATGCGGCGTTTGCGACTGCGCTTGATGTGATAGACATCTCTGAGCCTTGCGCGGACTTCAAACGTGCCGCGTGTGCCCTTTCGACCTGCAGACCACGAATGAGATTGATTATATTATGTATCTTACTTTACAGAGATGGTTGTTAACTTTCGAACCATATAATATGTACACTGCCCAGTATTTCCTAAACGTTAGTATCGTAAAGTAAGGTAGTAGGGTAAAGCCAAGTGCCTGAACCGACGACCCAAGACCTGCACGACTTGGCGCAAAAATGTGAGAATACCCGACTCCAATGGTAAAGTAAGGCCAAGTAAGGTAGTAGGGTAAAGCCAAGTGCCTGAACCGACGACCCAAGACCTGCACGACTTGGCGCAAAAATGTGAGAATACCCGACTCCAATGGTAAAGTAAGGCCAAGTAAGGTAGTAGGGTAAAGCCAAGTGCCTGAACCGACGACCCAAGACCTGCACGACTTGGCGCAAAAATGTGAGAATACCCGACTCCAATGGTATAGTAAGGCCAAGTAAGGTAGTAGGGTAAAGCCAAGTGCCTGAACCGACGACCCAAGACCTGCACGACTTGGCGCAAAAATGTGAGAATACCCGACTCCAATGGTAAAGTAAGGCCAAGTAAGGTAGTAGGGTAAAGCCAAGTGCCTGAACCGACGACCCAAGACCTGCACGACTTGGCGCAAAAATGTGAGAATACCCGACTCCAATGGTAAAGTAAGGCCAAGTAAGGTAGTAGGGTAAAGCCAAGTGCCTGAACCGACGACCCAAGACCTGCACGACTTTGCGCAAAAATGTGAGAATACCCGACTCCAAATAACAGGGAAAGAACAAGAAGAAGCACACTGAAGTTAGTAAGGTCGTCTAAACTCTACTGCTCATGAGTCATAAATAACGCATTAAGGGCCTAGGACAAAAATTGAAAACTGGTTCACTAGAGATACTTACATGTAGACAGAGGTGTTGGTAACGGAAACGCTGTCGCGAGTTCTATGATTTTTCCATCTCAAAAATGCCTAACACTTAAAAGTTTTCACTTCAAACAACTCTTTGTCTCTATAGTAATATCTAGTAGTTCTTATGGTATAGGTAGATGAAACGTAAACGTACGAGTACATTGACGGGGCGTGCACGCGCGCAGCGGGCGGCAAGCTCCATCAATCGAGTTATCTCACAGAGCAATGCAGCCACGTGCCCTACTTTAATTCTTAAATTATTATTCCACGTGTATTGAACAGTACTACACACGATGCCGACATCCTAATCGACATGCGTTTTTAATTGCCAAATTACCGCTTACTTAATATCTTGGTCTTATCAGCCGACTGACGTCCACTGCTGAATACAGACCTCTGAAATTATCCTCAGTCTTTCCCCACTGCCAGTCGTGAATCTTCAGAATCTACTCTTTCCAGTGCGGGATCGCCATATCAGTACCCGAAGTCTCTTCTAGTAATATGCACCGCTCATTATTATTTCATCTTCAGGATTCATTGGGCTATGTTGACTAGACCGATTTTTCTAAAGATCTATCTAGGCGCATTGCTAGAATGACGTGAGTAGATAACTCTGTAAATAATAAATAACCCGCTGTCGGATTGATTTTCTTAAGTGCTCACTATTTGCAGTGTGTTCTACGACGATGATACTGTTTATTATATAATCTACAATCCTACTTTACCTACAATCTGTTATGAATTCATAAAACTAAATATAAAATTTGGCGACACGGACCTTATTCCTTAATCAATTTACACGGTTGATGTATGAAACGCGAGAAGCGCCAAGTTGATTCTAATTAGGTTGGAACGTAAATTGGTGTCGGAAGTCGGTTGCCTCTGTAGATGCTATCGGTATGGCACAGTCTACCTATAGATGCCCATTGCCCAGTTCTATAAATAAAATTGTTATACTTTTTTCGCTTTTAAAAATAAAGGAATAGACATCCGGATGCCAAATGGTTTTCTAACCCCGGGTACATATAATGAATTAATTACTTTCAGTAATTGAAATCATTCATTGTGTTGTTTTATGTATTGTATTCGATGATTATTATATACGAGACTTGAAGGCCGAATGACAGTTTACAGCAGCAGCCGCGTTCACACTGATTTACTTAAATTTCGGGGAAATTATTACTTTACACGATTGTTAGAAGGCCTAAAAATAAAACTCTCAATCAAAGTTATTGCATACTTTTTTTGTGTGCAAGAATTCATTAAAAAGCTTGCGCCGTTTAGCGTTTAGCAGACGATTTTGAAAGTATGACAAAATTAGATGCTTTTTTAGATTTATTTTCTGAAAGAGGGTTTGAGAAAATTCCTTTTTTTGTCAATAACGATTGTTCATTAAACCCTTATTTTCCGTTACATATTTTTTCTGTAAGGATTCGATGATTAGTTATTTAAACAATTTGACTTAAACATCATAAAAAGAGCCAGTTTGCCATCTCTTCAATCCTTTAAATTATTGACTAGAATTTCGTAAAAAACTTACTCGACGGTAAACAAACTGAAACTGTTTTGTATAACAAGAAATAATGACTTCATCTTTACTTTTCTCGTTCTTTTGTTTATTGTGTTAATCCCCGACGCAAAAACCACGGGGTGATGTAATTGTAACGTGAATGCGTACGTGCATGCTAGCGTGCGTGCGTGCATGCATTTGTTTTTAATGTTATAAATTATTGAGGTTATTGTATTTCCTTGTATTTCCCCCCAGGGAAGGTGGTGTGTGGCGCGTGCGGCGGCAAGTGCAGCGGCGAGGTGCTGCGCGTGTCGGACAAGTACTTCCACATGGCGTGCTTCACGTGCCGCACGTGCTCCGCGTCGCTGGCGCGCGGCGGCTTCTTCTGCAAGGACGGCCACTACTACTGTCCACAGGTGAGTCGCGTATGCGATTGGCATCGCCAGAGAAAGGTATACACTTCGTGAAATTACCTTTGGGATGGTTGGTTACCTTTGGGATGGTTCTGCCAAGTACCAGCTCGATGCATTGGACTCGGTTGATTGCCGCGCTCGCAGAATAATCGGCATAATCGCTTACGCGGGCAAAACTACTCAGCTTACAACATCGACGCAACGTTGCCTGTTAGCGGTTTTTTACAGGATATACTTTGGTGAGTGTGCTCAGGAACTACATAACCTTGTACCTCCTTCACCTTTCTACCATAGGACTGCAAGACGCCGAGAGCGGTGGCATCCTTATGTGGTTGACGTCCAACAAACTCGCACGAAACGTTTTTCCTCCACGTTTCTGATACGATACGAACCGCTAAGGTGTGGAACGCCCTTCCAGCCTCCGTGTTTCCAGCCAAGTACAATCTAGGTGCCTTCAAGAGAAGAGTGAATAGGCATTTTCTAGGCAAGCGCGCTCCATCCTAGACCTCATCATTGCTTTCCAACAGGCATGATTGTCGTCAAGCGCAAGCCTATCTTCAATAAAAAAAAGGGACGCATTAGCTTTTGAGGTGTAGGACTTCAGTTTAATTGTGACTTATTTGTTTTTCGTGCGACGCTGTGGATTTGTTAGTGATGTTAGTATTTTTTTGTACAAGTTCTCTTAGAAAAGTAGATAGACATATAGAAAAAACACTATTTTGTTGTAGAATACAGATTATAGAGAGATTATGTTTTTTTTTTCAGGATTACCAGCGCGCTTTCGGCACCCGGTGCGCGGCGTGCAACCAATACGTGGAGGGAGAGGTGGTGTCGGCCCTCGGGAACACATACCACCAAAAGTGTTTCACCTGCGCGAGGTGCAAGTGAGTAATGAACTGGTTACCGTTGTCTGTTATAATTTCTACGGGAATACCAAATCAATATTTATAGCATACAATTTTTCGCAGAGCAATAGGGTTTCTTAACGAAATTGCTATTTTAGAGAAAAACTTACTTAAAGAATATTCATTTCAGTGCCATGCTTATTTCGTAAAGTTTCTGTGTGAAAACACCACTTTCTGAATTAGACAGAGTAACGCATATTGGTAACGAGTTTTATATACATATGTTTTTTAGTTATATAATAGTATATAATAAATATTTGAAATTTTCTACAGACGGGCGTTCCCTTCTGGCGAGAAGGTTACCTACACAGGCAGCGAAGTGGTGTGTGCGGCTTGCACCGCCGTGCCGCAGCGACACACGGCGCACACGACGCGTGCGCGCCCATCGCCGCCGTCGCCTGCGTCGCCCATCACACCGCCCACGCCCCACTCACCACTCTCGCCCACCACGCCCACGGACCACGAGAGGGAACAGCGGCAGCCCGATCCTAACGGTAAGTGTTCATCGTGATTAATAACCAACAAATTAAAGGTTATCCGTTGCCTATACAGTCGCAAGATTGACCTACAAGCGTGCGTGCATCGCCCATCACATCGCTCACGTTTCGCCCATCACGCTCACAAATCAAGAATATTGATAGCCCAATCCCAGTTACTAAAACGCCTTCTCTTATAGCAAAGAAATAAAAGATAAGTTTCACTATTATAATTCTGATCTCATGCGTGTTAATGTGTTTCAATTTCGTCTAATTCATTCTCGCCCCTATGTCTTTTATAACTTTTTACTATTATGTTATTTTGTGTACGTATAAGAACGTCGCAAATTTATCAAATTTTATGTTCCCTTTTATTACTGCATCGAGCCCTTTTACCTTATTGAAATAGGTATAATACTACAGCAGTCGTCCCCCGCACAACAGAGTCAATCGGGTGTGAAATCAAAAACACGCCGCGAGGTTTAACTCTGTTAAAATTTCCCAGTTGTAACACTACACCGTCACTTTGATACTAAGCTAATTTACTTTTATATTGCTTCTGCTATACGACACTTTCGTGGATTGTTCGACCTTTCAACTATTATGTTAGTCATCCGGTTGGACACAAAACGTTTGTTATCGATCAACAAATTAATATATTTAAACGATTTGCAAACCACGGTTTATACTATTCGTGAAAAAGTGCACGTTGTCTTTGAAAATTTGGTTCAGGATTGTTAGATGGTGGCAAGACCAAAGGCCGGTAATGGTAGGAAAGTTGTATTTTTTATTCCCTATAACTAGTGCCATTTCCTTGTCAAAGATAAAACCCACGGCAATTATTTACCGCTGTGAGTTGCTGTGTGGACTCCCAAGACAACACAGAATTCTTGGACCGAAATGCTGGACGATGTCCACACTATCTGGAGTGGGCTCTTTTTCTACCACCTTGTTTCTTTTATAACTGTCCCGATTTTGCAGCAGTTGAGTTGCTTGCGTCAATTTCTACTCACAATGGATTTGTCTAACAAACTTCCCATTTTCTTTAAAATTCGTACATACTTTCATCAGCAATTCCTTGTACCTCTTTTAAGCTAGCCGGTTAGGTTCAATGAGCTGTTTTAGGATTACAATTGGCCATAATCCAAGAGCAAGGATATGGTTGTGTGTGCAGAATGCGCGGGCTGCGGGCAGGAGCTGTCGGAGGGGCAGGCGTTGGTGGCGCTGGAGCGGCAGTGGCACACGTGGTGCTTCGCGTGCGGCGAGTGCGGCGCCGTGCTGCAGGGCGAGTACATGGGGCGCGCGGGCGTGCCCTACTGCGAGCGCGACTACCAGCGGCTGTACGGCGTGCGCTGCGCGTACTGCCAGCGGTACATCTCGGGGAAGGTGCTGCAGGTGAGACATATATATATTGGAAACCAGAAAATTGTGTTTGTACCAGAAAATTTCAAACTTGTAGTATTCACTATTCGTGTCCTTTGTTATAAATAGTATCTACTACAACTATTTCGCATCAAAAGAAACATTTGCATCAACAAAAATATTTTGGCAGTTATAAACACTGTGCCACTGTCAGAGTGTATATTTTTGGGCAAGCCACAACGATAGAAAAATCTGAAATTCATTTTCATTTTACTGCAACGCACTGTGCCGGTTGTACACAGGCCGGCGATAACCACCACTTCCACCCGACGTGCGCGCGCTGCAGCAAATGCGGCGACCCATTCGGCGACGGCGAGGAGATGTTCCTCCAGGGTGCAGCCATCTGGCATCCGCGCTGCGGCCCCGCGCCGAACGCGCCCCTTGACTTGGAGCGAGCGTCTTCAGAAATGCAGGTACCCTTAACTTATACCCTTGACATTTATAGTTTCAAATTTCATAACTCTTTATTACACAGATTTTGCCCACGATTTCGTCTATCCGATACGAGCCATGTTTTTTTTTTTGATAGACAAGCGCATGAAAAGTAACTTCTGTGGTAATTCATGGTACAATCTGTCTCCATTCCTCAGCCAAATTGGTTCAGTAGTTGTAGCGTGAATTAATAAACATACACACACTCGCCTTTCTAGTTTTAGCGCGATTAATTTTGTTTTCTGAACACAACATTAATGCAATTGGTCATAAGGATCATTCATCACGGTTCATTCATTTTATTGTTTATCATAGTAGATGTAACTTTTTATTTATTGTTTGTGTTTTTTATAGTTTAGTTTGGTTTGTTTTAGTTGTTGTTTTTCCCTTTGGCAGTTCTCGCTTCGCTCGCGCACGCCCAGCGTCAACGGCTCGTACTGCAGTCCCTACAGTAGCTTGACCAGGAAGGTCCGTGTTTTGGTTTATTTGTTTTATTTTGCTCCCTTTTTATTCGCCTCCTTTACCATTCCATACCATCTTAATATGAATTTTCCCATATTTAAACAATAAAAAAAAATATATGGTCTCCATATAGATACTGCAATCCACGAAGATGTGCTAAATTCGCTTATGTTTCATGCGATTTGTAAAGAGATAGTAAGGAGTGTAGCGTATCTTCGTGGATGACGGTGGAAGTGGATCTACTTAATTTAAGTATTTATTTATCCTTTTACTCATAGTTGTACTGATTGAGAAAAAATACTATTGTTAAAAAAGTGTACCGTATTTTTTTTGTTTATTATTACTTTGTCGTTAATTTGATTTGCAATTCATTGATCCACAAATTCGTATCTGACGTGTTCAACTGCTAAACCATTAGCTTGGAAGACGCTTAATATCTTATTTGAATGGTTTGTCTTAGCTGAAGAAATTTGTCACGTGTGGGATTTGTCGGTTACAGTACGGCTACCGGGCGGTGTCGCCGGGACTGACTCTCCGGGAGTACCGGGACTCGCGCGACGAGACGTGCTCCCCGCACCGCATTACCACGTACTCGTACCTGGCGAGCGAGCCCGCCACGCTGCGCCGCTGCGTGCAGCCCTACGACAGGCCGCCCACCTCGCCGCACTTCCACAGACCGCCGTGTGAGTACCGACAGGCTGCGGGTGGGTAGATACAGAGCCTAGAGACGTGCTCCCCGCACCGCATCACCACGTACTCGTACCTGGCGAGCGAGCCCGCCACGCTGCGCCGCTGCGTGCAGCCCTACGACAGGCCGCCCACCTCGCCGCACTTCCACAGACCGCCGTGTGAGTACCGACAGGCTGCGGGTGGGTAGATACAGAGCCTAGAGACGTGCTCCCCGCACCGCATCACCACGTACTCGTACCTGGCGAGCGAGCCCGCCACGCTGCGCCGCTGCGTGCAGCCCTACGACAGGCCGCCCACCTCGCCGCACTTCCACAGACCGCCGTGTGAGTACCGACAGGCTGCGGGTGGGTAGATACAGAGCCTAGAGACGTGCTCCCCGCACCGCATCACCACGTACTCGTACCTGGCGAGCGAGCCCGCCACGCTGCGCCGCTGCGTGCAGCCCTACGACAGGCCGCCCACCTCGCCGCACTTCCACAGACCACCGTGTGAGTACCGACAGGCTGCGGGTGGGTAGATACAGAGCCTAGAGACGTGCTCCCCGCACCGCATCACCACGTACTCGTACCTGGCGAGCGAGCCCGCCACGCTGCGCCGCTGCGTGCAGCCCTACGACAGGCCGCCCACCTCGCCGCACTTCCACAGACCGCCGTGTGAGTACCGACAGGCTGCGGGTGGGTAGATACAGAGCCTAGAGACGTGCTCCCCGCACCGCATCACCACGTACTCGTACCTGGCGAGCGAGCCCGCCACGCTGCGCCGCTGCGTGCAGCCCTACGACAGGCCGCCCACCTCGCCGCACTTCCACAGACCGCCGTGTGAGTACCGACAGGCTGCGGGTGGGTAGATACAGAGCCTAGAGACGTGCTCCCCGCACCGCATCACCACGTACTCGTACCTGGCGAGCGAGCCCGCCACGCTGCGCCGCTGCGTGCAGCCCTACGACAGGCCGCCCACCTCGCCGCACTTCCACAGACCGCCGTGTGAGTACCGACAGGCTGCGGGTGGGAAGATACAGAGCCTAGAGACGTGCTCCCCGCACCGCATCACCACGTACTCGTATCTGGCGAGCGAGCCCGCCACGCTGCGCCGCTGCGTGCAGCCCTACGACAGGCCGCCCACCTCGCCGCACTTCCACAGACCGCCGTGTGAGTACCGACAGGCTGCGGGTGGGTAGATACAGAGCCTAGAGACGTGCTCCCCGCACCGCATGCGAGTAGAAACAGGGTCCGGGTGAGTAGAAACAGAACCTCCGCGCGAGTAGAAACAGGGTCCCGGTGAGTAAAAACAGAACCTCCGTGCGAGTAGAAACAGGGCCCGGGTGAGTAGAAACCTCCATGTGAGTAGAAACAGGGTCCGGGTGAGTAGAAACAGAACCTCCGTGTGAGTAGAAACAGAACCTCCGTGTTAGTAGAAACATAGTCCGGGTGAATATCAAAAGACCTCCGTGCGAGTAGAAATAGGGCCCGGGTGTGTAGAAACAGAACCTGCGAGCTAGTTAAAACTGTCATATGTCCTAGTCATCCTTATTGTTAGAATCTGGGGAATTAGTAGGTGCCGCTTGCATAATATCAATGGGTGTTGCAAACATTATTCTTACTATAATTTGACGTTTGCAGCGTCGGCCAGCACGCGTGCCAGCTCTCGCGCGGGCAGCAAGGCGTCGTCGCGGCCCGGCATGCGCGTGCTCGTGGACTCCATGAGATCCGAGACACCCAGGCCTAAGTCGCCACATATGAACAACGAGGTGAGATACTTTACTTTGAATAGTCGCCATAGCCTATTGCACCCTGATGAGTGTGTTGGAGCCCATTATCCCAAAGTGACTGGTCACGTCAGTACCTCTGATTATGTGTGAATTTTGTATTAGGTCAGGCCAGTCTTATCACGTGACCGTCCCGGCTACAAGTAGGGGTCCGGACTTTAATATTTCAGATGGTTGCCGCTCGCGGGCCGAGTTGCACGCGCTAGTACTGTACGGTCTATTTTACACGCCGTCTGACTACGGCAGCCCTAGTACGTCGTAAGAGATAAAATTAGGCGATAAAAAGAGACCACAACATTGCTTTTGTTGCGTGTCGATTTTGAGCGGGGCGCTATTGCGAACTGAATTGCACTTTTTGTGTCAGCGCTAGAGTCGCTATTTCTTTGAATCATCGTGCGGAGTAAGCCTTCTGTACTTGTACTATTTAGTGTTCTGTGATTAGGTGTTATTCCAAACTTTGTTTCTACCGAGTGTTTCACGACAGTCAGGACTTTTTTATTTTGTAATTCGCAGGAGCCCATCGAGCTGTCTCACTACCCGTCGGCCTACAAGCCGCCGCCCGGCACTAAACCCAAGATCGAACGCGACGACTTCCCCGCGCCGCCCTACCCCTACACAGACCCCGGTGAGTGACGTAGACCGTGCAGCCGAATAAGTAATCTAACTTAGGAGTAAGTCCCCTAACGGCATCGCAACGGAGCGCTAAATAGAAGATTCAAAGATTCAAATGATTTAGCTGATATAGGCCTAACTAAAAGGCACTTATGAATAGTCAGTAAAATGTGATTATATTAATTTATTTCTGATAACATATCACGACTTAAAAACAAAGTTTACGTGGGTTCCAACGTGCCCTGAACTGAGAAAAAGCCCACAACCACAATCGCTTGACAGTCGGTAACTAGCCGCGGCCAAAGCCTCCCACCAGGACAACAAGCAAAGACGCACTGCCAAGCGATTTAGCGTTCCGGTGCGATGCTTGTAGAAACCGTTAGGGTAAATTTACTTACCCTTCCAAGTTAGTACGATAACATCTTAGGCTGCATCATCACTTACCATCAGGTGAGATCGCAGTCAAGTACTAACTTGTATATAGAGTAAAACCAGGCTAAACCTGACCCCGCACTTCCCACTCGAATCCTAGGGCGCGCCTGAATAACCAATGTCACGCCAAAATTACGAAGACCTAGCAATGCCTTGCTTTACTTTTGTCCTGAAAATGATTGGATACGCCTCTAAATTATCGCTCCTGGCGGGATTTGAACCCGCGTTCTCCGGTTATCGCGGTCAGGTGCTCTGACAGATGTATTCTGCATCTGTCATTGCACGTAGACTGTTTGGTGGTTTAGTCTCTGTGTTAGTAACAAAGGTGCGTGTGTCCACTGTCAGAGCGGCGGCGGCGCTGGTCGGACACGTACAAGGGCGTGCCGGACAGCGACGACGAGAACGAGCGCGTCAACGGCGTCAACGGCGACGTGGACCCCAAGCTGCGGCGCGAGGAACAGGAGCTCTCCAAGATCGAGAGCGGCATCGCGCAGGTAACGAGAGAGTGCAGTGAGATGCGCGTCTCCACTGTCAGAGCGGCGGCGGCGCTGCTCAGACTCATACACTCGTGCCGTGCTCGTTTCGATGTCTGTAAATTGCCTATTTTATGCAGTGACCATCACTAAATTAAAACCACTCGGCTCCCTTGTCTGTGGTTCGCTATTTATAGCTGCTTTCATGAGTGAAACTAACTTAAATAATTTAGTAAAATACCTTGAGTAATGTGAATCAAATTTGTCATATAAGTTTAGCGGTTTATTGAATCAAGTCCTGTATCCAATAAAAGTGAAAGTGAAGAGAAAAAAGTGAAGATAATGAGAGGGATACTTGGTCCATAATAAAATTAAGAGAGATGTGCCGAAATCGCGATTCTTAAGCGCTTTTAGTAGATACTATCTACATTCCATACTCTACTTCTATTATGGACACACATTCGTACATCTTTGATGCTCTTTGTTTTGGTTTCTTTGGTCCGAAGAAAACACTGGTCTTCGGACCAAAGGAACCAAAACAAGGAGAATTAGAGAGAATAGATTGTGTTTAAGAGGAATTTGGTCGAGCTAAAAAAAATATAAAAAAAGGTTTCATCTTTTGCCCAAAAAGAAGCGTGAATTAAGTAATAAAGATTATAAGGTTAACATTTTACTTCGCAGGTGTTTTTGAAAGAAGTGAAGGAGCGTGAAAAGCTTCAGCAATGGAAGAAACAAAACTTGGATCCCAGAAATGCTAGCAGGTATGTTAGAATTTAACGTTACGAAAGTCCTTCTGCGCTCTCCATATTCCATATTTGCGCTATACATCAGATTCGCCCTTTTTAAATTTAGTTTTACCAGGTTGTTTCCCCTTCTAATAGGAAGACTATCACACTTCACACTAATATTATAAAGGCGAAAGTTTGTGTGTAAGTGTGTGTGTGTGTAAGTGTGTATGTTTGTTACTCCTTCACGCCGCAACTACTGAATCGATTTGGCTGAAATTTGGAACATAGATAGCTTATAACCCGGATTAAAACATATAGACCAGGGTAGATAGCTTTAAAAATAATAAAAAAAGAAATTAAATAATAGTAGGATGAAACCCATTATAAAAGGAGGAGAATATAATAAAAATTAAAGGAAAAATAATTTACGGTCGATCCGAGTTCGGGAACAGGGGGGGAGGGGGGGTTAAAGTGTAAAAAATGGTTTTCCTTGATTTCCGGCAAAACTACAAGTCCTATGAAAAAAAAGTTAAAAGACAAAGTTGTAGGTAATAAAAAGATCTACAACTTTTGTATTTACAATTTTTTCACATAACCTCAAAATTTAGGTGAAAAATACAAAAAACCAAGTTTTTGGTTTTTTATTTATATCTTTTACAAAAATAATTTTTTTTTCACGAAATTTGGTTAAAACGTACCTTTTTATATCCCAAATACGCTGTAATTTATTTGACTAAAAATATTTATTTTATTCACCTTATTTTGAATTAATATCGAAAAAGCACCCTCATTTTCAATCGAAAATTCACCCGTCAAAATATCAGCTTTTTTCAGAAAGTTGGTATGTTTTCTATTCGTTGAAATCTCTACTTTCCGATGGTGAAAAAAAAATAAATGTTACTGCAGTAAATCTTCTCAGAAAATGCAAAAAATCTAAAGAAGATTTGGCAACTTTCTCCAAATATTGTAGATGTCTTATTAAATAATAATTTTATTAACTTATTTGTTTGTTAATTATTGAAGTATATTTTGATTTGCAATTTTTTTTATCAATGTAACATGTAATCTTACGTTTTTCGAGTAATTAAAGTGTAAATTTTAATAAATAGCTCAAAATTGTTAAAAAAAATTATTCGAATTCGAGTTTTTTTCGAGAAGTTTTACTATAGTAACATATATTTTTTTTCACCATCGGAAAGAAGAGATTTCAACGAATAGAAAACACACCAACTTTTTGAAAAAAGCTGATATTTTGACGGGTGAATTTTCGATTGAAAATGAGGGTGCTTTTTCGATATTAATTCAAAATAAGGTGAATAAAATAAATATTTTTAGTCAAATAAATTGTAGCGTATTTGGGATATAAAAAGGTACATTTTCACCAAATTTCGTGAAAAAAAAATTATTTTTGTAAAAGATATAAATAAAAAACCAAAAACTTGGTTTTTTGTATTTTTCACCTAAATTTTGAGGTTATGTGAAAAAAGTGTAAATACAAAAGTTGTAGATCTTTTTATTACCTACAACTTTGCCATTCAACTTTTTTTCATAGGACTTGTATTTTTGCCGGAAATCAAGGAAAACCATTTTTTACACTTTAACCCCCCCTCCCCCCCTGTTCCCGAACTCGGATCGACCGTAAATTATTTTTCCTTTAATTTTTATAATATTCTCCTCCTTTTGTAATGGGTTTCATCCTACTATTATTTTTTTATGTTTTAAAAATTATCGGCCCTGGTCTAATAGGCTACTTTTTATCCCGGGAAAATCCATACTTCCCATGGGATATTTAAAAACCCCTAATTTTCACCGAAATTCACGCGGGCGAAGCCGCGGGCAAAAGCTAGTAATATTATAATAGGGTGGAAAAAGAGTAGAGTGCTAGTTCCAGTGTTCGTTGGTGGTGAAAACGTAATAGTACATTTCAATATAAGTGCGGAAAGTTTGTCATTTCTTTACGAGTCCCGGTTTGTTGACCCAAGCCGAAGGCGAGGGTCAACTATAAGGACGAGTAAAAATGACAATTCCGCACGTGCATTGAACGACGTTTTTTAATACGTTTGCGAAAAAATAATATTGGTTTTACGTATTTGCCTGCTCCGTGTTTGCATGCCGTGTTCGTGTTCATGCGCTCCTGGTGCGCCCGCTCCGGTGCCGCGTAGGAGGAAAACACAAAAGCACTAGTGCGGAAAAGAATAACTTTGCGCACGCTAAGCATGGAAATGTCAACTTTTTGAGCAAATGTATTAAAAAAGCTTTTTGAGATGGAATAAAGCCAATGATGAAGGATATTTAATTTAAGGACAAAACCATTGACCTCGTTGCCGTAACTGACACCTCACACTGTTACCGTTCCGACATTATACACACATGAATTGTTCAAGGTTGGATCTTTTTCAAACAAAGGTAATTGTTTGTGTGACGAAGAAAATCTACTTAAATCTTCGAAAATCTGAAATGAAAGTTTCTGCACGCATACAATCAATACAGAGTTGGTGAGACGAACTCGTTAGTTGAAAACAGCCCCATCTATCGAGCGATGGATGAAATCACACATCAAAATACAAAATAGAGTTTGTTTTGGTGTTATTTCTTTTTTCCTACCGAGTGTTGAGTTACCCTCACGCTTTTTTGACGTGATAACGTTTAATAAATTGATGAACACCAGCAGCACTCATGAAAAAGTGTACCGTTCCGCGTAACGTTACGTAACGTTACCTGAGCCTGTGCGTGCAAGCGAGAGCGCGCACAAGCGATAGAGGCACGATAAAAATAACATAAAATAATGATTACGATAACGATAACGATTACGATTATGATTAAGATTACTATTATGATAACGATTATGATAACGATTACGATTTGGATAACGATTATGATTATGACGTTATCACGTAAATCTAACGTCCGTAACCCGACTTAACAGACAACCAATATTTTTTTTTGACGTGACAACGTCTTATAAATCGATAGACCCGGTTGCACGCACGAAAAAACATGACTCATCCGGCGTTACCGGCGTTACCTCGCTCATGCGGCGTTACCTCGCGAGCGCGGAACGAGCGATAAAGAAAACGTTGTCACGTTCAACTATCGTCAGTAAACCGACTTTACAGGCAACCAATTTTTTCTCTAATAAACTCTATCAAGTGTTGTGAGTTGTGAGGGGAGTTGTGAGTGGGGCTCACCACGACCGCTGGGTGGTTGGTTGCAGGACGCCGAGCGCGAACCGCGAGGCGGGCGCGCGGCTGCGCTACTCGTCGCCGGTGGGCGCGTCGCCGTCGCGCTCGCTCGACCACCCGCGCGACCACGCGCTGCCGGCGCGCCACCACCACGTGCCCTCCTACAACGGTACGCACTGCACTCGACGCACAGTGCATTGTACACTGTAAACTGCACCTACAGTATATTGAAGTACCAAAATGCTCTCGGGCTGTAGTTCCTATCATTTAGAACAGCTATAGTAGTGTTGTTATCTCGCTGCAGACTCTGTCATAAATCATTCGAGTGTTTCGCTTTTGTTGTTCTTTGTTGAGTTGTGCATTATTACTGCAGAACAACAAAAGCGAAACACTCGAATGATTTATGACCGAGTCTGCAGCGAGATAATAACACTACTATACCACTGCACTCTACACTGTACAGTGTACCAGAGTTATATTGAAATACCAAAATGCTCTCGGGCTGTAGTTTCATTTAGAACTTAAAACATTTGTTATGAAATCCAACCACTGGCAGGTACTCATATTAACACAAAACAACTGTTTACACGGCAATAAAGATAAAAAGAGAAGATATATTGACGTATAAAAGCATTTTTCGAATGGCAACATATTCAATCTATATATTATATAAAAGAGAGTTACCACTCACTCACTCATCACGATATCTCAGGAAGTATAAAGCCTACAAACTTGAAATTTGAAAGGTAGGTTCTTTGTAATGGGTAGGTGTCAGCTAAGAAACGATTTTGAGAAACTACCCCTCTAAGGGGGTGAAATAGGGGTTGGAAGTTTATATGAAAGTCCCGTGTTTTTGAAGTTAGAGACGTGAAAATCGTCATTTAGGTTATCAGCTTCAGATATTAAAAATTTGTATAAGTCGTTTTGGAAAATTCCCCTTTAAGGGTGGTAAAATAGGGGATGAAAGTTTTTATGTGAAAATTTTAATATTGTTACTGTTGACTTGAAATTTGGAAAGTAGGTTCTTTCTAATGGGTTGTTGTCAGTTAAGAAACGGTTTTGAGAAAATCCTTCCATAAGGGGGTGAAATAGGGGTTGGGAGTTTGTATGAAAGTCCCGTGTTTTTGAAGTTTAAAGAGTCGTGAAACTCGGCATTAGCACTGAATCTCACGCGCATGAAGAAGCCGAATTTCACGCGGGCGATGCCGAGGTACTTTTTATCCCGGAAAAAGCGATGGTTCCCGCAGAAGTAGTGAAAAACATAAATTCACGCGAGCGGAGCCGCGGGCAACAGCTAGTGATGTATACCCACGTTCATAGCGGCAAAGGTCTTTGTCATTGAGCTTTAACGTGCTTAGATACATACAGAGTAAGTTGCGCATTAAAGAAATTCAATTATTTTGTATGTACGAAAAGAAATTTTGAATTATGAAAAGTTGTAGCACAAAACTTGTTAGTGTAAAATTAACGATAGAAACTACTAACCGAGTATAGTTTTAGGGATATACTTTTATTAACGTCTTTTAGTGTGATTTAACAGAGCGTAGACTAAAAATTTATAACCTTCTAACTCCCGCAGTGTTTACATACTATTTGAAAGATGGTGAGTGATACATATTATGCTGCCCTGTAAATTTTAAATTTTCATCCCCTTTTCCAGCTTTATTGGTAAACAGTGCCTTTTAATTTGCGTCATCGTCACCATTGATACCATTTCGTATGTACATGGCATTTAATGAAATATTTAGTCTAGGCTTTGTTCAATCATTTCAATTTATGAGTCCTCGTAAACATTAAACAATCGATATGTAACCAAGAATAACGCAATATTAAACATCTACAAATGTGCCAATTATAGCTACTGTCGTATGTTAGATTGAAATGTTGGCATGTCTGAAGATGCTTTAAAGATTCATAGAAGAGAAGCGATACTAAGTGTCATCCCAGTTAAGTTATGCCGGTTCCCAATATTCTATCTATCTTCCATTTTCCCTACTATAGTAGTGTTATTATCGCGCTGCAGACTCGGTCATAAATCTTTCGAGTGTTTCGCTTTTTTTTGACGTGACAACGTCTTATAAGTCGATAGAGCCGGCTGCACGCACAAAAAAACATGACTCATCCGGCGTTACCGGCGTTACCTCGCTCGCGTTACCTCGCTCTGAGGCGTTCCATGTAAGGCTTGAAGTGCAAGCGAGAGTTGTCACGTTCAACTATCGTCAGTAAACCGACTTTACAGACAACCAATTTTTTGTATTCTGCATAACTGCAGTACAACAAAAGCGAAACATTCGAATGGTTTACGACCGAGTCTGCAGCGAGATAATAACACTACTATAGAGATATCAATGTGACGTAAGCTCCATACAAGTTATGTCAAATTTCTATCTCTAGTGAGGCAAATCATGGATAGATTGAATGTTTGTAACCGCCATTAGGCTACGGGATAAGCTCTGTACCGACTAGCCGACTGCCGACGTGAGGTGAGACCACATCCAACATCCTCCCGATACACTATCGTATGTCGATGTGCTTATGTAAGCTTTTCCCGCTGACAGCCATAGTTGTTATTTTTTTAAAAAAAAAAAAGGCCGACTCGTTATAGATATTTCGCCCCACTCTGTCAAATTCGCATATGTTTCATTCGATTCGTATGGAGTTTGACAGAGTGGGGCGCGTCATCGTGGATTTAAAATATCTAAAGCGATTCCTATTTGAACCATTTGATTTACTTTTAATTATTTAATTTTGATTTTTTTATTATTTATTTCAAATTACTGTCCTATTTTTTTGGCGGCGCGGTTGGTTTCTGTGTTGCATAGTGTGTGCTATGCTTAAAAGCTTCTTACATAGTTAGGCGTGAAATTTATTATTTGTTAGTTGGTAAAATTGCTTTGTTCTAAAGTGGATTTAATAACGTATTTCGGAATGTCAATTATACGCATGTGCTTAAAAAATTATGAATATAATAGAATGCCTTGGTAGTTAAAATAAGTATATCTTTATCTACACATATTATTGAGTTTAATTTATTTATCTAGTACGTGATATTAAATATTTTGTTTCTGGTATACAGACAAGTATTATTTTATTGCAGCAGATATTTAAGAATATTATAAGTCTGACGAGTAAAATAACCCTTGCTGTAATATTTAAAAAAAAGTTATCTATCTCTTTCTAACAAAGTGCTATATTAGCAGTGAATAAACCTTAATAGAAAATATGAAACCCCATGTTCCGTTTTGGCTTTTGAAGTACGGGACCCTAAAGTTTAAATAACGCCATCCTTAGGATAGATTGTTTTCCTAGTCAGACTTTAGTTTATTATTATTTAGCATGTTCAGAGCTAATTCACATTATTTTGATAGAATTCTGTTTTTACTATCAAAATGAACGTGATTTGGCTGAAAAATTAATTTAAACAACGTTTACTACATTCTAATTCAACAAAAATTGTCTGTTATTAACTAAAATTGTCTTTTAAAATTTTGTAGTGAATGTTGTTTTAATTAAAAAAATATAAACGCTCGCAAATACGCACTTTGTAAAAAGAAATCTGTTTTTCTTTTTGATGAAATATGTCCAATTTCATCTGTTTGTTTGAATTTAACTTCTGTCAATATTGATTATCTCTACCCCTTTCTACCCTTTACCCTGAAAGCTGAATGTAGCTACGTTTCATGTACTACACCTTTTTATCTTTAAACTGGCCAAAAATAATACTTACTATAAATTTTATCTCCCAGTAACAAGTTCCTGTTGTTACTTGAAAGTAGTTTGACAAAGTGCGTACACGTTGCGTGTAGCGTGTAGCGGTAGTGTAGCGTCGTACCGTGTACGTGTGCGTGTACTAAGTGTGCGTGTTGTACGTAGTCATGCACGCGCCGCCGCGCCCCGGCTACGGCCTGCGCTCCAGCACGCTGCCCGCCGGCGGACTGCGCTGCAACGTGAGTACAGCATTACCCCTTTCCACACCTTACCCCTAGTTACCCACTTGTTACCCCTGACCGCGGCGAAAACAATCAAACCTCGAACTGCGAGTTTGCAACGTAAGTACAACATAAATTACCGTATCTCACAAGTGACCCTTTGTTACCCCTATGCAACTAAACCCAGAGGTCACTATGAGGTCGCAACGTAAGTAATACACAGATTAACATTAATCACATCGTATTCCCTAAGTCCGGTCGCGGAGCACGAATAATTTCGTACATTAACCTGTTACTACCTGTCTCTGTCACTCCCGCGTCAAAATAATGCGGTCACGCTCGCACAGGACGGGGTCATTGCATCTGTGCGGGCGTGACCGCATTATTTTGACGCGGGAGTGACAGAAACAGGTAGTAACAGGTTAATGTACGAAATTCTTCGTGTTCCGCGACCGTGCTTTAGTTGTCATGTCCTTACATTTCATTAACAAACAACTAAACCGTCTTGCAAACTGCACACGTTACCCTACTTTACCCCTGACCCTACATTCCACGCCCATACCCTTTATCTTGCCACCAAAGAGATTACCTATCACACGTACCGCCTCACATAACGTAAGTATACCCAATGACAATTGGACGCCGCGCAGGTCTGCTTAACCTGTTCTTAATCACTACGATTCATTACCCATCGCATTAAGAACGAGAAATCGAACAGCAGACTACACATATTTTAACGTGAGTATTTTCAAACTTAAACCCTACCCTTTCTTCATACATCGTGGCCGATATACCCTTGCCCCCATTTACCCTTTGCGACACAATTACATTTTGTCGTCGATCCTTCATGTATAATCTTGTTCATTTTTCATCTCGCCGAAGGATTACACTTATGCGTAAGTACAGCATTTCATTGTATACCTCATTAGCCATTTACTAATTTACTAGCCATAGTATTAAGTGCATGCGACGTGAATGTATTTGTGCTGCATCCTTAAATTAACATGACACATCTTACCCCCAAGTTTTCAACCTTATAACCCCCTACCCAAGCAACACTCCCCTCTCGTCGGTACGAGGCTGACACATAAAATCCTGACTGCACCAAGTTACTAAAACTGATCATGCCCCGCTCCGAAACATTTCATGCGTTATTTAGCCCCTTTTCCACATTTTAACCCGTAACGGCGTAAAGAAAGCCATTGGGGAAAATTGAGACTGAGCTAAGGGTGAGATTTGTAAAGGCCTAAGCATAGAATATTTAACATCTCTATCTAACTCTTTCAACATTACATTATGAGAATTGCAGTATGTACCCCATAATTTACAGAGTTGACTAGTATCATTGTAGATTTGACAAAAAAAATATATAGAAATCTGCGTTCCGAGCGCGGTGGTAGAACTTTTGACTTTTCAGAGTGGCATTGTAATTTCGCCGATTATAGTGCCCTTTAAACCGAAAAACTGATGTTCTCAATATTCGCCTTGTTTGCGATGCAGCTATGTCATTCTCGTAACGTTTTTGATGTGATACAAGAAAAAGAAAAAATATCAACACTAAAAAATGAACTTTACACCTATTGGCTTAGAGTGTAAAATTGAATGTATTTCATCATAGAAAATACAATGCTCAACTTTGACGCGCTTAAGTTATTTCAATCACGGAACTATCGACCAATATGGCGTTTTGAACTACATTCAATTTTACGCTCTATGTCAATTGTATTAAAATTAATTTTTTCAGTGTTTGCAAAAATGTTTTGAATTCAATATCGTCTGCTAATGTTCGTAAATACGATCACTTTTTTAAACATATCACATCACGAAATGTAGCCGACACGTAACGTGAATAGCCCCCCAGAACTAGAAAGCTGAGCTTTATAAATCTCACCCCACAAATGTAAGGGAGTTAGTTGGGATGTTTCCGTGCGGTTGGGATGTTTCCGTGCGGTTGGGATGTTTCCGTGCGGTCGGAGTGTCTCGGTGCGGTCGGAGTGTCTCGGTGCGGTGCGTGTGGTCGGTGCGGTTAGTGCTAGCGCCGGTGTACAGCGGGCAGTGTTGCAGTGGTGTCGTCGCTACGCGCGGCCCCGCGGCCCGGCTACGGACTCGCGGCCAGATCGCACACCTTCTCATCCAGCACTGCGGTAAGTATTGTAGCCCAAAAGGGTATTTTGGTAGTTACTCAAGCGTCGTTGGGACCTATTGGATTTTCAATATTAGATGCTAAAAAAATCAGGTCATAGGATGTTATGCTATTTCAGTGGTGGGGGGCTGAAAAAAAAATGACTGAAATTTTTTTCTCGTGAATTTTTTATTTAATTTTTTGAAAACCTGTATTAGCTTCCCCCACCACTGATAATATAGCAAACTTCATATAACCTCTTTTTCATTTTAGCACCTAATATTTGCAATGTAATAGGTCCTCACGACGCTCGAGTAACTACCAATTTAGCATCGTGGGCTCCCCTACTAGTATCATCAGTTCTATATACTCGCTGTACTATCTCGCTGCACGAGGGGCAATAAGATGGGGGAACAGGACAGAGAGTGCCAACAGGTGGTCTATTTAACCATTTCTTGCCCCGGATGTGGATATTGAAGCGAGTATAGCATTATCCAAGAAACTATCCTCTAGCAAATCAAAAGGCAGACATGGCGGATTCAAGTATTCAATCTCGCTGCACGAGGGGCAATGCAATGGGGGAACAGGACAGAGTGCCAACAGGCAGTTTATTTAACCATTTATTGCCCCGGATGGGGATTGGAGGGATGTTAGAGCGAGTATGCCAAACCAACATCCTAGAACCTATCCCCTAGCTAATCAGAAGTAAAGTATGATATTATGGCGGATTCAAGTATTCAAGGGGCGGATTAACAAACTGTTTAAGAATTGTTTAACAAAATGTTATCTGAAGAAGGATTCATAAGTTTCAATGAATTTAAAATATAGTCCTGGGGTTTACACGCCGCCAGTCGTTTAAAGTTTTAAAATATTGTTCAGCAATATCGTGAGATCTGTCAGACTATATAGAACTGAAGTTTTTGTAAACAAAGTTTCTTTTCGGAGGGTATCGCGCAGGGGGCTAATCGAAAGAAATTGGATTTTTCGCGTGACGAAAGTCCGGTCATGAAGAGAATCTACGCAAATCTAGAATGAAAGCTACTTTACTAGTCTACAGAATGGCCACGAATGCAATCACCTGTATGACTTTGGTACTGAACTCGTCAGTGCAAGCTAACTGAAGGCAGCGCCATCTATCGAGCGATGGGCGAAACTTAGTTTCTACCGAGTGGCCCACGATACTCAGGTTTTTTGTCGGACCGCACCTCACTGCTCTTTCCTAAGGCGGTTTAACTATATCATCTCTAATTTACCGTTCACATTATGTACATATGAGTGAGCGAGACGTCATTATGTTCGCAGGGTGACTTCACATTCAGCGGTCTCGGGGACAAAACACACAGCACCGACTTCAGCAGCGGCAAATCAGACAGTGAGTGGTTTTTTTTTTCACAATAACGCCCAGACAAAATTTCGTTTATACCCTGTGACTGCAGTTGTTACCGTCTCTGTCGCTCTCGTTTAAACACATGTTGTTGTCTCGCTCATCGCTTGCCATGGGTGCAATGACCGCTGCTACAGAGCGCGACGGCAATATGTCTACCCGCAAGATGGAAGAGACAGGCGATGATGGGTCAATGCACGGAATTCTTTTTGATCCGTGAAGTCCGTTATGTATTACTATCAAGACATGTGGAATTTATATCAAAAGTCAAATCGAAAGTCAAAGCCTTCTTCCTTTTCTCGAATTAATTAATTATTAATTTAATTAATTTAATTACATAATTCTTATCTATATATTGGTTACTGAAATGACAAGGGGTCTATTATTTTGTGCGCGCAG
Organism: Coenonympha arcania; assembly: GCA_036785405.1. Lineage (NCBI taxonomy): Eukaryota > Metazoa > Arthropoda > Insecta > Lepidoptera > Nymphalidae > Coenonympha > Coenonympha arcania. The sequence continues at coordinate 11,072,005 of CM072077.1, read as the reverse complement.
TGCGGACGGACCTCTGCAGTAAGTAAGGCGTGCGCCTCGCTTTCGAAAGAGACAGACATTGTCTTTACACTCGTACCAGAGCGAGATGGCAGTAACGCCTCAATTCCGCTTGCCAAATATCGCACTTTTTTATGCGACCCTTATACACTCGAATCCATGCAACGCACTTTATTTAGTATTTACTGAATTATTGAATATTATGTATTTAGAAATATGTATATTTAATTTCGCTGCGTTTAAAATGTTAGTAACTGGTGGAAGTACTTGATCAATATTTTTCAATGGGCATCCATACTGCCATTTTATCACGCCAGATGGCGCATAGAATCGTCGCGCGTCGCCATAGCCATGCCATAGCGTTATGTACATTTTATCACGCTAGATGACGCATCGACGCCATGGCCGTGCCACAGTTAAACTGTCAGTATCGCACATTTTAATATTGACGTGACAACGTCTTATAAATCGATAGATAGATATATTGCACGCACGAAAAAACATGACTCATCCGGCTTTACCTCGCTCATGCGGCGTTACCGGCGTTACCTCGCGAGCGCGGAACGAGCGACAAAGAAGACGTTGTTACGTTCAACTATCGTCAGTAAACCGACTTTACAGGCAACCAATTTTTTTACATTCTTTCGTATATGGCGTAGAAAATGTTTTACACAATAATTAATAACGTCGATAGTTTTTAACGGTCGATAGTTTTTAACACAAAAGGTAGCAGAAAACCGCAAGTAAACAAAATGATTTTAAATTATCATTAGCCATCGCGCTACTGGCGTCCTCTGCGATGAGCTTTGCGTCAGGATCGCCATTAAACATATATTTTCTTCCTAAATTCATTCCGATCAGACTTTTGTATCATTTTTACTAACGCTTATAATATTTCATGATTACCTATTCTCATACATCGAATCATTCACGTCGAGTGAGCTGAGCTCGCTACAACCACGGCATGTCAGCTTAGCTTCAAATTGTCCGTCTTTTCTAATTTTGCCTCTATCGAAATTAGTATTGTAGCAGTTATTGATGGCAATTTGTACGTATCTTTTTTTTTCAGTTTCTGCCGGCTCTATCACCGACGTTGATAGAAGTGCTGTGGTGAGTTGAATCACGAATTTATTATATAAAACATTGGTACAAGAAACCTTCACTATTTATATACGAGCCAATGATACATACGAGAAGATGAAAGTAGCATCAATGTATGTGTTTAAAATGGATTAAGATTTACATCTGGGTACCTTCAAGATAAGTCTAGTGAATAGGCATTTTCTAGGCAAGCGCGCTCCAACCTAGACCATGACATTGCTTTCCATCAGGCATAATTGTCGTCAAGCGCAAGCCTATCGTCAATAAAAAAATAAAAAGATGGTATGTTTGTTACCCTTCACGTCGAAAGTACCGATTTGGCAGACATTTGGAATGGACACAGATTATACCCTGGATTAACACATAGATTTAGGCTTTGTAAAAAACCGAAACCACCTAAAATCGTTGGCGATCACTAGTAAATACAATATACTTTGTAGTAAACTATTTATCTAAATTTTTGACGTGGTAGCAAGCTAATAGAAACCAAATCCACGTGGTCTTCTCATGGGGAACGAGTTTTCAGGGGGCACGGGCTTCGAGGCATGCCTCCTTACCCGGACGTTGTGTCACGGGGAACCCTTGATCCTCCGGTATTGGTCTCGCCTTCCTGGCTTACAAAGCGTGGTCTTCTCCGGCGGGTGTGATATCCCTCCGGGGGGTACGGGCCTCGAGGCAAACCTCCTTACCCGGGCGATGTGTCGCGGGGGCGCTGTACGCCCTCGGTGTTAATCTTTAAGCCCCCTGGTTAGGGAGCTAAGGCTCCGCCATCTTGGCTTTGGGCCTAGGGGTCAGGTGACGTCATTGGTCCTGTCCAGTGATGATCCTCGCGTCGTCTTCCTCGTCTCCATCGCTACCCGAAAAATGCCGGAAAGGGGACGGGGACCGTAGGAGCTCGCGAGGTAGGGGACGCCCTTGCGGTGGTCGGTCGTGATACTGGTGCCTTGTTTCCACAGACGACCGACGGCGGCGTGGTAGTGCGCGGCGCGGGCGTGGTGTCTGCGGCGGCGGGCGTGGGCGCGGGCTCGACCGTGGGCGCGGGAGTGGGCGTGGGCGTGCGCGGCGGCGGCGTGCGGCGCTCGCTGCCCAACATGGCCACGTCGCACCTGCTGCACGAGCCCGCCAAGCTGTACCCCTACCACCTGCTGCTGATCACCAACTACAGGCTGCCGCCCGACGTCGACCGCCTCAACTTGGAGGTAACGTCTTACCGGCACGCTACTAGAGACGCGCGTCGCTCGCTGCCCAACATGGCCACGTCGCACCTGCTGCACGAGCCCGCCAAGCTGTACCCCTACCACCTGCTGCTGATCACCAACTACAGGCTGCCGCCCGACGTCGACCGCCTCAACTTGGAGGTAACGTCTTACCGGCACGCTACTAGAGACGCGCGTCGCTCGCTGCCCAACATGGCCACGTCGCACCTGCTGCACGAGCCCGCCAAGCTGTACCCCTACCACCTGCTGCTGATCACCAACTACAGGCTGCCGCCCGACGTCGACCGCCTCAACTTGGAGGTAACGTCTTACCGGCACGCTACTAGAGACGCGCGTCGCTCGCTGCCCAACATGGCCACGTCGCACCTGCTGCACGAGCCCGCCAAGCTGTACCCCTACCACCTGCTGCTGATCACCAACTACAGGCTGCCGCCCGACGTCGACCGCCTCAACTTGGAGGTAACGTCTTACCGGCACGCTACTAGAGACGCGCGTCGCTCGCTGCCCAACATGGCCACGTCGCACCTGCTGCACGAGCCCGCCAAGCTGTACCCCTACCACCTGCTGCTGATCACCAACTACAGGCTGCCGCCCGACGTCGACCGCCTCAACTTGGAGGTAACGTCTTACCGGCACGCTACTAGAGACGCGCGTCGCTCGCTGCCCAACATGGCCACGTCGCACCTGCTGCACGAGCCCGCCAAGCTGTACCCCTACCACCTGCTGCTGATCACCAACTACAGGCTGCCGCCCGACGTCGACCGCCTCAACTTGGAGGTAACGTCTTACCGGCACGCTACTAGAGACGCGCGTCGCTCGCTGCCCAACATGGCCACGTCGCACCTGCTGCACGAGCCCGCCAAGCTGTACCCCTACCACCTGCTGCTGATCACCAACTACAGGCTGCCGCCCGACGTCGACCGCCTCAACTTGGAGGTAACGTCTTACCGGCACGCTACTAGAGACGCGCGTCGCTCGCTGCCCAACATGGCCACGTCGCACCTGCTGCACGAGCCCGCCAAGCTGTACCCCTACCACCTGCTGCTGATCACCAACTACAGGCTGCCGCCCGACGTCGACCGCCTCAACTTGGAGGTAACGTCTTACCGGCACGCTACTAGAGACGCGCGTCGCTCGCTGCCCAACATGGCCACGTCGCACCTGCTGCACGAGCCCGCCAAGCTGTACCCCTACCACCTGCTGCTGATCACCAACTACAGGCTGCCGCCCGACGTCGACCGCCTCAACTTGGAGGTAACGTCTTACCGGCACGCTACTAGAGACGCGCGTCGCTCGCTGCCCAACATGGCCACGTCGCACCTGCTGCACGAGCCCGCCAAGCTGTACCCCTACCACCTGCTGCTGATCACCAACTACAGGCTGCCGCCCGACGTCGACCGCCTCAACTTGGAGGTAACGTCTTACCGGCACGCTACTAGAGACGCGCGTCGCTCGCTGCCCAACATGGCCACGTCGCACCTGCTGCACGAGCCCGCCAAGCTGTACCCCTACCACCTGCTGCTGATCACCAACTACAGGCTGCCGCCCGACGTCGACCGCCTCAACTTGGAGGTAACGTCTTACCGGCACGCTACTAGAGACGCGCGTCGCTCGCTGCCCAACATGGCCACGTCGCACCTGCTGCACGAGCCCGCCAAGCTGTACCCCTACCACCTGCTGCTGATCACCAACTACAGGCTGCCGCCCGACGTCGACCGCCTCAACTTGGAGGTAACGTCTTACCGGCACGCTACTAGAGACGCGCGTCGCTCGCTGCCCAACATGGCCACGTCGCACCTGCTGCACGAGCCCGCCAAGCTGTACCCCTACCACCTGCTGCTGATCACCAACTACAGGCTGCCGCCCGACGTCGACCGCCTCAACTTGGAGGTAACGTCTTACCGGCACGCTACTAGAGACGCGCGTCGCTCGCTGCCCAACATGGCCACGTCGCACCTGCTGCACGAGCCCGCCAAGCTGTACCCCTACCACCTGCTGCTGATCACCAACTACAGGCTGCCGCCCGACGTCGACCGCCTCAACTTGGAGGTAACGCGACTCTCTACCACGGAACACTGAATAGTACAAGTACAGAAGGCTTACTCCGCACGATGATTTAAAGAAATAGCGACTCTAGCGCTGACACAAAAAGTGCAATTCAGTTCGCAATAGCGCCTGGCCCCGGCCTCAAAATCGACACGCAACAAACGCAATGTTGTGGTCTCTTTCTATCGCCTAACTTTATCTCTTACGACGTACTAGGGCTGCCGTAGTCAAACGGGGCGTAATATTATAGACCGCACAGAACTAGCGCGTGCAACTCGGCCCGCGAGCGGCAACCATCTGAAATATTGGCATCCGGACCCCTACTTGGAGCTCGGACGGTCACGTGATAAGTGAGACTGGCCTGTCTCTACATCTTACCGGCACGCTACTAGAGACTGACGGACAGTGTTCGCCATATTGTGGCATATTAGCGGGAATTCTGACAGTTGGCGCTACTTTTTTCTTGTATGAAGAAGGTTTACTCATCTTAAGGCGCTTCATGCGTTAGTATTATGCTTGAGTCAAAATCTACGATTTCCGAAAGAACATAAAATAGTTACGTGTTCAATTATAGATTAGATAATTGAATTCATATTATTTGGCATTTCATAATCTAGAATTTGGCCCAAAAATATTTTAAAATATGTGTATAACTTTCTCACTAGAACAGTTTTTGTATAGGCTGTTTGCTAAAATAGCGGTCGACGCTCTACGCCGATGCAAGATATTTGCCATGTTTCTTAACAAAAACTTATAAAAATGACATATTTAGAAAATTAATAACATTTACTAAGAAATGTCTAAAAAAAAAACACGATTTTCCTAGATTTTCATTCAAAAACCATAAACCGAAAAGTGCCATTTTTAGCATTTTTCGATAAATTAAACGTATTATTTTAGGATAAAATCAAAGATATTTTGTTATTTCTGAATTATAGTAATTTAATTCAATTAATATTCAATGTCACTGGTTATTTACTATTTTAATAAGTTGTATATTTATTTTACTATAAATTTTTTGTAGTACCATTTTCCGCGCACAATTGCGTCAGCGAGAACGGAATTCCTTTTTTGTATGGAGCGACACGCGATTCACACCGTGCCGCATAAACGCTCTTAGGCCTAGGCCGCACTACGGTTTTTTCCAGCGAGCGGTTAACCGCTATACCGCAAAACCGCTCAAGAACACAATCCACGGTATTAAAATCAGTCGCGGGAAAAAACCGCAAGTGAGGCCGCTTGTATTCGTTTGCTTGATTCACAAAATCACACGTTTAAAAACCGCGGCGGTTCTGCCGTAATGCGGCCTAGCACTTAAGGTTATAATATAATAAAATGTATATTTCTATTACAGCGCCATCTCTCGGACGCGGAATTCGAGGCGATCCTGCAGGTGGGTCGGCAGGAGTTCTACCGCCTGCCGCAGTGGCGCCGTAACGAACTCAAGCGCCGCGCGCGTCTCTTCTAAACCTGCGCCGTCTTCGAGCGAGCCAATGACAGCAGGGGATGAAAGGGGTTTCAATGATCAATGACAGGAGGGGATGAAAGCGGCAGCAGAGTTTATTGCGTAAGAATTTTACTTTAAAGCGGAATAAAGCACTCTAAAACAACCTGCTGACGAGCTTTTTACAAAAAAAAATCATGTGGAAAATTGTTATAGGAGATGAATAATTGAAAGTGGGGGGTTGAGAAGGTATTAGAACCATTTACGGTTATGGGAGCTTAAATTTGTACTTGATAATGTCATGTGACATTAAAATGGGATGGTATGAACAAGTGTCAGTCAAATATATTAGAAAGTTTACTTTTCATCCCCGAAATGTGGATGAAAAAAATTCTTACGTAATAAATTAGAGATCCCGCGCGATGTTGCCGATTCTTACTACAGTCTACTAGTGTAGATGGATTCTATTTTATTTTAAATAGTTTTACTAGTATTTATTTTGTTTTACTTATGTTATTAGCTGATTTTAAACTGTGACTTGATACTAAGAATAACATGTTTATTTTGTTTCTTCTTTTTTTTTCTATATCTAAATATGTGTTTTGTACACTACCTGTATTTTGAACTACTTTTTATGACTGTAATTTGAGAATTTTTATCGATTAACTGTCAAGTGTCAAAGTCACGTCAAATGTTTCAGTTTAATGTACAATCGATTTTCGATCGATTTTTATTCGATATTTGATTTTATTTTGATTAGAGATCGCGCTGGGCAGCTGTGGGGTCCTGTCTGTAATTTTAGTTTAGAGTAATATATTGATATTATAATAACTTTTCACATAATAAATATTTAACTTTTAAGTGCGCAGTGTGATTCTTGCTCGTGTCTATATAATATATATGGGAGTTCATAGAACTTGTCGGTGAATATATCGATGCTCGCTATCGTTTTGTCATGTCGTCATGTAAGCGCGCGCTTCACTAAACGTTGTGGGGAAGTTTTATATTAGTGCCGTTTGCAGTTTTGCGGGGAGGTTTCTCTGGTGTAGATAAGGGATAAGAAAGGGGTTTTTATTAAGATGGGAATACCCGGCCGGAAGTCAGCTTTCTTTTCTAAAGCGTAAATTCAAAGAATTTTAAGTACGAATAATATGTGATAAAGGTCGAAAAAACTGCCACAAATCTGTAGTGACCTACCCACGTTATCAGTAACTACAGTGGCGCCACCTATGGGTCTTTGCCGGTGTTAGTGGCAATAGGGAAATTTCCCTCTAGGCAGGTGTTATGCCTGGGGACCGCTTGTGATCCGAGCGTGTGACGTCAGAACTTCTATTTATAGAACGCTCGTCGAAAGCTGCGTCAGTGTGTGTTATTGCGCTGGTTACGCCATCTATCGACAACTATCGAAGACCGCTATATTATGTCAAAAATTGCTCCCACAATTTTTTTTTGAAGCGCGTGTCTTGGTGACTTTACAAATATAGCAAATATATGACTTATTATATTATTACGATGCCTTGTATGTATATTGTATATGTAAAGAGATACGCGAGTGTGACCTTCGGTTATTTTAGTGAGAACCAAATATATTGATTATACTTATTACTATGTATATGATTATATGACGTAGGGAATTTATATCGCGGTAGGTTATAGTTTTGGGCTACAGATATTATCGCTACGTGTAATAGTGTATATTTAGTGAGGAATATATACGAATAGACTCTGGCTAAGAAGTTGTTGAAATATACAGTGTGAGTCTTCATAATGTGCACATATTGAAATGAGGGAAACTATGCTTAATTTTATCGACGGAAAAGGTATTTAAAAAAATCTAAAAATTTTTTTTATATATTTTTGGAACTTTTAAAATTTATGTTCGCTACTATGACCCTTGTGTAAACAAAAGGGTGTAACTTTTAAACTAAATGATCTATCACGATGAATCAAACCTATTAATGATTGGAAGTAATGGTCCGTCCTCATGAAATGAAAATTGTGGAAAAAAAATTACTCTCAATGGAAAATACACGTGTTTTTAATAAAATTTCGGTTTTTTTTTCACTAATTTTTACAATAATCGTAAAATTTCTCAATAAAATGCCCTTATTGTGTGCCTTTTTTATTACTTTAAATTATTCCTCATAGTATTAGCTACCTAATGGTAAAAACTGCATGCTTATAACTCAATTCTAACATTTCTTATCAAGTGTTAAAGAAAGGCATAGGACACGGCTACGCACTAATTATTGAGATTGTAGATATCACGTAGAACCCTCCTTAGGAAAACAATAACTTGCGCGTTTGGAGTGCTATTTTTGAACAGTTAAAAAGAAATGTTAGGATTAAGTTACAAACATGCAATTTTTACCATTAGGTAGCTAATACGATGAGGAATAATTTAAAGTAATAAAAAAGGCACACAATAGGGACATTTTATTGAGAAATTTTACGATTTTTGTAAAAATTAGTGAAAAAAAAAACAAAAATTTTATTAAAAACACGTGTATTTTCCATTGAGAGTAATTTTTTTCCACAATTTTCATTTCATGACGACGGACCATTACTTCCAATCATTAATAAGTTTGATTCATCGTGATAGATCATTTAGTTTAAAAGTTACACCCTTTTGTTTACACAAGGGTCATAGAAGCGAACAAAAATTTTAAAAATTCCAAAAAAATATAAAAAATTTTTTTAGATTTTTTTTAATACGTTTTCCATCGATAAAATTAAGCATAGTTTCCCTCATTTCAATATGTGCACATTATGAAGACTCACACTGTATATTGTTGCAAAGGCGACGTGTTATTAGCAAAAGCTGCTATAATGCCATAAACTTTTCTTGCTCGTCGGCCAGACCTGGAACTGTAACTCTGTCTGTCTGTCTCTGTCTGAGACGACTTTAGTGTCTCTCTCTGCTATATATCTGTCTATTGCTATATATCTGTCTCATGTGTCAAAAAGATAATAAACAAATGACAGAGTACAATATCGCGGTTGATTTGGTCAGTTTGCATAGATTAAAGATACTGTACTGTAAGTAAGACGAACATAGAAGAGATTTTTAAGGCAATTAATGCGGCGATTTAATGAGACTTATTTCACACTTTTCAGCAAGAGTCTTTCCGCATATCTTCCTTGTCTAATAGCGTACGATTGTACTATTAAGTGGTGATTAATTTAATAATGACAGTGCGAACATTTTTTATTCAATTAAACATCGAACTTTTTAGAAATCGAGGAGTTCTAGAAATGAAAATGGAATAATTTAAACAACTAATACTAGTATCAAAATTCAAATAAAATGGTTTTTAAAGATTCATAAGTACATGTTTTATACTTATTGAGTTTCTTATTTCTACTCATTGTTGATCTAATAAAGTTTTTTTTAATTCGATTCTACTACTAAAGATATACAAAAAAAACTGAATTTTCTATAGTTACATTGTTTACAATATATTGAACAAGATGCAAATAGTCGACTGTCATTATTGATTTAAATACTTACCTGCTGTAATGTATAGAGGTGTCATTTTTTACGCGTTATCATAAACGTTTGTAAATAGTTGCCATACGTGTTACATGTTACTTACGACATTTGCCTGGGGTTGCCACATCCTAGCCTTTTTTACATCTAAAACTCATTAGGGGTAACTTGTTTTCTATCAAACAAAATCTAATTATATTCAAATAACATTACTGTTGCCTATTTATTTAATTCATGGAGATCTTTTTCTATCAACAAGACCTTAGAAATGGTAATATTTTTGGAACCTAGTGGTGGCAACCCTAAAGTAGCATAACTGAAATATTTGCCTTTCCGCGTCAACCTATATCGATAGATTTTTAAACACTGTTCAAGTTTTACATAGTAGAAGTCGACTTTTCATTACTTGAGAGCTGGAAATACTTAAGTATACCTAAAATAATTTTTGTTTCGTTTCTATAATAATTCATAAGCAAAAAGCAAATAATTATGTATTCTTCGTAATAATATATTTGCAACTATAACCATCAACAAGTTTTAAAGAAAATTTAACTATTGAAACTCATAAAAATATTTGAAACTAATATCCCCAATTTCAACAAAAGTATTTTTCCACGGAAAAAACTTTATCGGATAAAATGACGTTATGTTTTTACAGAACAAATGTGATCTACTCTCTTTGAACATCATCCTATATTTTACTAAAAAGGTGTTTCCAAGCTCTAACATTTCAGGTGCACACTAACTTATATAAAATGATTATTCTAAAATAGTTTTTATGATTTGAAATACTTAGATAAGTGGTTTGTTTGTGTGCGTGAGGCCTCTCACAGAGGCGCGTGTATATGTTCCTAAGTTGTGAGTGTGTGAGTTACATAGTTCATTCGCCTTGAGAGAATTGTCACATGGTGAACAAAGTCAGCTCAATTTACGATGAACAATCTGGCATCTTCAAAATTGCGATGAACAAATCGTACAACTATGTACTAACGGTGAACAATTATCCTAACGTTTATGCAGAAAAATATTTTATTGTAAAATATGCAGTTTTTCTGTGTAAGGTAAACTTTTTGATTATCAGTAACATATTTAATAATCGTCTTGACTATGCGACTATTCTCTCAAAGCGACTGAAGTATAGACAATTGTTTTTAATATTATTCAAGCCAGATATTATTTTGGTTGCAATATGTTTTAGGTGAGTCAGTTATAAGTACCGTATGAGTCACGAAAGTTGAAAAATGGTTAGTTACGTATTTTAATTTACTTTGATGTTTGAAAAATTATATGCATTACCGAAACATTCTATGTATAGAGCTACGAATGTTTAATGAGACGTCGAATCGACTCTATTTTTCAACTTTAGTGACGACATATTTAATGGGGGGAGTGTAAATTAAGTAGTTTTTGGATCAGGCACGCGGAACCATAGACACGGCTCGTAGGGATGTAGTTTAGATAGCTTATGAACAATTCGAATTGCACTGACTTCTATCGTATTGACATTGTCATTATTTTCGTCTGACTGTTAGGCGCAGGCTTATTACGGGAATTTAGTTTGGCGGGTTTAGGTACATGGGAGACATATATTACTCATAATTAATCGAATCTTTTGAAGCTGTAGATGGGTGCGGCTCACAAAAAATGTACCATAACACACTGGAAATTGTAACACACGATAACACACTGGAAATGCGTAACACACTGGAATTAATGTAAAGGTTAGTATCTATAATGGTAAACCCTTCGTGCTCGAGTCCCATTCGCACTTGGCTGGTTTCTCGACAAATTATATATTACTATTTTTTATTTCTAAATATATAAAGTTAGAATAAGCATTCTTGTAATGAATACTTAGCTTTATATTTTTCACGTGTGTTACGTCACACAATTTTGTAACACACATAACGCACGTGAAAACACACACGTGCAAAAGTAACCTCAAAGTCATGTAGCAACTTCAAATGCAATATAATTTACTAAACAACTTCATCATTCAGTCGTATCAAGTATTAACTTTATGTCTCTAGACTCCCAACAAACTATATCATTATTTACCATGAAAAATTAATTCCAAAAAGTCAAGAAAATCCAATGACGAACTCGTGACACACACGGAGTAGCATTTTTATAGCAAACTAAGATGGCTGTCAGATCACTGACTTTACTATTTGATGGATGAAATGTTGCCAGACCAAAAAAAATAAGTGAAGTGTTTCTATTCATAATAAAAAAAAACTTACAAGTATCAAACTGACTAATAACACACGTGAAATAAAATAGGGACATTTTTTAAATCCAACGTTTTTATTATTTTATCTGTATTAATATCGGTTTTTTGACTCATTATATGTAGATTCATTCCAATGCCATTGTTTAATAATGCGATGGGCCTATAACTACAGGTTATATGATGAAAAATAATTTTTAATGATTTTTAGTCGGGGCTAGGACATTTGTTTTTTCTATGGAACTAAAAATTAATCCTACTGATTGCAAATGTTTTTGTTGTTATTATTAATGTTTTAACTGCTACATTGGCCTGATACTATTACAAGTGAATTGAAGTGTGTACAGATAACAGAAAATCTTTTCCTTGACTGAAAAAAAATACTTATTTCTTTTTTCAAAGGTAGGGTCACGAAAAATTTGGAAAAGGTACATTTTTTGTGAGCCGCACCCAGATAAGAGTATAACGGCGTTATGTTATCTATGCCTAAGTCTTATTCAAACAGCGACGGGTTATTATGAGTAGTAAAACTGTATCTTTGAAAAAAAAATCAAATGTATAAATATAATTTATTGTCGTATTCAATGTTTGTTAAAGTAAAATAGGTGCTGTCTGCCGTATTTAACTATGATACAAAATAAGTAAATTATGATAGAATTCAGTGTACAAATGCCTAACTTGTTACCATTATGCTATGCCACGTTTAGACTGCAGGTTAAAATCAATTGACGGCGAAATATCTAATACTAAAAATATACTATACTTCTCTTTGATACTGAATTTGGCGTTAATCTTCCAATTTTATGGCTAGAGTTATATCCGCTAGGACGGCCATTCATTTTTTTTTTATTAAAACAGTTGAAGTTCAATCAAGTGTTACTATTAAAATAATTGAGCTCGATGAAAAGATTTCTTCAAAACTTTTAAACTGGTTTATTGCTTTTTTTTTCATTATAAAAAATTGATATCGTCGGTATATTTTAATGTGCTATTTAAAATTATTGAAATTAATAAGAATACGACAGATGTGGAATGGATATAATTTATATTAGGTAATCGAATTCTTGTGTACTAGAAATGTGAATTTTACACCTTTTTTAGCTTTACGCGATTTTGGCCTTTATCGATGGTCGTTGTTTAAAAACAAAATTTTCGTCGCTTCACTTACCATAGGCTCGATAAATGTGAAATATAAGAAATTCAACGTGACAGACATATAGATTAAACTAATATCCTACTATATACAAAGATAACTAGATTACAAAGTTTTGGTATTGGTTGGAAATTATGGTAGTAAGCGACGAAAATATTGGTCGATATCTGTTCAATCAGCCCACTTTGTAATGTGATGACAGCTGATTTAAATTTAAAGTAAATTAAGTGTTTATTTTAGAATGTTACAAATCGTAGTGATACCTACTTACTTTACTACTTTATACTTTGATTTTATGACTTGCATAATAATTTTATACTGAATTTTAATGTCCACTATTTATTTATTGTTCTATATTTTAAAATAAATAATATTGAGCTCGGTTCTTATATTACGTCACATAGGTGAATTTCTATTTAAGCGGAGCTTGGCTGAATTCGTTAAGGTGCTTTGGTTGGGAGGACTGAATGGTCTGAAATATTTAAATATCTATTGATATCCCACTCCGCTGCAAGGGTAAAAAACATCATAAGCTATAATATAGGAACCGAGCACATATATGGCAGCTACTGTTAATTATTTATTGTATCTTATAATATGTATAGTTCGTACGAACTGAAGGGGGCCGCGTTGCAGCTATTAAATGAATAAATACTTGTCAGAGACATTTCAAGTGAAGACTATGCTTATGAGTAATAAAAATTGCATTTCCGACTTTACATCTTTTATTTCATAATCCTTTACAACATAAGTTTGGCTAGATTTCAGTCTAGTTTTATTTCAATTAAATGAAATAGGAGCGGAGATGGCGCATGAAATCACAGATGATCGCAGAATCCCTCGTGTATTGGAGCCAAATCAGCTGAAAAAGAAAACGTTTATTTTTAGACAAATATAAAAAGCAATAGGTACTTACAACCTACTCTACAATAATATAATTGTGTAAATGACGACGGTCCGCAATGCCAGTTCACACAAATCTACAATGACCAAATTGTTCACCGTTAGTTTAGATTTGTTCATCAGCTGTCTAACGCGGATAAACTAAAATGAACAATCCTTGTTCACGCAAGTCGATCTGGAGATCTCGTACTTTATCGGCGTCTTCTACTTCTTGTTTGGACACTAATATACTTCCTAATGGACTAAGTATGAACTTGGACGTAGTTTTTGTAAGTGCCATTTAGGTATTAGGTAAGTTATGTATAAACCGTACTTCTAGGTAGTTCAATCCATGAAGACGCGCCACTACTTCCCAACCACTTAAGAACTATATTGCTTACTTCAGTAGAATCTCACGAATTGTCAAGGAGCGGGACGTGTCTTTGTGGATGGAATGGTCACAACACTGAACTCTATTCTACTAGTACGCTGGATCAAACATTCTATACAATTGCCAGTTAAATTTTTGAACCGATTTGAAGCACCCCCCTCGAAGGTCCACGCGGTACCTACCTCCCCCCCCCCCCCCCCCACAGGCTTATGTGGGGCTTGCACCCACTAAAACCTGTGCTTTGCCACGACGGACCTCGTTGGCGGGAGTACGGGATTCACTTGCGTATTCACCGCGCTCCCGCCAGTCCTCGACCCGCCACCGAAGCGGCAGGCGCCGCCGCTGCTGGGAGGCCCGTCCCGAACAGGTCGCGCCACCACCTCGGCCTGTCGGTGGAATTCGGGTGACGGACGCCAGAACCCCTTGCGTACGTCACCCGCAGGCCGGCACCGGTCGCCGAAGGAAGGTGTTCGCACCCCAGCAACCGGCGCGTCTCCTGCGAGAGGGATGTGCCGCCGTAAATATCTCTCTCGACGAGCGTTCCCGCCCACTTCGGTGATTTTTTTACGAGGTTGTCTTCCTCGTAGTGCCCCGAAGGGACTTGTGGGCGTTTCCGCCCCCGCCTGTAATTTTTTAATGAGGTTTTCTTCCTCCTTTTCCGGGGTTGGTGCGTTTTGACACTGTGCCCTCTGCTGGGACTCAGAAGGACACGCGAAGAAACGTCACCTATCCACCGGGTCAAGCTATTCGCCGTCGGTTATCAACCGACGTTACCAGGGAGCACCGGCCCGTGCGCTACAGAGGGGCACCGTAGCACTCGGGCACTCGTGGAGGTTGCTTGGCGAGCCCCCCACGCGGTACCTACCTACTAAATTGACGTTTGTTGCTAGCTTGACCGTCATTTTGAATGTCATTTTATTTTAGTTCCATGGACGCTCACGCCATGTTTCGCAACAATGAGCGCCAAAATGGCGAAAATCATCTTCATTTTTACGTTCACCAGTCTGAGGTCCAGCGTACCTACTAGTTTATTAGAGGCAAGCAGTGCATAGAGTGTAAATATAAATTATTATGGTCACGATAAAAACGTACGGTTGGTCCAGCCCTCAGCCGCGCTGCAGTCGCGTCGCAGCATGCCGCAAGGAGACTCGTACTTGATGCCGTACGTGCACACCCAGTCCGCCCTGCGCACAGCACAACACAAGTCCATTCTCTCTCTGCATCCAATCCAGCTCTGATGACACAGACACATGAAACAGATATAGCAATAGCGAGGGACTAGAGAGAGACAAACGTCAAGTGGTCTTTCTCTGCGGTCCCTCGCTATAATGTCGCAATATAAAAAGTTCTTCTTTGTTCTGTGGCTATTCCAATTTCTGTCCCATGTGTCAAAAAGAAAATAAACGAATGGACAGAGTATATTATAGTTTATACTTACCTGTAGTATATATGTATTATCTATGCCTGTTACTTTTTACTTTGAAAAAAATCTAGGAAGGCAATACAATACATAACTGATCAATTTTAATGTCTTCTTTAGACGCGGGCGGTTTATCAGGAAAAAAACCGTTGATCGCATTACCGTAACCGATACCTGAACACTTTTGCCCTAATTACTTACATATCTGACATTTCAGTTTGAGCAAAAACCCGTCGAGTGTATGATATTGCAATTCAATAATTAATCAATGCATGTCGGATGGGCTGCAAAAAGTCCTAACACCAGCAAACCGAAATTGCTAGTGCTGGTGGTAGTCTTATACCACTTGGTAAGGATGGCTCACTTGATGATCTCCCAGCAGTTGATAAGTTCCTTGACGCAGTCGCTGATGTTGAAGCTGCCGCGATGCACCGTGTCGAAGGCGAACTTCGAGAAGGTCATAGTGGGGTCCTCGTAAAGCTGGCCACGCACCAGGACACTGCACCCTTTATAAATCGATTTATAGAAGTTTTTTGTACAAATATTACCTTTATGGCGAAATCTGGTGTGTTTGTTACCGACTCCCTACCCTACAAATACTTTTTCAACCGATTTCAAAAAAGGAGGAGGTTCTCAATTCGACTGTATGTTTTTTTATATTTTTGGTAACTAGGCAGTTACCTCATAACTTTTGACTCGATTGAATCGATTTTGCCGATTCTTTTTGACGTGACAACGTCTTATAATTCGATAGAGCCGGTTGCACGCACGAAAAAACATGACTCTCCCGGCGTTACCTCGCTCATGCGGCGTTACCGGCGTTACCTCGCGAGCGCGGAAAGAGCGACAAAGAAGACGTTGTCACGTTCAACTATCGTCAGTAAACCGACTTTACAGACAACCAATTTATTTATTAGAAAGCTGACGCTTCCCGTGTGGTCCCATTGCAATTTAGTCCAGATAATGGTGTCCATGAGAAAACCCACAGAAAACCCATATAAGTCTTAAATTTTTAATTGAAAAGGATGTTACTTAGGTACCTACAGTAGTTTTTGTATATTATTTTGTTATTGGGAGGAAATGTCCTCATGAGATACCCGGCCTCCTGTGGAAGGCACGAGTTATGTATGTAAGTTTATGGTCTTTTTACCCAACAAAACCACCTCGATTGACGATTGCTTACCTCAATGCATTTTAAGAGGCCCGGCGGTCTATGAACCTACAATTATACCTACTTAACCGTTAGTTTCAGACTTTTTAGGCGATGAACGTCCACTGCTGGATAAAGGTTTCGTGTAAGGTTCTCCAACCTGCACGGTTTTGCGTCGTTTGCATCCAGCGGTATCCTGCAACTCTCCTAATGTCATAATCCATCTAATTAGTTGGAAGAACTGTGCGGCCGATTTGTGTTTCATTTTGAAAGCTACTTTTTATTCCAAAAAAATTGTTTGTATCAAGGAATGCTGTAAAAACTGAATTTCACACATAGGGAGATACGGGCAAAGCTGATAGCAAATTGATGTAGGAAGATAAGTGAATATCCTGGCGGGAATCGGGATCGCGGTGAATACGACAGTGATTCCCTTACTCCTACCAGCAGGTCCACCGTGAAAAAAGTTTTTAGTGGTTGCAAGCTCCACATTGTTAAAAATATGATGTATTCTGTATGCCCTAATTATTATAGTCTGTAACAGCATTTTATGATAAAGACTATTGTCTATGTTTTTTTGTTCGTATTGACTCTGTGACATTTTTTGAGTTCTCTCTTCCCATCTCTTCTCATCGACATGTCGCCATGACGTTGTATCCTAAATTGTTAAATTATAAAATTAATAATTACAATTAAACATGTGAAAGTGAACCTAGTGTGTTTTCTTCATATTAACCGGACCCGTGCCAGCTCTGATAATCTTCGACACTTAGCTTCACTGCAATTTCAACAGGTTATGGGCCCAGCATACGAAGAACTTATCATCAGTGAGCTTTAACATAAAAGGCCGGGTCTGGTAAAATACATTGAGAAAATTAAACATCACTTCACTGCGGATCGGTACGTCTGTGGATTTCTTTTAAAAACACTAAAGATCACTCATATAAACATGGATACAAATTCGCCTTCGTCATCCATTGCGGGTCACGCGACCTCGCTAGCGGCGAATTTGGAAAAACTAGATGGATCATCAAATTTCCATACATGAAAGTTTTCGATGAAGAATGTTTTAATATTTGAAGGATTGTGGGACGCTGTTCAGGGACAGGACAACGACGTGGTACGCCAACAGCGCGCGCTTGCGCGCATATGTTTGTTTGTTAAGAAAGAACTTTATCAATATGTACGAAACGCAACATCAGCCGCTGCAGCTTGGAATAATTTATCAGAGGTATTTGAAGATAGGGGCTTATATCGACGTGTTTTACTGCTAAGAAAATTACACCGTATTGAGTTCACCCATTTTAATTCCATGAGTGCATACATTGAAGAAGTCACCACACTGGTTCAGCAACTTCACGACATCGGAAGAACAATAGATGATGCAGAGATTGCTGAAATTTTACTCAGTGGATTACCATCGGAATATGACACCGTAGTATCGGGATTGTCAACAGCGAGTGTAACAAATCTGGTAACTAGTGAACTTGTCAAAGCCCGTCTACTTCAGGAATACTCAAGAAAAATGTCATTGGGAAATACTGCTGCATATGTGACAAGGAAAGCAGCTCCCGTAATCTGTGGGTTTTGCAAGAAAAAGAATCATACCAAACCACAGTGTTTCAAATTGAAGCGAATGAAGAAAAATAATGCTGCTGGCGCTGAGACATCTAATTTAGTTACTGCGTTCGTAGCCCATCCGTCATCACAAGCTTTTTACATCGATAGTGGCGCGACTAGGCATTTTGTCAATGACAAGAGTTATTTACATGGTTTTACACCATGTAATCAGCGTGTGACTGTCGCAAATAACCAAATGATTAATTGTGAAGGACAAGGGCAAATTGATTTAAGACTCAAACAGCAGGTTAGTCCACTCTCGTTATCACATGTCTTATATGTTCCTCAATTATCTTGCAATTTAATTTCCGTGTCTAAACTAGTTATGAGTGGCTATAAAGTTGTTTTTGATAAGAAGGGCTGTCAAATTTATGACAACAAGAGTAAAACCACTGGTATTGATAACCCTATTGCATATGCTGTGTGTTGTAATGGTTTGTTTAAACTAACTGCAAGTGTGAACGTTTGTACTAACAAGTCCCCACCAATGGAGCACTCTTTGTTCCTGGAAGGTAGCCAGGAATCACCGAGATCCACAATAGCAGCGGGCTTGTCAGCAGAACTTTGGCACAGACGGCTTGGTCACCTTAATTTTCAAGGTATGAAAAGCTTGCGGGATGGTGCATGTGGTATAATGTTTCAGGATGAAGACCTAAGAAGCTGTGTGGCATGTCTTGAGGGGAAGATGTCGGCCGCATCCTATCCCAGGGGCCATGCGACACGAGCTAGCCAACCACTTGAGATTATACACAGCGACGTCTCCGGAGCATTCCAAGAGCCGAGCTGGGGTGGAGCAAGATACTTGGTTACGTTCACTGATGACCATACTAGGAAGACATTTGGTTATCTTATGAAGCACAAATCTGAAGTAATGTCACATTTCATTACTTTTAAAGCACATGTAGAAAAACAGTTGGGTTTATCAATTAAAATTTTGAGGTCCGATAATGGTGGTGAATACTTTAATAAAAGTTTCTCTGATTATCTGAAAAGGGAAGGAATTGTGCATCAGAGTACTGTCCCTTTCTGCCCACAGCAAAACGGAGTCAGCGAACGCCTTAACAGGGTTTTGCTGGACAAAGTCAGATGTATGCTTAGCGAGTCAGGTCTCTGCAACCGTTATTGGGGAGAGGCGGTCATGACTGCTATATATTTAAAGAATAGATCCCCTACTGCAGCTTTAGAAGGACGTCTGCCTGAGGAGGTATGGAGAGGTTCTAAGGTGGATCTCAGCCATCTCCGGGTATTTGGCTGTGTTGCATACTGTCTGATTCCATCACAGAAACGCCGAAAGTTAGATGCCAAAAGTAAAATGGCTATCTTTGTAGGCTATAGTGAGACAACTAAAGGCTATCGTTTATGCGAGCCATCTAGTCCTAATACTGTGATATTGTCCCGTAGTGTGGCTTTTCTAGAGAATAAATTTTATTATAATAATGGACCTTCACATAATAATAATTTGAATAATTATAATGATTATATTATCTTGAATGACAATTTATTAAATAATAATGTTGTGTCAGTTGATAATAATTGTAATACTAATGTGGAAGTATCTGATATTAGTGAAAGTAATAATTTTTCAACTAATGTTTCAGACGGAGTCGATGGCGACATCCACCAGACTTTGAGTGAGAGCGCACCTGTCTCCGGGGGCGAGCCTGCCGACAGTGGACGCGATGAGCGTCTGACACTGTCTAGCGACACGCAACGTGGAGGGGAAGCTGTCAGACCGAGCAGTGATGCTGCAATGGGTTTGTCTGGTCGTTCGGTTCGTGAACGACGTCCACCACAAAGGTATGGGGATTATGATTATTCAATGTTAACTCGTCATACCTCATTTGAGGAACCAAAGTCTTATGAAGATGCTATTGTGTCACCATATCGTGAAGATTGGATGACTGCAATGCAAATTGAACATGACTCCCTGGTTTCAAATCAGGTATGGAGATTAGTAAATAGACCTACTAACAAAAATGTTATTAAATGTAGGTGGGTATATAAGTTAAAGCATGACGCTGATGGGAAATTTGATAGATTTAAGGCGAGGCTTGTAGCCAGAGGTTTCACTCAGAAGCAGGGTATAGATTATAATGAAACTTTTTCCCCTGTGGTTCGCCATTCATCTATGAGAATTTTGTTTGCATTGGCTAACGAGATGGACTTAGAGATAGATCATCTAGATGTAGAAACTGCATTTTTAAATGGTAATTTAAACGAAATTATATACATGGAACAACCCGAGGGTTTTCGCAGTAAAGATGATGATCGTGTCTGTCTTTTACAAAAAAGCATATACGGTTTCAAACAGGCCAGTAAAATGTGGAATGAAAAAGTAAATGGGTGAGGCCGCCGTTTTTTGCTGATGTGGCGCAGAAGTATTGCGATGGTGGCGTAGAAACTTCTACGCGTCGGTGACGTTGAGTGGCGTATAATAGTGACGGTTAAATGTAAAGGTTCGGATACATAATATGTAAAATTATATTGATGTATTTTATATATTACATATATTGATGTATTTAATAAATAGTAACCATAATAATATGTACATGAAAATGCACAAGGAAACACATTGAATGAATAAAATCAAATTTATTTATCTTACATTATTTTTATGTGATACAAAATATACGCAGGTACGTATAATTTCGGTTATCCTATCACTCATGTCCATGAGTATACCTGCTGTATAGTCCGAACAAAATGAGAACTCACTCGCAATTTTAACTGCCATATCTGGGTGACCGAGCTTTTCTCGGTATTTTCTCTATTTGCGAGTGAATACTCACCTTTATTTGGTGGCGTAGGGGAAGTAGCGAATATCTACGCTACCAGTGGCGTTGAAGAGCCAAAATGGTGGCGAATTTTTACTTCTACGCTACCGACGCGTTGAGAAAATTACATAAATCTCTGTAAATAACGTACGATTAGACTTGCATTATAGCACCAAATATAGCTTTCACTTCTAATCACACGGTGCACTGATAGTTTTAAGTGAAACAGTTAAATTTACATTTTTATGCGCAAAAATCCTCTTTCGGAAAAACTGTGTACACAATCCGGATCTTACATTCACATGTCAACCGTCAAAATAATAACCGCTATCGAGCCGCTGTCCTTAATCTATAGTAACTCTATGTTGCCACTTCCCGATTTAAATCTCCCTGACTCCAAACTTCAATAGGTATGAAAAATATTGGTGGCGTTGACAAAGTGGCGTTGAATTTCAATTTTTAACGCAATAACTGTTTTGGACAAAAATTTAAAGAAAGTCTTAGGATACCCCTTGCGAAATTAAAAGCATAGATAGCTAGTTATATAAGTATTCTTAAAACATCAGTTGTATCTCGAGAATCCTCTATCCTTTTGCTACAGCAAAGGTTAAAGTGCACCTCTGCCTCGGCGGATAGGAGTTTTTGTGTAATTTCCGTCACTGTTTTCAAGTTCCATTCGAAATATATTTTTAATTTACTCACTGAACTTTAACAATTATAATGTTCACTTGAGCCCTTTTGTTGCTCAATCCTACGCTGTTATCAAAAATTAGATGGATATCATACTTTTCAAAATATGAACCGCGGAGAAAAAAGTTTGCGAAATCAGCAAAAAAAGGCGGCCTCACCCAAATGGTGTCTTAGTTAACAATGGTTTTAAACAGTCTCTATGTGAACCTTGTATTTATACGAAAAAGTTACAAAACGACTTTGTTATTATTGCCCTATATGTGGACGATTTTTATGTATTTTATTCTAAGAATAGTTTGATTAAGAATCAGTTACTAGCTATTTTAGAAAAAGAATTTAATGTAAAAAATTTGGGTCCATTGAAGAACTGTTTAGGCATGAGAGTCACTAGAGACAAGTCTAAAGGAACTTTATGTTTAGATCAGACTGAGTATATTAAAAAATTGTTAAGACGATTTAATATGCAGAATTGTAAGCCTGTTGCTACACCTATGGCATTAAATTCGAAACTGACTGTACCTAAAGACAAAGGTGCTTGTATACAGGATGAAACCTATGACTATAGGCAACTGATAGGTGGACTTATGTATTTATCTGTATGTACGAGACCTGATATAACGTTTGCATGTACCTAGTCAGTTGAGCCAGTTTTGTAATAGTTATGATTCATCCCACTGGATAGCGGCCAAACGTGTACTTAGGTATTTAGCTGGTACAATTAACTACTCTTTATGTTATATAAAAAGTGTTAATTGGGATTTAAGGGCATATACCGACGCCGATTGGGGTAATGATGAATATGACAGAAAATCCTATACTGGTTTTGTCATAAAGCTAGGAAATAATATTGTAAACTGGGAATCGCGTAAACAAAGATGTATTGCACTCTCGAGTACAGAAGCGGAATATCTAGCTATAGGTGACGTTTGTAAAGACATATGCTTTGTAAAGAATTTACTTTCTGAAATAGTTGATAGGAATATTCCTTGCATTGTATTTAATGACAATCAGAGTGCACAAAAGCTCTTGGAATGTAAGGAATTTTGCCATAAAAGGACGAAACATATTGATATTAGATATCACTTTGTGAAAGACTTAATTAAAAATGACTCTATTTCAGTAAGATATTTATCGACAGATAAGATGATAGCCGATGTATTGACCAAACCTTTGTGTGTACAAAAACATTGTAGCTTCATTGAGAATATGAATGTAAGAGTGATATCTACTATATCTACATAGTAGTAAATCTATAAATTATAATTGACTTGCATTGTTTTTTTTTATTTAATGTGAAGCTAAATTTAACTGACTCTATTTATATGGTAGAGTAATAAATGTTTAAACATGTTGACATACATTAATGTATATGAATAATTTTGTACAATTATATCTGTTATAATAATAATATATGGCATAAGGGGAAGTGTTAAAAATATGATGTATTCTGTATGCCCTAATTATTATAGTCTGTAACAGCATTTTATGATAAAGACTATTGTCTATGTTTTTTTGTTCGTATTGACTCTGTGACATTTTTTGAGTTCTCTCTTCCCTTCTCTTCTCATCGACATGTCGCCATGACGTTGTATCCTAAATTGTTAAATTATAAAATTAATAATTACAATTAAACATGTGAAAGTGAACCTAGTGTGTTTTCTTCATATTAACCGGACCCGTGCCAGCTCTGATAATCTTCGACACTTAGCTTCACTGCAATTTCAACACACATAACCCTTCCGTTTTTCTGACGAGGAGTATGCGTTAGGCATTTTCCATCTACTTATACATAAAAAAGATATGCTAGAGTGCATGAATCTATGATAGAGTCATGCACTCTTGTCTCTTTTGCATATAAATTAATTAATTGGAAGAAAAGTTTACCGAAAAGGAAATAAATTCCAACAGTTGCTCGCACACCGGAGAGAAATCTCATTTCCAGTTTTTTTTTAATTCAAAGAAGCACTAATTAAAAAAAATCACAATGCTCACACAGAAGTCACCATTAGCTGCTAATATCGAATTAACTAGAACGTGACTAGAACTTAATGAAGAAATTGGCATACCTACCTTCTATTGAATCGGCAGTCTTCATCAGATATGGTAATTTGAAAATTAATTTGAAAGAGTACTTCAGTAAAATTCCATCTATTTAGTTCTACACTCAACTTTGATTGATTTTAGCCTTTTTAAATATACGTTTTTACAAAGTAGTTGAAGATTACATTAGAAAATATTGAGAATCTATATATACCGTATTAATATAATCTGCATAATCGGTAATTGATACGATATATATATATATATATATATATATATATATATATATATATACATCCAGGAACACTTTTGGCGTCATGCACGTTGTGCATCATTATGACGTCCCCCTGTTCGGCTTACTTTTTTCCCCATCTTTCTGCGAATATTGCTTAATTTAATGATATCCTAGTCAGTGGGGTATTTCATTTTCCTTTAGCTTTATTATCCGCAATATTCTTCTTTCAGTCATGCCCAAGCATTTTTGAACCCCGATTCATGTTGATAACTTCTTGGCTTCCTGGATATATTATTCAAGGTTTATCTAACGTGCCAACTTTTTTGCGTCCTTTGGGTTTTGTGCGTAGATGCGACGTTGCCAGTTCTCTTGCACCTATTTGACGATACAAATTATTATTACATGACATGGTCCGAGACATGGTCATTGACTATGGGCCTCATAAGGTGGTTCAGAGTCACTCAGCGGGTGATGGAGAGAGTATCGGCTCGGCGTATCTATACGTGATCAATTGCAGGTTGAAAATCATTGTAGGAGGCCTTTGTCCAGCAGTGGACATCCTTCGGCTGAAACGAACCCTTTAAAACATCTTGGTGATAATATTATGTGGACGTCTATATGCGACGTCGAATAGGTACCTATATCGCTGTCACGATCGCTAACGCTTCGAGAACTAACGGCTAGCTCTATACGTCTAGGAGATCCAGTAGTAGTCTTCGCAGTATACCTTCAGGTCACTTCACCAAGTCAAGTGGAAAGGTCTTTTCATAACTAACAAAACGAGCCCAAACTCGACACGACTAGCTCTATACATCTAGGAGATCCAGTAGTAGTCTTCGCAGTATACCTTCAGGTATTTCCACCAACTCAAGAGGAAAGGTCTCTTCATAACTAACAAAACGAGCCCAAACTCGACACTGCTAGCTCTATACGTCTAGGAGATCCAGTAGTAGTCTTCGAAGTATACCTTCAGGTCACTCCACCAAGTCAAGTGGAAAGGTCTTTCCATAACTAACAAAACGAGCCCAAACTCGACACGGCTAGCTCTATACGTCTAGGAGATCCAGTAGTAGTCTTCGAAGTAGGCTTCAGGTCACTCAACCAAGTCAAGTGGAAAGTTCTTTTCATAACTAACAAAACGAGCCCAAACTCGACACGGCTAGCTCTATACGTCTAGGAGATCCAGTAGTAGTCTTCGAAGTATACCTTCAGGTCACTCCACCAAGTCAAGTGGAAAGGTCTCTTCATAACTTACAAAACGAGCCCAAACTCGACACGGCTAGCTCTATATTATGTCTAGGAGATCCAGTAGTAGTCTTCGAAGTATACCTTCAGGTCACTCCACCAAGTCAAGTGGAAAGGTCTTTCCATAACTAACAAAACGAGCCCAAACTCGACACGGCTAGCTCTATACGTCAAGGAGATCCAGTAGTAGTCTTCGAAGTAGGCTTCAGGTCACTCCACCAAGTCAAGTGGAAAGTTCTTTTCATAACTAACAAAACGAGCCCAAACTCGACACGGCTAGCTCTATACTTCTAGGAGATCCAGTAGTAGTCTTCGAAGTATACCTTCAGGTCACTCCACCAAGTCAAGTGGAAAGGTCTCTTCATAACTAACAAAACGAGCCCAAACTCGACACGGCTAGCTCTATATTATGTCTAGGAGATCCGGTAGTAGTCTTTGAAGTATACCTTCAGGTCACTCCACCAAGTCAAGTGGTAATATCTTCTCATAACCAACAAAACGAGCCCAAAATCGACACGGCTAGCTCTATACGTCTAGGAGATCCAGTAGTAGTCTTCGAAGTAGGCTTCAGGTCACTCAACCAAGTCAAGTGGAAAGTTCTTTTCATAACTAACAAAACGAGCCCAAACTCGACACAGCTAGCTCTATACGTCTAGGAGATCCAGTAGTAGTCTTCGAAGTATACCTTCAGGTCACTCCACCAAGTCAAGTGGAAAGGTCTCTTCATAACTAACAAAACGAGCCCAAACTCGACACGGCTAGCTCTATATTATGTCTAGGAGATCCGGTAGTAGTCTTCGAAGTATACCTTCAGGTCACTCCACCAAGTCAAGTGGAAAGGTCTTTCCATAACTAACAAAACGAGCCCAAACTCGACACGGCTAGCTCTATACGTCAAGGAGATCCAGTAGTAGTCTTCGAAGTAGGCTTCAGGTCACTCCACCAAGTCAAGTGGAAAGTTCTTTTCATAACTAACAAAACGAGCCCAAACTCGTCACGGCTAGCTCTATACGTCTAGGAGATCCAGTAGTAGTCTTCGAAGTATACCTTCAGGTCACTCCACCAAGTCAAGTGGAAAGGTCTCTTCATAACTAACAAAACGAGCCCAAACTCGACACGGCTAGCTCTATATTATGTCTAGGAGATCCGGTAGTAGTCTTTGAAGTATACCTTCAGGTCACTCCACCAAGTCAAGTGGTAATATCTTCTCATAACTAACAAAACGAGCCCAAACTCGACACGGCTAGCTCTATACGTCTAGGAAATCCAGTAGTAGTCTTCGAAGTAGGCTTCAGGTCACTCCACCAAGTCAAGTGGAAAGTTCTTTTCATAACTAACAAAACGAGCCCAAACTCGACACGGCTAGCTATATACGTCTAGGAGATCCAGTAGTAGTCTTCGAAGTATACCTTCAGGTCACTCCACCAAGTCAAGTGGAAAGGTCTCTTCATAACTAACAAAACGAGCCCAAACTCGACACGGCTAGCTCTATACGTCTAGGAGATCCAGTAGTAGTCTTCGAAGTAGGCTTCAGGTCACTCAACCAAGTCAAGTGGAAAGTTCTTTTCATAACTAACAAAACGAGCCCAAACTCGACACGGCTAGCTCTATACGTCTAGGAGATCCAGTAGTAGTCTTCGAAGTATACCTTCAGGTCACTCCACCAAGTCAAGTGGAAAGGTCTCTTCATAACTTACAAAACGAGCCCAAACTCGACACGGCTAGCTCTATATTATGTCTAGGAGATCCAGTAGTAGTCTTCGAAGTATACCTTCAGGTCACTCCACCAAGTCAAGTGGAAAGGTCTTTCCATAACTAACAAAACGAGCCCAAACTCGACACGGCTAGCTCTATACTTCTAGGAGATCCAGTAGTAGTCTTCGAAGTATACCTTCAGGTCACTCCACCAAGTCAAGTGGAAAGGTCTCTTCATAACTAACAAAACGAGCCCAAACTCGACACGGCTAGCTCTATATTATGTCTAGGAGATCCGGTAGTAGTCTTTGAAGTATATCTTCAGGTCACTCCACCAAGTCAAGTGGTAATATCTTCTCATAACCAACAAAACGAGCCCAAAATCGACACGGCTAGCTCTATACGTCAAGGAGATCCAGTAGTAGTCTTCGAAGTAGGCTTCAGGTCACTCCACCAAGTCAAGTGGAAAGTTCTTTTCATAACTAACAAAACGAGCCCAAACTCGACACGGCTAGCTCTATACTTCTAGGAGATCCAGTAGTAGTCTTCGAAGTATACCTTCAGGTCACTCCACCAAGTCAAGTGGAAAGGTCTCTTCATAACTAACAAAACGAGCCCAAACTCGACACGGCTAGCTCTATATTATGTCTAGGAGATCCGGTAGTAGTCTTTGAAGTATATCTTCAGGTCACTCCACCAAGTCAAGTGGTAATATCTTCTCATAACCAACAAAACGAGCCCAAAATCGACACGGCTAGCTCTATACGTCTAGGAGATCCAGTAGTAGTCTTCGAAGTAGGCTTCAGGTCACTCAACCAAGTCAAGTGGAAAGTTCTTTTCATAACTAACAAAACGAGCCCAAACTCGACACGGCTAGCTCTATACGTCTAGGAGATCCAGTAGTAGTCTTCGAAGTATACCTTCAGGTCACTCCACCAAGTCAAGTGGAAAGGTCTCTTCATAACTTACAAAACGAGCCCAAACTCGACACGGCTAGCTCTATATTATGTCTAGGAGATCCAGTAGTAGTCTTCGAAGTATACCTTCAGGTCACTCCACCAAGTCAAGTGGAAAGGTCTTTCCATAACTAACAAAACGAGCCCAAACTCGACACGGCTAGCTCTATACTTCTAGGAGATCCAGTAGTAGTCTTCGAAGTATACCTTCAGGTCACTCCACCAAGTCAAGTGGAAAGGTCTCTTCATAACTAACAAAACGAGCCCAAACTCGACACGGCTAGCTCTATATTATGTCTAGGAGATCCGGTAGTAGTCTTTGAAGTATATCTTCAGGTCACTCCACCAAGTCAAGTGGTAATATCTTCTCATAACCAACAAAACGAGCCCAAAATCGACACGGCTAGCTCTATACGTCAAGGAGATCCAGTAGTAGTCTTCGAAGTAGGCTTCAGGTCACTCCACCAAGTCAAGTGGAAAGTTCTTTTCATAACTAACAAAACGAGCCCAAACTCGACACGGCTAGCTCTATACTTCTAGGAGATCCAGTAGTAGTCTTCGAAGTATACCTTCAGGTCACTCCACCAAGTCAAGTGGAAAGGTCTCTTCATAACTAACAAAACGAGCCCAAACTCGACACGGCTAGCTCTATATTATGTCTAGGAGATCCGGTAGTAGTCTTTGAAGTATATCTTCAGGTCACTCCACCAAGTCAAGTGGTAATATCTTCTCATAACCAACAAAACGAGCCCAAAATCGACACGGCTAGCTCTATACGTCTAGGAGATCCAGTAGTAGTCTTCGAAGTAGGCTTCAGGTCACTCAACCAAGTCAAGTGGAAAGTTCTTTTCATAACTAACAAAACGAGCCCAAACTCGACACGGCTAGCTCTATACGTCTAGGAGATCCAGTAGTAGTCTTCGAAGTATACCTTCAGGTCACTCCACCAAGTCAAGTGGAAAGGTCTCTTCATAACTTACAAAACGAGCCCAAACTCGACACGGCTAGCTCTATATTATGTCTAGGAGATCCAGTAGTAGTCTTCGAAGTATACCTTCAGGTCACTCCACCAAGTCAAGTGGAAAGGTCTTTCCATAACTAACAAAACGAGCCCAAACTCGACACGGCTAGCTCTATACTTCTAGGAGATCCAGTAGTAGTCTTCGAAGTAGGCTTCAGGTCACTCAACCAAGTCAAGTGGAAAGTTCTTTTCATAACTAACAAAACGAGCCCAAACTCGACACAGCCTAGCTCTATACGTCTAGGAGATCCAGTAGTAGTCTTCGAAGTATACCTTCAGGTCACTCCACCAAGTCAAGTGGAAAGGTCTCTTCATAACTAACAAAACGAGCCCAAACTCGACACGGCTAGCTCTATATTATGTCTAGGAGATCCGGTAGTAGTCTTCGAAGTATACCTTCAGGTCACTCCACCAAGTCAAGTGGAAAGGTCTTTCCATAACTAACAAAACGAGCCCAAACTCGACACGGCTAGCTCTATACGTCAAGGAGATCCAGTAGTAGTCTTCGAAGTAGGCTTCAGGTCACTCCACCAAGTCAAGTGGAAAGTTCTTTTCATAACTAACAAAACGAGCCCAAACTCGTCACGGCTAGCTCTATACGTCTAGGAGATCCAGTAGTAGTCTTCGAAGTATACCTTCAGGTCACTCCACCAAGTCAAGTGGAAAGGTCTCTTCATAACTAACAAAACGAGCCCAAACTCGACACGGCTAGCTCTATATTATGTCTAGGAGATCCGGTAGTAGTCTTTGAAGTATACCTTCAGGTCACTCCACCAAGTCAAGTGGTAATATCTTCTCATAACTAACAAAACGAGCCCAAACTCGACACGGCTAGCTCTATACGTCTAGGAAATCCAGTAGTAGTCTTCGAAGTAGGCTTCAGGTCACTCAACCAAGTCAAGTGGAAAGTTCTTTTCATAACTAACAAAACGAGCCCAAACTCGACACGGCTAGCTCTATACGTCTAGGAGATCCAGTAGTAGTCTTCGAAGTACACCTTCAGGGCACTCCACCAAGTCAAGTGGAAAGGTCTCTTCATAACTAACAAAACGAACCCAAACTCGACACGGCTAGCTCTATATTATGTCTAGGAGATCCAGTAGTAGTCTCCGCAGTATACCTTCAGGTCATTCCACCAACTCAAGTGGTAAAATCTTCTCATAACTAACAAAACTATATATTTTATGAGAAACTACCTATTTATGCCAAATAAATGTTGATATTCAAAAATATCATCATCATAATCATCAGTAGGTACTAGGTAGGTAGTTAGGTACTTTAAATGTCTTCATTCGAGCCAGGTGCCATGTACATTGTACAGGTCTCGCTCGTCTTATGTCCCACTCTTTTAGGGTTCCATATCGAAATATGCTCAAGCTATCCACCCAGAGTGGTCCACCACATCAGTGAAGGAAAAGAGAAATAAGATATTCCTGCCACGATCTTTCAAGTAGGTACATCCTTACATCAATATAATATACTTATATTTTAGAGGAAAATTAAAATCAACAAAGTAAATTAAGTAACTATAGGTACCTAGTAGGTTTTATCCTCTAAAATCAAATTTAGGTTTGCGGTTCGTTAGAAATGTGATTCTTAACGCTTTAGGTACTTCTTCTGTAGTATGAAACCCGCGTGCAAGTCTGTAGCTATCACGGTTCCAGAGATACAGCCTGGTGACAGACGGACGGACGGACGGACGGACAAACGGACAGCGAAGTCTCAGTAATAGGGTTCCTTTTTTACCCTTTGCGTACGGAACCCTATTAATGAGTAAAATACCGTATTGTAAAATCTATGTTTGGTTAATATCGGTCCAGCGGTCTGGACCACCGCTGGACCGATATTAACCAAACATAGATTTTTAAGAGTATCAGATCTTTTCCAAAATTATGTAAGACATTTTTTCACAACTTCCTCAATATCAAATGAAAAGGCTTGAGTAGTAGAATACTATAACACAGGCGAAAGTTTGTGTGTGATCGAGCGAGCGCCGAATAATACGTCACGCGGACGTGTTCAACAATGATATACATTTCCAAATTCCAAATGATAGAATTTAGCACTGGGCAGTTGGGCACTGGCAGTGCAAGGTAGGTACCTACAAGAAATAAAGAAAGCTGGCAACGTCGCACACGGAAGTCAAAAACGCGACACATTGAGGTATACGACTCTACAAATATACGCGCTGCAGCAGCGCCACGCCGTTGTCGAGAATTTGTCGGGAACTTTTCAGAATACTTTTGCAGTCATGGGATCGACAATTTGGCTACCATCGATATTTGTACTACAGTCTCTTAGAACCACAAGGACGCAAGTGCAAGCGTAAAACAAAGTGGCGTCCGGTATGCGGACGTCAAAAGGCGGTGGATGCCACTTTGAATGCACTTTTTTCTTCAGCGGGTGTCAGATTGCTTGCGGGATAAATATACATACATATATATATATATATATATATATATATATATATATATATATATATATATATATATATATATATATATATATATATATATATATATGTAGAACCGGTACTTAAGTTTTATTTTTGGTACCTTTTTTAATTGTTCCTAAAAAAGGAAATAAAGTAAATAAAACAAAGCAACTATTGTCCAAATGTTTATTCTTTCTCTTGACCATCAAACGTCACTTGGTGTCAACTGTCTAAACGCGTCTAGCTCTGTATAGACCCGTTCACTGTACAAACCTTGACACTGTACAGACCTGTACAATGTATAGACCTGAGCATTGTCAGACCTGTGTACTGTACAAACCTGAACACTTCACATCAGCAGGGCGATCGGCTAAAGATGTATAATCAATCATTGAGCTGTATCAAGTTAAAACGTGATTTTCAAGTGCTGTGATTGGTCAAAACCCACGTTTTGACATTGATACAGCTCTTTAAAGATTGATACATTTTTAGCCGATCGCCCTTCAGTTCTGTACATTATTAATAGCCTAGGAAAATTAGCTTCAAAATCGTCAATCAGACCAAATAATTCGTGTAGTTTTGAAACTTGGTACAGTTATTCCTTAAGGTATCCAGATGAATATACTAAAAGTCCCCGAGGGTGGGACACGAGCTGGAGGTGGGGGAGGGGGGGAAAGGTCTCTTTTTCAAGTTTTTTGCTTGTGACTCGAAAACTATTTATAATATCTCTATAGTGACTTCTACATTAATCATCAGCATTAAATTTTCTATAAATTATGTCTTAACATTTTTACTGTACCATCAATACTTTAGGAAATACAGAGTATTAAAGGTGATAAAAATAAGAAACAAAATCGTGTTTGATGGATACGATGACGTAATAAATAGCACAAAAACATATGAACAAAGAAGGAGGGCGGTGAAATCGTCTGTTGATATAAACATCAATCTCTCGATGAAGGTCACTGTTCAGCAAGAGCATTTTCTATCAAATACAAAAAACAAGTCCCATCTGATTAAACTTCTGACAGAAAAAATGCAGGCTGCAAACATAGAAACACGAATAGCTACAAGTGATGCTGACTGCACAATTATTCGCACTGCAATTGATAAAGCTGTAGACAATCTAGTGGTCACTGTTATTGGAGAAGATGTTGATCTTGTAGTTCTTGCAATGGCTCTTACTCCTCCAGAAAAAGAAATATTTTTTGTCAAACCGGGAAGAGGGAAAGTGGAAACAAAAATATTTTCCTCCCAAGAACTTCAAAAACATTCATTTTGTAGTTCTATTCTCTTTCTGCATAGTTTCAGTGGGTGTGATACAACCTCCGCTATTTACAGGAAGGGCAAAACATCAACTATCAAACTTTTTGATCAAAAGCCATTACTAAAGGAAATAGCAACTGTGTTTTATGACCCAACATCTACTCCGGATGTTATAGCAGAAGCCGGAGAAAAAATGTTTCTTGAAGTATACCGAGCGCCTTGTACACAGTCTGAGATTAACCGATATCGATTTACAGTTTTCCTGAAATCTTGTACCAAGCCCAAACCGGATCTTTCTTCCCTCCCCCCTACCAAAGGGTCAGCAAAATATCACGCTTACAGAGTATTCCATCAAGTACAGGAGTGGCTTGGGAACCAACTGCCTCCTGAAATATGGGGTTGGAAGCGAGGAGCCGATGGAAACTTAAAACCAATCACGACCTTGGATCCTCCTGCTCCTGATGCGTTGTTAAATTCAATTTTTTGCCGATGCAAAAGTGGTTGCTCTGGAAAATGCAGTTGTCGAAAAGCGGGCATTAATTGTAGTCTTATTTGCAACGGCTGCCAAGGAGCTTGTACTAACGGAGCCCCCATCGATATTGATGATAAAGATGAAACACAATTTGACTGATGATAAGTTGGCATACACGTGCAAAAAAAAATGTAAAAATTTTCAAAATTAAAATTTGTAAAACGATTTTTTTTTTTTATCACCTTTAATACTCTGTATTTCCTAAAGTATTGATCGTACAGTAAAAATGTTAAGACATAATTTATAGAAAATTTAATGCTGATGATTAATGTAGAAGTCACTATAGAGATATTATAAATAGTTTTCGAGACACAAGCAAAAAACTTGAAAAAGAGACCTTTCCCCCCCTCCCCCACCTCCAGCTCGTGTCCCACCCTCGGGGACTTTTAGTATATTCATCTGGATACCTTAAGGAATAACTGTACCAACTTTCAAAACTACACGAATTATTTGGTCTGAATTCCTTAATTTTCCCAGGCTATAAGGTTTGTACAATGTACAGTACACAGTTCTGTACAGTGTTAAGTGTTGTGTATACTGTACAGACCTAAACACTGTACAGACCTGTACAGTCCATACTATATAGTCCCCCTTACAACTAACAATTTAGTGGCATTCATCTATACAATCATAAATATATAACAGATACGAAGCAATGTACACCAAATTAAGATTATCTACACCCGAAGAGCTGCTCTTTCGTACCTCACACACCGTACACTGTATAAACGCGGGATATGCTGTCTCGCTCACACTCAAGGGCCTTATAATGCCGTGTAGGAAGAGTGAGAGAGATGTACGTTTTATGACACAGACTGCTTTGAAAGCAGTTTTACATTAATATTATATTAATAATTGACATGCGTATGATCAATGAAAAGGAGTTAAAGTCATTGATCTATGGAAGAAAAGATCTCATGTTAGTTTAGTACTTCATTTAGTCTACTTTTAGCTTTTAATGGACTGATTTGTTTTTGGGCTCATATACTGATTCTGACACAAATATTTTCATGTGAGTGAAATTCTGAAATATGAAGTTTTTGAGATTATTTTCGAGTAAAAATCACTACCAAGATTGCTCTAAAATTAAGATTATATAATGTACATTAATTAGGTTATCCAGAACATAGTTTAAAGAGGGGACTAAATACCGGAACGAACTTTTAACTAAATGCTTAGCAATGAATAATTAACATCGTGAGGAAATAAGCATGCGTTAGAGTACACCATAATGTTCTCAAAGGTATCTGAAGCTTGCCAACCCACACTTGGCTAGTGAAGGGATCCGTGCCCAGCAGTGGGAATAAAAAAAGGTGTTCCCAGTGTACAGTGTGTGTTACAATCTCACACTTAGCACCGCCGACAATTTTTTTCATCCGCCGGAGGATGTTTCATAATAATAATGTTATCAATAAAATAGGTAATAATTATTATAATAATCTAAGCTATAATAATCATATTATACACACACTCTAACAAGTTTACATTATTTTTTTATATATACCTACTAGTAAGAAAATAATACATTACAACAATTTACGCTCCATCTCTTTCGCGCACACAACTGCATAAATCTCTCTGTCTCTTTCACGTAAAATACATAAATGTAAGACCAGTGAGTTAAACTCATTTTTACAAGGTGCCACCGAAAAAATCCCATTTTAGTCATAATGAAATAGGTCTATCCTTTTCAAAATGGTCCAAAAAGAAAAGGATAACACCAGCTTAAAATAGTTTAGCTTAGAGATGTTGCACAACAGAATTGGTACCATTGGCAAAAATCCACAAAGTATTTTTTTTATTGAAAAGCACAAAAAAATCGGTTAAACAAAAGTCACTTATACATGACAGACAACTTGTCAAGTTTTAGAGTTCCGTGTGAATGGAACAATCACAGCCCTGTCCCTAGCGCCCGAGTGAGGGATGAGATCCTATTAGCAGTTATATGTTAACAGGTAACCACTAACCGTTAACAAGTAACCCTTAACCGTTAGCAAGTAACCATTAACCGTTAACAGGTAACCAATTTTTGGACGATAACCATTAATTGATCACAGGTAAATGTTAACTGATTATAGGATTACCATTAACTGTTAACAGGTAACCCTTGATTACTAAAACACAAACTCGCGCGCAAAATTCTATGAGACGTGATCCCATACAACATTTGATCGTCAGTAACTTCGACTCCGATAAAATTACACTGTACAATAATATAGACTTATATTTTACATAATAATTGATTAAGGCCCACTTGCGTCAACTTAAAGGTAAGCGTGACTAACACCCATTTACGTACAAATTATGAGTTAAATGGTTGAAATATCCATTTTTAACCTAATGTTTGGTGCAAGTGAGCCTTTAGGGTAACTTATTACGTATGAAACAATATAGCTATTAAATTTGCCATCAAAATCGTTACAATGATTTTCGTGCATCGATATCAACAATAGTCTCAAATAGCCTTTAATTTGTCATCACAAGTATTTGAAGATAAGTAAGATTGTAATAAATATGATTGACAGTTAAAGTGTGCGCTGAATGCATTTTGTGACGTCACGAATATGCGCGAACTTAAAAGGTTGACGTCAGAAATTGCAGTGATTTTATTATACCAAGATGGGAGTGTAACAACTCATAATAATTAATTCATCAGTGTTTACCGTACAAGATACAAGGTGCTAGATTCTTAACAAAGTCGACGTATTTATTTTCTGTGATAACTTGGATCATTACAGAAAAATAACTCTTAATTGTCTATGCTTCTCACTCAAACAAGGTTTAAAAAATGTTCAAATGTATATTACATTATTAAATTTCTACTTCGTGATTTGTAAAACTATGTGTTTTATTTTACAACCGAGGATTTTTTATCATGAACGCTACGATTTTTTTACAATCCATCAATACTACAGATAGCGTAGCGTAATATATACGTAGAAAGAATCAGCATAAAATTATATAACCATTGCGTGCCGGGTATTTAACAAAGCATCAAGTTATAATGATAGCCCTAATAATATCAACACTTATAAGTTATAACATAGTATGTTAACTACAATTTTACTTTTGTTTTATCCACGAACATCACAGCTCTCTTTCTTCATTACACATACACTCACTCATATATTAAGAGTTGCCAACTAGATTTTATTCGTATTTTTATTTTGCTGGTACGTACATGACTGTAATATTTTATTCGATAATTTAATCCAGCAATTTAATTTTGGTTTCAGTCAAGTTTCGAGAAGGGTAAAAAGTAAATATAATTTGAGTGACAATTTTAATATTTAACCCTCAGGTAACAGGTAACCAGTTAACAGGTAACCTCTTGTGCGCAATACCACAATTTTCACGAAAATGGGGGGAAAATTTGTCTTTAAAATATGTTGTGTTAGCAAATCTGCACAGGCACACACACAATCGTTTATACACACACATACAATATAACTCTAGGAAAATTTACCTTTTTTTATGAGATCTTAAAACATTTTTACCACATATTTTACAATTTTAATTTACAATTTTCTGCGGGAAAAGT
The DNA here is from genome assembly GCA_036785405.1 of Coenonympha arcania. Taxonomy (NCBI): domain Eukaryota; kingdom Metazoa; phylum Arthropoda; class Insecta; order Lepidoptera; family Nymphalidae; genus Coenonympha; species Coenonympha arcania. The sequence goes on along the minus strand of CM072077.1, from coordinate 11,035,435 downwards.
GAATAAGATCTCAATATTTGCTTTAAATTCCTAATCCGTAGTGATGCTAGTAACAATGATTTTATATTATAACATCTATAGTCTAAGCACTAGAAGTTTTTTATGATGCAGAAACATCAAAAATGTTTACCCATAATTTTATACCTATATACACACACTTCAATCTACAAACAAATTATTAATAGGACAGTAATTATTTGCTTTATTTTATGTATAATATTATATTCCTCACGCAATTTTGTCTTTGTCGTTAAGAAATACTGACGATAATTATTTTATACTTGTGTTATTATCCAAAAAGCAGAGACTGAAGTTAATACAGACAGAATGACTAAAATGAGTGTTTTCTTTCGAGCTTAATATTAACTTGAACCCTGTACCAAACAATTTGAAAAAAAAAAAACAAACTAATAGCATTAAAATTTCGAGTTACTTAATTTTAGGATTCCGTAATAACGTAGCGAAAACGCCATGTCTATGTGTCACAGCCATTTAACTCAAAGAGTTTTATTATTTATAGAACTATATTTAAAGCTGACGATAAAGGAAAAAAATTGGTTGTCTGTAAAGTCGGTTTACGGACAATAGATTTACGTGATAACGTCATAATTGTCCTCTCTATCGTTTGTTTTATCGTGCCTCTCTATCGCTTGCTACGCGCTCTCGCTTGCACGCACAGGCTCAGGTGGAACGTTACGCGGAACGTTACTATTTTTCATGTGTGTTGCTGGTGTTCATCAATTTATTAAACGTTATCACGTCAAAAAGATTCATAAGCCGCTACACAATATTTTAGAAAGGAAAATACGTGTTATAAAATAATTTTGAGTTACTGTATTTTTGATAAGATTCGAACACTCGCAATGGTTATACGGAACCCTACGTGCGCGAATACGTCTCGCACTTGGAATTTCATATTAGTCAACTAAACATCGATATACGTACTTACAACATTGGACATAAACAAAAAAATAAAACGAAATTATAAAATATCATTAAAATAATGTAAACCACAGTAAATAACAAAACTTTTAACAATAACATGGGGAGCCAGTCTCCCATTAACAAGATAATCTCTGCATATTCACTCTGCACAGTAAATAATGTCTTGTATGAATTTCCTACACAGGGAACTCTATAACTCGACATTTGGATGGACAGTGGACTAGTTTCTAAAATCATACAAAGCTACAATTTGATAAGTTTCTGCACAGAAAAACGAAAATCATCTCTACAATTACCAAAAAAAAAACAAGAAACAGGCAAAATGACAAGACCAGGAAGTTATTTTGCTTTAATAATGCAATGTCATCTGGAACACAGACCAAAGAATAAGTATATATTGACAAGATCCGGAAAATATAAAAAAGTTAAATTGTATGGGTATCATTAGAGCTATACGGTAATCTAGAAAGTTTAAGTTTGAACTTTACTCATCCCTTTGGATTACTTAGATTGTATTACCATTAAAAAAGAAAAAAAAAGTAGAGACAGTTCCACTGTTAAGCCAAATCAGCCAGTTCAAATGTTAAGCCAAAGAGTAAAAAAAAGTAGAGACAGTGGAACTGTTTTTTACTCTTTGGCTTAACATTGATTAGCCAATGAGAGCTACTCTCAACATAAAATATTTACTGATATTTTTTTCGTTAATTATAAAAGGTAAAAGTCGAGTTAAAGTTGTCCCTGCATTGCATTAAAAAAAATTACGCTTCAAATGTCGGTTTCGTTCGCTCGAATAACATTCGCACTCGTACAATAATGTCTTATGACGTATTTTTGTATCTATTATTTTTTATTTAGATAAAATATTATTATTACAATAATAATAATATGCTCTTAATTTTTAATAAGATTCTTTTTTAATATTTTTCATTATTATACCACGCGTAAGTGGCTTCCAATATAATAAAAGTATTTAGTCAATTCCCCAAAAAAATGTAAGTATTTAAAATGTATGGACAATAATTTGAATATTTTTTTGTGTTCGCGACAAAATTCATAATTTAGGCTGCCTTTGCACGTAGGATACGTTGCGAGCATGTGTTCAAACCACCAATCAGATCGCATCATTTTGATATCTTACTATATACACTAAAAAACAAATTAAAACGCAACAAAGATTTACAAAGGTACAGGCATATTTAAAATGGATATCTTCCATATTTTTGTCTTTTGTTTGTATTTTGATTATTTCTTTTTTTTAATTTTTTATTCTGTGGTGAGCAATAAAGAGTTTATCTATCTATCTATCTATATTTTCTCGCAACTACTACACTAAGCTACTATGGCGTTATTTGCGCGTGACGTCACAAACCAATATAGCTATATCTCTGTCTAATCAAAAATATTTATATGCTTGTAACTATGTACTTTGCTATTTGATCGATTTCATACGTTTTTTCATCATTTTATTTGAAGTTTGATCTAGATTCAAGAATTAATTAAAAAAATGAATATTATGATAGGTGTGTTAGTACCCAATTGTTATAATTTGAGGGGTTCAACACACATTATTTGTTATGTCCCAGATTAATGCAAAGGCAGCCTTATTCTGAAACGAAACCTTAATTTACAGATCTCCCGTACCTTTAAAGCTTTGTTTCTTAGGGCGGCACCAGACTGGCTTCAAGTCTTTTGGAGTGGTAAACGAATTTTTACCGTATTTTTAATGTACATTTTTCATCACTTTTTAAAACCGCCGGTCTGTATGCCAATTGAGTTGTTGACGTTTTAACACGTTTCAATCTTGTTTATATAGTAATTATATCATTTTTTGATCTTTTCTTAACAGATAGTCAAAAAACATAAATAATTCTCGTATTCAATACGATAATATCAAATTTTCTTTGTACAGTAGTGTATATCCAAGAGTGAAATCGATTGTCAATACAGTGAATTTAATTTGAACAACATCTTATTTGAATGGTATTTGTTATAATTTAATTTTTTAATCTGGTTATCAGCACGTTCTTAAATATAATTTTCGTTTTATAGGCCATTTTATTTATTCTTTAAAGATTTAACAGTCAATTTACACAAGAAATTTAGATGCCCGAAAGTGGGCGCTGGTGTCTAATCTGAAAATGGACGCTCCTCCACGTATTCACGCTTACATGTTGAACCAAAAAAGTAGTGGTGGGATGTCCATTTTTAGATTTAACGTCCCTATTGCCTCATCAAATCCACTGTACAATACAAAATAGCAAAAACGCCAAACAACATAATATTACAAAATAAACATAACAACATAGTTCATATATGACAACAGAAGTATCAATATCCACTGTACAGTTCCCACCGGGCCTGATTAGGCCGGTGCCCACTACGCCTAGATTCATGAGCGCGGTGCCCACTACGTCTAGGTTCACATGCGTGGTGCCCACAACGCTTAGATACATGAGCGCGGTGCCCACAACGCGTAGACGCATGAGCGCAGTGCCCACATCGCCTAGATGCATGAGCGCAGCGCCCACTACGTCTCGGTTCACGTGCGTGGTGCCCACAACGCTTAGATACATGAGCGCGGTGCCCACAACGCGTAGACGCATGAGCGCAGTGCCCACATCGCCTAGATGCATGAGCGCAGCGCCCACTACGTCTAGGTTCACGTGCGAGGTGCCCACAACGCCTAGATGCAAGAGCGCGGTGCCCACTACGTCTAGGTTCACGTGCGAGGTGCCCACAACGCGTAGACGCATGAGCACGGTGCCCACTACGTCTAGGTTCACGTGCGCGGTGCCCACTACGCCTAGGTCCGCGTAAGCGTCGTGGGCACGTCCGCGGCGGCCAGGCGCAGCGCGGCGCAGGCGAGTGGGCCCCCGCTCGTGCCCACGCCCACGCCGCTGCCCGTGCTGACGGCGGTGCTGGGAGTGCTGGCTCCAGGACTCTCCTCACTGCTGGGATCCATCTGGAAACAGTGTTCCATGCTGTTAGGCAATGGCAAGAATCGATTGCATTTTCAAGACAATTCCCAACGTTAATAAGTCTTTCTTATTGAAAAATATTTTTAAAAACAAGGTTTTATTACAGGGTTTTCCATGGAAAACTCTTTCATACGAAATTTCAGCTAAAATGATTGTAGATATCTGATTGCACATTGATTTGTAAAAGAATCTACCCAAACAAACATTTATATGCAAATTTTGTAGCGTTACCTATAAAAACTAGCTACACCTGTTGTTTTGCCAAACTTAAATTATTTGTAACTGAAAACATCTAGTTTACGTCTATATATAGTACTAGTAGGGCCCGCGTGCTGTCTTCCCGCCTATTAGCCTTCCAACTTTTATTCTCTTCAATATTCGCCGTACATTTTCTATGAAAAAATAAATTCCGCCAATTTGGTTTTTTTTTCTAGTCATCAAATAGACCTTTGGGTCCTGACCACCTCTAGTCAAAAAACCGTTCTTCCATCTTTTATACTTTCCGAGACACCGGCGAAATTAGTTTGGCGGCCATTTTAAATCCGCCATTTTGAATTTTTTTTCAGTTCACTGCCAATTGGATGACGTTTTGAATGATATTTGGTCGAGCACCCTCCATCTATCTTCAATACCCTCCCCATGATCACTCGTCTCAGAAATCCTTAATCATCAACAATTTTTCCTCCGAATGAATTTTTTCTTTCTATACGACCCCATCATTGAAAAAAAATTTTCATACAAAATAGTTCAGGAGAGGTGATCAATGAGTGAGTCAGTGAGTGAATCAGCCCGAGAAAATTAGCTAGTTGACGTCATATTTTCAGATCTACCGAACATACACAAAAAAAAACAGTAAAAATCTGTAAAGCTGTTTCGGAGGAGTTTTCTTAAAACCACTGTGACACTAGAATTTCACATTATTAAGATACATAACATACCGTGAGCGCATGTTTGAGCGTCTCGTACGTGAGCCAACAGATGGCAGCAGCTGGCATTTGATACAGCACGCGCGCCTGCACGCCTCTGAAGAAGGCCAGCGGTCCACCGGCTCGTAACACCAGCGCCGCCGCCGCCGCCAGCCCGTCCGCGCGCGCGGCCGCCTCCTGCGTGTTTAACACCGTCTTGCACACGTCCAGCGGCGTGGTGAAGGCCGCAGCGAGCGCGCCCGCCGCCGCGCCCGATAGCAAGTGCGCTCGCGGCTCGTACGTGCGTCGCGGGTTGAGCGACGACTGGCACCACTCGTACGTAACGAAGTGTAACGCCTGGGAAACGATGACAACTGTTTTTTTATATTTCTTAGCTTTGAGTATATGGATGATATTGGACAGAATGATGCTAGCATTTGCGCGGGCTTTGAGTAACTATTGGGCATAGTGAGGCTAGCTTTTGCGCGGGTATAATTCCATTTTTCAGTATCTTGATGGGAGCTGCGGGAATTAATCTAATACAGCACGCGCACATGTACGCACGTACGCACGCATGCACGCATGCACGCACAGACTCACATAGCGGTGACGGCACGTACCTGGAACGGCACGTTCATGGCGACCTGCGTGCCGTACGAGCGGTAGAAGGCGCGCAGCCCCTCCGCGCGGTACACGTGCCGCGCGCACTCCCACACGCCGCGGTACGGCGAGTTCAGCATCTGCAGCCGCTGCTTCACCACTGAAACATTGCGGTGACGGCACGTACCTGGAACGGCACGTTCATGGCGACCTGCGTGCCGTACGAGCGGTAGAAGGCGCGCAGCCCCTCCGCGCGGTACACGTGCCGCGCGCACTCCCACACGCCGCGGTACGGCGAGTTCAGCATCTGCAGCCGCTGCTTCACCACTGAAACATTGCGGTGACGGCACGTACCTGGAACGGCACGTTCATGGCGACCTGCGTGCCGTACGAGCGGTAGAAGGCGCGCAGCCCCTCCGCGCGGTACACGTGCCGCGCGCACTCCCACACGCCGCGGTACGGCGAGTTCAGCATCTGCAGCCGCTGCTTCACCACTGAAACATTGCGGTGACGGCACGTACCTGGAACGGCACGTTCATGGCGACCTGCGTGCCGTACGAGCGGTAGAAGGCGCGCAGCCCCTCCGCGCGGTACACGTGCCGCGCGCACTCCCACACGCCGCGGTACGGCGAGTTCAGCATCTGCAGCCGCTGCTTCACCACTGAAACATTGCGGTGACGGCACGTACCTGGAACGGCACGTTCATGGCGACCTGCGTGCCGTACGAGCGGTAGAAGGCGCGCAGCCCCTCCGCGCGGTACACGTGCCGCGCGCACTCCCACACGCCGCGGTACGGCGAGTTCAGCATCTGCAGCCGCTGCTTCACCACTGAAACATTGCGGTGACGGCACGTACCTGGAACGGCACGTTCATGGCGACCTGCGTGCCGTACGAGCGGTAGAAGGCGCGCAGCCCCTCCGCGCGGTACACGTGCCGCGCGCACTCCCACACGCCGCGGTACGGCGAGTTCAGCATCTGCAGCCGCTGCTTCACCACTGAAACATTGCGGTGACGGCACGTACCTGGAACGGCACGTTCATGGCGACCTGCGTGCCGTACGAGCGGTAGAAGGCGCGCAGCCCCTCCGCGCGGTACACGTGCCGCGCGCACTCCCACACGCCGCGGTACGGCGAGTTCAGCATCTGCAGCCGCTGCTTCACCACTGAAACATTGCGGTGACGGCACGTACCTGGAACGGCACGTTCATGGCGACCTGCGTGCCGTACGAGCGGTAGAAGGCGCGCAGCCCCTCCGCGCGGTACACGTGCCGCGCGCACTCCCACACGCCGCGGTACGGCGAGTTCAGCATCTGCAGCCGCTGCTTCACCACTGAAACATTGCGGTGACGGCACGTACCTGGAACGGCACGTTCATGGCGACCTGCGTGCCGTACGAGCGGTAGAAGGCGCGCAGCCCCTCCGCGCGGTACACGTGCCGCGCGCACTCCCACACGCCGCGGTACGGCGAGTTCAGCATCTGCAGCCGCTGCTTCACCACTGAAACATTGCGGTGACGGCACGTACCTGGAACGGCACGTTCATGGCGACCTGCGTGCCGTACGAGCGGTAGAAGGCGCGCAGCCCCTCCGCGCGGTACACGTGCCGCGCGCACTCCCACACGCCGCGGTACGGCGAGTTCAGCATCTGCAGCCGCTGCTTCACCACTGAAACACTGCGGTGACGGCACGTACCTGGAACGGCACGTTCATGGCGACCTGCGTGCCGTACGAGCGGTAGAAGGCGCGCAGCCCCTCCGCGCGGTACACGTGCCGCGCGCACTCCCACACGCCGCGGTACGGCGAGTTCAGCATCTGCAGCCGCTGCTTCACCACTGAAACATTGCGGTGACGGCACGTACCTGGAACGGCACGTTCATGGCGACCTGCGTGCCGTACGAGCGGTAGAAGGCGCGCAGCCCCTCCGCGCGGTACACGTGCCGCGCGCACTCCCACACGCCGCGGTACAGCGAGTTCAGCATCTGCAGCCGCTGCTTCACCACTGAAACATTGCGGTGACGGCACGTACCTGGAACGGCACGTTCATGGCGACCTGCGTGCCGTACGAGCGGTAGAAGGCGCGCAGCCCCTCCGCGCGGTACACGTGCCGCGCGCACTCCCACACGCCGCGGTACGGCGAGTTCAGCATCTGCAGCCGCTGCTTCACCACTGAAACATTGCGGTGACGGCACGTACCTGGAACGGCACGTTCATGGCGACCTGCGTGCCGTACGAGCGGTAGAAGGCGCGCAGCCCCTCCGCGCGGTACACGTGCCGCGCGCACTCCCACACGCCGCGGTACGGCGAGTTCAGCATCTGCAGCCGCTGCTTCACCACTGAAACATTGCGGTGACGGCACGTACCTGGAACGTCACGTTCATGGCGACCTGCGTGCCGTACGAGCGGTAGAAGGCGCGCAGCCCCTCCGCGCGGTACACGTGCCGCGCGCACTCCCACACGCCGCGGTACGGCGAGTTCAGCATCTGCAGCCGCTGCTTCACCACTGAAACATTGCGGTGACGGCACGTACCTGGAACGGCACGTTCATGGCGACCTGCGTGCCGTACGAGCGGTAGAAGGCGCGCAGCCCCTCCGCGCGGTACACGTGCCGCGCGCACTCCCACACGCCGCGGTACGGCGAGCTCAGCATCTGCAGCCGCTGCTTCACCACTGAAACATTGCGGTGACGGCACGTACCTGGAACGGCACGTTCATGGCGACCTGCGTGCCGTACGAGCGGTAGAAGGCGCGCAGCCCCTCCGCGCGGTACACGTGCCGCGCGCACTCCCACACGCCGCGGTACGGCGAGTTCAGCATCTGCAGCCGCTGCTTCACCACTGAAACATTGCGGTGACGGCACGTACCTGGAACGGCACGTTCATGGCGACCTGCGTGCCGTACGAGCGGTAGAAGGCGCGCAGCCCCTCCGCGCGGTACACGTGCCGCGCGCACTCCCACACGCCGCGGCACGGCGAGTTCAGCATCTGCAGCCGCTGCTTCACCACTGAAACATTGCGGTGACGGCACGTACCTGGAACGGCACGTTCATGGCGACCTGCGTGCGGTACGAGCGGTAGAAGGCGCGCAGCCCCTCCGCGCGGTACACGTGCCGCGCGCACTCCCACACGCCGCGGTACGGCGAGTTCAGCATCTGCAGCCGCTGCTTCACCACTGAAACATTGCGGTGACGGCACGTACCTGGAACGGCACGTTCATGGCGACCTGCGTGCCGTACGAGCGGTAGAAGGCGCGCAGCCCCTCCGCGCGGTACACGTGCCGCGCGCACTCCCACACGCCGCGGTACGGCGAGTTCAGCATCTGCAGCCGCTGCTTCACCACTGAAACATTGCGGTGACGGCACGTACCTGGAACGGCACGTTCATGGCGACCTGCGTGCCGTACGAGCGGTAGAAGGCGCGCAGCCCCTCCGCGCGGTACACGTGCCGCGCGCACTCCCACACGCCGCGGTACGGCGAGTTCAGCATCTGCAGCCGCTGCTTCACCACTGAAACATTGCGGTGACGGCACGTACCTGGAACGGCACGTTCATGGCGACCTGCGTGCCGTACGAGCGGTAGAAGGCGCGCAGCCCCTCCGCGCGGTACACGTGCCGCGCGCACTCCCACACGCCGCGGTACGGCGAGTTCAGCATCTGCAGCCGCTGCTTCACCACTGAAACACTGCGGTGACGGCACGTACCTGGAACGGCACGTTCATGGCGACCTGCGTGCCGTACGAGCGGTAGAAGGCGCGCAGCCCCTCCGCGCGGTACACGTGCCGCGCGCACTCCCACACGCCGCGGTACGGCGAGTTCAGCATCTGCAGCCGCTGCTTCACCACTGAAACCAGATGAAACCTCGTTAGTACCACAATGTCAAGTACATTGTTCCTTGACAGGTACAGAAGATTCACTCCGCAAGATCATTTAAGTAAATAGCGTCTCTAGCTACGACGCAATAAAGTGCAACATCTCTTATAGGTAATAAGCCAAACACAGGTAGTACCACAGAACCGCAATACGCCGAGAGAAGTGGGCCAAGTGGCATTCTTATGTGGTTGATGTCCAACAAATTCGAACGAAACGAAGTTTTTCTTCCGCGTTTCTGATACGTATCGCTAATGTGTGGAACAACCTTCCAGCGTCTATGTTCCCAGCTAAATATAGAATCTGGGTGCCTTCAATAGAAGAGTGAATAGGCATTTTCTAGGCAAGCGCAAATCGCAATGCATTCTAGAACTTAACATTTCTGTCATGTGTTCCTGTAATGATTGTAGTCAAGGGCAAGCCTATATGAACAATGAAAAAAAAGTGTTTTGACAGCTTACACCCTGCCTCTTTAGATCGTGTTTCTTCAGACATTGCCGACTACAACTGGACAACAAAGCTATCTATGTATATAAGTACCTAGCTTTCGAAATACGCATATCTTCATTGGTGCACTTCTGCAAATTGCAAATACGTGGATTGCTACCATTCCTGATCTTAGAATCAGTGAAATATTAGATTTTTAATGTCTTACATATTCTTCTTGTGCGAATCCATGTATAAACTCGTGTATAACCGAGCACTAAACCAATGGTCTGTGCTTTTATTTATTAAACTACTAGCTTTTGCCCGCGGCTCCGCCCGCGTTAAATTCGATTTTTTACTAATCCCGAGAAAAAATTAAATTTCCTTTTCAATGACCTTTACACCTATTTGCAGGAAAGATTGTCAAAGTAATCTACCTACTTATAGCTGTAGTTATAGATTACTGTTGAAAATTAGGGTTTTGTAAATATCACATGGGAACTATGGATTTTCCCGGGATAAAAGTATCCTATGTTTTAATCCAGGTTATAAGCTATCTATGTTCCAAATTTCAGCCAAATCGGTTCAGTAGTTGTGGCGTGAAGGAGTAACAAACATGTGTATGTTACACAAAACACAAACAAACAAAGTTTTGTGTATATTTACATAAAACTTTCGCCCTTATAATATTATATTATAGTATGAAGTATGATAGTATGAAGTATGATAAGTATAGACAGGTCACAGGATACAACGACCTTTCAGTCTGCATCCCTTAATTCCCATGCACGGGTTCGTCGACCGACACTCATGGCGTCCTTACCGCATGATAACACTATCAGTGGAGTGCGCTTCGAGTTAGAATAAACGTGTTTGTACTTGTGACTTGTGAGCAAACTCATGATAAGCATTTGCAAATACTTCTATTGACAGTAAATGTGTATTTTATTTACGCAATAATAGCTACTTCAAATAGCAATAATTGCCATCGAAATACTGAACTATGGAACGTTCTTTTGTTAGAGATTTTGCTCAATAAATGACGGCGCATTGTCTCGCTGCCCACAGTGCAATAAAAAGAGGAAATATGCCGTCTGTTGCACTTATGGCAGGTCTGCTGAGCAATAGACACCGCCAACCTATTTCATTTTTATTGCACTGTAGCGGTCTTCGATAGATGGCGTAACCAGTACCCTGGCGCACACGCTGACGGAGCTTTCGACGAGCGTGCTATATATAGAAGTTCTGACGTCACACGCTTGGATGACAAGCGGTCCCCAGCCATAACACCTGCCTGGAGGGAAATTTCCCTATTGCCCTAACAACCGGCACAGTGGTGACCCCGCTACAGTAATACGGTGATGTTTAGTTCTGTAGCACCATGTTTAATAGTTGCTGGTCCGTCAATTTGTTTAAACAACCGGGCCTAAGTATCAAACATATGTCAAATATTGTGACAAACCCAAACCCCAGACGTGTGAAGCGTTTGTTTCTACGGATGTTATAGTATTCGCTACACACTCCAGGAAGCTTAGTGCAGTGGAAACGTAAACACTTTACTTACTTTATACTTGGCGATTGCTCTTTGAACAATGGATATTATAGTAATTACTAGCTGACCCGGCAAACGTTGTTTTGCCGTTAGGGGTATTAAAAACTTTACGAATCATTTAAAACTTTATGAATTATTTATATTTACAATTAATTATTGACATTCTGAATTATAATTGACAATATTATGAAAAATGATAATTACAAAAATGATAATATCAAACTACTGACATTATGTACTTATTTTCTTTTTATAAGTATTCATACTCCATAAGGCAGAATGTACAAGGATATTAATTGTTATTGTGACCACCTAATGTACCTACATTCTCATGAATAAATGACATTTATTTATTTATTATTCAAAAAAAATAGATAACCTGCTCTCAGACCCAGTGATCATACACTGAAAATTGCATAACAATCGGTCGAGCCGTTTCGAAGGAGTTTTTAACAAAGTTTGGCGAGAGAATTTTATATATTAGATGATTAAAATACAAATGAGATATACCGTTCAGACTTGAAAATAAACATAATAAGCTAAACAAGATTTAGTTTCAAGACTAAAGCATGTCTTACATGTACTACAAATTAGGTAAGAAAGAATGCCACAGGAGTTAAAATTGAAAGGATATTATCGTATTACGAGAGTCCCATATCCAAAATAAATAGAAGTAAAGTAATTAATTAGAAAAATCGCTGTAAGTAGGCCAAATCCAGCTTGCCCTTGACCAAATTTCATATTATTTAGAACATCTCCGGTTCACCTAATTCGCTTTCGTCTCTCAGATATGGGCATTACTTTTCGCACGTCTGCGACATTTGATCTGAACCCACGATAGCTGATAACCTGCGCTGCTGATATTGGAAATAAGCTGAAATTTAAGCAAAAATGCGTAAATACTTACCCAACAGGAATGGAAATACATACTTGCATGGTATGTATTTCCCTAGTAGTTCTCGGCATATGAACTAAACTGTTCGCCGCACTACTGATTGGGCGAGAAAATTGATAGAATCTTTTGAAACCTTTTAGTCCCAGAGGAGGTATGTCCCGGATTCGAATCCCTGCCCGGACTTATAAGTCCGTAATCTCTAAATTGGCCCAGATCTGGTCTGACGGAATTTGACCAATCAACAAGGACTAAGACCGCAAACGCGTTAACGTTCCGGTATGATGCTGTGGCCTATGTAGCAACTGATAGTAGTAATACGATAAAATTTTCAGTTTCATCTTTATTCAGGTGGCAGGGTATAGTAGGTAATCAAAAAAAAAAATGTTTGCAAAATATAATTAGTGTTCAATTTCCTCTCCTGATTGCCTAATGAGTAATAACAATAGCGCGTGATTTGGACATGCAAGGCGTATGTGATAGCACGAATGCTTAATTGTTTACATTAGATTCTAATATTTATGTAACAAACAAGATAGGTTTGCGCTTGACGACAAACTTACTTAATTTTCTAGAGAAGAGAATTTCCTCCTCTGTATTACCTCTTGAACGATCTCAATTCCAAGTAGCCAAAATAAAAGAGTTTAACATCGTAATGGTGTGATAGGAAGTTGAAAGGGTAACCAAATTGGTTGTATTTGTAAGACAGACTACGAATATATTATGGTCTCATGAGTGCTACCTTTCCATCTATGACGGCTATTGCTATTGGTTAGGACGTTTATTTCCAAGCCACATAAGTCACCACATTCTTCTCCTAAATACCTTCTATTTGCGTTTTCAAGATAAGTACGGTATCGGTTGCTCCTTAGAATGTGCTCCTAAATAGCTGAACTGTCTTCTCACTGAATCAGCCTATAGACGTCCCCTGCTCGACATAGGCCTTTCCAAAAGCACGCCACCAAATACGGTTCTCCGACTTCCTCATCCACCCGCTACCAGCGGCTTTTTTCAGGTCCAGCGGGCAGGTTTTTTTTGCAAGAATATCGATTGCTCTTTAGAATGTGTTCTTAATAGCTGAACTTTCTTCCTACTTAATCAGCCTACAGACGTCCAGTGTCCATTGATGGACATAGGCCTTTCCGCGAGCGCGCCACCACACAAGGTCCACCGCCTTCCTCATCCACCCGCTGCCAGCGACCTTTTTCAGGTCGTCGGTCCAGCGGGCAGGTTTTTCTTTCAAGAATATCGATTGCTCCTGAGAACATGTCCCCAAATAACTGAACTTTCTTCTTTTGGAGCTCAAAATATATTTGGTTTTTCTAGCTCATATCTTTTGGCCTTTATTCAGAGCATTCAAGGGAAGCTCTACATTTCGAAAGTATTTTGTGAGTTGCTCTTGACCTTTTTTTAAGTGTAGCTCTAAATTAGGACCCTGGTTTTCATAGCTCATCTTTTCTCTGGACCCAATTTATTCGAATCATTCTCAAGAAACGTTACATTTTCAAAGCTCTCTTGTAAGTTCTATTTCAACAATCTAATATTCTCTCTTAATGTCTCTAGTATGCCCGTTTATATTCTGAAAGAGACTCGCAACCTGAAAATGCTATTAGACAGATGTAGCACTAGCAAGTAGCAAAGGGGCACCCTCAACATTTTTTTAGTTTAACTTACCAGTCTCCTAATTGCAATAAAAACTAATGGTGCTAATGTTTTCAAAGGTCGTCGGGTACTGCAAGTGCCTTTCTGTCATCATACTATAAATGGCCGTGACGACACATTACAAGTATTGGGACGAGAAGATACCCACACTACGAGTACGTTTAACCACATTTTAACCTAAAGTAATTATAGCCTTAAATAATTATAAATAATTATTGTACTGTCAACTTCAATTACTGTCTCTAACGCATGTTGTAGTTGCATCAAGTAGGTTGCAGTCTCGATACCTGAATTAGCCATAAGCCCTGTTATGCTATAAGATTGTAACCAGTTTTGTGACCCAAATAAAAAAAAACCGCAGACATCCGAATCCGATAAACGACGTCACGATTGTCTGCTTCGCCGCAAAAATTGAGCAGAAAAATGTGTATTTTAATAAGAAACCTCAGGATAAGGGCATCCGAACGATTTATGTAAATCTTTTTCGTACAAGCAAACTGTAGCGCCATCTGTCAATATTCTGTTGGTGGCAAAACAAGCATTTTTGGCACCGATGAACTGGCGACATTTTTTCACACCGTCCGCCTTGTCTAGGGTAAGAGTCTATTATTTTAATAAGTGTCTCTCCGTGCCATCGTGAGCTTCCAAACAGCAGCGAACGATTCCAATTTGAATGCTGATATTTTGTTTGAAATGGATCTTATATTTATTAGCTATCACCGGCACGAAATTTTGTTTTCTCGTTGGTTGAACAGTGTCATAGAAACAAGTTTTAGCTACCGAAAACTATAAAAGGTATTGTAATTTAAAACCTAAGAATTTTAATTCATTTACATTAAACAGGAAAATTAAAAATTTGAATTGTAAAATGGAGTAAAGTACACACAAGTAATTACATATTTAACATTTTGCGGGTATATGTAACTATTTGCATATGTTTTTAAAACGCGTTTCGTATTTAAACAAGTGTCATTGTGTCGATGACGCATGTTGACTTGCAGTCGCGAATATTGTACAGTATATAATCAAACTCAAGGACGTAACACATTGCACGGGTGTATCGGAAGTAAAGGTTCCTTTCCACAATAGACGTATATTCAGGACCCGGCAGATTGCGCGAAAAATGTCGCCAGTTTACTGGTGTCAAAAGTGATTGTTTTTGACACCAACAGCGTCAGTTGTAACCGTTGTAGTTGTGAGGCGGGTGATGCGATTGGCTATAACGATACGGCAGTGCTGCCGGCAAACAGCGACAGACTTCCTGATTGGTTGAGCGGTCCCACCCCGCGTCCCGCAGACCATCAGGAGGGTCAAGTTTAGAGCGGTTTACCTATAATAATATGATATGTATTGCCCCTAAAGGAAATCTCTTATCTATTGTGCAGCGCCTATTGTGCAGCGGTTTCACTCTGAACAGTGAGTGGGTAATAGGTGTACAATGAGCATACCTAATTGAACAATGTAAATACAACAATTAAACGCTTCAAGACTACGTTATCATGGGTATTTGAGCACGTACTGCGCCATATTAGATTACCAACCTGTTTATTTTAGGGCGATTTCTCGATCTTTTTCTTTGAATTTCATTAACACAATATTATAATTATTGTGACGTATTTATCAATTATAAAAAAAAATCCAAGCCAAGTTCGGAAAGCAGGTTTGCACCGAGAAGAACTTTCAAGAGACTCGGCACTTGTTCGTTTCAAAAATGCCATCAGAAACAACTTTTATTCCACAGTGCGAAAGTTTATCATGGTTTTAATATTTTTTGGATTTCGTTCCATTCTATATCACGCATAGAATCGCAATAGGTATATATGGCTAAGGTGCTGGTTGCATAATGCATGTAACATGTTACACTGCGGGTTGTGACCGCATTTACAAAACATACATAACATTAGTAGCGAACAATGGATGTCGCCCTCGGCCTTGAGTCCCCACGCTCAGGATCAGGGGCGTTTGTGTTTACGTAAAATTAACTAACACCGATTAAGTTAATTATTACTAATACTTTTTAATTATATTAATTAACTAACTTCATTATTTATTATGTCACTTAGTGTGGGACACACTTGCGTAATTAAAAGTACTCATAGACGATCGAATTTGGTGCGGCCGGACCACGAACGCGGTCCGCCACCGGACCATATTCGATCGTGTGGCGCACGGTCCGCCGAACATTATTATTATTATTAACGGTTCGGCCGGTTCGGAGCGCTTGCACATCGAACGCGGTGCGGTGCGGTGCGGTCCCGAACCGCGTACGATCGTGTGGACGGCGCACCGAAACATTTGTTGGTTTAGTTGTTATTGTGCCACCATACGCGCGACACGTTGCAATGTGTTCGCATCAATTAAGATTCGGAGTGCCAAGAAGATCACATTGTCTCCTATATACGAAAATCTTCATCATCGAGATCTTTAATGAGACTCATATGACTATACTGTTATCTGTTTTTAATATAAAACTTTGCCCATTCTTTTCTTCTTCTTTTTGTAGGTAATGAGGATGTAGCAACAACAGTTGCTACAACTAATGCGACTTTAGCCTGTTTTAATAGAACAGGCGGCATATTGAGACGTGTTCACGCACTGCTAGGATAAGACAACTGAACGGTTCGGAGTTCGGTGCGGTCGTCTGTTTTGTAGAGCGCACCGCACGGTCCGGTGGTCCGGCCGCACCGAATTCGATCGTCTATGAGTACCTTTACGCCGCAATTTATCTGACAACCAAGTAGACATTCGCGCGTGCATTCAATGCAGTTTACATAACATCAAACGAGACATTATGCGACAAACGCGTAACGGGACCCAAAGTTTGAAGTTTCGGTAGGTCTGTCCCGACCTTTACATAAATTAGCAGACACATTATCAAAATAGTTATCACATAAATAATTTCAAAAAGTGGAAACTTGCATGCCTGAAGTTCTTTATTCTCAAAGGTTTGCGAAGCCTACTAATCCTAACTTTGGCCGGCAAACCCTTGGTCAGTTTTCTGAATTCATCAGTCAGGTTTCTGAGAGAAATCGCTATAGATATACGTCGTGAAAAAAGTCACAAATAATTTTGATAATGGCTTGAAGGTTTAAAAAATCTTGGCAGCTGCATTTTAAAGCAAAAAAATATGGCAGAGAACTTTTAATTAGACAGTTTTTAACGTAAGTAGGCCAAGACTAACTAGGCAAGTAGGTACACATAAACATGTTATTACGATGAAAATTGAAAAGTAGATAATTCTCTCAGGGGAAGTCCGCTGCTAACTCGATTCATGTTTAATTTATAAAATGATGAAAAACTATTTAATAGGTATGGTAAAACGCGCCGTAATAAGTGGATACTTGACTACGATCACACCTGATGGTAAGTGACGATGCAACCGAAGATATTGTTATCGTACTGATCTGGAAGGGGTAAGCAACCCCTAACAGTTTATATACAGCATCGCACCAGAACGCTAAATCGCTTGGCATTAAGGTGGTAACTAGCCGCGGCCGTAGCCTCCCATCAAACTAATTGGCCTGTGCCGGGAATCGAATCCGCGACCTCCTATTCGCGACTCGAATCCGTAGTTAGCTCTATGGGAGTTCGTGGGGATTCTGACAGATACTTTTTGCTTGTATAAAACAAGCCCCTTGATTCTGCAAAAATAATTATAGCTGCGACGAGCTTACATCTATGCAGTTGATTGGTTAATGCTTGCATCAATTAATGCAGGCAAAGCGCCCATTGGTTGATGATGGCCGCGTTGCTATGGTTACCGCGAAGGTTTGCCGATGTACAATTGTAAATAAATAAATCATTTAAAGGCAATGGGATACGCTTTTACAACAAACTTCCTAATGAAATATTAAACTTATCCCTTAATAAGTTCAAAGTCGCTGTAAAACGAAAGCTCGTTAATAAAGCTTCCATAGTATTAAGGATCATTTACATGAATCAAATCCTTGGGAGTGAATGAACTGCTGTATTATAGTTACTAGCTCAACTAGTTTTTAAGAGCATTTGTGAAGTGGTGATAATCGAAAACAAAACCCGGCTGAGTTTGTTGTGGGCTTCTTCTCAGTGCAGGGCGCGTTGGAACCCTCGTAAACTTAGTTTTAAGTCGACTTGTAGTTATCACCGTACATAATATTATGTAACAAATATTGTTGACGTTTTACAAGTGCCTTGTAAGTTAGGCCTATGTGAAACAAATATATTTTGACTTTTGACTTTGACTATATTTGCCGAGAATCATACTTCAGTTTACGCAAAATATTCAGATGAGATCATCCTTTTAAATTCTTTGGCATGAGTAGAGTTTTCCTGTGCACTTGCAGGGTACAGCGCCAGAGTGCAGTTCCAAGAAATCGAGTGCATTGCGGCATATGAATGAGGAAAATAATTCAATTCAACCGCCTGAGTACTTACACGTGCAAGACTACCGATATTTACATAATTTATATAGGTACTATACAATAGGTACTAAAATTATAAAGACAAAAGAAACTGTGAGTGTGTATGAATCTGTGTGTGTGTGTGTGTGTGTGAGCGCGCGCGTGTGTGTTTGTGTGTGTGTCGTCGGACGTTATCTTTTGAATGATTTTTTATACCAACGGACCATGACTTCAGTATATTTTGATGTCAATTTTAATTTGATCGATCCTGAGAAAACGGAGAACAAAGTTAACTTGGACCTTGGGTCTAGGTACGGAACCCTAAATATAAAAAAAAATCCAAATATCCGTTTTAGGTAACGCCACACCACTTCAGGTTATTGTGTCGACTTCACTCGATTGGTTGCATTAAAACGCACTAAACCCTCGTTAGCGTCTGCAGTTAGAGGTTGCGCGACCAACGAGATAATTGAGGACTTACTTGACTTGCCAGCTCTTTTGAGGTGTGCATTCATTTGTGCCTTTAGTAGGAAAATTATTTGCGCTTCCCTATATAAGTACCTACTGACACAAATCTGCTTGTCGAAAGGCAATGGGCGAAATAACATAGAAGTATATCCTCCGCTTTATTACGAATTTGCTTGGATGGTATATACGCATGACTGTGAATTAGCCAATCACAGCTGATACGATACGCTGTACAAACCAATCGTGAGAGTTCGATTTAAGTTACGCGAATATTTGGTATTAATAATAGGGTTTGTTCAAGTTCAAACCAAACGTATGGTTGAAGATATCTGCTTCAAAATTGAGTTTGAAGATTCGACCCGAACACATACATTGCAAGTTAAATAGAAGCTTGTAAAAAGACACTAATATATAATAAGAAACAGTGGCTTTTACTCATCATTGTGTGCGTATCTGCGGTAGTGTATCAAAAAAACTTCGAGTAGTATATGACGGGAGCTCACCTTCAGCAGGATTCGAGACTGCGTCGTGAACCAGCGACGCCAAGCAGCCCGAGAGACCTGAAACAGTAATAGTTGACCGTTAGTTCTTCCAGGACATTTAAGAGAAGAGACCAGCATCCTTTCAAGAGCAAGAATTTCACCTGATGTTAAGCGATATTCCTGTCTATGTCAGATGCAGTTCGTGCCAGAGCGTTTCACAGATAATTTCATCGAAGCACTAATGTTATAATAGTCTTGCATTCCATATGTGAAAGTTTGTGCTTATAAATATTGCCGATTTGTGCCGATAAAGTCACAACTTCTAAAACTATTTGGCTGAAATTTGGCATAGAGATTACTACACACACCGCATTGTTTACTCGTAGTTTTTATTATAGAGGCATAAGGTACGGTTTCCGTAACCAAAACACATGCGGGCGAAGCCGTGTAGCAAACCTTGTATATCGAAATGGCGTAATAATAGTTGATCTATTTTAAACTAATCAGAGTAAAGTGAATCACCGTCCATTCCACGCGATGCATGACAAAAGGACAATTTGTTATAAATTATAATGTCACAGTTATTAGTTTCAAGGACTCGCCAATTCAAACCGCAAATTTAATGCACTCTCTTCTCACATTACGTTAAAGAAAAAAGAAGAAACCCATAATATCTTACAAATACAAAGACATTATATTCTATTCAATGGTAATTCTGCCGATGATGATTTGAGATTTCGACTATCTTTATAGTCTGCGGATAACGGACTACGGTCGCGATAAGAAATGAAAATAATATAAAATAAGAATGAGGAATTTCGTAACATTGATAGCCTATAGTGGTACTCGTACAAGCCCCAGCCACAGATTAAATATTACGCCCGTGAGTCGCGCATTGCGCCCATCACCACAGCCGACATTTATCACGGATTGGACTGCGGTCAAAAGTTGGTCTCTTACCGTGTGTAATGTGGTCGTGCCGATGCCTGGTGAGCTGCGATAGCGTGTGCTTGCTCTGCTCGTACGTGGCGAAGAAGCAGGCGTGTGCTGGACCGGCGCCCATCACCACAGCCGACATGTAGCGGATTGATCTGCGGACAGACGTTGGTCTCTTACCGTGCGTGATGTGGTCATGCCGATGCCTGGTGAGCTGCGATAGCGTGTGCTTGCTCTGCTCGTACGTGGCGAAGAAGCAGGCGTGTGCTGGACCGGCGCCCATCACCACAGCCGACATGTAGCGGATTGATCTGCGGACAGACGTTGGTCTCTTACCGTGCGTGATGTGGTCATGCCGATGCCTGGTGAGCTGCGATAGCGTGTGCTTGCTCTGCTCGTACGTGGCGAAGAAGCAGGCGTGTGCTGGACCGGCGCCCATCACCACAGCCGACATGTAGCGGATTGATCTGCGGACAGACGTTGGTCTCTTACCGTGCGTGATGTGGTCATGCCGATGCCTGGTGAGCTGCGATAGCGTGTGCTTGCTCTGCTCGTACGTGGCGAAGAAGCAGGCGTGTGCTGGACCGGCGCCCATCACCACAGCTGACATGTCGTGAATTGGCCTGTGGACAGACATTGGTCTCTTACCGTTTGTGATGTGGTCGTGCCGATGCCTGGTGAGCTGCGATAGCGAGTGCTTGCTCTGCTCGTACGTGGCGAAGAAGCAGGCGTGTGCTGGACCCGCGCCCATCACCACAGCCGACATGTAGCGGATTGGCTTGCGGACAGACATTGGTCTCTTACCGTGTGTGATGTGGTCATGCCGATGCCTGGTGAGCTGCGATAGCGTGTGCTTGCTCTGTTCATACGTGGCGAAGAAGCAGGCGTGTGCTGGACCGGCGCCCATCACCACAGCCGACATGTAGCGGATTGATCTGCGGACAGACGTTGGTCTCTTACCGTGCGTGATGTGGTCATGCCGATGCCTGGTGAGCTGCGATAGCGTGTGCTTGCTCTGCTCGTACGTGGCGAAGAAGCAGGCGTGTGCTGGACCGGCGCCCATCACCACAGCCGACATGTAGCGGATTGATCTGCGGACAGACGTTGGTCTCTTACCGTGCGTGATGTGGTCATGCCGATGCCTGGTGAGCTGCGATAGCGTGTGCTTGCTCTGCTCGTACGTGGCGAAGAAGCAGGCGTGTGCTGGACCGGCGCCCATCACCACAGCTGACATGTCGTGAATTGGCCTGTGGACAGACATTGGTCTCTTACCGTTTGTGATGTGGTCGTGCCGATGCCTGGTGAGCTGCGATAGCGAGTGCTTGCTCTGCTCGTACGTGGCGAAGAAGCAGGCGTGTGCTGGACCCGCGCCCATCACCACAGCCGACATGTAGCGGATTGGCTTGCGGACAGACATTGGTCTCTTACCGTGTGTGATGTGGTCATGCCGATGCCTGGTGAGCTGCGATAGCGTGTGCTTGCTCTGTTCATACGTGGCGAAGAAGCAGGCGTGTGCTGGACCTGCGCCCATCACCACAGCCGACATACCGCGGATCGGCCTGTGGACAAATATGTCGTTAAGATTGTTTTCACAAATTTGCTGTAAACGTTGACTTGACTGCATTACTGTGCTTCTATCATTATGGATCGAGACATCAGCATTGGAGTTTTGTTTGTTTGTGTTTATTGTTCTCAATTTATTTTTCATACTTTAACACACTTTACTATGTGTTGCATACTTTGGGGTTAGAATAAAAACATCATACTAAATTCTAATATTAACATTATAGAGCGCCTTGACTGGCGGTTGGTGAAATAAATTAATATTTTATGAGTAATAAAATGAAATTTGCGCGCTAAAAGCGTCTAATACCTACGTTTTATTTTTTTTTTCTAAAAATAGATTATATAGAGGCACGCATAAATAAGTAAGCAAATATTTTATTAATATATCTAAAGATGCCACGCATTATTCTGAAGTATACCTGTTGGTGTTCCTCTTTCTTTGAAAATTTTCAATCTTGTCATCTTCCAAAAAAAAAACAGTATTGCCTGGTGTAACTAAAGGCGGGTTTAACACTTGGTAAAATTGACCGTCAAATCATCAGTTTTATCAGTAGTAGTAGTAGTAGTTGTAGTCAGTATTTCACAATCATACTAGAGTAAAATTTCGTATGTGCTCTGTAATAAATAACAATTTAACAATACAAACTTGATATTCTGACCGCAACAGATAAAATTACCACCATACCTACTAGTTATGGTATGATAATTATAATGCATACTGCATTTGCATTCAATGTTTTTTATTTAAATATAACTGAAGATAGCATAGTCATTGTTGTGGTTTTTTGCTCACCATCTATTTATTTATCACAAACATAATACAGAACTTATAAGGAAGACAAGAAAGAGGTAGACCAAAAATTAATTTCATGGGTTAAAAAGTTGAATTACAAACTTGGGAATTTATTTAGATAGTACACTCAGCTGGACTCGACATGTTAGCGAAATCAGCAGGAGAGTGTTTGCGGCTTTGGGTTCGTTGCGTCGCCTTCGAAATTTTCTTCCAATTCCTACCAAAATTATACTCGCACAGACCCTACTCCTCCCTATTTTAGATTATGCTGACGCAAGCATTGTTCACTTAACCGAAGACCAATTGAATAAGCTTGAGAGACTTCAAAATGCAATGATTCGGTTCATATTTGGGTTACGTAAATATGACCACATCTCACATTTTCGTTCTCGTCTTAATTGGTTACCCATTCGACTTCGCCGGAATATGCACATCCTTTCTGTTCTGTACTGTGTTCTTTTTCATCCTTCTGCGCCCCCATACTTAAAAGAAAAGTTCAACTTCGTGGGACAGCCTGACGAGGTACTTCGTTCTGCAAGAAAACTAACTCTAAGGGTGCCCACACATAGTTCGACTTTCTTTGGTAAGTCTTTTACGGTGAAGGCCATAAAGCTCTGGAACGTCCTTCCGCTTGATATCAGGGAGGCCAATTCTGTTTATATCTTCAAGAAACGTTTAAAGGATCACTTTTTGTCTCATCTTCCTGGAGTCAGTGGCAGCTGATCTCTATGCTACTTATATTATATATGTTATATTTTGTCACTCATTAAGTATTTTTGTAAGTATTTTTTTAATTTGAAACATTTATTATTCTATTTGAGGGTTTTGTAATTATTTATTAGAATTCATTATATACATATATATTTATATATTATATTATTATTATGATTATGTATATATATATATATATATATATATATATATATATATATATATATATATATATGTATATATATATACATACGTATTTATTTATATAGTATTATGTGATATTTTCTTCAGTTTTAATTGTTTCTATTGTACCACCTACCTCATTACATTCCAATCACCGCTTCATACCCCGATAGTTGCCTGGAAGAGATCGCTGTGTAGCGATAAGGCCGCCATATGTACATTAGCATAACTTTTGTGTATTTATCAATGTTTTCTCATCTTTTATTGGTGTACAATAAAGAATTTTCTATCTATCTATCTATTGTTATCGAAATAAAGTAAAAGTTTATTGCTGTAGTTGCTGCGTGAAGGAGTATTTCTCCATACAGATTTTGGACATTTCACCTCAACTTTTTGACTTTTGAAAAATCCTTTCTAGCATCCACAGACTTTATAAGGGAGTACGTGTCAAAGAAGTCTCTAAACCCAGCGGTTTAGGCTGTGTTTATGTATCCATCAGTCTTGGTGACTGGTCAGCCAGCCAGTCAGTCA
This sequence comes from Coenonympha arcania, assembly GCA_036785405.1. Taxonomy (NCBI): domain Eukaryota; kingdom Metazoa; phylum Arthropoda; class Insecta; order Lepidoptera; family Nymphalidae; genus Coenonympha; species Coenonympha arcania. The sequence continues at coordinate 11,011,566 of CM072077.1, read as the reverse complement.
GTTTTCTTAAGATACGTTGTCTTTCAAAAAGCGTTTGATATTACAACAGCGATGTTAATAGAGCGTTAAGTTCCCAAGAAGCTGTAACAGTGAAAGTTATAGATAACGCGTTATCGATAGCGCCAGCACCCAGCAGTGAGGTGCTAAGAAGTGACGTAGTGATCGACAGTTAAACAAACAAAGTGTCAATCGTTCACGAGTCGTAAAGTCGTAACCTGTGCATTGACTCTGGTTACGATACGAGCTGTGACGTGGGGAGGTAAACATTGATCAGCTGAACTGTTGTGCAATAACTGTCTGTTATGTGTTTACTTTGCACCTTCGCTGGACGATCTACTGTTCGTAAAAGTCGTTATGAAGATAAAAGGAAAAGGCGACTGACTCTGACTGCAGTTGTAGTCTTCCTGTCATTCTTATGTATCTGACTGAGAACACAGTTGCCAGCGCGGAATTCACGTGATATATTTCGCCATCGGATACGTCATTCCCACACTCATTTTGAATTTCCCCCATACACGTACCGAAAGCAATCTTAAAATTGGAATGATGTCATATTGGTAACAGCAGCTGAATTGTACGTTGATAGATATCAAAATAAAATTAACATAATTACAAGACCATCTGCTAAATGAATTTCGATATCTCAACCCTTCATGAGAGGGTGAAAATATCGAGAAAGTTTAAAGTATGAGAGGGAAGACGTGAGTAAAAAATTATCTAAACTGATAAAGAAAAACATGTGTGTTCAACCCACTCTTGTGTACAAGTTGTTCATCATCGTTTGAACCCATTTTACAGCCCTCAAGTGGGAAGATGTCTCCTCTCAGAATGGGTGTCCCATCGGCCTTACACCATACTGGTCTAGCACACATTGGCTTGTTTCTCTACTCTGCCAAAAAGCGTGCGTTTTATGTCTCGCAGGCGTCAATTAAGCTCGTTAGTGCATTCTTAATAAAGGTTACTTTATGGTAATGCGTGTATCAAAGCCATGTATGGCAAGCCGTATGGTACATAGTGGTATGGGTACAATATATGAAGCGCGTGGCATGACATGGTACGGTCAAGGTCGGTCTGCGATTATATTACATTTTACAATCGATACGATCCATGGGAATTCAGAGACTGACCTTTGAGGCTTTGACAAATGTTTGGGGATCTTAAAGGACACTAGGGTTGTACTAAGAAGATATGAGGCCTTCCAATGTTACTTTGGAGTCCTGCTGAATAGATAGCTTCTTTTTTGATCTTTCTAGATCTTTATTGATGGTTGTACCCAGTACTCTTGAAGAATGAACACATGTAAAAGCCACAAAAACTTCAAATGAAATATTTGTTAAGTACCTACATTGTAACTTACGATAGACTATATCTAACGACGTTATTCTAATTTTTGTGAGTACATTGCTATTGCTTAAAGAAAGAAAATAAAGAAAAATTATTTTTATTTCATAACATTATGCCACGCATAAAAACAATGTGCACAGTTATGAACTAAAACGATGACTGAAGCTTCCACCACCTGGGCAACAAATACTAGATTAAGTATTGCCCAAGTGACGGAAGCACCAGACACCGCTTGTCTTGTGTGAAATAAACCAGAAATGGGCCCCAAATCAGCATGGTGCTGTGTGCCCCATGTAAGCATGGGAGCACACATCGCTGATTTTCAGTTGGATGCTTTCTTGAAGACCATAATCTTTGACAAATGATTTCAAGTCCCTTGGGTCGGTCGATACATATTATAAATAGACGCCAGTCGGGTAGTTTTCATCAGACTACAATATAACCTTGAATGGTCTCGGTTATTGATTTTCAACTAAATAATAGGCATTGCGTAGGAAATAATTCGAATTCTTTTATCATTGGTTGGTGGAGGGTCTGTTAATAGCAGACCCTAAAGCGCAATAAATTACCTTCTTCAGCTGATTTTAAGTTAACAGTGCGGCATAAATTACTATAATACTATAGTTTACAGCACACAACTGCAATTCTGCGTTGTAAAAATATCATCTAATGATGCTCCAGTGTCGTAGCGAAACGAACGTTGCGTGTATGTATGATGTAGTTCCAAGTTTTGTGTGGTGTTGCATATTGGTTTGGTGATAAGACTTCCTAGAGTAGTTCTTTGTTTGCCTGGGAAGGTGGCGATATGCCTAATATTTTACTCTACAGATTTTTTGTACGGATTATAGTAAAGGGGCCAGGCGGTCAGGGGTTTAATACCTTTGACTTTTCAGAGTTAATTGCGTATGTTGAAAGTAAATACCGTTTCCTTGAGTGAAGGAAAATATCTTGCGGAAACCTGCATGAATGAGAATTCACCATAATGTTTTCAAAGGTATGTGAAGCCCACCAACTCGCACTTGGCCATCGTGGTGGGTTATGGCCAAACCCTTCACATTTTGGGAGGGGAAAAAAAGTTCCCGGGACATAAAAAGGTCGAATTTCATGACCATGGAAATCTGCAAAATATGGATAGACCACTACTCAGAGTAAAGTGTTGGAACTAATGTTTCCTGTTGCTAAAAGTGATGCAAACGTTATGAAACCAACGGGGCAGTCCCCAGCAAGAGGTCGTGCATCAGTTGCTACTACCTACCGCCACTTCTCGAGCTCAGTAAATAGTTAAATACTTAGTTCCGCGCGCTTACTATTGTGTGTGATTGCTGATCAATGATCATACAGTAAGTGGATGCGATCACGTTTTATTTATGGTAACATTGTAGGCACAAATCACCTATTACAGCTGCAACAATGTATGTGTTGTTATCGGCATTAGCTACAAATTACAATGGCTGACCGTAATTATTGGAAATGAGGATCGAACATCGTTCACAAACAACTGTATCAATGCATTCCCCTATTACCCTATCATTTGAAATCCTGATGCGAAGTAACTTACTGACTTACCTAATCTTTTTTCGCTGGGAAATGCACTTTGGCCGGCTATTGGGGAACCGTTGATTGGAGAGCAGACAGAATACCTCAGCGATTCCAGATAAAGTGCGAAAGGGTCGTGGAAGCATGCACTTCGATGTGCCAATACTAACCTTATCTCACCAGGGCTTGATCTTCGATGCATTTTACTGCATATACAATACATACGTATGCACAGCCAATACGTCTTGTTATGGATAGACATTAAGGGGATTTATTGAATTTATTTTTGTCTTTCTCACTCTCACGGAGATTTGGTAGGTGCGACATGCAGCGTCGCGGAAAAATATAGCAGAAAAACGACGTTTTACCTAATTACTCAAAAACTAAGCCAGTTATCAAAAATCTGTTCTAAGCGTTTTAGGATATTATTATTACCGATACATTAAAACAAAAATTACAATTACATCCATTGTAGTTTCCGATAAACTGAGATTTTGGAGCAACTTTTGGGAGAACTTTCTATCGAGAAAATTTTATCCAATCGTGTTTCTGCTTCTAAGCGATCTTAGATTAAAGACCCAAAATACATGACGTGTAAATTTGAAAGTAATTGTCTTTATAGTTTTTGCATAAAACTTCATTCAAAATCGCTAAAATACTGCTTCTAGGCCGTTAACGCGTCACCACGAAAAGCACCTTCCACATCCTCTCCCATTAGCTGAACTATCCTGTCAGCTTCCTGTTCAAAATATGGCCTTACCAGTTCCAGCATATTGAAGTCAGAAATAATAACTGCTCGATAAGGCCCGTATCATATTTCATTCTGGTCAAATAATGTATAACGGACCTCTGCAAGCTGGTCTCAGTTCTTCGTATGTCTTGCAAAAATCCGAAACTCTGTGTTCTGAAACGCTACACGCCAGTGGAAGCTGTCTATTAGGATGACGGCGAGAATTCGCGTGCACCAAATTGCAACCTCCGGGCATTGGACTACAAGCAATGAGTTAACGAGTGTTCTATACAAACTTGTCTCAGACTCTTTCAGGCTAAGACCATTTTGGCCATATACCACCGATGGTTAAGGGCATTCACGTTTGAAAACTAGGAACAAGCATTCTGATCTCCTCCTGGTTTTCTTTTACGACTATGTGATATTCTTTATACACTACAAGTAACTACTTGACCGCAATAATACCTCTTACGGTTGCTATGCAGCATTGCACCGGAATGCTAAATCGCTTGGGTAAAAAAACCACGTGCAACTGCAAGAAATCAGAGGTCAAAGCATCCCACGATTTTCCCATGTTCCAAATTCGAACCTTGATTACGACTCAGCTTGGGACACTATTATTTAAACGCGTCAAATTAGTTTAGTTTAAAGATTTTGCACTTGAACAGAATTGGTCGTCGTTCGTCGTTTCAGCCGATAGACGTCCACTGCTGGACACAGGCCTCCTGAAATGACCGCCAAACACCAGGACTTGGCGCCGCTTACAGCCGGCAACTCCCCGCGACTTTCTTTATGTCGTCCGTCCACCAGGTGGGGGGTCAACCGACACTGCGCTTCCCGGTGTGGCCGCCATTCCAGCACCTTGGGTCCCCAACGTCCATTGGTCCTACGAGCTATGTATGCCCATTGCCACTTCAGCTTTGCGACACGTTGAGCTATGTCGGTTACTTTGGTTCTTTTACGGATCTCCTCATTTCTGATTCGATCGCGCAAAGATACTCCGAGCATAGCTCTCTCCATCGCTCGCTGAGTGACCCTGAGCCTTCTTATGAGGTCCAATTACAGAATTGGCACCAATGTTTATGCCATGTAAATTCCCATTTGAATAGAGAACTGCTGATAAAGTGTATGTGAATGAACTGCCCAGATGGCAGATAAATGATTAATTAATTATTAGCTATTTATACAATAATTAATACTAGACGAGTGTCTACCGACATTTACCGGCCGGCGAGGCAAGGTGAACCATGCACGGCCGTCTTGCTATTACAATGCAAGAGAACATTGTCTTGATATTTTCACAAAATTTCGTCTTATTGCAAAAAAAGAAACGGAAATTCATCGCATTTTAGAAAGTCGTCACGGACGTTGTATTTTCGAAAAACCTGCCATCAACACTACCTACCTACAAGCTACAATGTTTGTAGACAATAAGCAATATGAATGTTTTTGAAAAACATCCATTTACAATTTGCACCAATCTTTGTAAAGACTAATTTACTCACTTAATTATATAAATCTCACTCGTATCATTACCTATTTTTGGTAGTTGACTAGTACTCAGCCCATCTCGCCCATGTATTAGAAGAACATACAGATTTAATAAAAGCAACTTTGCCCTACATGTATGGACTAGACATAGTTTTATACTGTGGTTTTAAAGCTTAGCTTTGCTTAGAGGTACACTTCAAATATATTATCGCTTATTCAGCGAATAACCCTAATACAGGGTGTTTATAATATTATGCGTTACTGACAAAGATAACTGAAAAGTGACGCAATCTCTGCATTGATAGTTACAGTCGGTCGCCGTGTCAGTCCCTAAACCTTGGCGTTATCAGTTTACAGGTTCGCGTTATCATTATCACCTCAATGGAGTATCAACTTAATGTTGACTCTGCTACACTGCATCTGCACTACTTATAATATTGTTAGAAAGAGATATCAATAGCCCCGAATTTCTGGAACGCTTTTTGATAAAACGCTTTAAGTTGCGGCACTGTTTTATGGAACGCTACAAGATGAGTCTGTACTATTTGAAACGATCGCTCTTCTCACTCTAAGGAAAATTTTGTGTGGGTACGACCCGGCAAACATTGTTTTGCCATTAGGGATATAAAAAAATAGCTTACGACCTACTCTCAGACCTACCGAGCCACAGTACCGAACACACAGAAAACTTTAAACAGTCGGAAAATAGGTTGTAAACTATTTTTCGTACCCCAAAGAGAGAAATAATTTTAATTTAATTATTTTTTGCCCGGTCAGCTAGAGCCATTATATCAATATTATTATTGGATTTAATTTTCATTGTTTCAAACTAAGGCAAGAGTTTGTATACGTGTAGGTATGTTTGTTATCTCCACGCCACAACTACTAAACCGATTTGGCTGTGATAGATTATACGGGATAAGAGTTAAGACATAGACTAGGCCGTCTAGCAAAAGCTAGAATATATATTTAAAATAGGCTCGCTAATTTAATCAGCGTTTCAGAAAGTGGCAACCAACCGACCTAGAGCAGTTTTTAATGTATTTGAATGATAATAATAATATTATGACAGATTCCAAATCATCACGAACGTCGCGGCCTCGCTGGCTTGCAGACGTTTTTACTTGAATGCGTTGAAAACTAAATAATATTCCCATTTTATGAACATTTCCGTGTGCATGTTTTTGTCGTTAAAATTTATAGTTTTTCCAATCGCAGACTGCCGCAAGAAGCGCATATACATTTTAAAACAATTTAATACAACATTTTAATACAAACTTCCTAGTGAAATATTAAATTTATCCCTCAAAAAGTTCAAAGTCGTTGTAAAACGAAAGCTTGTTAATAAAGCTTACTATAGTGTTAAGGATTATTTAAATGAATCGAATCCTTGGGAGTGACCTGCTTTAATTTTAATTATACTAGCTCAACTAGTTTTTAAGAGCATTGTGAAGTGGTGATAACCGAAAACAAAACCCGGCTGAGTTTGTTGTGGGCTTCTTCTCAGTGCAGGGCGCGTTTGAACCCTCGTAAACTTAGTTTTAAGTCGTCTTGTAGTTATCACCATATATAATTTGTAAAATATATCATATTGACGTTTTACAAGTGCCTTGTAAGTTAGGCCTATGTGAAATAAATATATTTTGAGTTTGAGTTTGAGTTTAAAAAATGACATCATTTATTAGGTAGTAGCCTATTAGGTACCTTGATAGTAGGACTTTTTTTTTGTAAGTTCCATCCAGATAAATACCATGGACCACCGCAGTGTCAGATAATCTGGCATTGCGGTGGTCCATACCATATACACTGTGGTGGTGGTACCACGAAATATTAAACATTTGGCGCCACTGGCACTGACTGTATCTTATAGGTAGGTATAGAAAAACGACAAATGACCTCGAGATCTATGTGATTATTGTTTTTTTTTTTTTTTGCTTGAGATAGGTATATAAATAGTTATGATTTTTTATTTTTTGTCGATTCAAAGGAATAAAAGCAATTTCTACCTGTATTTTGAATAAAACGGACTAATTCCTATGGGCAAAAAAAGCAAACTTGATGAACGATTTAAGTCTTCCAGGAAATAACTGAAGTTTTTTTTATTAAATTCTTTTTATGCATTACTAGTTAGTACTTGACTGCGATCTCACCTGATGGTAAGTGACGATGCAGCCGAAGATGTTATCGTACTAACATGGAAGGAGTAAGTAACCCCTAATGAGTTCAATTAATCTTTCCGATGGTAAAATGTCGACATATGCATTGTCAGTAGTCAGTACATAAAATTGAGTTGATGATTTCTTCGTCTCTTGCGGGTCTTGCGACAGTGTGCGATCATAGTGACGGGATTGACAATAAAGGCAGCCTTAACCTTTCACTATCGTAGACTTGGGCGACAGGTCGCTCTCAATAGTTACTTGAAGAACATCTGTGGCAGAAATAAAGGAAACCTCTTGTTTTTTTACAATAATTAAAGTACCTAATTTAAGGGAAATATGAGATAATACAGAGACAAATAAAACATCAGCTGTAGGTAGTCATTATAGCTCTGCACTGAAAATTGAAATGTCTTTTGAAAAAAGTTTTGTTTTTCTTTTTTATAACAAAGAATGATGACACTAGCAAGACGTTCACCTGATGTTAAGTGATACGCATGCTCATGTCAGAAAGAAGTCAGTTAATATCGTCATTATAATAATATCAGTTTGAAATAAACAGTAACAATAACAAATTACAGGATCGCTTCAGGAAATATTTCTACACCTGCAAAAATATTTGAGATACAAACATTAACAGCGCAGATCCAATAAGATTCATAGAAGTTTCCATATTCCTCTTTATTTATATTTCTGACTGCCATTATGAATGTGTGCGCAGATGCGCTCTGAAGGTGATCATGCTTTTGATAAAATGATGATATGCATATTCTTAAAAAAATCCTAAATATATAAAATCCTAAATATTTTTTTCTTGTTTTTTTTTTTTATTTTTTACAAATGTAGGTATTAAAAAACGTTTAATGCGTGTGCGGAATTTTCATTTCTTCTCTATTAAACCGCGCCTTCGGCTTGGGTCCACAAACCAGGTCTCGTGAAAATGTACTAGATCCAGCGGCTTCACACGCGCTATTGCGAGAACCGTGGATTTTCCGGGATTTGCTAATACTGGGCATAATCTATCTTGAATATCATATCAATATCTTAATCGGCAAGGAATCGTTAACACGGGCAAAACTGCTCAGTTTAGAACACCGACGCAGTGTTGCCTGTTTAGCGGATTTTAACAGGATATATTTTGGAGAGTGTGCTCAAGAACTCCACAACTTTGTACCTCCTTCACCTTTCTACCATAGAAGCGCAAGACGCCGAGAGAAGTGGCATCCTTATGTGGTTGATGTCCAGCGCACTAGAACGAATTTTCCTTTCACGTTTCTGATACGAACCGCTAAAGTTTGAAACACCCTTCGAGCTTCCGTGTTCCCAGCCAAGTATAATCTGTGTGCCTTCAAGAGAAGAGTGAATAGGCATTTTCTAGACATGTGCGCTCCATCCTAGACCTCATCATTGCTGTCCATCAGACATAATTATTGATTATAATGCTGTCTATCAGTCACACATTACATATAATACAAATATTTTGGTTTGTAAAGTTCCATATAACAAATGTCTAAATGTGTCAAAATTAAATTATGTGCTGAAATTTATTTGTAAAAATTATGAATATACAACTTTTATGGACGTAGATTATTCTCGATTTGTGCCTTACAGTCAATTTGTTTTAAATCAATGCCAGAATTTATTACAAGATATATTGCGTATTAATTACCGGACAAACTTTACAAAATACCAAAATTGCCTACAGAATAATAAAAATAAAATTTTGATTGACAAATCTACGCAGACTGATGAAATATTGCAATCGAATGAAGATGGGCAGTTTGTAAGTGAATTAAATATTAATACATCGACTCCTACTTTCACTGGTAAAGATTTTTTTCGTTCCTAAACATTACATTAATGTCATACATCAAAATATAAATGGGTTGATTTCTAAGTCGGACTTATTAACTACTCATATTAATGAAATCGAATCGAATAACAATATAACTATAGATGTATTATGCATAACAGAACACAATATGTTACATATTGATCAAACTATACTAAATATTCCAAATTATACACTTGCATCTCAATATTCCAGAGAAAACAGACATGGAGGCTCATGTATTTTGGTAAGGAATACGTTGAGATATCGGGCTATCAATGAAATAAATAATTACTGTGCCAGAAATATATTGGAGTGTAGTGCTATTGAATTGGTTGATCAAAAAATAAAAGTCCTTTGTATCTATAGGCCTCCAAAGAGTGATCCTGTATCAGTTGAAACTTTTTTTAAAATTCTTAATAATATATTATTAAAATTTTGTTTGGGCAAATCTAAAGTAATTATTTGCGGAGATTTCAATATCGATAGGTTAAAAGCTAACTCCATATCTACCAGGTTAGAACAATTATTTAGTGGTTATAACATGAAACTGGAACTGAATAAACCAACAAGACTAAAAAGTGCTACTTGCATTGATAATTTTGCGCACAATTTTAAGGGCACAAAACATCAGATTCTAGAGCTGGCATTATCCGACCATACTGCCCAACTACTCCAATGTCGGGTTCAAAATATATGTGTGATTCCCTATTGGTATGTATATAGACGTGACTTAAGTCGAGACAATATGACAAAATTTTTAAATCACTTGAATTGCCTGACTTTTTCCGAATGTTACACCACAGACGATCCGAATATAGGGTTTGACATGTTTTTTGATTTATTTAAATTATTGTATGACTTATGCTTCCCAATAATAAGAGTCAAAATAAATGCAATTCAAAAACCAAGGTGGATTACAAAAGGCATAAAAAAATGTTGTGTGCGTAAAAGACAATTGCTATGGACATTCAGGAAAAAGAAAACTGAAAGTAATAAAATAATTTTTAAAACTTACTCCAAACGCTTGAAAAAAGTTATTTCTCTCACCCAAAAAGCTCAAAATAACTATTATATAAAGACTGCTCCAAATAAATCAAAAGCTACCTGGAGAGTTATACATAACCCCAGTAGTAAGCTACCTGAACACAACATCGAAAAAATTAAAGTAGATGATAAATTAATAACTAATCCATCTGATATAGCGCACGAATTTAACAATTATTTTGTAGGAAATGTTGACTCTTCCTCAGCTTCCTTTGCTAAATCAAAGATTAAAATACCCAGCACATGTAAATCTATATTCTTGGGTCCGACTACGCCCACTGATATAATGCGTTACATTAAAGCGCTAAAGAATACCGGCAGCACAGGATACGACGACATATCTACAAAGGTTATAAAATTTGTTTCTCCGAGTATAGCCCATATACTCAGCCACCTCATAAATCTCTCTATTTTATATGGAAAATTTCCCAATAAATTAAAAATCACCATTATTAAACCTCTATACAAGAAGGAAAGTAGAGAAAATATGTGTAACTATAGGCCTATTGCACTAATACCAGTAATATCGAAAATATATGAAAAAGTTATATATGATTGCATCTATGGTTATTTTGATAAAAATGATTTGTTCGCAAGTCAACAAATGGGCTTTCGGAAGAGCTGTTCCATAAATATGGCAATATTTAAATTTATTCAAGGAATTATGTCCAGAGTGGATAAAGATGCAATAACTTGTGCTCTTTTTATGGACCTAAAAAAGGCCTTTGACTTTGTCGACCATAACATTCTACTTAATAAAATGTATAATTATGGGGTAAGAGGCAACGTCTTAGAATTGTTAAAGTCATATTTAAGTGATAGATCTCAGATGACTAGATTATTAAAAATTGACTTAAAATCAAAATCGGAAATAGCTTTCACATCTAGCCCCCAAGTTATCCAACGTGGAGTTCCACAGGGCAGTGTGCTTGGCCCTCTGTTATTTATTATATATATTAATGACTTTCCAAATTCAATTGAACATCCTATTTTCATATTCGCTGACGACTGTAACGTACTATTTAGTGACGAGGGTAAAACTGATCTCGAGGGAAAAATTAATGACACACTGACAAGTATAGTAAATTGGGTTACAGCAAATAAATTAATATTAAACTTTGGAAAAACGAAATTTATGACATTTGTAAATAAAAATATGAAACACCCTTTACTACAGATTCAGTATAAAAAAGATACTGTAGAGGAAACTGCATCGATAAAATTCTTAGGACTTGAAATTGATCAAGATTTTAGTTGGAAGGCACAAATCGAGACCGTTTGTCTTAAATTACAAAGATTTTCATATGCCCTTTACATGCTCTCAAAAACTGTGAATAGAGAAACACTATTAGTCGCCTACAATGCTTATGTTGCCTCAATACTAAGATATGGTATAATTTTTTGGGGTAACTCCGTAGAACGAGAGCACGTATTCAGGGCTCAAAAGAAATGTATTCGGTCAATATGCGGCTTAAAACAAACAGATAGTTGTAGACCTTATTTTAAAGATCTAAGGGTCCTAACAGTACCCTCTCTGTACATTTATGAATCTTTGTTATTTGCGAAGAAGCACTTATGTCTGTTTAAGAACTCAAGCCGTGAACGCCATAAACATAAGCTACTAATTCCTCCTTCAAGAACGGCCAAATATAGTAATAGTGCGTATGTTATGTTGCCTAAACTTTATAATAAATTGCCAGCTGAACTATCAAAAATAGATGAAATCAATGTGTTTAAAAATAAATTAAAGGAACATCTTCTGATTAAATGTTATTATACATTAAGCGAATACTTAAGTTAATCTTGTTCTTAATTAATAAAATTGTATTTAAAATAAATTTGTGCCTATGTTTGAATATAGAATTTTGTAATAATTAATTAATATGACATTTTGTGATAATGATTGACATATATATTTTGAAGTTCAATATTGCACACCTGAAAAGGTAAACTCTGTTAGCCTTTCTTTAATTATAAGATCTTCATTTGTACATGTAAGAGTTGACGCAATAAATATATTATGATTATGATTATGATTATTATATTTACGCACATACAACATACTACTTACTACTATTAGTGCAGACCATAGACTAAACTCTGCTTAAAAATTTAAGAAGCTTGAGTAACGTTGGCATGATAAGTTATATAGACCTTCACCGTAGCACGTAGTTTGATAACTGATAACAATGTGTTGTTGGTACTGTAAACTGATAACGGATCCCGGAGTTACTGATGCGGCTGGCAGGTCTGGGTAAGACCGTAAATAAGACAGAGAGCGCAAGCTGCGCAACCGGCGGCTTATGATCCCTATTTTATTTACCCGCGTGCAGCGAGGTATTGCGACCAGTATACACCGACAAAAGACATGTTCCCTGGACAGGGCAGACGGCGCGGCGCGAGGAAAAGTCACTAGTTTATCGGTGCCAAAAATGCTTGTTTTTCCACCAACAGTGGCCACGCTGTAGTTCGCTCAGCAGCCACCTATAGAATTTTGACAGATGGCGCTACTGTTTCCTTGTGCGAAAAAGGTTTACGTAAATCGTTCGGATGCCCATATCCTTAGGTTTCTTATCCGTGACACCGACACAACTAAGTTCTATGCTTAATCATCATCATCACAGAAACGGATGTAGAGTTACGACCGAACATCCAATAATATAGAGCTCGATAGGAAAACTTAAATATGTAAAAAAACATGCTTAACTCGACACAACTTGAGAATTTTCTTTCGCAGTAAGTAAGTCTACTTTTTTTTAGCCCATGCCTAATTAAGTGAATTTCAAGTTTTTATACCCCGCGAAAACGTAGTAATGTCATCAGTCATCAGGTTATCACAGATCTCATCTAACCTTGGCGCGAAAAACTTATTTAACGAGCGTACATGTAGGTACTGAATACCTAATACACTTTAGTTAAATATATTCCTACAATAACATCTTATTTTTTTGTAATGTATAAAATACACGTGTTTGACCAAACTCCTCCGAAACAGATTGAGAGATTTCTCTAAAATTTTGTGTACATTCTAGTAGTAGGTCTGAAAATAGGTCGTAAGCTATTTTTCATACCCAAGTATATCTATGGCAAAACCACGTTTGCCGCGTCGGCTAGTGGGTTTAATTTTTACTATTTTGGTATGGAACCCTAAAAATTAAGACAACTGTGCAGAAACTTTACTCCTTCACGCCAAAACTTCAGAACCGATTTGGCTGAAATTTGGAATGGAGGAAATCCAAGGAAATTTTCAGTATATTTCCTGGATTAACACATAGGTTATCCCGGAAAAATCCATGGTTCCCGCGGGATAAGTGAAAATCCTAAATTCACGCGGACGGAATCACGGGCGTTTGCTAGTATACAATATACATCTACTTGGGAAAGTCCCAATGCGATGCGTTGTACTGAATCTATGACAGTAGAGCAAACTGCAATGAGAACAGTACCGAGTTGTGACGTCACAGTCTATTCCTATCCTGCAGTGGGATCCCCGTGCCAACTGCCAACTCGCCTACTTTCACTTTCCGACTAACTGCATTACCTACACCGATAAGAAAGCTCAGGATATGTGCATCTGTACGATTTACGTAAACCTTTTTCGTACAAGCAAACAAAAGCGCCATCTGTAATAATGATATAGGTGGCTGCTGAGCGAACTTCAGCGTGGCCGTACTGTTGGTGCCAAAACAAGCATTTTTGGCACCGATAAAGTCGCGACATTTTTTCGAAAATGAAAATGAAAATGAAAAATCTTTATTTTCACATAGGCCCAATTTATAGGCTCTTATGAAAAGTCAAGTCTACCGCCGTTTGCACCGAGAAGAACTGGCAAGAAACTCGGCACTTGCTCTTTTCAAAAAAAATGTCATTATATACAATTTCTTAAATAATATCAATAATTATTACATAATTTTTAAGATATCTCGTGAAGAGATGGAAATATATCCCTATCATTCCAACAATTCTTGTCATTGAAAAATTCTTCAATAGTATAGTAACCCCGACTGATTAGATGTTTTTTGACAGTAACTTTAAACGTGTGTAAAGGTAAGTCCAAAACAGACTTCGGGATCATATTGTAGAAGCGTACACTCAACCCCACAAAGGACTTCTGTACTTTACGTAAGCGGTGTGGTACTACAACTAACTTGTGTCCGCCATTTCTAATTGGACGGTTACTTACATCTATACGTTGCTTATAATTATTAATGTTTTGACGTACAAAGAGTAAGCAATTATAAATATATTGAGATGCCACTGTAAGAACACCTATTTCTTTAAATTTTTGGCGAAGAGATTCGCGTGGCTTCATTTTGTATATAGATCTAATTGCTCTCTTTTGCAATTCGCGGGTACATGTCTATTACTACCAATAATTTCATTGCCTCCCGCTGTGTTTCAGAGAGCACGTTAAGCCGTAGCTCAGCTTACCATCATCAACATCTGTGTACGCAATTTGATTTATCATTTAAGTAGCAGTATTTTAGTAAGATGTCTACGACGAAGCTCGCAATGCTGAAGTGGTGATGGAAGTCAAGAAACTACTATTTTGCCACAGTCCGCAATATCGGATAATTGTTTCGGCATGACACCGGAGCATCATTAGGAGATGATGACTCGCTAGATTCGTTTTTGGAATAATTGTGTGATGCTGTGAGGGGTCATACCATGATACAAAACAAATCTTCATCTGATGATACAGCAGACTACAGCAAGAGTTTTATTAAAGAGTCTTGGAATACAAAATGACACCTTTGATTCGGTATAATGGTAATGAAAGTGGAAAACTGGACATTGAATGAAATGAAGATAAGACCCCCGTAAGTACCCCCTATCTCGAAAAGCCGTTTGAGCAGAGCCCTAAGTCGTGAGGAAATGTTGATCTGACAGCAATAAAAACATACAATGTTTGAGATCACTTCAGCCCTATGTTGTCAATGTCGGCAGTGGACACCCATTGGCTGATATAATAATGATGATAAGGGATAAGGAAAGTAGTACCTGAGGAGTCCCTCCCGCTGCACCATGTAGCGGAAGGTCTCTGTTATGCTGCCGTTGTGCGCAGAACGCAGCGACTGCATCCGCGTCTGAAACAAGCGAAAAACACCTTTATATCGTGCGCATTAAGGTTTCGATTAAAAATCCTTGCCTGCGGCTCGCGCTCCTTATTGGCTTTATGCTATATTGTACATATAAACCGTAAAACGTGGGATATTTCGCTCTCGCTCCCTCTTAAAAGCCACGCAAGTTATTTATTGATAGGCTTGCGCTTGACTACAATCATGTCTGATAGACAGAAATGATGAGGTCTAGGATGGAGTGCGCTTGTCTAGAAAATGACTATTCACTCGTGAACAAGATTATACTTAACTGGGAACACAGAAGCTGGAAGGGTGTTCCACACCTTAGCGTGAGTGTTACAAAATTCCATGAAAACCATGAATTTTCCAAAAGCTTATGCGTATCTAGGGTATAACCTATCTCCATTCAACCACCATACAAAATATAACCAATGGTTAAAATTTGTAACAAATATCAACCAACTTGTTCCAAATTTTAACTGTTGGTTGACTTTTAAATATGTAACAAACAAGTGGAAAATTAAAAAAATTTAAAACACCCACGACTTTTGCAGACTTGTAATTGAAAAAGGATTAAATAATTTTTTTTAAACTCCCCGACTAAAGGAAAGTAAGAACTAAGAACCTATCAGTATAATTACAAATCCAAGAAAATCCGCCGGAGCTGCTGTGTCCTGCCTGTGACGGATGATGGTGCTGTTTACCAGTTGATGACTAATTCAATTTCTTGATACTTCTCATATACCTACCGGCAATTTATCAATGCTCACTAATTTCATTAATGGATATTGGAAACGAAAATAGCAATGGCAGCTCCGACGGATTTTTTTGGATTTGTAATTATACTGATAGGTTCTTAGTTCTTACTTTCCTTTAGTCGGGGAGTTTAAAAAAAATTATTTAATCCTTTTTCAATTACAAGTCTGCAAAAGTCGTGGGTGTTTTAAAATTTTTTAATTTTCCACTTGTTTTATAGTTTTTCGATAATTATATTAATGTAATTTAAAAGATATTATTATTAAAAAATTAAAATTAATCTTCAAACTAGCCATTAACTCCTCTACGCAGCGTCTGAAGGCATCATCTAACCCTAGATGTATGTACATACATCTAGGGTTAGATGTACATATAAAGGTTTGGGCCTAGTTAAAACATACCAAGCCCTGTTTACTAGACTGTATACACAATACGTGTTTAATAGAAAGATAACACATTAAACACAGGGAATTTCTATAATAAAGTAAGAAAAACTGAGCGAGTTGCGGCTGGCGCCGCCCCTCGGAGGCTGACGCCCTGGGCCATGGCCCTCTTGCCGGGTAAATGCGCCATATTCATTCATTAATCCTCGCCACCAAGCCAAATGTGTTAGAATAGTTTAACCAAATCAAATGAGCCTAAACTCGAGGTATTTACTAGTTACCATTAATATGCATCGCTAATCAGCCCCATCTTGCATCGTCAGACCCTCGTCACCAAATTTAATGTTTGAGACTAGTTCAAACAAACCCAATCACTAACACAAGGAATTTACTAGAAATATATTAAAACAGAGAATTTCCCTTCCAAGTCATACAGATACGTTTATTGTGGCGCTCTCTGCTGTTCAATCCCAAGAACAATTATCTACAAACCATTGGCAATAACTCACTAGTATTTTGTACAAAACTGTATCCAACTGTACAACTGTATTGGGAACATTCGTTTGCGCTGTAAATGTTTTTTATGGCGCCCCCTGGTGATCGATATTCGTAACAACTATCCAAGAACCATTGCCAATGAATACCAAACATTATACAGAAAACTACATCTAAATCGGTCAAGCCGTTTTTGAAATAAATGGGAACATTCGTTTGCAATATAAATGTTTTTATGGCGCCCCCTGGTGATCGATGTTCGTAAGAACTATCTAAGAACCATTGCCAATGAACACCAAACATTATACAGAAAACTGCATCTAAATCGGTCAAGCCGTTTTTGAAATAAATGGGAACATTCGTTTGCAATATAAATGTATTTTATGGCGCCCCCTGGTGATCGATGTTCGTAACAACTATCTAAGAACCATTGCCGCTGAACACCAAACATTATACAGAAAACCGCATCTAAATCGGTCAAGCCGTCTTTGAAATAAATGGGAACATTGATGTGCACAAACGAACACACAAACTCAAACAAACAAACAAACAAACAAACAAAAATATTTTTGCATTAATGGTTTTTGTGAACAATTTAACATACAATCAAACAAACTATTTTTACAAACAAACAAACAAACAAACAAACAAAAATATTTTTGCATTAATGGTTTTTGTGAACAATTTAACATACAATCAAACATAAACTATTTTTAATAGAGTAATGTACAAACGGTCTCTCACCCTAAACGCATATACCCGTACTCCGTTCCGTCGTGGGTAAAAACCAAAGTGAGGGTTGGCAGTTTAATAGCGCATATAGCTATTATTATTTACGCTAAGCATTTAAATACATACCATTAGGATACTAACGCGAGATCACATAAAAACGTTTCAAGGCCAAATCAAGCAGACTTGACAAACAAACCAAACCAATAATTTCAGTCGAATAACGTAAACTGTGTAATTTTTTAAAGTGACACGACAGAGGTAAAAATTATAGTGCGCGCTTAACTTAACTAACATCTAACTGGTATTTTTTTAATAGTCATGTTGAGGATATAATTTCGACGTCGTGTCATGGAAGAAGAAGTATAATACTAAATGAAATTGATAGATATAGCTATCCTTAGGGTATTATTTTTAAGAATTAAGGAAAATGCATGAATAACTTACATAAACTAAATAGATTAAAGGTGTCTTTAACCCCTAACGGTTTCTATGCACTGGACCACTAAAATCACTTGGTGGTGCATTTTTGCTGGTAGGGTGCTAACTAGCCACGGCCGAAGCCTCTCACCAGACAAGACCTGAGAATGGTCATCAACATCTAATTATTTTTAATTAGGTATGTTGTAGTGAATGAATATCATTTTACAAATGATAGAATAACTTTTAAAAGACACAAGTTGTCATTGTTTTATTTATCGTTATCGTTTTGCCACTATTTTCACTGGTCAGTCTATATTTTTTTCTGCCTGCAGTGTTTAACCAACAATTCTTTTTTAACCACCATCTAGACTATGTTATTTAGGCATCAGACCATCCTCTTTAATCATACAAGTGACTTTTACAAAAACTATATAAACGGTGATTAGTTGAACACAATTCATTTGATAACTTTTAACTGGAGAATTAACTAGCGATAAAGTATGGATAGAATGTTAACAATAAGTGGGATACTGCTGTGTTGTATAGTGGGAGTTTTGGGAATGGATGGAGAATTGGCGGAATTAGCCAAAATGTTGAGAGATGAATGCGTTCAAGAGACGGGAGTTGATGTCGGATTAATTGACAAGGTAAATTAATTAAGTAAGATTTGCGCCATAAGGGTTCCATTTTAACTATTTTGGAATGAAGCTCTAACAAAAATAATAGTTGATATCACCATGCAATAATTCGTAAATATAATATTCCAGTGCTTATGTTGAAATTTCCTTTAAACTTCAGCATCAAAGAAAGATTTTTATTTTCCATCATGCCACACATTACAAAAAATACAACTATGCACTATAACAATGTCTGAAGCTTCTCCCATCGATTTTTTTTTTAAAATAAGTTTAGCAAATGACAATTCTGCAGATCTGGTTTTTTTTCTTGTAATATTGAAAGGTTTGTGCGTGCGTGCTTGCCTGATGGAAAGCAAGCTTCAGCTAAGGTTCAGCTGGGAGTGAGTTTCCCGAGAAAATGCCTATACACTCTTCTCTCGAAGGCACCCAGATTGGATCTCTAACAAGTATATTTCTAATTGCAATTGTAAAATCTTTGATAGAGACAAAAGATGTCATCTCATCCAACAATGTAGAGTTTATCCGATATCACATGGACCTATTCTCCTAAAAAACACCTACTTTCCAACAGGTAAACGCTGGCGCTGACCTGATGCCGGACCCGAAACTCAAATGCTACATCAAGTGCGTGATGGAGACAGCGGGGATGATGTCTGAGGGAGAGGTCGATGTGGAGGCGGTGATTGCAGTGCTCCCGGAGGAGCTTCAGAAGCATGCCTCCACGATGCGGGCGTGCGCCACGCAGCACGGCGACGACCATTGTGATACCGCGTTCAAAACACAGGTCTGCTGGCAGAAAGGCAGCAAGAAGGACTACATGCTTATTTAACATGACCTTATTTATTAAACGACTGCCCAAAAAAGGAATAAATAGCTGAAGAGATTTAAAAATATTGTTAGAATCCTTACATCATTCCGAGTAACATAGGCTATTATTTTTGACGTGACAACGTCTTATAAATCGATAGAGCCGGTTGCACGCACGAAAAAACATGACTCATCCGGCGTTACCTCGCTCATGCGGCGTTACCGGCGTTACCTCGCGAGCGCGGAACGAGCGTTAAGGAAGACGTTGTCACATTCAACTATCGTCAGTAAACCGACTTTACAGGCAACTAATTTTTGACGTGACAACGTCTTATAAATCGATAAAGCCGGTTGCACGCACGAAAAAACATGACTCATCCGGCGTTACCTCGCTCATGCGGCGTTACCTCGCTCATGCGGCGTTACCTCGCGAGCGCGGAACGAGCGACAAAGAAAACGTTGTCACGTTCAACTATCGTCAGTAAACCGACTTTACAGGCAACCAATTTTTTTGGAAAAAGGGCAGTCCTGTTTTTTAATTTTTTAATAATTTGCTTGTTTGCTAAATTGGTGCTTATTGTGCTTAATAATGAAACCTCTATATGTACTATAAAGATTTTATTATTATAGAGTCTATATAGCGTCTCTCAAGCTTTGGCTTATCTTACATCGTGGGTCACTGAAGACCCTCAAAGTAATAACTATTTTAAAGAATTGCAATGAAACCTAATATGAAAATTTAAACAGACCAACACTTAAGTTTTATAAAGGATGGTGTTTTTATCAATATCTATCTTATTGTTTTATAATAATTATTCTAATTATTCCATTAAAAAGTTTAAGAAAAAACAATACACAAATAACTATATGCAAGCAAAATATTTCCAGAACAAAACACTAAAATTGAGAGACAACAATAAATTTACTAAACTGGTATTGTTTCAGAGAATAATTAGTCTAATAAATTTTCAATATTACTAACAGCCTAATAAGCACCACTATATCCTTGATATTTATATACTTAGGTCTTGCATTTAACTAACAATCATTTAGTATGCTAATTTAAACAGATTAAATAAGCTTCAAAATAAATATATATAGAGAATAACAAAAAATAGTAATTACATTCATTATTTCACATGAGTATGTAGGTACTTAATTAACTAGAATGGGCATTTACACCTTTTTTTGAAAACTGTTTTAAATTAATCCTGTGATCGTAATAAACCAATAGAATTTTTATTTCAATTTTTCAAAACCAATAAAAGCCTTAAAAACGATTTTATAATTACGATTTTTAATTTTCGCGCGGAAACGGCTCGTGACGTCACTCCGTTAGTAACCATAGACTAGAGCTAGACAATCAACAGTAGTATAACCACAGATTAATGATACTGAATCTTGAGTAAAACCAAAGAGTAAAACAAATGTCAAACGTCGGATGGTCATGTTCAGAATCCAGTAATAAAATCTTTAAAGTGGACTGAAAAGAAAAAAATTAGATTTGTAGCAGACTAATGTTAATATTTTAATAAATTTTCTTATAATTTACGTAAAAATATTTTACACATATTGCTAGCTAGTTGGTTCAGTCAGATGTAAGGTCAGATGACTAAGTATTAAAATTTAAAACTTACACTTCTGAACGAACACATAATCTATTTTATCTTTAGCGCAATCATAGATCGAACACAGACTTCTAACAGTACAAGAAACACTTGTTGATTAAAAGCTCCAAGTTTCGTGATCTGTGGCTCCAATACATTGGAAACAGGAAAAAAATAAAAATATTACAACTGTTAGAGCCCTGCAAAAGACGAAGTATAAAATGAGTTCTAAAGTTTATCATTGGTGTCTTGTGCCTGAATGCAAAAATACAAGTGTAAAAACGCCACAAACCTTCAACATGCATTTTTATATTTTTTCTTACATGATGTAAAATACCCTATTGTGGTCTGTGGCGATAATCTAGGTTGTGTAATATCCATAGAGTAATTTGTATATGTGTACCACAGACCACAAAACTAGATGTGTACTGTCACGGTACTGTCGGTGTGACGTCACGTTATGGTGGATAGCGTTTTTGGACAGATAAAAAAAGACGATTTTTAAAATGGAATTATAAAATTCACATTGCAATTTTATGAATAAATAGTGACGTTTCCCGTTTACTTTTTTCAAAATCTATCTTAAACATGCATTTTTATATTTTTTCTTACATGATGTAAAATACCCTATTAACAACGGGAAAATGAATACATGTAATTAGGCAATTTGTCTAATTAGTATTTCTCTACAACAACTTTGATTTCTTCAATCCTATTATTTCCTATCATTAAAAATGTGAAAGAGTTTTTATGAAGTTTAATTTCTTGAGCCCTACCATATCCTATCATTATTATCAATGTGAAGAAAGTATACAGTTGTTAATGTTTGTTATTTCTTCATAATATCATAGCTATTGAACCAATTTGGCTTTGGAGTAGATGAGGAGAGATCTGAGTTGAATTTTTCTTAACTTCCTTCTTTTTTTTGTTTACAAAAAATTGCAAAAAAGCATTGGGTGTTATACCTTTCCATTCGTTTATTTTCTTTTCGACACATGAAACAGATATAGCAATAGCGAGGGACCAGAAAGAGACCACTTTACCTTTATCTCTCTCTGGTCCCTTGCCATTGCTATATGTTTCATGTGTCAAAGAGAAAATAAACAAATTGAAAGAGTTTAGTTAACCATTGCAATAGTTATCTGTATTCCAAAGCAAAGGATTTGGCCCCAAAAAACCATCATGGTACATCCATAACTGAAAGAATATTATAATTTCTTTATAATTCAACTTCATAGTTAACAAAGTGATAAGATATGCTGGAACAAATTGCTTGAGGATATCATAACAGCTGAATCGCTTAACCAATTCAAGAACCAGCTTGACAAACACCTGAAGCAACAGTGAATGAGCATTTATAAGCACAGCTGCTTAGCTTCATAATAATTTCTCAATGAAGTTCCATTATCATGGTTTTTTTTTTTGGTAAAATATAACTAATTATAAAAGTTTCAGTTATTTTAAATGTCCATGACCATTAATATTTCCGAACTGTGTAAACCGATAGCATTCAAATATTAAAAATACTAGCTGACCTGGCAAACTTTGTTTTGCTATTTAGGGGTATAAACAATAGATAACAACCTACTCTAAAACCTAGTGATCATACACTGAAAATTTCATAACAATCAATGCACTGAAAATTTCATAACAAGGAGGAATTTGGTAACAAATAACCTGTCAAGTGCGAGTCGGACTCGCGCACTGAGGGTTCCGTACTACAACCGGAGAAATAAAACCATAAAAACCACTTTTCTTATCGAACCGCAAAACTAACTTTGTTTTTAGAGGTTTATTGTAAATATCAAAAAAACTACTTATTAGATCTCGTTCAAACCAATTTTCGGTGGAAGTTTGCATGGTAATGTACATGATATATTTTTTTTAGTTTTATCATACTCTTATTTTAGAAGTTACAGGGGGGGGGACACACATTTTACCACTTTGGAAGTGTCTCTCGCGCAAGCTATTCATTTTAGAAAAAAATGATATTAGAAACCTTAGTATCATTTTTGAAGACCTATCCATAGATACCCCACACATATGGGTTTGATAAAAAAAAAATTTTTGAGTTTCAGTTCTAAGTATGGGGCACCCCCAAAATTTATTACTTTTTTTAAAATTTTATGTGAAAACCTTAATGCCGTTCACAGAATACATCTACTTACCAAGTTTCAACAGTATAGCTCTTATAGTTTCGGAAAAAAGTGGCTGTGACATACGGACGGACAGACAGACAGACGGACAGACGGACAGACGGACAGACGGACAGACAGACATGACGAATTTATAATGGTTCCGTTTTTTGCCATTTGGCTACGGAACCCTAAAAATGGAGAGAGAATTTTATTTATTAGATTTCATGATATCATGAATAGATAGACCTTAATTTGGTGGTTGTACCCAAAATCTAGACAGGCACTATTATAAAAGCAGTATGTTTGTTCATACTTGTGATATGAGCTGGGGCTGTAAGGTTGCAGCACTATTTTGACATTTTCATACTATGTTTGTACGAAAACATTAAAACAGTACTGCAGTATTACTGCTTTAGATGGTGATACAGTCCCTGTGCTTTGATAAATCAGTCAGTCATCAGTCATTTTTATATTTGTATATTATACAGATATGGGAAACAAACCTAACCTAACAAAATTGTCATAAGTGTTTACAATCAACCTACATAGCAACTATATTATAAATTTATAAATAATAATTACACATCAATCATTATAACAATAGTGTATCACAGCAATGCTAGTCTAATACATCACTCAGTTCATTGATAAAACATCAATTTAGTTTCAAGGTCAAAGGGAAAGCAATAACAACAAAGCATCACTGGCTTACATCTATGCATAATGCAGCGTGCACACATACACAGATTTCAAGGAAAAACAGGAAAATTATTATTTATGATTGCCCCAACACCTAACCAGTGTTTATCTAGCATACATAATTTAAAGATATTGACAATTCTTTTGAGAACAACATTTTTTTTAGAAATAAGTGTGTATGAGATAAAAACTTGATTGAATGGGATATCTATAAGAATCTGGTAGTGTAATGGTAAGTCTGGTATTGTTTAAACTCTTTACATTGAATATTCCTTGTAATAACTTGGCTGTGTTGATGTTTTTTAATATCCGAAATTGAAAAGAAATCGTCCGATTGTGAAACCAGTAGAAAGGTTTTATGTAACTGTTGCAAATGCAGGCTAGTCATGAATGGTGGCGTAACATACAGCCGAATGCCGATAGCGAATAGACCGAGGTTTTGAGTGTCTAGGTTAGGTTGTCAAAGTCTGCGAAAAGTGACCCTCTTCGCCGCTTACCTTCACAGAATCCAGCGGGTACATTACGCAATGCTCCATGACCCCCGCTATTGCCCCGGCGGTCATGTGTGTGATGGAGCTTTGGGTCGGGAGGGTTTCATAGTCCTCAAAGTTCATAATACCCACTGGATACTACACTATTTTATCACGAAATAAACACAAATACGACTGGCTTTGATTTTGATCCCTACCAATTTATCAATGTCATCTTAAATGCACTATTTTCGTCACAGACATCCAAAATTTTTAATGAACGATCAAAAATTGATTTCATAAAAATGCGATGTGATTAGCACGCGCGGCAGTTCCACAGTAGGGTTGCCAATTGCCATTACACTTATGACTTACAGCATTAAAAATAAAAGTGATAAAAAATGACAGCAATGACAACACAACTTAAAAAAAAATTACACAGATTATGTACATCTAACTTAGTTGTTCTAAATAGTGTTATATGTCTGTGGTTCTAAAACATACGTCCAACCTAGACCCAACTCAGGTTGGAAGACCTATCACAGACAACAATATAAAAAACTTAAATAATATTCCTAACTTCTCTAAAATTTAATATTTCTAACTTCCAATAGACCATGGAGCAAATCATTGTTGTAAATTCAAAAGTGATATTAATATTTTCGTCGTGAAGTGATTATCTACGTCCGAGGTTATTCTCGGTTCGTGAAAGACTCTTTCTCTTGCCCACTAAATTCAAATAATAATAATTGTTTTTCTCGGGGTTTGCCATTAATGTAGGTATAACCTTTGATTAAGTATATATACGATCTATGGGTATAACATCGTAAAGTAGGCTTCTGGCGGAAATTGACTCCTCAGCCAGGTGTCCATAGTTGATAATATCATAGGTTGATATCTTGGACGAATAATCACACGTTGATATGGTCTCTATATATACCTACTTGGCCTGGGTTTTGTGGTCTGTGTACTTGGCCACTTGGTGATGCTCTTTGGTAATGCTCTGCACAGACCACAAAACTGATGGCTGATGCTCTGTTTTTTATGTGTTTTTTGTGGTCTGTGATCTCTGTCTCTAGTTTAGTGGTCTGTGATCTCTGGTTTTGTGGTCTGTGCTCCGCAAAACTGATGGCTGATGCTCTGTTTTTTATGTGTTTTTTGTGGTCTGTGATCTCTGTCTCTAGTTTAGTGGTCTGTGATCTCTGGTTTTGTGGTCTGTGCTCCGTGTGATTCTAATATAATAGTGATCTGTGGTGTGATTGCTCTCTTTTTTGGTTTTTTGTACATAAATCAAATTGTTTTATTTCGATTTGCAAAGATGAACTAAAAACTACATGTTTTTAAAATACAAATAAACAAAAACAAGCACCTATATCAATATGTTCGACTTAAAAGTGTGCACGGTGTGTTTGCAAATGGATGTAAAGTGTTTTAGCTTGAATACAAACAGCCAGCTTAGGAAGGACTATATTTTGATATCTGGTTTGCAGGTAAATTTATAGCTTTTCTTTGTATAATAATTTTCTCATCCACGTTTCTGATACTAGTACTTCAAAAGTATAACATCCTGCGTCCGGCATCCAAACGAATATTTCTATGTTGATGCCTTCAAGAGAAGAGTAGTATGTTGTAATACAGAAAATGTCCCTACCTAGATTACCCAGGTTTTTAAGATTGTTATCCTAAAACTGATGGTAGGACTCACCTCACTGCAGTGTCCTTTTTCCATCATGGAGGGGGTAATGTGTTTCGGTTAAATGGGCGCAATATGCCAACAAAATTACTGGGTAAAATAAGACTTAAAAATTAATCTCTCAGGATGATAAAAGTAGCGCATGCATTATATAGTGGGATGCACTGCATCTGATATGGGCAGATGTATCACTTAACATCAGGTGAATGTCTTGTGTATGTCATTATTTCTGTATAAAAAACCACTGGAACAATGAAATAATTATTAGACATTAGATAATACACATTAAAAAAACGTTTGATTAAGAAAACCCAGAGAAAAACTTATTGATGATAAAAACCTACTGATGTAATTTCCAGAACTGCAACCGAAATGGTTTGCCGGAGTACCTGTGTTATCTGTGCACAGCATATGTTCAGAGTTATAAGAGATTCCGTGATAGATGTCAGAGAGCATACTGCGTTCTTACTGAAATATTGCAAAGGAATAAACAGGTAAGAAAGGTTTTAATTTGTCAGTCTCTTACTGTTACTCGTTATAGGGCTAAGTGAAAGTTCAAAGTTCCTTGGCTGTGGTTTCACTTATATGTAAACTGCTTGCCAAGTGTGGTGGCAGAGTTTGTAGCCCATTTGTAATTGTACACTCAAGAAAGAAGAAGAATTGTACACTTTCACATTCCTGTAGTGATGCTCAAACCTATATTACACAGATGTATTAGCTATATTACACACTTACTATATCTTATAACCCACAGAGATAACAAAACTCATTCTAGCCTAAACTTGCATGCCATGCACCACCATGATTGCCAACAATAATTTGACATTCTAAGGAAAAAGACAAAATATAAGATAGCTATTTCACATTGAATAAGGGAATAGTAACATCATAACATCATACTGTACCAATTATTTTTTAATTTCAGATAACAAAACCAATAATTAAAGAAATAGACTGTGATGCATTAAAAATAGGTCCCACACTATCCTTTTTAAACAACAACAGAGTAAAAACAAAAACAACAAGTGTGAAGAAGTGGATGCAAGAGTGTCGCAACAGCATAGAACAGCACAAAAGCACATCCTCGGAGCAGTATCGCCGACTTGTTGATAGCCTGGTGTTTGAGAACAACCCATCGATAACTATAAAAGCTGAGAATACTATAAGTAATAACAGTGTGGAGCTTACTAAAAAGGAAAGTCACAATGATACAGGTTAGTAAATTAAACCGATTGTTAGTATTGTTTTAATGTGATCATCTCTAAATGAAAGCCATCAAGCCATCATCGCTTGTACATATTGTACATATTTATAGCTTTACAATAACTGAACTTTTTAATTTGCTAATTTACAGTATAAGTTTAGGCAGATTTACATTGATACAGGTCTCAGCGTCAGTGCTGACACCTCACATTGTTTACAAGCAGTCATTGGTTTTTGTTATTTATTTATCTACACTAATATTATAAAGAGGAAAGATTTGTATTTTGTTGTATGTAATTGTATTAAGAGACTAAAATGGCGTTGGATTAGACACATAGTCAGATCTCCAAAAGAAAAATGGACCAAACAAGTTATGTTCTACTACTACTGTACCCTAGGGACGGTAAGAGATCAAGAGGACGACCAAGAATCAGATGGGAAGATGACTTGCCGAGGGGATGGCGCAGATGGACTTTAGATAGAAAAAAATGGCAGAATCTAGAGGAGGCCTATGTCCAAGGACAGCCTGATCATTAAATGTATTTATAATTTAAATGTATACTGCTGGTGTTGATCGGAGAAATAAAGGCTATTTTTATTTTTTTATTTTATTTTATTTAATTGTATTAGTCAAGAGTGCTGAGCTTGACATGAAGATCTGCTTGAATTTGTAAGTCAATGGCTGTTGCCTGTCACCGTGCTGAGACTGCTGATGTGGGTAGAGTTGTGGCTACAGTATACTTTGCTCAACCCTATAACCATTGACCACTATGCTACAAGTGACCAAAGTTAGTCATAACATTTGAGTCGTTATTATAATTTATAAGTGCGCGTAACATACTTTTCGCGACGTTTTCATCACACTTGCGAGGAAATAATAGCAATTGAATTGTAAGAAATGGATTTCCAGATATCTGTTAATAACATACCTCTGTTTAACACCTTTCACAGAAAACACAAACGCCGTCGATTTGTTTGATCAAGATTTCGATGGGATGGATCAAGATTTCGACATAGACGTAGATGAGGAAAGTGAAGCAGTTGTTAGCACCAATCTAGATGAAGCTTTGCTAGATCTAGACTTCGCGGAGATGGTGCCACTGAGCGTGGCAGAGGCGAAAGCTGTTCTGGAGTTGAATGAGCTGATTATGATCAATCAAGGTCGGCACAAGTGCGAGGTTTGCAAGAGAAGCTTTCAGAGTGAGAAGCGATTGGAGGCGCATAAGAGGATGCATGATAAGGTGAGGTTTTAAACTTTCAAGCAATAGTAAATTCCAGTTCAAGTGCGGAAAGTATGTCATTTCACATTTCCAATGATGTTAGGACACTAATATGTGTCATGAAAAGTGGTATATATTAGTGGTCTAAGATCATTGTCATAAAAGAAAATTGAATATTATTTTAAACGGGGAAATTTGGAGAGTTAAAAGGCTAATGACCATGGGTGTATGGAATCCTGCACCAAGCTGATTCAAATCCAAACTTTATTTTTAGAGAATATAGTCTCCACAATTATTTTTAATTAACATTCAGATCCCAAAGTAATAGACAAATAAACAAGTTGTAATTCTCAATAAAATCTGTAAGACAAAAAATGTTCATTGAAAAGAAAGTAACTTTTTGTATATAATTTTTTTTCATATAAAAAAAATCCAAGTGCCAATGGTTCTTAAAAAACATGATGTTTTTTTTTAATGTAAGAACCATTTACCCTTGGATGAACATTCATACGATACCACCTTTAGTCATTCTTCTTTGTGATAGTTATCCATAGTTACTATAGTTAGTATTCTATATTTAGTCTTAGAATCTATTATTGTGAGGTCCGTATATAATAAAGAACAGAGATGTGATATTAACTTGATTTAATAATTGAACTAGGAACTAATTATAATGGCGGTTACACTGAATGACACTGGCAACGATACATTAATCTGGTAGCGAGGCGGAATGCAGAAAAAAAAGGAACAATTTTAATTTGACGGGCTTTTTATAGCCAGCTGATTTTGACAAGTCAAAATGGCGTCAGGCACAGATCGATGTATCGATTTTATACAGATATTTCGTTTGCCACAGCATATAAATAAACGTTATAAAAACACTATTCTAACAGATGCATATTGGATATAATATTTCCAGCACGTGAGCGGCACATGGCTTTGCGAACTGTGCAATTACTACTACAAGTCGGAGTTCCTGCTGCGCACGCACATCACCGACAAGCACATGTACAAGTATCTGTGCAAAATGTGCCCTGAGGTCTCCTTTGACAGGTACAAACTCCTCACTTTTGACAAGTATGTCATAAATAAAGAAATTTATTTATTATTATTTTGACAAGTACTTTTGGTACTTGGTACTACAACTACTTTGGTACTTGGTGGTAAAAGTGAGGACTTTTGGCAGGTATGAAACCCGTCGCTTTTGTCAGTCATGAAACCCCTCACCTTTGACAGGCATGAATCCCCTCACTTGATACGACTCTTTACTTTTGACAGGTATGCAATAGTGTTGTTATGGATATCCATATCCGTAACCGAAACTATCGGATAATCCGTAATAATTTAATAACCGTAACCGAAACCAATATTATTTTTTACCAATATCCATATCCGAATCCGAAATTATATATCCATAACATCCCTATTATGAATATCCATATCCGTAACCGAAACTATCTGATAATCCGAAATAATTTAATATCCATAACTGTAACCGAAACCGATATTATTTTTTACCAATATCCATATCCGGATCCGAAATTATATATCCATAACATCCCTAGTATGAAACCCCTCACCTCTGATAGTTACGAACTCCTCATTTATAGCAGGTATAAAACTCCTCACCTTTGACAAGTATGAACTCCTCACTTTTGACAGGTATAAAACCCTTCACCTTTGACAGGTATGAACTCGTCACTTTTGACAGGCATGAAACCCCTTACTATTGACAGGTATGAGTCCCCTCGCCTTTGTCAGGTACGAACTTCTCACTTTTGACAGGCATGAAACCCCTCACCTTTAACAGGTATGAACTCTTCACTTTTGATAGGTATAGCTCAAGGTAGGAAATGGATATTTTTAAACGAATACTATGATATAAACATGTAAAGAAAACACTACTATTCCTAAAATTTTACTGCCATTAAATATTTATTATTCATACTAGTTAACAAATAACAGAAAGCCAAATATTTGGGTACAGTGAATCTCATCAAAAACAGTTCAGGATTTTCAAGATGTTGACTTTGACTAGTGCTGAATTATTGGATATACTTTAAAACTTTATTGATCCCTATTAGAACTCTATAGTGCTTAACATATTTGAGATATTAATCCTATTGTGTTTTTTTACGAGAAACCATTATTAATTTACCTATCACTAGTTTCTAAACCGGAATTTATGTTTTAGGTTGACAGCCAAACGCCATTACATGTGGACTCATTTACATAAAAAGCCGCTGAGAAAGGCGAAAAATTCTGGCTTAGTGCCATCTAAATTGGCTTTAAAAAGGCCAGCAAAAGGCCAGGCGAGAGCCAAATGGTTGCATACTAAAAATGTGAAGAAAGAAATACAACCGGTCAAGAAAAAATCTAGAAAACATCCGGATGATTATCTTATCTACTCGCCTATCAGTCAAGAGGAACAGTACGCTATAGTTCGAGACAGGTAGTGTTTACAATACGGTATGTTACTCCGTTTTTAGGGTTCCGTACCCAAAGGGTAAAAACGGGATCCTATTACTAAGACTTCGCTGTCCCCCCGTCCGTCTGTTACCATACTGTATCTCTTAAACCGTGATAGCTACAGACTTGAAATTTTTACAGATGATGTATTTCTGTTGCCGCTATAACAACAAATACTAAAATATAGAATTTTTTTTTTTTTTTTTTTTTTTTTTTTGTGTTGTGGAAATCTTGCAATCAGTCTGTAGACTATGAGCAGATGTGTTGCATGAGATTGGCGGTACGGCAAGATGACTTCCCCATCAGGAAGATCCCCTTTGTGTCACTTTCGGCTATCTAATATATGCCGTCTTTTCAGTCTTCGAATCACTTCTGGCATTGTAAGCTGTACAGCTAGGTGGTTTGGATGGCTGGTTAGCCTACACTTGTAGTTGGAAATGTAGTTGTTTATTTCCTCCCTGACAGTTTTAATGTTGAGCTGCTCATGGATCTCACTTATACGTAAATACCATGGTGTGTTGGCAATTTGCTTCAATATGTAGTTTTGTGCCCGTTGTATAATTTCTACATTGGAATCACATGCTGAGCCCCATAATTGGATTCCATAGGTCCATATTGGCTTTATTATGGTTGTATAAATGAGTAGTTTGTTATCCAGGGATAGTCTGGCATTTCTCCCAAGCATCCAATACAGTCCTCTAAACCGATGGTTGATTTCATGTCTTTTTGTTTCAATGTGCTTTTTCCATGTAAGTCTACGGTCCAAATACATGCCCAAGTATTTGACATTGTCACTTTGTGGAAGTTGGTTGTTTCGCAAAGAGACAGAAGGACAATTCCCTTTGCGCAAGGTGAATGTTACATGGACAGACTTATTTGCACTTGCTTTAATTCTCCACTTAGTCAACCATTTATCGACTTCATTCAGGCTGCATTGCAGAATTCTAGAAGCTTCTTCAGGGCATTTGCTACGAGCGAGGATAGCAGTGTCGTCTGCAAATGTTGCTACTGTGACATATAGAATAAAATAAATATTTAAGGTTCCCATACAACAAACGTGATTATTTTGCAAATTTTTGGTCCATATTGATAATGGCAACACGTAGAGGCTTGAAATATTCACAGAATGAATGTTCACTTTAAAAATAATGAATAAAATCAAAATAAAACAATTTTCATATTAATTCTTCATAAAAAAATCATATTTGTCGACCTCCCTGGCGCAGTTCCCGGCGCGCTCGGAATTCGAGTGGGTGGTCGCGGGTTCGATTCCCGCCACAAGCCACTTTGGAATTTTATAATTTCTAAATTGGCTTAGGTCTGGTCTGGTGAGAGGCTTTGGTCGTGGCTAGTTACCACCCTACCTGCAAAGACGCACCGCCAAGCGATTTAACGTTCCGGTGCGATGCAGTTAGAAACCGTTGGGGTACATTTACTTACCCTTCCAAGTTAGTATGATGATAACATCTTAGGCTGCATTATCACTTACCATCAGGTGAGATCGCAGTCAAGTACTAACTTGTATAGAATAAAAAAAATGATAGGATTATATTTCAATGCACGAAGTCGCGCACCACTCTGTCAAAATCGTTTACGTTTCATTCGATTCGTATGTAGTTTGACAGAGGGGGGCGCGTCATCGTGGATTGAAATATCTATCGTTAACTAGGATCATCACATTTTTTTAACAATTTTCTTTGTTTTCTTTTTGAAGGCAAAACACGAAGAACTTCACCGACTCTCCGTTCAAGTGTGAATACTGCTTCAAGGGCTTCCGCGAGATCATGACATTCACCAAGCACCTGCAGAAACACGACCCAGTGAGTGTGCACCATTCAATTTGGCGATATGTCGAATGCACAAGTTGAAAAAACTTTATAAGGAAACGATACGAATTCGATTCTACGATTTCGGATTGTGAAGTCAACATCTCCTGAGGGTGTCCCGGGGACGAAACGTGCGTCGAAGAAAGTGTTGGAAAGTGGAAGTGTTCATGTGGGCAGTTTTCCTGCATATTGCACCATACAGAATCTTTTCAAGTAGCGGAATATAGCAAAACAAATTAATCTGTCCTGCTAAAAATTGTTAATTTGGTTGTTTTTCTTTCTTCACTCCATATAACGATAACTCTCTATAACGATAAAAAATGCTCGGTCCCTCAAGTTTTGTTATAAAGAGTTTACACTGTATTAGAAGATATTTTAGTTTTGTAAAAGATACAAAACAACAGTGCAAGATGTGTTTTGGCAGGTTAAGAGCGAGGCCCCATTAGTGCGTTGCGTCGCGTCGTCGCAACGGAACAGCGCATGTTACGCCACACCTGCGTTGCGACGACGCACGCACGATATCGCAGCGCAAGAGCGTCGCAGCAACACTGGCTGCATCTCAGTTCAGCCTTCGCAATGGATAGATACAAACGTGTTGTTTTGTTGCTTTTATTACGCCACCGCCGAAATAAACGTAGAAACCATAGAAGATTCTGGATATCTCCTTTTACAGCACTAACTCCGACAACGCAGCACATCACCCTCCCTCCCGCTTCGTCTCTCGTCCGTCGATCCGTTGAATTATCGCGTGCGACGACGCTACGGTCTAATGGGTCATGTCGTAAAAAATATATGGAAACCGACGCAGCGACGACGCAACGCACTAATGGGGTGACGCTCTTAGTTTACATATTTTTTGTGTCATAATGATGTTGACTGCAGGCGGTGTCGGGCAACCTGCAGTGCGACATGTGCAAGATCTACTGCCCCACCGCGCGCAAGATGTACAAGCACATGAACATCACGCACCTGTTCAAGTACACCTGCCAGGTGTGCGCCTTCGTCTGCTACAACAGGTAAACTTTGATTTTTGGTGTGTGTTCAACAGGTAAACTTTGATTTTTGTGTGTGTTCAACAGGTAATCTTTGATTTTTGCTGGTGCTACAGCAGGTAAACTTTGATTTTTGGTGGTGTTACAACAGGTAAACTTTGATATTTGGTGGTGTTACAACAGGTGAACTTTGATTTTTGGTGGTGCTACAACAGGTGAACTTTGATTTTTGCTGGTGCTACAGCAGTTAACTTTGATTTTTGGTGGTGTTACAACAGGTGCACTTTGATTTTTGGTGGTGTTACAACAGATGCACTTTGATTTTTGGTGGTGCTGAACTTTGGTGTTTTGCTCAACGGATGAACTTTGATTTTTGCTTTTGTGCTCAATAGATGAATTTTGGTATTTAAAAATCTTTTGAAATGCAGGTCAAAATATCCTAAAAATTTACCATAGTTAAGATACACCATTAATTTACCATAGTTAAGAACACTTTACCATAGTTAAGATTTCTTTAATGAACAATGTTAAAAATCCACCTCATAATATAAGTCTTACAAAAGCTTACATTAACAACTTTAAAACTCACTTTTTTGTGTATAATAATTATGCAGATACTGCAATAATTGTTTGTTCGTTGTTCGCAGGGGTCAAGCGATGATGCACTACAGGTATCACAAGAACGTCACGTATTCCTGTGAACATTGTGAGAAAGTTTTCACGTAAGTATTTAGGGCTTTGTTTGGGGTTGCGATAGTGGAGGCTTCAGCCGCAGCTAGTTACTGCCCTACCGCTGAAAGCCAAGGATTTAGTATGAAAACATCAAAATGAAAACATGAACAAGTGTGATCTCACTCAAGTATCAAATTGTAGTACGTAAAAAAAATCTTGTTGTTTTCAGTAAGGCTTCGACCAGACTGACGCACATCCGCATAAAGCACCCGTCGACGTTCATCTGCAACATGTGTGGACACAGCTTTGTGAGTGAAAACGGCCTTCACTGCCACAAGAAGCTGGCGCACCGACAGGTAAACACACCTATACGTTTCTCCACTACCGACATCCGACATGTCGGTCCAGTGGAAGGCGGAAGCCGGGATGTACGTCATTGCTTGTTGTTTCACAGGAGGTGGAGGAAGAAAAAGGCGAGGTGGACACCAGCGACCCGCTGTACTGCGCGGAGTGCGAGATCCAGTTCCGCGACGACGCCGCCTTCGCCACGCACTTCGGCTCCTCCAACAAGCACGCCGACACCAACCTGTGAGTGTCGCTGCACCCCGGCAGGACACGGGCGAGGTGACACCGGCGACCCGCTGTACTGCGCGGAGTGCGAGATCCAGTTCCGCGACGACGCCGCCTTCGCCACGCACTTCGGCTCCTCCAACAAGCACGCCGACACCAACCTGTGAGTGTCGCTGCACCCCGGCAGGACACGGGCGAGGTGACACCGGCGACCCGCTGTACTGCGCGGAGTGCGAGATCCAGTTCCGCGACGACGCCGCCTTCGCCACGCACTTCGGCTCCTCCAACAAGCACGCCGACACCAACCTGTGAGTGTCGCTGCACCCCGGCAGGACACGGGCGAGGTGACACCGGCGACCCGCTGTACTGCGCGGAGTGCGAGATCCAGTTCCGCGACGACGCCGCCTTCGCCACGCACTTCGGCTCCTCCAACAAGCACGCCGACACCAACCTGTGAGTGTCGCTGCACCCCG
The DNA here is from genome assembly GCA_036785405.1 of Coenonympha arcania. Taxonomy (NCBI): domain Eukaryota; kingdom Metazoa; phylum Arthropoda; class Insecta; order Lepidoptera; family Nymphalidae; genus Coenonympha; species Coenonympha arcania. The sequence goes on along the minus strand of CM072077.1, from coordinate 10,976,087 downwards.
GCAGGACACGGGCGAGGTGACACCGGCGACCCGCTGTACTGCGCGGAGTGCGAGATCCAGTTCCGCGACGACGCCGCCTTCGCCACGCACTTCGGCTCCTCCAACAAGCACGCCGACACCAACCTGTGAGTGTCGCTGCACCCCGGCAGGACACGGGCGAGGTGACACCGGCGACCCGCTGTACTGCGCGGAGTGCGAGATCCAGTTCCGCGACGACGCCGCCTTCGCCACGCACTTCGGCTCCTCCAACAAGCACGCCGACACCAACCTGTGAGTGTCGCTGCACCCCGGCAGGACACGGGCGAGGTGACACCGGCGACCCGCTGTACTGCGCGGAGTGCGAGATCCAGTTCCGCGACGACGCCGCCTTCGCCACGCACTTCGGCTCCTCCAACAAGCACGCCGACACCAACCTGTGAGTGTCGCTGCACCCCGGCAGGACACGGGCGAGGTGACACCGGCGACCCGCTGTACTGCGCGGAGTGCGAGATCCAGTTCCGCGACGACGCCGCCTTCGCCACGCACTTCGGCTCCTCCAACAAGCACGCCGACACCAACCTGTGAGTGTCGCTGCACCCCGGCAGGACACGGGCGAGGTGACACCGGCGACCCGCTGTACTGCGCGGAGTGCGAGATCCAGTTCCGCGACGACGCCGCCTTCGCCACGCACTTCGGCTCCTCCAACAAGCACGCCGACACCAACCTGTGAGTGTCGCTGCACCCCGGCAGGACACGGGCGAGGTGACACCGGCGACCCGCTGTACTGCGCGGAGTGCGAGATCCAGTTCCGCGACGACGCCGCCTTCGCCACGCACTTCGGCTCCTCCAACAAGCACGCCGACACCAACCTGTGAGTGTCGCTGCACCCCGGCAGGACACGGGCGAGGTGACACCGGCGACCCGCTGTACTGCGCGGAGTGCGAGATCCAGTTCCGCGACGACGCCGCCTTCGCCACGCACTTCGGCTCCTCCAACAAGCACGCCGACACCAACCTGTGAGTGTCGCTGCACCCCGGCAGGACACGGGCGAGGTGACACCGGCGACCCGCTGTACTGCGCGGAGTGCGAGATCCAGTTCCGCGACGACGCCGCCTTCGCCACGCACTTCGGCTCCTCCAACAAGCACGCCGACACCAACCTGTGAGTGTCGCTGCACCCCGGCAGGACACGGGCGAGGTGACACCGGCGACCCGCTGTACTGCGCGGAGTGCGAGATCCAGTTCCGCGACGACGCCGCCTTCGCCACGCACTTCGGCTCCTCCAACAAGCACGCCGACACCAACCTGTGAGTGTCGCTGCACCCCGGCAGGACACGGGCGAGGTGACACCGGCGACCCGCTGTACTGCGCGGAGTGCGAGATCCAGTTCCGCGACGACGCCGCCTTCGCCACGCACTTCGGCTCCTCCAACAAGCACGCCGACACCAACCTGTGAGTGTCGCTGCACCCCGGCAGGACACGGGCGAGGTGACACCGGCGACCCGCTGTACTGCGCGGAGTGCGAGATCCAGTTCCGCGACGACGCCGCCTTCGCCACGCACTTCGGCTCCTCCAACAAGCACGCCGACACCAACCTGTGAGTGTCGCTGCACCCCGGCAGGACACGGGCGAGGTGACACCGGCGACCCGCTGTACTGCGCGGAGTGCGAGATCCAGTTCCGCGACGACGCCGCCTTCGCCACGCACTTCGGCTCCTCCAACAAGCACGCCGACACCAACCTGTGAGTGTCGCTGCACCCCGGCAGGACACGGGCGAGGTGACACCGGCGACCCGCTGTACTGCGCGGAGTGCGAGATCCAGTTCCGCGACGACGCCGCCTTCGCCACGCACTTCGGCTCCTCCAACAAGCACGCCGACACCAACCTGTGAGTGTCGCTGCACCCCGGCAGGACACGGGCGAGGTGACACCGGCGACCCGCTGTACTGCGCGGAGTGCGAGATCCAGTTCCGCGACGACGCCGCCTTCGCCACGCACTTCGGCTCCTCCAACAAGCACGCCGACACCAACCTGTGAGTGTCGCTGCACCCCGGCAGGACACGGGCGAGGTGACACCGGCGACCCGCTGTACTGCGCGGAGTGCGAGATCCAGTTCCGCGACGACGCCGCCTTCGCCACGCACTTCGGCTCCTCCAACAAGCACGCCGACACCAACCTGTGAGTGTCGCTGCACCCCGGCAGGACACGGGCGAGGTGACACCGGCGACCCGCTGTACTGCGCGGAGTGCGAGATCCAGTTCCGCGACGACGCCGCCTTCGCCACGCACTTCGGCTCCTCCAACAAGCACGCCGACACCAACCTGTGAGTGTCGCTGCACCCCGGCAGGACACGGGCGAGGTGACACCGGCGACCCGCTGTACTGCGCGGAGTGCGAGATCCAGTTCCGCGACGACGCCGCCTTCGCCACGCACTTCGGCTCCTCCAACAAGCACGCCGACACCAACCTGTGAGTGTCGCTGCACCCCGGCAGGACACGGGCGAGGTGACACCGGCGACCCGCTGTACTGCGCGGAGTGCGAGATCCAGTTCCGCGACGACGCCGCCTTCGCCACGCACTTCGGCTCCTCCAACAAGCACGCCGACACCAACCTGTGAGTGTCGCTGCACCCCGGCAGGACACGGGCGAGGTGACACCGGCGACCCGCTGTACTGCGCGGAGTGCGAGATCCAGTTCCGCGACGACGCCGCCTTCGCCACGCACTTCGGCTCCTCCAACAAGCACGCCGACACCAACCTGTGAGTGTCGCTGCACCCCGGCAGGACACGGGCGAGGTGACACCGGCGACCCGCTGTACTGCGCGGAGTGCGAGATCCAGTTCCGCGACGACGCCGCCTTCGCCACGCACTTCGGCTCCTCCAACAAGCACGCCGACACCAACCTGTGAGTGTCGCTGCACCCCGGCAGGACACGGGCGAGGTGACACCGGCGACCCGCTGTACTGCGCGGAGTGCGAGATCCAGTTCCGCGACGACGCCGCCTTCGCCACGCACTTCGGCTCCTCCAACAAGCACGCCGACACCAACCTGTGAGTGTCGCTGCACCCCGGCAGGACACGGGCGAGGTGACACCGGCGACCCGCTGTACTGCGCGGAGTGCGAGATCCAGTTCCGCGACGACGCCGCCTTCGCCACGCACTTCGGCTCCTCCAACAAGCACGCCGACACCAACCTGTGAGTGTCGCTGCACCCCGGCAGGACACGGGCGAGGTGACACCGGCGACCCGCTGTACTGCGCGGAGTGCGAGATCCAGTTCCGCGACGACGCCGCCTTCGCCACGCACTTCGGCTCCTCCAACAAGCACGCCGACACCAACCTGTGAGTGTCGCTGCACCCCGGCAGGACACGGGCGAGGTGACACCGGCGACCCGCTGTACTGCGCGGAGTGCGAGATCCAGTTCCGCGACGACGCCGCCTTCGCCACGCACTTCGGCTCCTCCAACAAGCACGCCGACACCAACCTGTGAGTGTCGCTGCACCCCGGCAGGACACGGGCGAGGTGACACCGGCGACCCGCTGTACTGCGCGGAGTGCGAGATCCAGTTCCGCGACGACGCCGCCTTCGCCACGCACTTCGGCTCCTCCAACAAGCACGCCGACACCAACCTGTGAGTGTCGCTGCACCCCGGCAGGACACGGGCGAGGTGACACCGGCGACCCGCTGTACTGCGCGGAGTGCGAGATCCAGTTCCGCGACGACGCCGCCTTCGCCACGCACTTCGGCTCCTCCAACAAGCACGCCGACACCAACCTGTGAGTGTCGCTGCACCCCGGCAGGACACGGGCGAGGTGACACCGGCGACCCGCTGTACTGCGCGGAGTGCGAGATCCAGTTCCGCGACGACGCCGCCTTCGCCACGCACTTCGGCTCCTCCAACAAGCACGCCGACACCAACCTGTGAGTGTCGCTGCACCCCGGCAGGACACGGGCGAGGTGACACCGGCGACCCGCTGTACTGCGCGGAGTGCGAGATCCAGTTCCGCGACGACGCCGCCTTCGCCACGCACTTCGGCTCCTCCAACAAGCACGCCGACACCAACCTGTGAGTGTCGCTGCACCCCGGCAGGACACGGGCGAGGTGACACCGGCGACCCGCTGTACTGCGCGGAGTGCGAGATCCAGTTCCGCGACGACGCCGCCTTCGCCACGCACTTCGGCTCCTCCAACAAGCACGCCGACACCAACCTGTGAGTGTCGCTGCACCCCGGCAGGACACGGGCGAGGTGACACCGGCGACCCGCTGTACTGCGCGGAGTGCGAGATCCAGTTCCGCGACGACGCCGCCTTCGCCACGCACTTCGGCTCCTCCAACAAGCACGCCGACACCAACCTGTGAGTGTCGCTGCACCCCGGCAGGACACGGGCGAGGTGACACCGGCGACCCGCTGTACTGCGCGGAGTGCGAGATCCAGTTCCGCGACGACGCCGCCTTCGCCACGCACTTCGGCTCCTCCAACAAGCACGCCGACACCAACCTGTGAGTGTCGCTGCACCCCGGCAGGACACGGGCGAGGTGACACCGGCGACCCGCTGTACTGCGCGGAGTGCGAGATCCAGTTCCGCGACGACGCCGCCTTCGCCACGCACTTCGGCTCCTCCAACAAGCACGCCGACACCAACCTGTGAGTGTCGCTGCACCCCGGCAGGACACGGGCGAGGTGACACCGGCGACCCGCTGTACTGCGCGGAGTGCGAGATCCAGTTCCGCGACGACGCCGCCTTCGCCACGCACTTCGGCTCCTCCAACAAGCACGCCGACACCAACCTGTGAGTGTCGCTGCACCCCGGCAGGACACGGGCGAGGTGACACCGGCGACCCGCTGTACTGCGCGGAGTGCGAGATCCAGTTCCGCGACGACGCCGCCTTCGCCACGCACTTCGGCTCCTCCAACAAGCACGCCGACACCAACCTGTGAGTGTCGCTGCACCCCGGCAGGACACGGGCGAGGTGACACCAGCGACCCGCTGTACTGCGCGGAGTGCGAGATCCAGTTCCGCTACGACGCCGCCTTCGCTACGCACTTCGGCTCCTCCAACAAGCACGCCGACACCAACCTGTGAGTGTCGCTGCACCCCGGCAGGACACGGGCGAGGTGACACCGGCGACCCGCTGTACTGCGCGGAGTGCGAGATCCAGTTCCGCGACGACGCCGCCTTCGCCACGCACTTCGGCTCCTCCAACAAGCACGCCGACACCAACCTGTGAGTGTCGCTGCACCCCGGCAGGACACGGGCGAGGTGACACCGGCGACCCGCTGTACTGCGCGGAGTGCGAGATCCAGTTCCGCTACGACGCCGCCTTCGCTACGCACTTCGGCTCCTCCAACAAGCACGCCGACACCAACCTGTGAGTGTCGCTGCACCCCGGCAGGACACGGGCGAGGTGACACCGGCGACCCGCTGTACTGCGCGGAGTGCGAGATCCAGTTCCGCGACGACGCCGCCTTCGCCACGCACTTCGGCTCCTCCAACAAGCACGCCGACACCAACCTGTGAGTGTCGCTGCACCCCGGCAGGACACGGGCGAGGTGACACCGGCGACCCGCTGTACTGCGCGGAGTGCGAGATCCAGTTCCGCGACGACGCCGCCTTCGCCACGCACTTCGGCTCCTCCAACAAGCACGCCGACACCAACCTGTGAGTGTCGCTGCACCCCGGCAGGACACGGGCGAGGTGACACCGGCGACCCGCTGTACTGCGCGGAGTGCGAGATCCAGTTCCGCGACGACGCCGCCTTCGCCACGCACTTCGGCTCCTCCAACAAGCACGCCGACACCAACCTGTGAGTGTCGCTGCACCCCGGCAGGACACGGGCGAGGTGACACCGGCGACCCGCTGTACTGCGCGGAGTGCGAGATCCAGTTCCGCGACGACGCCGCCTTCGCCACGCACTTCGGCTCCTCCAACAAGCACGCCGACACCAACCTGTGAGTGTCGCTGCACCCCGGCAGGACACGGGCGAGGTGACACCGGCGACCCGCTGTACTGCGCGGAGTGCGAGATCCAGTTCCGCGACGACGCCGCCTTCGCCACGCACTTCGGCTCCTCCAACAAGCACGCCGACACCAACCTGTGAGTGTCGCTGCACCCCGGCAGGACACGGGCGAGGTGACACCGGCGACCCGCTGTACTGCGCGGAGTGCGAGATCCAGTTCCGCGACGACGCCGCCTTCGCCACGCACTTCGGCTCCTCCAACAAGCACGCCGACACCAACCTGTGAGTGTCGCTGCACCCCGGCAGGACACGGGCGAGGTGACACCGGCGACCCGCTGTACTGCGCGGAGTGCGAGATCCAGTTCCGCGACGACGCCGCCTTCGCCACGCACTTCGGCTCCTCCAACAAGCACGCCGACACCAACCTGTGAGTGTCGCTGCACCCCGGCAGGACACGGGCGAGGTGACACCGGCGACCCGCTGTACTGCGCGGAGTGCGAGATCCAGTTCCGCGACGACGCCGCCTTCGCCACGCACTTCGGCTCCTCCAACAAGCACGCCGACACCAACCTGTGAGTGTCGCTGCACCCCGGCAGGACACGGGCGAGGTGACACCGGCGACCCGCTGTACTGCGCGGAGTGCGAGATCCAGTTCCGCGACGACGCCGCCTTCGCCACGCACTTCGGCTCCTCCAACAAGCACGCCGACACCAACCTGTGAGTGTCGCTGCACCCCGGCAGGACACGGGCGAGGTGACACCGGCGACCCGCTGTACTGCGCGGAGTGCGAGATCCAGTTCCGCGACGACGCCGCCTTCGCCACGCACTTCGGCTCCTCCAACAAGCACGCCGACACCAACCTGTGAGTGTCGCTGCACCCCGGCAGGACACGGGCGAGGTGACACCGGCGACCCGCTGTACTGCGCGGAGTGCGAGATCCAGTTCCGCGACGACGCCGCCTTCGCCACGCACTTCGGCTCCTCCAACAAGCACGCCGACACCAACCTGTGAGTGTCGCTGCACCCCGGCAGGACACGGGCGAGGTGACACCGGCGACCCGCTGTACTGCGCGGAGTGCGAGATCCAGTTCCGCGACGACGCCGCCTTCGCCACGCACTTCGGCTCCTCCAACAAGCACGCCGACACCAACCTGTGAGTGTCGCTGCACCCCGGCAGGACACGGGCGAGGTGACACCGGCGACCCGCTGTACTGCGCGGAGTGCGAGATCCAGTTCCGCGACGACGCCGCCTTCGCCACGCACTTCGGCTCCTCCAACAAGCACGCCGACACCAACCTGTGAGTGTCGCTGCACCCCGGCAGGACACGGGCGAGGTGACACCGGCGACCCGCTGTACTGCGCGGAGTGCGAGATCCAGTTCCGCGACGACGCCGCCTTCGCCACGCACTTCGGCTCCTCCAACAAGCACGCCGACACCAACCTGTGAGTGTCGCTGCACCCCGGCAGGACACGGGCGAGGTGACACCGGCGACCCGCTGTACTGCGCGGAGTGCGAGATCCAGTTCCGCTACGACGCCGCCTTCGCTACGCACTTCGGCTCCTCCAACAAGCACGCCGACACCAACCTGTGAGTGTCGCTGCACCCCGGCAGGACACGGGCGAGGTGACACCGGCGACCCAATTCCCCATTTTATTGCCCCGCGTGCGGCGGGATGTTGCGTCGAATATAGTTCAGTTTTAAGACGTTTTCGCTAAGCTATAGAAGCTGTTATCACAACATCACGTGTTTTTTCTTCAGGTCCATAAAGCCGGTGCGCACTAAGAGCGAGCGAACGCGCGGGCGCCCGCCGACGCGGCGCGACCGCAGCAGCGACATCGTCAACAACGGCGTCGCCACCGCCACCAACTGCGAGATTGTAGGTTAACTTAAAAAAAAAACATAAATTAAAAAAAAAGCTTCGACCACCACAATTTGCCATTGGCGGTCATCTTAGATTGTTAATTTGTTTTAGTCAAGCCATGTCGCAATCGATGCCCATTTTGAGTGAGTTTTGAAAAATTATGTGTACCGCCATTTTGTGGTGGCAGCCATCTTAGACCGTTCATCTTTCATAGGAAAAATTACTAAATCAAATCGGTTTATCCAGTCGGCAGCTACGATGCACCACACGTACGAAACGATAAACGGATGCGTCGACAAAAATCTACTATACGTTTCACTACTGTATCTATGGAAAATTACTTACGATAAAGACATTTCGAAAGTTTTTATTTATCGTTGCAGTGTCAGAAGTTCCTAGCGACGGACGTGCAAGCGAGAAAGCACTACGAGGCCGAGCACCCCGGCGCGGACTATCTCAAGCGATACATGTGCGACATCTGCGGACACACCACCAAGGTACGCGTCAGCAAGGCTTACCATTGTTCAAGTTTTCATTCCCAGAACTTATTTTTTTTAATCTTAAGGCGGTTCATGCGTTAGTATTATGCTTTAGTCAAAATTTACGATTTCCGAAGGAACATAAAATAGTTATGTGTTCAATTATAGATTAGATAATTGAATTCATATTATTTGGCATTTCATAATCTAGAACTTGTCTCAAAAATATTTTAAAATATGTGTATAACTTTCTCACTAGAACAGTTTTTGTATAGGCTGTTTGCTAAAATAGCGGTCGACGCTCTACGCAGATGCAAGATATTTGCCATGTTTCTTAACAAAAACTTATAACAATGACATATTTAGAAAATTAATAACATTTACTAAAAAGTGTCAAAAAAAAAACACGATTTTCCTAGATTTTCATTCAAAAACCATAAACCGAAAAGTGTCATTTTTAGCTTTCTTCGATAAATTAAACGTATTATTTTAGGATAAAATCTAAGATATTTTGTTACTTCTGAATTATAGCAATTTAATTCAATTAATATTCAATGTCACTGGTTATTTACTATTTTAATAAGTATATTTATTTTACTATAAATTTTTTTGTAATAGCATTATCAGCTCAAAATTGCGTCAGTGCCAACGAAAACCAATTTAGTATGGCAAGAAACGCGATGCGCGCCGTTTTGCATGAACGCTCTTAATATTGTCAATAATATTGTTGTTTCCAGCAATACGCAAACTTAACGGTGCACATGCGCACCCACACGCAGGAGAAGCCGTACGCGTGCCCGCACTGCGAGCGACGCTTCAGCATGCCCAGCAACCGGGACAGGCATCTTGTGGTGAGGCGCACAGCATTTGTATATGTCGCGGGGAAGAATGGAACGTCAGGCTATAGTTGTCTTGGGAGTGGTCGGTGACTGAGGTTGGCAACATTAGACGATGTCTATGGTAGTCAAGTAAAGTATCTCTTAGTATTACAAAGTCGACAGTTGTTGTCTATGAATGACATCGATCGACAGTTGAGGCTTGCTTACATTATGTTTTCTTCAAACAGTGTAATCCTTACAACACCAACTCCAGATTCCCACAGCTCACCTAAGTGAGGAGCGTAAGGAGGATTAAATTAAATATGAAATTGTCATTTAATGCTTGAAGTGCTGGCAAACTGGCTCTTTTTTATGATGTTTAAGTCAAATTGTTTGAATAACTGATCATCGAATCCTTACAGAAAAAATATGTTACGGAAAATAAGGGTTTAATGAACAATCGTTATTGACAAGAAAATGAATTTTCTCAAACCCTCTTTCAGAAAAAAATCCCAAAACAGAATCTAATTTTGTCATACTTTCAAAATTGTCTGCAAAACGGCGCAAGCTTTTTAATGAATTCTCGCACACAATAAATTACATAAAAATTACAATAACTTTGATTGAGAATTTTATTTTCAGGACTTCTAGCAATCGTGTAAAGTAATAATTTCCCCGAAATTTAAGTAAATCAGTGTGAACGCGGCTGCTGCGTCCCCCTGTAAACTGTCATTCGGCCTCCTTAAAGCCTTAACGCGTAAGCGAAAGACACTGGAGAAAATAATACGTAAATCCATTTCGTTTCATCCTTTTCAGGTCCACACTGGCGAGAAGCGCTACCAGTGCCAGCATTGCAACCGCCGCTTCACGCAAAGCAGCGCGGTGAAGCTGCACATCCAGACGGTGCACCTCAAGATCCCGTACGCGCCGTGGGACAAGAAGAACCGCAAGCGCCGCCGCGAGACCGAGGTGGCGCCACTGCCGCCGCCGCCGCCGCCCCCGCAGAGGATCCTCATAGACACGGGGAGCGACTACGTGAGCGCTTACATCACGTACAATCCGTAAACGTCTCTGCTGTATAGGAACCATTGATGTTTTTTTTAAGCTATTGCATAGCTTCTATGGCGAGCCTTGAGCGTGGAGACCGAATCCAGAAATTCCGTAACGAAAATAACCTAACACTTTTTAGTTTTGCCATCTATCGATAAATAGCAGAACTTTTTGATATATCACGCTTGTCTCTTTAGTTCAGCAACTCGTCTCTAGGTGGCACTGTGATAAAAACAGCTATGTGGCACTGTGATAAAAACAGCTATGCTTTACCGCGACAGTCTCCGAGTGCCACACGTCTTATTTTATAATTGATAGGTTATCGCTTGACTACAATCATGTCTGATGGACAGAAATGATCAGGTCTAGAATGGAGCGCGCTTGCCTAGAAAATGCCTATTCAATCTTCTCTTGAAGCCACCCAGATTGTACTTGGCTGGGAACACGGAGTCTGAAAGGGTGTTCCACACCTTAGCGGTTCGTATCAGAAACGTAGAAAAAAAACGTTTCGTTCGAGTACGCTGGACATCAACCACATAAGGATGCCACTTCTCTCGACGTCTCGCGGTTCTATGGTAGAAAGGTGATCCTCGAGGTGAGCCCATCTGAAAATTTTACGCAAATTTTCTCCATAAAAGAAAAAAGTAGCGCCATCTGTCAAATTCTCACTAACACGCCGGACGAAAATTTGGCGGAAACCGTCTCCATGGAAACGTGTATGCAGACTATAATTGGCAAGGTAGTTCTGTGTAGAAATTATTTCGGTCGGTTACCTTCTGACGCCGTTGGTGTCAAAACAAACTTCAAACACCAGTAAACTGGCGACATTTTGCCACGCGGTCCACCGAGTCCTGTGTATGAGTCTATTACATTTAAGAAACAGTTTTTTTTTTATGAAAAATGAGAAATAATGAATTTTCTACGATCGACATAAAACATGCCGATTACTCATTCCATGACTATTTAAAAATCTATGAAACAGTGTAAGTGTAAAGTGTAATTTGTAAGTAATTTTTTGAATGATGAAATGAATCTAAATCTTATTTTATGTAAAAAGTATGATAAAATATTATAATTATTAATAAGACTTAAGAATTCGCTAAAGGCTGATAAATAGCAATTCTGTATTATTTTACTGATTCTATTAGAATAAATGTCTTTTTTTACTTCCCTGTTTAATTATTATTATTTCTCCCTTTATAATCTCTATGGTGTATTTAATTAAATAAATAAATAAATACTTTATTATGGACGTAAATATTGCGCCTGATGTGTTTTAGTTATTGACCAATGACTTTGAGAACTGTACTAGCGACATCTGTTGATTCAAATGATTTAAACTAGTCCGCATCGAGTTGCCGGAGTTTGTAAAATAATTTTTATAGCTTCTTTTTTGCATTAAATATGAAATTAATTATGATGATTTTAAATCATGGTGTTTAACGTTCTACATTTCAATTTTTGTATGTGTTTCGTGTAAATAATTGTAATGATTTATGAATAAACTTTATACAAGAATAATATTTTGTCTCCTTTCTAAATCTTACCTTTAATTAATATTTATTTTTTGGTTCACTTCACTCAGTGTGATTCATTGTATGAAAACATTACGCGAATCGCCCCCCAGAGAAGTAAGCGTTTTTCGAATACCAGTGCTATGTTAGCAGTCTTACGACTATGACAATAAATTTTAGGATGAAATAAAACCAACAAAATAATATTTAACATTTATTTGTACATCAATTTAATTCATGTTTGCACATAACGGAACATTTATATTATTGTCGCGTAATATTTTTATTCTTAGCATTTAATTGACTTCAATAAATTGCCAAGCAACAGTCAAAATCACAACAAATTAGTTATAAATTAAAACAAATCGTTATACAGTTTTATTGCTATAGGTATATTTTGAGCCATTATGCATTAAAAATTACAGAGTAAAAAAATATAGACGGAACATTTTATTAATGTAAAGTAAGATATTCTACTGGTAGTTATCGGTTTCTCTCTAGTTTTGTAGATACCTTTTTTATCCGTTTACATTTTTTTACCTCGCTACAAAATAATCAGTTACAAATTACAATAAATATTGCTAAAATCGAGCTGGTTTCCACCCGTCAGTGCTGCTAAATTAATAATTATATATTAATTTACTCTTTTTATAGATTCTCATCTACTTCTAAGTACAATAGTTACTAACAGCAAACAAAAAAAGTCATTTGAAGAAAAATAATATTATTTATGTAGTAGTGATAACATCACTCTCATCTCAAACAAATATTTTTAAATGAATCAAAAGTAGAACTATTTGAATAAAGAACGATTTGATGTTTTTATCTTGACTCGATTCGAATTAAAGTTTTTCGACCTTTTTTAATTCAAACTAAATTCGACATACATTTTGGAAAATCACGTGAATGAGTTGCAAAAACGTTTTTACAGAATACACATGAAATCGCTTTAAGCGGACCGTTATAGCAAGTTTGGTTCATTGGTTAATTTTCTTGCAAAACTTATACGTAAGTAGACACCTACATATAAACTGGATGGATATATTCTGTACCTAAATGACACTAAGAGTGGTTGTACATTTGTACCGACTCGAAGTCCGAAGACGAAGAAATAGGTAGTTAATGTAAAACCGCCCTTATTCGACATTGTTAAAAAGTTATCATATCTAAAAATTTGTGGGTAGAAATGTCTGTAAAAACCAATAATTAAAATGGCTTTAACCTTTCCCCCGTCAAACGCTTAGGGTTTGTGCCCCAGAAATTCGTAGCTCGCCGCGTCAAGCGCACAAACCCTGTGCTCGGGTAGTTTCTTGTCATTGGCCGAATAATACTTCAATGGCCGTTTTATATTTTTAGAGACGGCTATTGGTAGCTTGTGAGTGTATGATTTTTGAATGAAATGACGTTTAGAATGTTGGTACAAGTATCAGAACTATTTCACAATAAATTATTTTTGGAACGTTAGTCATGCGCGTGGCGGCGCAAAATGGCGGACGTGCGGTTACTTGTTGTTTGTAAAATGGTTTATTATAGTGAAACAAATGAGTTTTGAATCAAAAAAATGAAGTTTATTGATAATGGTAGTATGTATTTAGTGTTTAGTGTGGCCTTGTTCGTAAATATTATCAAACAATTAGTGAAATGAGACGAAATATTTGCAGCCTACGAAATTTTTGCAGTCTTCATGTAAGTTTTACCTAAACTATATTTACATTTCGGAAATAACTTTTTTGGTGTTTTTACAGACATAAACAAATATATATTCAAATAAATCATTTCGTAACGAACAAAACTGTAGAAGATCATGTCAAAACCTATAAGCATAATTGAGATATATAGAATTAACTAAATGCATGCGCAAATTTTTTTATTGTTTTTGCAAGTTGGACACTTGTGAGACGCGCAACGGAGATACGTATTTAGACCCCCCCTAACGCTCGAAGGGTTAAAAATGGATGTATGATTCTCAAAAAATGTCAAAACAATATTATAATGTAAACAAAACAACAAGTTTCAAAAAAACTTAATAAATTAATTTGCCTAGATATATTAAAAACAATGTAAAATAAAACAGATCTATAAAATAATAAAATTTACACATCACAAACAGGAATGTTAAGTTACGATTTGCGACCTAAGACATGATAAATGCGCGCTAAAAATTGTCTGAGAGCATGCAAGTTTTTTAAACAATTCACTTCACGAAATGTGAAGTGAATTGTTAGGTTACGTGAATATAACTATAGGCTGTTTTTACCCTTCAACTGTGACGCAATCTCTCAGACTTAAAAAAATTAGCTATATAAAATGCATCTAAAAAGAATAGAATCAACAATTGACAACAACTAGAAATCTCTACGTGAGTGTAAAGCTCAGAGGTTTTGTTGGTTGTTGGCTGCACTCGATTTCACCTAACTTTTATACCCTTACAATCCCTTGTTGAAGTATACTTCTTTTACCTTGGGGTAATTCTTCCTGACGCGGTCCTGAAATTTAAGAAAAATTTGTTAATATAATATATGTATATTAATACACACACTGTAGTTTTACATCCATAAATTGTGCAAAGTGATTCCCGTAAATCTATACGAAATCTAATATACATTTTAAATTCTCGTGTTACAGTGCTTTGAAGTTTGAACCAAACTTCTCCGAAACGGCTTGACCGATTTTTATGATTTTTTTGTCTATATTGGTAAGTCTGAGAATAGGTCGAATGTTATTTTTCGTACCCCTAAGTGATTATTTAATTAATCTAACATTGTACAAAAAATGACCGGTAAGCCATTCCCGACTATAAATCACAAATTGTTTTTCGATTAAATTCGGCGAGAGCGATACACTTCACCTGAGAGTTAATTTTTTTCGTGAATCGAACTTGGACAATGTAACGTGAACTTGTGACACACGAAGTGAACGTCTAAACGGAACGTGACAGGGCACGGAGGAGTGAAGTGAACTGTGAAGTGAGTTCTGAAGTGCTTTGAATTAACACCAGCTAGAACGGGTTTACCATCACGGGCCGTCTGCAGAACAGGCCCTTGTTGATGGCTATGTTGGTTATCATCACACTCACTCTAAGATCAGCGTCGAGGCTGTCCACGCTGAGCGAGGCGCGCTGCTCGAAGAGGGCGCAGCACAGCGGCGTGGCGAACGTCACGCAGAGCCCCACCAGGAACAGCTGGAACGGGATCACCATCACGGGCCGTCTGCAGAACAGGCCCTTGTTGATGGCTATGTTGGTTATGATCGGCGTCACAGCTGGGAACAAATAGAACATTCAAATTAGTATAAAAATTTCTATAATTAGGTGTGGTGGATATACTTAGTCACAAATTAAAAAGTGATTCGTCAAATGAAAAAATCATGCTTTACCACAGAAAGTGACGATGTGGTCGACACTGGAATACGCGATGACGTCGACGACTTGTTAGATTTGTGAATATTCTTTTGTTTTTACTACGAGTATTATGTGTATAGCGCGGTCGCGAACCACGAAGAATTTTGTACATTGACCTCTTTGCCTATTGACAGTGGTCACAAACATTTTTCTGTTAATGCGGTTTAGATGAAATATTTGAAGAGAAAAAAAAGTTTTGCATGGAATTTGAAAAATCAATATTAATAACAAGGAATCATAGACAATAAAAAGAACTCAAAGCACAGATTAAATATAACAGCCGCAGCCGCACATTTCCAAAAAAAAATAGAAAACGAAAGGAAATCATTGTAATAAATTTATATTAAATTTAATTTACGTATTTATAGTAGTTAGAAAGTAGAATAATTACATTACTGTTATTTTTCACAATAATTTTGTAGCGAAAACTTTTTACTTGAAAACCTCCTTCATAGATTTGGATCCATCATAAAAATAAAAGCGGAAAAGAATAACTTTGCGGAAAAAAATACCCGGAAATATCATCTTGTTGAGCAAATGTATTAAAAACTAACAAACAAAACAATATAACAAAAACAAAAACAAACTTTACGTTCGCAGGTAAAAGGTTTAAAATCTCTGAGGACGGCGGTCATGGCATCTGTGCGAGCGTGACGCATAATTTTGACGCGGGAGTGACAGAGACGGGTAGTAACAGGTCGATGTACGAAATTCTTCGTGGTTAGCGACCGTGCTATAGCAGAGCTATTCATAAAGTGTGTTTTTGTAATTCGGCAAAATTTTTACAGACGAATTCGAAGTGCATTTACGTGTTTTCGATCTCATTAGGCGGGAGTGATCACTTACTCATTCCCGGCAAGGCCATGAAGACTCTTGAGATGCACACCAGCCCGATGCCGTATCTGGCTGCGTTCTTAGACTCCCCCACTCGCACACCATCCGCTGTAAACACTGGAGTGCCGTTTATGAGTTCCCTGAAATCAACAGTTGATCAAAATTAAGTTTCAGAAACGCATACATGAAATCTTCTTCGATTGACGGGAGCAATTCACTTCGATAAATTGCATCGTGAATCGAACTTGGCAATGGATCGTGAATGAGCAAGCAAGAGCGAAGTGAACTTGCTTGCGCTGTGAAGTGCTTCGAATTTCATACGATATGAGCAAGCAAGAGCGAAGTGAACTTGCTTGTGCTGTGAAGTGCTTCGAATTGCGTATTGGATGTATATAACTCGAATAGCCCTACAAGAGACTTACATTATGCTAAAATACTGAGGATACTTCCAGGAAGCTGACTAAGGACCTTTTTTATTAGATGATATATTCTGCTGAATACACATACATTTACCAGTAGTGGGAATCGAACCCACGACCTCCGACGCAGACGGCAAGTTCAAGGATGATTGATGGTAATCGAAGTGGTATGGGATGTAGGGACAACCCTCCACCACCCATGGCCCTATCAACCTCGCGGTTATGGGGGCCGAAACGCGGGAGGGCGCCCGTTCGGTACTTGCTCTTAGCGTGTTCCCGGGGCGCCTTCTTGACTCCCTACAAGTTGTTTCCTCTCGCTCCTTGGCCCTATGAACTCACTCTCCCTATTCTGGGGCAGGACGATACAAAATACGGACTCGCCGCGCCTTCGCTGTCCACAGCATAAATTCTCTGGGGATGGGATGTGATGGAGGTGGGATAGGATGCAATGTGATGGGTCAGTTACCCGCTCCTCATCATGGGTATGTTGATGAAGTTGGCGCCGCACACCGCCGCGAACGGGACCAGCCGCGCGAACAGCGGGTTCATGTTCTGAAATGTACAATAAATATAAGTAAAGACCCCAGTCTTGGACAACACCCCAGTAATGGACATTTAAAATAATAAACTTTGAAAATAAGAGCAGAAATTTATTTTTTCGCGCTGCCAACATTAAACCATAGATTTCTGATTATCCACTTGTTAGTAGTTTGACGTTTGAACTGATTCGACCATTTTTTTCAAAATGGCGAAATGACAACTTCGCCGCGACCCGCTCAGTTAGTGAAAATCCAAATTTATAACAAGAATCCTTAAGGAAGTAAGTACAGAATTTTGTAATTAAATGTTTGTTAACTAACTCCATTTAAATTGTGTGTTATTTTATGGATTGATAAGCTAATTTACTGGTAATTTGTGATAATTCGATGCAGCTAGGTTACTATTTTTTCTTACAATTGTATTTGTTCATTACTGGATATTGTTTTGTGCAAAATGCCAGTTATGGACAAATGTCGATAATAGTTTTTTTTATGGTATAGTCCAGTTTACGGTACCCGGTTGCATTTTGTTTTGCTGTTTAAAAATATGCTACTCACGTCAAACTTTAACAATTCGTTCCAATAATGGACACATGTGTCCATGATTGGGGATTCCATAGTATCCAGTGATGGACAATAGGATCATCTAAATTTTTATAATTTTTCACAGGTATGGCACCAAAAAAGGAATATACACCCCTTCAAATGTCTAATGCGATTGAAGCAGTTAAAAATGGTGAAAAAGTGGCCATAGCTGCCAAGAGATTTGGTGTCCCGCGTATCACACTGTATAATAAGGTATCGGGTAAAAGTCCAGTTGTGTGCCCTATGGGTCCATCTACTTTTCTTACATATGATGAGGAGAAAATCCTTGAGCATTGGATCATTGATATGAACAACAAGCATATACCGGTGACCAAAGAAGAACTTTTAGATAGTGTGCAACGCATTATCACAGATAAGGGCCGAACTACCCCTTTCACTGAAAATAGACCGGGAAAGAAATGGTACAGTCTATTTTTAAAAAGGCACCCCATTATAGCTGAAAGAACTGCGCAAAATTTAACAACAGCACGTGACAACGTTAAAGAAGAAGACATCAATAGGTGGTTTGAAGAAGTAGAAGGTTATTTGCAGGAGAAAGGTCTTATGGAAGTAATAAAAGAGCCGGAGAGAATCTTCAACACTGATGAGAGCGCGTTTTTTCTTTCACCGAAAGCTGGAAAGGTTCTGGCAAAAAGAGGTGAAAAACATATCTATCAGACATCAGGCGATGAGAAAGATAATCTCACCGTCTTGATAACGGGAAATGCTGCAGGTCTTCTAGCGCCTCCGATGGTAGTCTTTAACTACGAACGAGTTCCTTCCTCAATTTCATCAAATTTTCCTGAAGATTGGGCAATCGGGCGTTCGGCTAGCGGTTGGATGTGTGGAAGCACGTTTTATGAGTATATCGCAAACATTTTCCATCCTTGGTTGCTCCAGCAAAACATAAAAAAACCCGTGCTGTTTTTTTTGGATGGACATCGATCCCATTTAACGCTACATTTATCAGATTTTTGCTGTGCCAATGGCATAGAGATTGTAGCACTAAACCCGAACAGTACCCATATTTTGCAGCCCATGGATCTTGCGATCTTTAGACCACTAAAGGCATACTGGAAAAAAGCTGTAAATAAATGGAAATTGGAGCATTTGGGTCAAAACTTGAAGAAGGAACATTTTGCTCCAGTTCTTAAGACTGCTTTGGAATCTATTTCTGAAGAATGTATTAAGAATGGTTTCCGAGGTGGAGGATTATATCCTTTTGGGCCGAGTTATGTAGATTTATCTAAAATCAAATCGAGGCAAAAATCAACAGTGGATCAAACTGCTCAAAAACAATTTCTACGCTGGCTTGAAAATGAAATAGTTTCCAAATTCAGATCCGAAAAGTTGCAGTTGTTCAATGAACTCTTTCACAAAGGCAGAGAAGAATTGGATTCTCGCTTACCCGAAGAAGACACGTCATTGTACGTACTATGGGCCAGTAATAAACAAGCATTTGAAGATTCATGTCAGGACAGTGAGGCGTTTAAATCGACTCAAACACTAGACCAAGACGTGAATGAAGCTCCTTCGACAAGCACTAAATCTGGTAATGATTCACCTGTTAGTATTATTAACATAAACACTGACCCGAGTACACAAAACTTTTCAAGTAACAAAAATAAGATTGCACAGCAAGAGAAAAGCTCGCAAAATAAAGAAATTGAGCCCAAACAGATAGGCTATCCGAAAGCTACGATCTCTTTAATCTCAAAAAATGATAAAACTCCACAGAAAGAGAAATTCCCACGAAACGAAGCATCTGAAACAAAAAAGACTGACCATCCAGCAGCTTCAATCCTTCCTGTTCAAGAAGATCTGTGGCATGGATTATCATCCAATGACCACGACCACGTGGAAAATTCCACACCTTCAGTGGCATTGGTGACTGTGAACAACCCGTACCAAATTCAGATGACCGAAAATGAATCTTCGACATTAACAGACACATGCAAGGAATTATTGACTGACGTTATACCTAGCAGTTCCAAGCAACTAGAATACACAGAAGCCACACAATCTACTTCCGGAACCTTACACCAACATGATGATGTCATAGAAAGCCTGCCTGTTGCACAAAAAACACCTGCCAAGGAGACACAGAATCCCCATATCTTTAAGACAAAACCAACAGCAAATTTATTTATACCATCGCCATTTAAAAGAAATTTATTTTGGCCAGGAGATGACGAAAATTTAAAAGGGAAGAAAAGAAAACTGAGAGAAAAAATACCGTCAGTTATCACGAGCCAAAAGTGGAGAGAATATCATCAAAAAAAGGAAAAAGAAAAGGAACAAAAAGAAATAGAAAAAGAAAGAAAAGCAAAGGAAAGAGCAGAGAAAAAGTTGTTAAAAGAGAACCTAACCAAACATAAGGAGCAAAATAAAAAGAAGAAAACAAAATTAAATAAACGTATGCCAGTCTCGTCTTCTGATGACACGGAAACTGAAGTGCCCTATGCGGAAAGTGGTGACAGTGATTATAGTACATATGCAGAAGAGATACTTAAAAAAACGGTTTCTGAGCGAGCTGAAGGTTCCAGTTACTCTGGATCTGAAGATGAGCCATTGAGAAAGATTTCTAAAAGAGGAAAAAAATATACCAAAGGCAATTACGTTATAATAAAATACGAGGGCGAATATTTCCCTGGTAAGATAGAGAATGTTCATGAAAACAGTTTTGAAATAAAAACCATGACCTTCTCCGTTGGAAACACATTCCGATGGCCTGAAAAGCCAGACCAGATCTGGTACCATGAGCAGGATATAGTTCAGAAGATAAGAGAACCAGTACTGACAAATAAAAGAGGCTTTTATTCTGTCGCAGAGATGTCTAAATACCTTTCTTTTATTATGTAGAAATTTTAATATTATTAAAGCTTTCTTCTTTCTTTAAGTAACTCTAGCTAAGTAGCTAGTAGCTACTCATGTGGATTATTAGGTATTATTAAGTGAACTAGTAAGAATTAAATTGACGATACTGCGATTTTGTCATTTAGTATAAAATATTAGAAGGCTGTTTTTAAGTGATTTTGATTGTATTAGAAATAGAAAATAATTACTGATGCCAAATAAAAAAAATTCAAAAATCAATGTTTGTAGGTTATTTATGTATTTAGCAAAAGCATTTAGCCACTTGAGTAAAGGGGTAACACATTCATAAAAACATTAGCTGTCCATAAATGGAAGTTTATAACTGGATCATGTCTGACACTAGGGGTCCATAACTGGATCATGTTCATTATAGGGTGTCAATCACTGGAATTTGGTTGTCCATTAATAGGTCAAAAAAAGGCTTTTTCTTTTTGTCAATATTTTTGTTTTTTATGCATACATGGGTAATTTTAACGAAGAACATAATAAAACAAATATTGAACCAAAATAAAAACCGAAGCAACCTCTGAAAAGTTACCAAACAAAAAAAATATTCTAAAAATGTACGTTTTCTGTCCTTAAAGTGTCCATAACTGGGGTCTTTACCTATAACCTCGGTCATAGAGTAATTAATATAATATCAATCATCTTTGTCTCGTTCATATTACATCTTAATTTAACCAGAATAAATTAAAAACCGTGACTACGGTTCGCCATTTTGTTAAAGCTTTGAAATTTATCATTTTGGATATTATACAGGAGTCAGGGCCCTGGAAAGGGCGGACCGCGCGAAAAAATGCCAGTTTATCGGCGCCAAAAAGGCTTGCTCTGCCACCAACAGTAAACGCTGTAGTTCGCTCAGCAGCCACCTATGGAATTGTGACAGATGGGCGCAGTTTGCTTGTTGTTCGGACGCCCATATCCTGAGTTTTCTTATCAGTGTTTTGGAGTTTTGGATAGTATTGTACGAATAGGTACGCAGCAAAGCCTTATACTTTTGATAGCCATAGTTGTGAAAAAATATGTAATCCGCCATTTTGTGGCGGCAGCCATCTTGGACACACACGTCAACTTTATGACCACCCCGTAGTTTTTGCGTAGGGGGTTAAAAACCTCCATCTTTCTCCCTTACGTAGTTTGCACGCTCTTAGTGTTGAGTGGGAAGTACCGGGTTCAATTCCTAGTAGGTATGGGCCAGTTTTGAAATGTTAGTATATAATTTCTAAGTATATTGTCTCAGATCTTCCTCTGATACGTATATAATAAAGGCTTCTGGTTTCGCGGCTACTGGTTACCATCTTACCAGTAGATAACGATGCACCATAAAGCAGTCCTGTTATTACGAGTGTCTTTGAGGAACCCTACGAAGAAACTTCCTGACTCACTCAAATTATTATATACTTACCTACCCAAATTATATCTTTGGTCGGTCAATTCATGATCTAAAATCGCAATCAATCACCGAATCTTTGTACATTACGCAGGTGCATCCCTACACTTAGCAACTAATCTACCTAATAAATAAATGAATACTGTACGTCATGTTATTTTGTGACACGCCTCTATCTGCAGTGACGTGGTCTATTTACTAAAATCATTAGATCTTACACGTTGGAACTAAAAATAATCGTCATAATCCATAAGATAAGCAACTTGTTTGCTATACTTAAGTATGCTACGTAAAATCAACGACCTTACTCCTAATCGTGATTTTCCCTTAATTACTTACGCATAAGACCTATTTAATAACTAAGGTGTGTGCTATACATAGTATGATATAATTTGTAGAATATTGATAGGCCATATTGTTTCAAACATTTGATTTTTAGCAAAAGGGTTCGAATTTCATGAATTCAACTCGTATCTATGTGTGTTCGTAAAACTAAATAGGTAAGTCTTTACCATAATTATAGGAAAACATTGTTAGAGATCTTCAGTTAATGTTCTTAGACTTAAATGTGTTTGAAGCCTTCCAACTCAACACTTGGCTAGTGAGAGGAGATAATTCCTATAAATTTAAATACGAACCAAAATTTTTCATTCGCAGCGGGATTTGAACCCGCGTCTCCCATTTCTCGCGGCTGGGTGCTCTGACCGCTGAGCTATGCGAGCCATATCCATCTGCGGTGAAATTTCGATTCGTATTATTAGGTCCTTAGGCAGGACTAATAAGTAATAATACGAATCGAAATAGGAAATTTTGATTCGTATTTAAATTTATAGGAATTATTTCCTAAGTGTGTAAAACACTAATCAAAAAGATAATTAGTGAGAGGAGACCGCTTATTCCGAGAGGCGTAGTGGCTTGTAAAAAGGGGTTGAGATAAAATATTGATTCATGTCGATTATCGAACCCGGGACTTCGAGCACTCACCTTAACCTTGCTATTGAGGTACAGTGCAGTCGAGAGAGCCCCGCCGCACGCAGCGCAGTACGACGCGAAGAGCTGTCTGGACAATTGACAATTTTGTGTGAGCCAGACTGTCTCAAGAAAGCTACATTAGTCAGCTATAAAACTAAAATAATGGGAGTTACAAAGAGCATAAGATATTCTGCTGTTAACGGCGTAAAAGCCGTATTTAAGCGATTTTGAAAGAAGTTTTATTCAAAATCTATAAAGACAATTGCTTATCCTCAACTATCTAAAATCGCTTAGAAGCAGAAACACGATTGGATGAAATTTTCTCGATAGATAGTTCTCCCAAAAGTTGCTCCAAAATCTCAGTTTTTCGAGTTTTTATCGGACACTACATTGGCTACAATTGTAATTTTTGTTTAAATGTGTCGTTAAGGGGATTGATTGAATTTATTTTTGTCTTTCTAACTCTCACGGAGATTTGGTAGGTGCGACATGCAGCGTCGCGGAAGAATTTAGCAGAAAAACGACGTTTTACCTAATTACTCAAAAACTAAGCTGGTTATCAAAAATCCGTTCTAAGCGTTTTAGGATATTATTATTACCGATACATTAAAACAAAAACTACAATTACATCCATTGTAGTTTCCGATAAAATATAGAAAAACTGAGATTTTGGAGCAACTTTTGGGAGAACTTTCTATCGAGAAAATTTTATCCAATCGTGTTTCTGCTTCTTAGCGATTTTAGATTAAAGACCCAAAATACATGACGTGTAAATTTGAAAGTAATTTTCTTTATAGTTTTTGCATAAAACTTCATTCAAAATCACCTAAATACGGCTTGTAGGCCGTTAATAACAATATCCAAAAACGCTTAGAAACCGATTTTTGATAACTGGCTTAGTTTATGAGTAATTAGGTAAATGGTCGTTTTTCTGTTATATTCTTCCGCGACACTGCATGTCGCACCTACCAACGTATCCGTGAGAGTGAGGAAGACAAAAATAAATTCAATAAATCCCCTTAAGCTGTCAATGCAATAAATGCCTGTATAGGCGGAACACCGACCGGTAGCCGACGAAATTTTTAACCATAGGGGACTTATTGAATTTATTTTTGTCTTTCTCACTCTCACGGAGATTTGGTAGGTGCGACATGCAGCGTCGCGGAAGAATATAACAGAAAAACGACCTTTTACTTAATTACTCAAAAACTAAGCTGGCTATCAAAAATCTGTTTCTTAGCGTTTTTGGATATTATTATTACCGACACTTTATAACATAAATTACAATTACATCCAATGTAGTGTCCGATAAAAACTCGAAAAACTGAAATTTTGGAGCAACTTTTGGGAGAACTTTCTATCGAGAAAATTTTATCCAATCGTGTTTCTGCTTCTTAGCGATTTTAGATTAAAGACCCAATATACATGACGTGTAAATTTGAAAGTAACTGTCTTTATAGTTTTTGCATAAAACTTCATTCAAAATCGGTTAAATACGGCTTCTACACCGTTAAGAGCGTTTATGCGACACGATGTGAATCGCGTGTCGCTCCATACAAAAAAGGAATTCCGTTCCCGCTGACGCAATTTTGCGCGGAAAATGGTATTACAAAAAAATTTATAGTAAAATAAATATACAACTTATTAAAATAATAAATAACCAGTGACATTGAATATTAATTGAATTAAATTACTATAATTCAGAAATAACAAAATATTTTGGATTTTATCCTAAAATCGTTTAATTTATCGAAAAATGCTAAAAATGGCACTTTTCGGTTTATGGTTTTTGAATGAAAATCTAGGAAAATCGTGTTTTTTTTTTGAGACACTTTTTAGTAAATGTTATTAATTTTCTAAATATGTCATTGTCAAAAGTTTTTGTTAGGAAACATGGCAAATATCTTGCATCTGCGTAGAGCGTCGACCGC
Organism: Coenonympha arcania; assembly: GCA_036785405.1. Classification (NCBI taxonomy): domain Eukaryota; kingdom Metazoa; phylum Arthropoda; class Insecta; order Lepidoptera; family Nymphalidae; genus Coenonympha; species Coenonympha arcania. The sequence goes on along the minus strand of CM072077.1, from coordinate 10,951,485 downwards.
TATTTTAGCAAACAGCCTATACAAAAACTGTTCTAGTGAGAAAGTTATACACATATTTTAAAATATTTTTGAGACAAGTTCTAGATTATGAAATTCCAAATAATATGAATTCAATTATCTAATCTATAATTGAACACATAACTATTTTATGTTCCTTCGGAAATCGTAAATTTTGACTCAAGCATAATACTAACGCATGAACCGCCTTAAGATGAACTCGTTTGTAAAATGACGACCGTAACTCACGAGGTAGACAACGGTGCATCGCCAGATCTGTTGGTGTAGTTGACGACTGCGTTGAACGTCTGGTTCACCCACTGCCAGAACACTGTCGCCGCCGTCGTCTTGTAGAAGGTTATCATGCCTGTATTAATGGAAAAGCACACAAAATATATTATGTGCCATAGCTATGAAGTTTTTTTTTACTATAAGTATTACTATATATATAGCTACTCGTGCTGATTCACTCACTGACTGATTGATCACCTCTCCTGAACAATTTTGTATGAAAAATTTTTTTTTCAATTACCGTTTCGTAAATAAGGGAAAAATTCATTCGGAGGAAAAATACGGAGAGAGCTGATGATTGAGGATTTCGAAGACAGGTAAAGAGCACAGCCAAGGCTATTGCAGATAGGTGGGGGGTGCTCGACCAAATGTCATTCGAAACGTCATCCAATTGGCAGTGAGCTGAAAAAAATTTCAAAATGGCGGATTTAAAATGGCCGCCATACGGATTTCGTCGATATCTCGGAAAGTATACAAGATGGAAGAACGGTTTCTTGACAAGAAGTGATCAGGACTCGAAGGTCTATTCGATGAGCAGAAAAAAAAATTCAAAATGGCGGAATTTATTTTTCCATAGAAAATGTATGGGGAATTTTGACAGGATTTTTTATGGGCGGGCAGACAGCACGCGGGCCACATGTGGCCCGCGCACCCACGCGCCCTACTAGTTAATATATATATAGCTACTCGTGCTGATTCACTGACTGACTCATTGATCACCTCTCCTGAACAATTTTGTATGAAAAATTTTTTTTTCACTATGCCTTTCGTATAGAAGAGAAAAATTCATTCGGAGGAAAAATACGGAGAGAGCTGATGATTGAGGATTTCGGAGACGGGTGAAGAGCACAGCCAAGGGTATCGTAGATAGGTGGGGGGTGCTCGACCAAATGTCATTTGAAACGTCATCCAATTGGCAGTGAGCTGAAAAAAATTTCAAAATGGCGGATTCAAAATGGCCGCCATTCGAATTTCGCTGATATCTCGGAAAGTATAAAAGATGGAAGAACGGTTTCTTGACAAGAGTTGATCAGGACCCGGAGGTCTATTTAATGGAATTAAAAAAAATTAAAAATGGCGGAATTTATTTTTTCGTAGAAAATGTATGGGGAGTTTTAAAGGGATTTCCTATGGGCGGGAAGACAGCACGCGGGCCACATGTGGCCCGCGCCCCCACGCGCCCTACTAGTATAATTATATAGCTGCTCGTGCTGATTCACTCACTGACTGATATTGATCACCTCTCCTGAACAATTTTGTATGAAAAAATTTTTTTCAATAACCATTTCGTATAGAAAGGCAAAATTCATTCGGAGGAAAAATACGGAGAGAGCTGATGATTGAGGATTTCGGAGACGGGTAAAGAGCACGGCCAGGGTATTAAACTGGGGGGTGCTCGACCAAATGTCACTCGAAACGTCCAATTGGCAGTGAGCTGAAAAAAATTTCAAAATGGCGAATTCAAAATTGCCGCCATTCGAATTTCGTCAATATCTCGGAAAGTATAAAAGAGGGAAGAGTGCTTTCTTGAGAGGAAGTAATCAGGACCCCAAGGTCTATTCGATGGATAGGAAAAAAAATCAAAATGGCGGAATTAATTTTTTCATAGAAAATGTATGGGGAAAGTTGAAGGGACTAAAGTTGTAAGGCAAATAGGGGAGAAGACAGCACGCGGGTCACATATTGTGGCCCGCGCTCCCGCGCGCCCTACTAGTTATATTTTATAACGCGAGCAAACGAGCGGGCGGGTCACCTGATGGTAAGCGATCACCGCCGCCCATGGACATTGCAGCACCAGAGGAACTGCAAATGCGTTGCCAGCTCTTAAGAAATTTGTTTATCCACCCCTTGAATAACCCCATGTTATAGTTTTGAGGGAACACTGTTGCTGGTAGCTGGTTCCATGGTTTGCATGTGCGTGGAAAGAAAGACCTAGCATACCGGGTGGTCGTGGATCGCCAGCCATCCAGGTGGTATATTATATTATTTAGTCATTCAACAAACGGATTCTATAGTAGGGGAGCCCAAGCGGGGATTTTTGAAGTGACTCGAGCGTGTCAGAAAATTATATAGGGAGAATCCTTGCACCCTTTAAAGTACCTCTACCAAGTATGAACCCTCCATATGGTGGGGTGTGTTGAGGGGAACCTGAAAGGGGAGGCCACGATTCTACTAACATCGCCCCATGAAAACTGTCAGATTATTAGTTCTTTGTAATTCTAATAGTGTAAATTCTTCAAAATTTAGTAAATTCTTCAAAATAAAAAAAAATTGATACGCGCTCGAGTATTTCAAGGTGACGTTTTTTTTCAAATTCGAGACTCGCTTGTTTCTTAATGTCACACTCAAATTGTCAGATTATTGAGATATAGAATCTTCTCAATGTAATTAATCAACTTCCTCTTAATCTGACGCGCTCGAGTTTTTCTAAGAATCGATTTTTTTTTACTAATCAGACAGGTTCCCCTCAACACACCTCACCATATGGAGGGCTCATACTTGGTAGAGGTACAAAGGGTGCAAGGATTCTCCCTATATTATTTTCTGACACGGTCGAGTCACTTCAAAAATCCCCTCTTGGGCTCCCCTACTATAGAAAAAGAGCTCACAGCCAGTGATGAGGGTGTTCATCGGTGCCTGCGCAGACATGCGTCCCAGCGCGATCATCTTCTCCCCTGTATCGGGGTGGAACGCGCTGTCGTACAGGTACTTTGTGGACCACAATTTCTCCTCATCGTAACCGGGCGGCAGTTTACGTGTTTTCCTGAAACGAAGGTTCTTGTTAATTTTTGGTTCGCGCCATAATTAGCCTAAGAAGCTGGACATAGTTCAAGGACTGATGTTCTTGAAACTTTAAGGTTTTTGAATGAAACAAGAAGACGTGTTGTACCGATCCCACATACCTACTTAATGAGAGAAATGGCGGCGAAGAAGGAAGACTGCATAGGTACTGCATTTACTAAGTTCAAGTGCAAATTGTTGTTTTAAGGGCACGTGTGTGATAAAGGCCATATCTGCAGGGAGAATAAACAAAAATGGACAAAAATACTGACGGAGTGGCTACCACGAAACGGGAAACGTAGCAGGGGACGACCAAGAAGACGATGGACCGATTTATTTAGACAGGTCAGCGGACCACTATGGTTAAGACTTACTCGTGACAGAGACTCATAGAGGGAGCTGGGGAGGCCTACGCCAAACAGGCGACTTCTACCTGACACTACACTTTCACCTGACATTGTACTTAATTTGACAATAACTATCGAATAATAAATCATTATTGTATATTATTATACTTACCTTATTGTATAATATATAAAGTAAAAATATGACAAATAGAAAGCAAAAAGATTTGAGACAATAGTTAATAATAATATATATATATATATATATATATATATATGTTGGATATTCACTTTATTTCAATGAATTTTTATCCAAATTAAACAGTTTTTGCACTGCATAGAAGTTTTTTAATTGTAAAACTTTTACATTACGTTCACATGAAAATTTGCTTGATGAATTTAATGTCTCTTGTCAAAAGTGATTTTGCGCGGTAACACCGAGCTGTCATTGTCGTCCACAGACAACTCAGAGTCCATAGACCCCAGATGTTAGGCTTCAACAATCTCCCCCCTCTCAACTTCTTCAGGGAGTTGAGGAAGTAAGGGGCACAGATTCCGAATCGCACGTCGAACGATGCCCTTTTGTGTGAGAACGTCCGCCACTCGCGCAACGTTATCAGCGCCCGGATATATCTTTGAGATGCGTCCCATACGCCATTTTAGAGGAGGCAAGTTGGGCTCCTTTAAGATCACCATGTCGCCTGGAGACAGTTTTCCTTCATTAACGCGCCACTTTGTTCTTTGTTGTAGTTCTCAGAGGTATTCGTTGCGCCAGCGTTCCCAAAATTGTTGTTTCATCTGTTCAAGTCGCTGATATCTATTGAGGTAGCTTGTTTTGAAGTCCAGGAGCACCGGCGATGGCAATGAGGTGAGCGGCTTGCCGATGAGGAAGTGCCCAGGAGTTAGAGGGAGAAGGTCGGTTGGATCTGAGGAAAGTGGAGTAAGAGGTCTGGAGTTCAATATTGCCTCCACTTGAACCATAAGCGTCGATAATTCTTCAAAAGTGAAGTGATTTTGGGCTAACATACGATTAAGGTGATGCTTTGCGGATTTGACACCGGCCTCCCAAAGTCTACCAAAGTGGGGCGTATATGCCGGGGAAAAAGTAAATTTTAAACCCTCAGTGGCAGCGAACGAAGTGATTGATTCATTGTTTTCTATTGTTTGCAAAAATTTACGAAGATCGTTATTTGCACCGACAAAATTTCGTCCCTGATCGCAAAGGATCTCACTTGGCTTTCCTCTACGCGAAATAAATCGTTTCAGACAAAGAAAGAAGCAGTCGGTGCTCAGATCAGATGCAAGTTCTAGATGTATTGCCTTTGTCGACAAGCAAACGAATAGACATAAATAAGCTTTTAATATCCTGCAGCCACGTCCGAGCCGATCTCGCATTGGGAACGGTCCTGCAAAGTCGACTCCGGAAATTTCGAAAGGCAGATTGGGAGTTACTCTGGAGGATGGTAAATTGCCCATTATGGGACTTACGGTATCAGCCTTTAAGATTTTGCAGAGCTTGCAATTATTGACGGTGCTACGTGCAAGCCGTCTGCCCGCAATAGGCCAGTAAGTTTGCCGTACGGTGAAAAGCAGCAATTGTGGACCACCATGCATGAGTTTAATATTATGTTCATAAGCGAATAACAGTTTTGTAAATTGATGTGTGGAATCCAATATAATAGGATGTTTTTTGTTAAAGGTTTCCGTTGAATTTTGTATACGTCCACCTACACGAAGCACACCCTGCTCGTCCAAAAAAGGGCGGAGTGAGAGTAGACGAGATTTAGACGGCAAACATTTTTTATTATTTAATAATTTAATATCGGCTTCAAAACATTCTAATTGGTGTAGTTTTATTATTTGAGTTAAGGCTATGTTTATTTCTTCATTTGATAAATTACTAGAACGTTTGGAGTTAGAATTTTTGCAATTGTTAATAAATCTAAAAACATAAGCCATGCTTCTAATCAGTCTTAAATAGTTGGAAAATCTGTCAAAGTTGATGATTTTATTTGTATGAGTTGTGGTAAAACCTTTAGTTGAGGTAAGTGTAGTATTATTTTTTACATTTTTTGGACTACAACTTTTAGCCCTTCTTTCTGGAAGTTCAGTCGGGATCATGTAAAGATCACTTGGCCACTCACTTTCATGTTTCAATAAGAACTGAGGGCCGTGCCACCATAAAGTTGCGCCTTGAATGAGTTTAGGATCTAAACCACGAGATGCAAGGTCTGCTGGATTCTGAGGGCCTGGCACATATCTCCAAACTCCAGAAGAAGTCTGTTCTTGAATTATGGCTACTCTGTTTCCAACAAAAGGTTTGAGCTCACGAGAATGAGAAGATAACCAGCCAAGAACTACTGAAGAGTCGGTCCAATAAAATGTTTTTGGAGTCTCTGGGAGTCGCAGAGCCTTCATAACAGATGAAGCTAATCGAGATGAGAGTAAAGCTCCACAAAGCTCTAATTTTGGTATGGTCTGAGACTTTACTGGAGAAACCTTTGTTTTAGCACAAAGAAGGTTCACTGTTATATTCCCCGATTTGTCAATTGATCGTAAATATATACACGAAGCATAGGCTTCTAGAGAAGCATCACAAAATGCATGGAGCTCAATAACCACAGGTTCAGCACTAAGCGTATATCTAGGAATGTGAAGTGACGACAGACTTTCTAGATTGGAAACGAATTTGAACCATGAATTAGCAATATCAGAAGGAATGGGTTCGTCCCAGTCTAATTTTAAAAGCCAGAGTTTTTGAAGAATAATTTTTGGTATGATGGTACATGCACTGAGTAAGCCAAGGGGATCAAAAAGCGTAGCGGAATTTGATAAAATGGATCGCTTCGTTGCTAATGAAGTATCTTCAATTTTTGTAGGGAATTTCAAGACGTCAGCGACTGGATCCCATTTGAGGCCAAGAGCGCTGGATTGAGAACTTAAATCTAAGTCAGTAGCTACATGAATGTTTGGATGATCTTTGAAAATGGACGGAACATTTGTACGAAATTTGCGTAATGGAAAGCATGCAGATTTGAGTATCTGTGTGACGTTATCAATTATGTAGAGAAGCTCATCTTCAGATTGACTGCCCGATAAGAAATCGTCGACATAAAAGTCGTGTTTTATTAATTCAGATATTTTTTCGTCTTTACACTCTTTCGACAGTTGCAGCAAACATCGAGTGCTTAGAAAGGGAGCTGACGCAGTTCCGTAAGTAACCGTGTTTAACTGATAAGTTTTAATAGGAAGGGTGTCATTTTCTCGCCACAAAATCATTTGCAGGTGACGTTGTTCGGGATGCACAAGGATTTGCCGATACATTTTCTCGACATCAGCAGAAACTACGTATTTATGTTGTCTGAATCGCAACAATATAGAAAACAGATCATCTTGCACAACAGGACCAACGTATTGGATGTCATTGAAGCTGTAGCAAGTCTTAGTATCTGACGTTTTCATAGAGGCATCAAAGACTACTCTCACCTTCGTGGTCTCACTAGTATCTCTTACTACCGCGTGGTGGGGCAAGTAGCAGCCTTGAGGATGACTGGCTTCAGACATATGTCCTAATTGTTCGTATTCTTTTAGGAATTTGTTATATTCTACACGCAAAGTTGGAGATTTGTCTAACTTTTTTTCAGTTTGTAGTAATCTCCGTTTAGCCAGATGAAAAGAGTCCCCTAGGCTGTCTGGAGACTCACGTAACGGGATTTGTACACAAAATCTACCGTCTGCATCTCGGTATGTTGTTTCGTTAAATAATTGTTCACAATAATGTTGATCGTATTCAGGACGAATAGGGGGTACCTCTTCGATCTCCCAAAATTTGGAAAGCTGATGTTGTATATCTTTGGAGAAGTTACAATAAATTTTATTTGATGTGTCGTAATACCTCCCCCCCATGGGGCCTGCAACTATCCAACCGAGTTGAGTTTCTTGTAAGATAGGCTTATGAGGCCCTAATTTTAATGTAGAAGAACAAAGTAAATCCCAAAATATGTCGGCTCCTAAGAGCATGTCCACTTCTGAAGACAGATGAAAGGTTGGATCAGCTAACCTGATGTGACTAGGTATATTAAGACCTTTGAAGTCTATGTTTATCTGAGGTAGCTTATCACTGATAAGAGGAATGATGTAACATTTAACAGATGTACAGAAATCATTGTATGTAGATTTAATTGTGATGTCACAATGTTCTGTAATTTTTATCATAGAATTGTTTAGACCAAACACATGATTAATTTGTTTTTTAATTTTTGGTAAACCTAAGGCATTACAAGCTTTTTCTGTGAGGAATGAAGTTTGGCTTCCACTATCTAATATAGTTCTAAGCTGTACTGATTTATTGTTATGTATCACTTGTACTAAGGCAGTTGACAAAAGGGCTTGATTTGTGCATACAGATGACATGCTATGTGTTGTTTGAGATGGGGCACTAGGAACTACTATGTTTGACGTTGGAAGAGATGTAGTGGTTCCTTGATGTTGAGATGTCTCAGATGATGTACGGGAAGTAGATGGCATAGATGGTGAAGATGAAGACGATGGTTCTATATAATGAAGAGAAGACTGTTTATGTAGTATTGAATTATGTTTTCTATGGCACACCCTACAGCCCCCTAGTTTACATTGGGGATTCCGGTGCCCCCCCCGTAAACAGTTGGTACAGAGTTGCCATTCAAAAACCTTTGCTATTCTATCATCGACAGACCAGGACTTGAATTTAGGGCATTCATACAGTTTATGTTGTTGCTTGCAGGCTTGACAGCAATTATTTTTATCTAAAGAATTTGAAGCAGGTGAAGAAGCTGCAAACAACTTCGATTTTATGAAGTTATGACGTTTTTCAGTTTTAATTGGTTTAGCGACGGATATTGTTTCTAAAACAGTTGCTCTATTCCGCACAAAGTTAAAAAAATCTACTAATTTTATATTGTCTAGAGTGCTCCTGAACTCCTCCCATTTCCTAGAAGTGACTGGATCTAATTTAGTAGAAGCCAAGTATATAATAAGAGTGTCCCATTGATCGGTCGGTTCACCTAATGAATTTAACGCATTTAAATTTTTTGAAATTGAGTCGATGAGGTCTCTCAAGGTTTTTTCGGATTCCTTTTGAATGGGTTCTATAGAAAAGAGACCCTTAATATGCTCGTTAATCAACAATCTTTTATTATCAAATCTTTCGCAAAGAAGCGACCAAGCAATCGGGTAATTTGCTGCTGAAACACTCACGGATTGTATCACCGCCTTCGCAGAACCTTCCAAATACGAGTTCAGGTAATAAAACTTATTTATGTCATCAATGGAGTCATTATTTCCAATCAACGAAGAAAACATGTCTTTAAATTCAAGCCATTTCTCCGGACTGCCCGAGAAAGGAGCAATTTTTATCACAGGCAGCTTTAAATGATGATGCCTAGATTGATCGGAGCAACTAACAGAGGCAGATTCATTTTTATTCGAACTCTCAAAAACTTGAATCAAATTCTGTGCCTGCGCTATTAGCTTAAAGAACCTGTTTTCAATTTCCTCTCTTTCTAGCATTTGGGATTCCTCATCCCGATCTAAAGATTCTATTTTGCATTGTATCTCTTCAAAATTGTATGATAAATCTTGAAATTTACTTAAACGCAAGTTCAACTCGTTGCATTGTGTTTTATTTAATTTACAATCTAAGAATGGTGTTAAATATTTCTCAAATAAAGTAACGCGTGTTTTAACACGTCCACGTTGTGCAATTAATTCTTTTAAATCTGACATTTTGTAGGTGCAAACAACGACACAGCTTTGCAAAGAATCAAACTTTGACGGTAAGAAATAAGTAAAACAATGTATCAACCAACCTCGAATCCCGCATAGGTACCTGCGGGCAGTATTTTACCGCTGCACACTCGAGGCTCGGCGCTCACCAGCGTTTAGCCGGGCAGGATCAAAGTCCGAAGTGGTGATTTGAGTGCCGAGTCAACTCACGGAATTCTGGAAAAGTCGGCGAAACTTACGTTAAACTAACTTGTAGTACTGAAATACGATGTGTTTTGAAGAGACAGGGCGTATTATTACTACGTAGATGTGAGAATCAACGAAATATTTTGTAATTTGATGTGAAAGTTTAACGGTTGACGTAAAAAAGTTTCGAAAAAATATCGACGCAAACAGGCTAAAATGAAGCAAAATTGATGTTGGGATGATGAAAGGATGTGATGATGATAAGGAATGAGCGTTACTTCCCTCGATTCCAGGATTGTTTCACCTCTGAACAGGGATCGCCTTCCAAAAAAGATGTAGGTACGATGTCACGATGTCGGTTTCGAAGTTTATTATACGCGTAGGATCACGTCGGGGTCACCATTTTTTGTTGGATATTCACTTTATTTCAATGAATTTTTATCCAAATTAAACAGTTTTTGCACTGCATAGAAGTTTTTTAATTGTAAAACTTTTACATTACGTTCACATGAAAATTTGCTTGATGAATTTAATGTCTCTTGTCAAAAGTGATTTTGCGCGGTAACACCGAGCTGTCATTGTCGTCCACAGACAACTCAGAGTCCATAGACCCCAGATGTTAGGCTTCAACATATATATATATATATATATATATATATATATATATATATATTAGTTAATTAACAATGTTTGTAAATTGTACCTAATATTACGACAGGTAGGTATGAACTTAGATTTAATGAAATGTCGCTAATCATGGATAAAAAAGGGTAGTAGAATAAAGGCTATTTTTTATTATTATTAACACGCTTTTATTAGCTTCACCAGTATGTTTGTAACCGACTCCTTTGAGCTCGATTTTGTCCTATACTTTGAACGATCAGATTTAATTCAAACTTTGCACACCCGTCAAAGACCGATGACAATGCAATAATTCGATTAAAATATCCAATTATCTTAATTAGATTCGCCAGGATTAAACTTCTTTCCACATCCTTTGCAAGCGAGTAAGAGAGATAGAGCGTGTTTTTTTAGTTTTTTAAACTTTTATTTTTTTATTTTTTGTGTGATAATATATCGTACCTGAACTCGGTGACGATCCGCTTGGCTTCCTCCAACTGTGCGTTGCTGGCGAAGACGTTGATGGGGTTGGTCAGACGCAGGAAGTGCTTGGCACGCCCCATGTACGTGCTCTGGTCATAGGGGGGCTTGTCTATGTCTATACTCATTTTGGATGACTGCAACCGCTAAAAAAAATTGGTTGTCTGTAAAGTCGGTTTACGGACGATAGATTTACGTGATAACGTCATTATCGTGCCTCTCTATCGCTTGTTGCGCGCACAGGCTCAGGTGGAACGTTACGCGGAACGTTATTATTTTTCATGTGCGTTGCTGGTGTTCATCAATTTATAAAACGTTATCACGTCAAAACTTGCGTGTCTATTACGGAACTCTTATTCCTACCCTTAAGCGGGCGATGGAAATAAAAATGTGTATGAAGAAGATTGCGTTAAGGGGATAACGTGGTGTCGGGACATACCTCCGTTATTTACATTCTGAAATTTCGGTGGTTGATTTATTTATCGGTTTTACGAGTATTCGGTTGGCATTGCACATTAAAATGGAATGCCAACCGAATACTAAGGTCGATAATTATTTTATTGTCGCCTTTCGGCTACGTACAGTTACGAAATTGGTGAGTAAATTATTTATAAGCCGGGAAAGAGACGGCATAAAAGAGGCGCGAAACAAGTCGCGAAGGCCCGGTTTCCACCAAAGCGGAGCGGAGTGGAGCTGTCGAAATGACGAAAACTGATTGGTAACTCAAACACAGCTCCGCTTTGGTTGAAACCGGGCCTTGGCTGGTCGCATATGTATTTGGTACCTACTATATAATACTGTAAATAATGACACTAAGCCGTCATAATATTATGAACCTTTCCAATATGAAAGACAAACAATGCCGTAAGCATAACACAATGAAACCGTTTGTTCATAATATTACCAACAAACATTTTCTGTTTCCATTGTCACTTGTGTAAGATAATAATATTATTACTATTATATTCTTGCGCATTGAGTACGATTAATTTAATTAAGTACTTACACAAAAATATAATTGTTGCAAATATCATGCTCAACCGAACCGCATCTAGATATAGAAGCCGTGGAGACCCTGGGGCCATGGAGTCATAGTGCCAAAAAATTCATTCGAGAGCTTTCCCCGCGTTTAATCACCTCAACTGGTGACAGAAAGGCTGGCTCATTTTTTGCGCAACGTATCAGCCTGGCTGTTCAACGAGAAATGCAGCCAGTATTCTTGCCACCATTCCATGTGGGCACTTGGGACTTGTATAGTAATTAGAATAAGCTAGTGATAAGTTTTATTGTAAATAAAATAAGTTAAAAAACAAAGTTATGAATTTAACTCTACTATCCAAAGGAGTAAGCGTGTGGACCTATACTAATATCGGCTTCGATTTTAAATTATGTTCTTGGTCACGAAATAATTAATGTAGTAAAAAAATACAACTATCCTACTTTTAGGAAAGTTACCATTTTGGCCTGGGGTAGTACCTATTCGCTTGGAAATTGGCATGCCAAACTCAGGCCAACCGAATACCAAGATGGATAAAGGATATTTGAACTGTTCGAAATTTCGGCGTCATAATTTACGCCGGTGTGTCCCGATAGTTCAGTGTATTAAAAATATCAAAATGTGTAAAAAATATAAAATACGCTATCGTTATCGTTCGCCCATGTTATTGGAGATGCTTTAGATATCTGGACGTAATGAATCTAGATAAATGATAGAATAATGACGTAGGTACCTAGATAGATAGACGTTATGCGTTGTTTTGAATGAGTAGGTAGGTATAACATTGATATATGAGTAAAATTGCATAGTTTTTACGTAATAAACAAATTCAAATTATATTTGGTTTTTGGAAATTTGTAAACTAATAAGGCTTAAGGAAGTAGGTAAAATTGCGGGAATGTCAATATCATATTATTTATTCCATCTAAAGAAATAAGTCTGAGTATTGAGTTTAACTCACAAAAAGTCGATTCTCCGACTTTCTCCTTCACCTACTACTTAGACACTTTCAAGCAAAGGTATTTGAACCGGCAAAATATCTGATTCTGCGGTGGAATCCGCGAGAACTGTCCTACCACTTGGTAAATGATGATGATGAAGAAGCTCTCTCATCATCAAACTAAGCTTGTGTGAACAGTGAACTGTGGACAAACATCTGAACCGAGATAAAACTAATTAGACAAACATTGAGATGTCACGGACGCGTCTAGTCTTAACTCTTATCAGAACAATGGTTCAAGACTAATATGAAAACGTTATCTTGGTTGTTTCGTTCGTAATATTTTATAAACGAAATAAATAACCAAGACATAGGTATATCTACTAACCCTACGGATATACTTAATCCTGTTGGTATGTACCTAGGTACCTACTTTACTTAAATACACAAGACAAAAGGCTATTTTTTACCCCAGAAAAATCCAAGTCTCCAATGCCCGATCGCTCGCGAAAAAATCTCGAAATTCACTTAATGAATTTCGCGCGAATGTTGTTTGGTAAAATTTAAATTTAAGTCTTATGAATTTATGGGTAGGAATGTAGGATAGATTAATGTGTAAGTACCTATCTATTTACAATTAACACAGAACATAGGTACCTATAGTCAATTCATTTCCACAAATAGGTCTACTAGCCCTCTATTACGAGACGAATTTGGAAACCCCTACTGTTACGTTCAAGGCATAACTATACCGAGAAGAAATACTCAATAAATAAATATCAGGACATAACACACATGGCAATCTAGCCCCAAAGTAAGCGACAGCTTGTGTTATGGGAATATAATATATTGAAAAACACCCAGACACTAGAAAACATTCATGCTCATCACAGAAACATTTTCCAGTAGTGGGAATCGAACCCACGACCTCCGACACAGACCGCAGGACCGCTACCTCTACCCTATTCGGTATAGCAACAAACTCGGAAATTATTACGATAGTCGGTTCAATGAAACTCAAATATCATTTGAATGCAATTCTAGAACTGAAGCTGTGTTTATTGAAGCCAATCGACAGCTGATTTTTCGCAATTGAACCACGACATTCATTGATCTTGGAAAACAATACATATTCTGCAGTCATTTACCCGCAATAATATATTATAGCGATTACTGTATTCGAACTGACCGATTTGGACAAGATGTTTAAGTAAGTCTGTCTTTAAAGTTTAACCCGCTGGCCATAAGTACCACAACAGTACCCACTGTACACTGTGCACAGAATTAAAAGTTTTATCAGTTTAGACATAGCCCATCACGCTGGCAAGTACGTGTCGGCAGGCTTTACATTTGAGGATATGTTAGAAAGCTTCCAGCCCAACGACAGTTTCCGAAACGCACGGGTCTTCAAAAAATCTCAGTAAGGTAAGTACTTAATTAAGCGTCTGATGGTATTTGAAACACGGATTCTCGAATAAGAGTCAGACGTCTGAACATCCGGACTGTATAACTGCTTTACATATTAAAGTAGAGTTCAGTAGATTTCCACCGCTGAACCGTCTCCTCCTGCAGTGATTTCAAACCCTGCACGGTCCTGCGTCATTTGGATCCAGCAGTTCCCGTGACTTGGTCTACCGAAACTGCGCTCTCTCCTACGTGGTCGCCATGCCAACATTTCGGGTCCCCAAGCCTTGTACCATGCTATAGGTGCCCGGCCATTGTCACTTCAACTTCGCGATACGTTGTGCTACGTTGATGACTCTAGTTCGTCTAAGTATAATGTATCCTAATTTGATCACGTAAAGAATAAAGATACTCCGAGTATGGCTTTCTCTATCTCCCGCTGAGCGATTCTAATAGCTTTCATATAAGAGTCCCTTAGTCAATGAACATTGAACATGGCACAGTCATTGTTCGGAGACCTTAGTTTTCAGTCACTGAATTATATTAGGGATATCAGTAGAGTATAGACTTACTTATAGAGTAAAGAAGTTTAGTAGAGTTATGAAATCTTACAAAACATATTTTGTCCTACTTAATTATTATGATGTTATAAAAAGAGCTCTTGCCACCATTGATATTCCTGCCCTATTGGAGCCAGCAGGAATTAGTCGTGATGATGGCAAGAGACCTGATGGATTGACGCTGGTTCCCTGGGAACGGGGTCGGGCGCTGATGTGGGACGCAACATGCGTTGACACATTGGCTTCGATTCATATCAGGGAGACAGAATCAAAGCCGGGAGCCGCAGCTGAAACTGCTGAATCAGGTTAGCGTCGCAAATATGCCTCTCTTTTAGAGAGTTACATATTTGTCCCGTTTGCCGTGGAGACCCTAGAGCCATGGAGTCATAATGCCAAAAAATTCATTCGAGAGCTTTCCCCGCGCTTAATAACCTCAACTGGTGACAGAAGGGCTGGCTCATTTTTTGCGCAACGTATCAGCCTAGCTGTTCAACGCGGAAATGTAGCCAGTATTCTTGCCACCATTCCACGCGGGCAAGACTTGTATAGTAATTAGAATAAGCTAGTGATAAGTTTTATTGTAAATAAAAAAAAAACTTAATTATTTGAATTTATCGTCATCTTCCTGCTAAATTCAAGGTGCATGATAATGTGAAGAATTTTGGCTGTAGCCTGCTCAATTAATCAGATGCAAATTGGCAGGCTTCACACTCCTTTGAGTCCATTACGGTCTACGGAGAGCTCCCAGACGTAGAAATTTCCTCGCGATGTTTTCCGCCATCGCTTTATACAATAGTGATGTCTAAAATGCAAATAACCCTGGAGCTAGAATTCGAACCCAAGAGCATCGATTGATAAATTGACCTACGTGGACCACTGGGCCATAGTCATAAATTATATATATTACTGAGGTTAAGTATGAATAAATCTATAGGTATTCTAGGTATGAACTAATATATATCTGCTAAAGAATATTATCACTCAGTGATTACGTACGTAGGTACAATTAAATCGTATAGAGGACTGCAATTTACATAAAATATTAAACAGGTCAAGAACCGAAAAGAAAGATCGATTTGAAGCACAAAGTTACGTACTTACCTACTCTTTAATGCTTTATACCTACCTAAGTTAGTATTTTTTTTAATAAATAATTAGGTATGTAATAACAATTACATATTATAGACAATGATTGAATAGTCATACTATCACAGGTTCGTATATGTGTTTACATTTCCGTACATAATGATAAGCCAAATTTTCGGCTATGAACTGAGATTAGCTTTTTACTGAATCTACATGTGATCGATAACTTATACAAATTCCTGATGATAGCTGCGAGTTCGATGCGATTACATAAAAAATATGTAAAGTTCCTTAATGTTTGTTATAGTGCGATGATTTTATTACGAAAATTTGAATTTCATGAAATACATGTTAAAACAATTATGAATAAATTACTTACCACTAATGCACTAGAACAATTTTTTTAACAAGTAAATAATTTATAAAATATGTTCGAACACTACCACTGGATTGTTACACTCATTGTTTTGGGATTTTATCTCCACTTTATAGATTTATCGCTGTAATAAGTTCAAATGTTGCGCCGTCACAAGACCCCTAAAAATGACGTAAAAATCGATTCATCCGCTGCCGCCTGGCAGCGCCTGGCGCTTCATTGTTGCCAGCATCAAAATATACTTTTTAAAATGTCGTACAAGATAAAAGTCTGCGTTAACTTTAAAAAAGTGAAAGTATAATAAAATAACAGTAGGAACCAAATTCAACAGTTTCAAATTTCAATCATTTTTAAAAACTATAGAATTTGTAATATGTTGTTGCTATATAAAAAAACAAGATAATAACCACAGCTACGCTTCATTTTACGCACGCTAAATGTTTAGATACTTCGCAAATTTTAGCGAAACGGAAAATTTCTAGCAGCTTGCAAAGATTGAGACATAGCTTTATTAATAAGTCCAATATTTTTTTCATTATTTTAAAATTTAAATAATTCCTGATAAATTTTATAATAATTTATTTTGTGAACCTCTACTCTAGAGGAACGTATTTTCCTTATTTTCAGTTGTCAACATAAGTACTTGCTTGTCACTTGTCAGCTGGGACGTCAGGCGTTCCAAAAATACCTTTGCTAGTTTGCAGGAAAATAAGCCTTTTTTAAGGTTTTAAAACTAATCTAAGATGTCTCTTATCACCAGAAATGTTTTTCGTACGATCATACAGGTATCGTATAAACTTTTCTGACTAACTTACGTGTTTACCTCTAGCAAATCTATTTTCGAAAACTGTTTCGTAACTACTTGTTATCATGAAAATTCGTGCTAGAAATAGTCGTGTTTTCTGCAAAGACGATTCGTATTTCAATGCAGTAAGCAATAAAACATACTCCTTGAATGCAATAAATCCTTGAAGGTATCAAATAACCTTACGTGATTAATTCGTATGTATGATAAATAGAATACCATTGACATTTCCTTGTAGGTATTATTTCTAAGAAAATTACCAACTGCGTATTTTCTAATTTCTTCATAGTATTATAGGGTATAAAAATCTGAAGTCCTGTTAGACCAGAGTCTTCCATTAGGCCAGACTTGACATAATATAAAGACTAGGAATTCATGATTTGAACGCTGTGCGATTTTTGATTTTTTTTCATTTGCAGGGCTCTCAACACTTAGGCAAAGGTTTGCACACCACTGCGGTAACTGCTGACAAAAACGTATGTTTCGCGCCCCTTTCCATCAGCACCCTGGTGAGATACTAACTGACTAATGGTTGCACCCCCCTAATGCAACAAAGCAGAAAATAGAAACAAAAAAAACAGTACAAATAGTGCACACATACAGGATTTTACTGGGTTTAACAGTCAGATATTAAATGTCCATTTAAAAAAAGAGTGAATAGGCATCTTCTAGGTAAGCGCACTCCATCTTCAACCACATCGTCACTTTCCATCAGGTGAGATTGTGGTCAAGCGTAAACCTATATTGGATAAAAAAACAGCTAAACTGGTTAGGAAGTTAACATCTAAACTTACAAACCAACAGCTTTTTACAAGCATCATATTCATAGCAATGTTATAAATATTGAGGTAAGATTTTAGTTTGGATGTTTTTTACTGAATCATGCACTAATTGAACCAATTAGGATGGAATTCAGAATGTAGTTCAACTTATAGGCTAACTTTTTATCAAGGAAAAACCATAATTTTAGCTGGCAAAGCCATATGTAAAATATAAAAAAAGATAAATGTACTCTGCTTTATTGCATTAAATATGTTCATGGAAAATAAATTTATTTCTGATACAAATTGGCAACCAAATTACAAAACATTGTGTGTAGACAAACTACAAAATAAGGAATTAAAATTACAACTGATTAGGTAAACAATTTCTAGTGTATTTGCCAGGTCAACATGTCAGTATCAAGATGTAAGTGTCCGTTTTTTAACGCATGTATTTATTTTTGATATTTTGGCATAATTTATTACACAATAATTTGTGTTCACTTGATCTTAGTTTCTATAAAATGGCTATTTGTGTCTATGTGATAAGCATGCACAAATAATAAATAATCTGAGTTTGCATATGCAACTCACATGCTCATCTATCATTCAGGCCACGAGTATACAGTTTCACAGTATATTTTTCATATTCTCATTCAAAATTGTTTGCATTCGGATATCCATACATATTTCCTTTATATTATGGTATAATTTGTAATTTTGTAGTATTGTCCAGGATCCTTAATTTTTTTAAATATTCTAATATTTCAAAAATCAAAATATAAACAAGTTATAAATTTTCAACTTGCGTGTTTATTCTAGGCAGCATTTAAAAAAAAATTATTCAGTGAACTACATAATTTATCACATGGCTGAAATTACATATTATGCTCTCCAGATTGTCCGACAAGAGTTAGAAAATTTTGGGAATATCTTATCCAAAAAGTTGGTTCACGCGTCAGGTGACCAAAGAGCTGGCGCTTACTTAGCCCAACGGCTAAGCCTAGCTATACAGCCAGGCAATAGCGCCAGTGTTTTGGGCACCATGCCATTAAGCAAGCATTTGGACGGTGTGTACATTTTGTAAATATTTTTAGTCTTAATTTATTTGTAGACATAAATTACAATGTTTTAGCAGTTAAATATAAAAATAAATAAGTTTTTGAGAATGAAAAAAAAATAGATAAATTTTCAACTTGCGTGTTTATTCTAGGCAAGCATTTAAAAAAAAAAATTCAGTGAACTACATAATATTTTATCACATGGCTGAAATTACATAATATGCTCTTCAGATTGTCCGACAAGAGTTAGAAAATTGACATAACTTGTATGGAGCTAATGCCAAATTTGTATATTGCATAGTATTCTTCGTGACCGAAATTAGTAACTTATCGTATCCAGATTTGTCTTACCAGAGATAGAAAATTGACATAATTTAATGTCAAATTTCTATTTTGGCAGATCTAGATAGGACAGGTTATTAATTTCGTCCGTTCAGGAATATAACACTGTAATATAACGGAAACATGTATGAATTTCAAGTGGTTCAATCGTTACTTATAAGTATAAATGTTGCTTCCAAACAGTTTATTGGTTTGGAGATTCATTACTGTATTAACACTGCTACAGTGTATGATTACTTTAAGTATCAACACTGTAACAGTGTATGGTTACTGTATCAACACTGTAACAGTGTATGATGACTGTATCAACACTGTAACAGTGTATGC
The DNA here is from genome assembly GCA_036785405.1 of Coenonympha arcania. Lineage (NCBI taxonomy): Eukaryota > Metazoa > Arthropoda > Insecta > Lepidoptera > Nymphalidae > Coenonympha > Coenonympha arcania. The sequence continues at coordinate 10,932,363 of CM072077.1, read as the reverse complement.
AATAACAGCGCATGTATCCATGCATCAGATTCAATGCAAGCCTTTGTGTTGTCCAATGCGAAATAACAAAATAAATAATTCTATGTTGTGTTTGTCCAATATTACCATTGATTTAGCATCTAAATTCTCGATGTATACATACATGTTAGAATATGTACATCTGTAATTCTGTATAGAATTAATTAAGTATGTATATTTAAGTTATTCTTCATCTTGTTTACAGTCTTACAATATGTAGGTTTATTTATATTTTTTACTTGCCAAAAATGATGCCTATCAGATAGATAGGACTACATTTAAACTTGGAAGCTCATAATCAAACTCACAGAAAAACATAATTTACACTTTGCAATATCTTGAAGTGCTATAATATAATTTCTTTGCATAATATAGCAAACAAGCAAAGAAGGTCGCATCAAGTGCACTCTCATACCCGGCGATGGCGTCGGCCCCGAGCTTGTCTACTCAGTGCAAGAGGTTTTTAAGGTACGCCAGAGCATTCACAGGATCTACAGATAAAAAAAATAGGGTGAATTTAGACTGGTCGCTTCTTAATGTGCCAATAAACATAGTTTTACTATGTATGTATTTTTAAAATTGTTATTAAAGTCTTTAAAAATAGAAGAAATATTATTGCATCAAATAACATTTAGTACTTAATTAAGGCCTTTTGAATTGATGTCCATGCTTTTAATTGTAAGGGCGAATTTACACCTAACATAAACTCTATTTTGCAATATAAATATTGTGCTGATAGTTTTTTGATTTCAATGTATTGATAAAGAATTCAAGATTTATCTTGCCTTAGACTCTTGTCAAATATTTGTTATGTAGTAAATTAAAAAAAAAAAAATAGGTGAATGTAACAGTAAAATCCCGATAAAATTAAAGTGCCTGGCACTGATTAGAAAAAAGTCTCTTAACTATATCAAAATATTCATTAAAACATTCCTCTCTTTTTAACAGGCAACTGGCATACCCGTTGACTTCGAGTCTTACTTCTTCTCTGAGGTGAACCCAACCTTGAGTGCGCCTTTAGAAGATGTCGTCGGCTCCATCGCTAGAAACAAGATTTGCATTAAGGTATTTTGTACATTACGTACTATTTTAGTGTTTCAGTTTACACTGTAGCTGGAGACATTACTGCGCATAATGAAATGTCGTCGGCTCCATCGCTAGAAACAAGATCTGCATTAAGGTATTTTGTAGATTATCTACTATTTTAGTGTTTCAGTTTACACTGTAGCTGGAGACATTACTGCGCATAATGAGATGGTGACCATGCATTCATTGCAGCCACCTAATGTATCACTTAACATTAGGTGCTGGTGATAATGATTATGTCCTGTGGAACCTGGTGGTGCAAAAGCCGAGACAATGTTCCTCCAGCCACATCTATCCAGTGCTGTGGACTTAAGAGTGTTCCAGGATTATCCAGAAATCTTCAAATTGGCATCAAGGGATGGCTTCCATGTGGCTTTTGGCCTGCCGCGCAAAATTCTGTCAAAAGACTCTTAGGTTTTATGTTAGATAGAAACATGATAAACAAGAATGTGTTTTCCACCGTTGTAGGGTATTTTGGCGACTCCAGACTTCTCCCACACCGGCGAGCTGCAGACTCTCAACATGAAGCTGCGTAACGCGCTGGATCTGTACGCGAACGTCGTGCACGTCAAGTCTCTGCCGAACGTCAAGAGCCGACACCACGACGTGGACTGCATCATCATCCGCGAGCAGACCGAGGGAGAGTACTCCGCTTTGGAGCACGAGTCAGTGCCCGGTGAGTGCCTGTACGCGAACGTCGTGCACGTCAAGTCTCTGCCGAACGTCAAGAGCCGCCACCGCGACGTGGACTGCATCATCATCCGCGAGCAGACCGAGGGAGAGTACTCCGCTTAGGAGCACAAGTCAGTGCCCGGTGAGTGCCTGTACGCGAACGTCGTGCACGTCAAGTCTCTGCCAAACGTCAAGAGCCGCCACCGCGACGTTCATCATCCGCGAGCAGACCGAGGGAGAGTACTCCGCTTTGGAGCACGAGTCAGTGCCCGGTGAGTGCCTGTACGCGAACGTCGTGCACGTCAAGTCTCTGCCGAACGTCAGGACACGCCACCGCGACGTGCACTGCATCATCATCCGCGAGCAGACCGAGGGAGAGTACTCCGCTTTGGAGCACGAGTCAGTGCCCGGTGAGTGCCTGTACGCGAACGTCGTGCACGTCAAGTCTCTGCCGAACGTAAAGAGCCGACACCACGACGTGGACTGCATCATCATCCGCGAGCAGACCGAGGGAGAGTACTCCGCTTTGGAGCACGAGTCAGTGCCCGGTGAGTGCCTGTACGCGAACGTCGTGCACGTCAAGTCTCTGCCGAACGTCAAGAGCCGCCACCGCGACGTGGACTGCATCATCATCCGCGAGCACCGAGGGAGAGTACTCCGCTTTGGAGCACGAGTCAGTGCCCGGTGAGTGCCTGTACGCGAACGTCGTGCACGTCAAGTCTCTGCCGAACGTCAAGAGCCGCCACCGCGACGTGGACTGCATCATCATCCGCGAGCAGACCGAGGGAGAGTACTCCGCTTAGGAGCACAAGTCAGTGCCCGGTGAGTGCCTGTACGCGAACGTCGTGCACGTCAAGTCTCTGCCAAACGTCAAGAGCCGCCACCGCGACGTTCATCATCCGCGAGCAGACCGAGGGAGAGTACTCCGCTTTGGAGCACGAGTCAGTGCCCGGTGAGTGCCTGTACGCGAACGTCGTGCACGTCAAGTCTTTGCCGTACGTCAAGAGCCGACACCACGACGTGGACTGCATCATCATCCGCGAGCAGACCGAGGGAGAGTACTCCGCTTTAGAGCACGAGTCAGTGCCCGGTGAGTGCCTGTACGCGAACGTCGTGCACGTCAAGTCTGCCGAACGTCAAGAGCCGCCACCGCGACGTGGACTGCATCATCATCCGCGAGCAGACCGAGGGAGAGTACTCCGCTTTGGAGCACGAGTCAGTGCCCGGTGAGTGCCTGTACGCGAACGTCGTGCACGTCAAGTCTGCCGAACGTCAAGAGCCGCCACCGCGACGTGGACTGCATCATCTTCCGCGAGCAGACCGAGGGAGAGTACTCCGCTTTGGAGCACGAGTCAGTGCCCGGTGAGTGCCTGTACGCGAACGTCGTGCACGTCAAGTCTCTGCCGAACGTCAAGAGCCGCCACCGCGACGTGGACTGCATCATCATCCGCGAGCAGACCGAGGGAGAGTACTCCGCTTTGGAGCACGAGTCAGTGCCCGGTGAGTGCCTGTACGCGAACGTCGTGCACGTCAAGTCTGCCGAACGTCAAGAGCCGCCACCGCGACGTGGACTGCATCATCATCCGCGAGCAGACCGAGGGAGAGTACTCCGCTTTGGAGCACGAGTCAGTGCCCGGTGAGTGCCTGTACGCGAACGTCGTGCACGTCAAGTCTCTGCGGAACGTCCAGAGCCGCCACCGCGACGTGGACTGCATCATCATCCGCGAGCAGACCGAGGGAGAGTACTCTGCTTTGGAGCACGAGTCAGTGCCCGGTGAGTGCCTGTACGCGAACGTCGTGCACGTCAAGTCTCTGCGGAACGTCCAGAGCCGCCACCGCGACGTGGACTGCATCATCATCCGCGAGCAGACCGAGGGAGAGTACTCTGCTTTGGAGCACGAGTCAGTGCCCGGTGAGTGCCTGTACGCAAACGTCGTGCACGTCAAGTCTCTGCCGAACGTCAAGAGCCGCCACCGCGACGTGGACTGCATCATCATCCGCGAGCAGACCGAGGGAGAGTACTCTGCTTTGGAGCACGAGTCAGTGCCCGGTGAGTGCCTGTACGCGAACGTCGTGCACGTCAAGTCTGCCGAACGTCAAGAGCCGCCACCGCGACGTGGACTGCATCATCATCCGCGAGCAGACCGAGGGAGAGTACTCCGCTTTGGAGCACGAGTCAGTGCCCGGTGAGTGCCTGTACGCGAACGTCGTGCACGTCAAGTCTCTGCGGAACGTCCAGAGCCGCCACCGCGACGTGGACTGCATCATCATCCGCGAGCAGACCGAGGGAGAGTACTCTGCTTTGGAGCAGGAGTCAGTGCCCGGTGAGTGCCTGTACGCGAACGTCGTGCACGTCAAGTCTCTGCGGAACGTCCAGAGCCGCCACCGCGACGTGGACTGCATCATCATCCGCGAGCAGACCGAGGGAGAGTACTCCGCTTAGGAGCACAAGTCAGTGCCCGGTGAGTGCCTGTACGCGAACGTCGTGCACGTCAAGTCTCTGCCAAACGTCAAGAGCCGCCACCGCGACGTTCATCATCCGCGAGCAGACCGAGGGAGAGTACTCCGCTTTGGAGCACGAGTCAGTGCCCGGTGAGTGCCTGTACGCGAACGTCGTGCACGTCAAGTCTTTGCCGAACGTCAAGAGCCGACACCACGACGTGGACTGCATCATCATCCGCGAGCAGACCGAGGGAGAGTACTCCGCTTTAGAGCACGAGTCAGTGCCCGGTGAGTGCCTGTACGCGAACGTCGTGCACGTCAAGTCTGCCGAACGTCAAGAGCCGCCACCGCGACGTGGACTGCATCATCATCCGCGAGCAGACCGAGGGAGAGTACTCCGCTTTGGAGCACGAGTCAGTGCCCGGTGAGTGCCTGTACGCGAACGTCGTGCACGTCAAGTCTGCCGAACGTCAAGAGCCGCCACCGCGACGTGGACTGCATCATCTTCCGCGAGCAGACCGAGGGAGAGTACTCCGCTTTGGAGCACGAGTCAGTGCCCGGTGAGTGCCTGTACGCGAACGTCGTGCACGTCAAGTCTCTGCCGAACGTCAAGAGCCGCCACCGCGACGTGGACTGCATCATCATCCGCGAGCAGACCGAGGGAGAGTACTCCGCTTTGGAGCACGAGTCAGTGCCCGGTGAGTGCCTGTACGCGAACGTCGTGCACGTCAAGTCTGCCGAACGTCAAGAGCCGCCACCGCGACGTGGACTGCATCATCATCCGCGAGCAGACCGAGGGAGAGTACTCCGCTTTGGAGCACGAGTCAGTGCCCGGTGAGTGCCTGTACGCGAACGTCGTGCACGTCAAGTCTCTGCGGAACGTCCAGAGCCGCCACCGCGACGTGGACTGCATCATCATCCGCGAGCAGACCGAGGGAGAGTACTCTGCTTTGGAGCACGAGTCAGTGCCCGGTGAGTGCCTGTACGCGAACGTCGTGCACGTCAAGTCTCTGCCGAACGTCAAGAGCCGCCACCGCGACGTGGACTGCATCATCATCCGCGAGCAGACCGAGGGAGAGTACTCTGCTTTGGAGCACGAGTCAGTGCCTGGTAAATGACTGACCATTGACTGTTCGGTTTGATCAAGAAGTCTAGTTTTACCCACATTATCGCTTGCAGGCACCTTCTGGCCAAATGTTATCTCTTACAAGCTCTTTATATAACTTGCAATGCCTGTAAGTATGTTCGGGTCAATACTTGCAACTGAATTTTAAAGCATTTGTCCTCAACTATCTTTAAAATATAGGTTCATTCAAAATCCAAGGTGGTGGCCTAATTACTTTTTGTGTAATCCCATGAATATAAAAAGGGTTTGTAAAGGGAAAGGGAAGAAGAATAAAACAGTTATTAAAAATGTTTTCAAAATGGTAACTTATCATTTGGACCGACAGGCGTAGTGGAGTGCCTGAAGATCATCACGGCGGCGAAGTCGGAGCGTATCGCAAAGTTCGCGTTCGACTACGCCGTGAAGATGCGGCGCAAGAAGGTGACAGCCGTGCACAAGGCCAACATCATGAAGTTGGGCGACGGACTGTTCTTACGGAGTTGCGAAGAGGTAAATAATGGGTAACCCCCCCAAAAAGTGTACTATTTATCACCAGCCCATTTCAGTCTACTGTTTGAATAAGGCCTCTCCAAACGGACTGCAAGACGCCGAGAGCGGTGGCATCCTTATTTGGTTGACGTCCAACAAACTCGCACGAAACGTTTTTCCTCCACGTTTCTGATACGAACCGCTAAGGTGTGAAACGCCCTTCCAGCCTCCGTGTTTCCAGCCAAGTACAATCTAGGTGCCTTCAAGAGAAGAGTGAATAGGCATTTTCTAGGCAAGCGCGCTCCATCCTAGACCTCATCATTGCTTCCCATCAGGCATGATTGTCGTCAAGCGCAAGCCTATCTTCAATAAAAAAAAAACGCAGGCCATCCCCTTCAGCTTTTAGTGTGTTGTAACTTGTAGCCACGTCCATTCCTCTGCCCTAACGATGTCATGTCGCCATCTTACAAGTAGTCGGCCGATACTTCGCCGCGGCTACCTTTCCAGTAATGCCCTGCTCCAACTTATATCTTCCCATGACGTGACCCGCCCAGTTCCACTTTTCTAATAACGTCGGTAGGATCGATGGACTTTCGGGACCCAAAGCTCAGGAATGGCGACATCGCACGGCAAAGCCTAGTGCTGGCAGACCTTTGAAACGAATGAACGAATGGCTATATCTGATATCAACCAAACTTCAATTTAATGAGTCACCAAACCTCACTTTAATTCCAGATGGCGAAACTCTACCCGCGCATCCAATTCGAGAAGATGATCGTCGACAACTGCACCATGCAGATGGTGTCCAACCCCAACCAGTTCGACGTGATGGTCACGCCCAACCTGTACGGCAACATCGTCGACAACCTCGCCAGCGGTCTCGTCGGCGGCGCCGGCGTCGTCGCGGGCGCTTCCTACAGCGCCGACTGCGCGGTGTTCGAGCAGGTGAGATGACCGTCGACAACTGCACCATGCAAGCGGTGTCCATCTCCGACCAGTTCGACGTGATGGTCACGCCCAACCTGTACGGCAACATCGTCGACAACCTCGCCAGCGGTCTCGTCGGCGGCGCCGGCGTCGTCGCGGGCGCTTCCTACAGCGCCGACTGCGCGGTGTTCGAGCAGGTGAGATGACCGTCGACAACTGCACCATGCAAGCGGTGTCCATCTCCGACCAGTTCGACGTGATGGTCACGCCCAACCTGTACGGCAACATCGTCGACAACCTCGCCAGCGGTCTCGTCGGCGGCGCCGGCGTCGTTTTACGCTCAATTTTACGCTCTATGTCAATTGTATTAAATTAATTTTTCAGTGTTCGAAAAAAACGTTTTGCATTCAATATCGTCTGCTTATGTACGTAAATACCATCACGCTTTTTAAACATATCACATCACGAAATGTAGTCTACACGTAACGTGAATAGCCCCCCCAGTTCAACGTGATGGTCACGCCCAACCTGTACGGCAAAATCGTCAACCCCAACCTAATTTCTATAACAAAGTGACTCCCGCATATCAGTTTTGTGAACGCGCCTAATTGAAACACGGAAGCATATTGAATATCGTAGGTAACCAAGCAACGCAACCTTCAAAAGCCATTCGGTGTCTTGCTTGTGCCAGGCCAGTCTCACTTATCACGTGACCGTCCCAGCTACAAGTAGGGGTCCGGACCTCAATATTTCAGATGGTTGCCGCTCGCGGGCCGAGTTGCACGCGCTGGTTCTGTACGGTCTATTTTACGCGCCGTCCGACTACGGCAGCCCTAGTACGTCGTAAGAGATAAAGTTAGGCGATAGAAAGAGACCACAACATTGCGTTTGTTGCGTGTCGATTTTGAGGGCGGGGCCAGGCGCTATTGCGAACTGAATTGCACTTTTTGTGTCAGCGCTAGAGTCGCTATTTCTTTAAATTATCGTGCGGAGTAAGCCTTCTGGTACTATTTAGTGTTCTGTGCTTGTGCCTATATCAGTGGGCTGATTCTGTAACGTGCAGTTTGTTAGTTAGTAACCCTGACTGAGTTATTAACTAAGAAAACGGAGGCAAAAATCCTATTTTTGTATTCTTTGCACAAGTTAGCAGTTAGCATGGTATTATGACATGATACCATACCAACCTAGGTTGGTACCTTGTGCAATAGGATTTTTGCCTCCGTTTTGTTAGTTAACAACCGAATGAGGGTTGCTAACTAACAAATTGAACGATACAGAATCAGCTCACTGTGCATAAGATGTAACCTCGTCGATGCTATAAGTATATTTGCAGAACAACACTTTATTGCGTCAGCGATAGAGTCTCCATTTGTTCAAATCATTTTGCGAACTAAATCTAAACAAATTCCAGGGAGCGCGCCACATCTTCTCGGGCGCGGTGGGCAAGAACATCGCCAACCCGACGGCCATGCTGCTGTGCGCCGCCAACATGCTCGCGCACGTCAACCTGCACTCCTACTCCAAGCAGATCAAGAACGCGATCAACCAGTCAGTATTAAACTTTGGTCTCGGAATCGTGACGCACAACGCGGCGGTATGCGGTGCAAACGCAGCGTCACGACGCGCGACGCAGTAATTACATCTGCGCTGATAGTGGACCTGTAACGCACACCGCAGCAATTGAAAAAAATGAAAATGAAAAATCTTTATTTTCACATAGGCCCAATTAATAGGCTCTTATGAAAAGTCAAAACTCTACCGCCAGGTTCGGAAAGCAGGTTGGCACCGACAAGAACTGGCAAGAAACTCGGCACTTGCTCGTTTCAAAAAAATGTCATTATATCAAAAATTATTACATAATTTTTAAGATATCTCGTGAGGAGATGGAAATATATCCCTATCGTTTCAAGAATTCTTGTCATTGAAAAATTCTTCAATAGTATAGTAACCCCGATTTATTAGATGTTTTTTGACAGTGACTTTAAACCTGTGCAAAGGTAAGTCCAAAACAGACTTCGGGATCATATTGTAGAAGCGTACACTCAACCCCACAAAGGACTTCTGTACTTTACGTAAACGGTGTGGTACTACAACTAACTTGTGGCCACCATTTCTAATTGGACGGTTACTTACATCTATACGTTGCTTATAATTATTAATGTTTTGACGTACAAAGAGTAAGCAATGATAAATGTATTGAGATGCCACTGTAAGAAGAAGAACACCTATTTCTTTAAATTTTTGGCGAAGAGATTCGCGTGGCTTCATTTTGTATATGGATCTAATTGCTCTCTTTTGTAATACAAATATAGTTTGAATATCAGCAGCTTTGCCCGATAATAGAATACCATAGGACATAACACTGTGGAAATAGGCACAATAGACAAGCTTGGCTGTATTAATGTCTGTTAACTGCCTAATCTTTCAGCATAGGCAGCTGAACTAAGTTTACCTGCCAGAGTCTCAACATGAGCGTTGGGATGTACCCGCTCCCCACTCCCCGCGCTTGCCCTTAGCCGCTGACGCAAACTGCGACGTAACCATTCTGAAATGATTCATAGGACTATTTGTATGACCAACGCCGCATGCCGTGTAGCGCAGGCCGCAGTGTTGTGCGTTATGATCGTGAGACCAAGGCCTTACACGTTAACTTGTATCGTCCCGGTCGTTTTTAATTAACCTTCGATGCAAAAGCGACGGGGTGTTATAATTTTGACTTGAATCTACATGTGTGTCTGTTTGTTTGTTCGTCGTTCCCGAACGGATGAACCGATTTTGATTGTGGTTTTAGTTTGTTTAAAAGGCGAATTCATTGTGAGAAATCTTAAAGCTCTGTATTATGAAAATCGATCCAAGATGGCCGCCGCTACAAAATGGCGGATTTCTACATATTTTTTCATAACTCTCTAGTCTCTACCCATTATAGGTATCAAATGAAATAGTTTGACTGGTAAAAAACACTATGACGATTTTCAAATCCAAAATGGCCGCTACCACAAAATGGCGATTGTAGTGGTCCAGTTTTTTTTTTATTATAATTTAAGTTATACGCGCTTTAAGAATAATTTAGTAGAGGTACGTTCATTTTTATATTAGGATTCGAACTCCCCATCCCTATTAGAGGCATATGTTTGACCCAATGGGCTGTCACTGTCAAAAAACTTAGTTAAAATTATTAAATAGGTATCTCGTTTCCAGGGTTCTGAAGGACGGCAAGGTGAGGACGAAGGACCTGGGCGGGCAGTCCACCACCAAGGACTTCACATACGCCGTCATCCACAGCCTCACGTAAACGCGCTCGCAGCGGCGCACGCACTGCGGAAAATAACCGCGCGGTTGTGTCTAACTCGAAGAGCCGCAGCGCGCACTGCGGAAAATAACCGTGCGGTTATATCAAACTGGAAACTTTATGTATTTAATGTTCATGGAGGTACTTTCTCACACTTATGAATCGTTTGGAATTATTTATGGTTCTTATATAGTGCGTTAGTTCTACGAAGGCACGTCTAACACCTTTAAAATCATATGAAAAATTTAACACAAAAAATCATAGCAAAACAAATTAATCTTTCCTCCTAGCGCTTAGCTAGGAGGAAAGATTAATTTGTTTTGCTATAATGCGATAGGCGTTACCTGAAAAGAATCTTTTTCATCCACGTTCTAATACGAACCGGTTAGGTGTGGAACGCCCTTCCAGCCTCCGCGTTCCCAGCCAAATACAATCTGGGTGCCTTCAAGAGAAGAGTGAATAGGCGTTTTCTAGACAAGCGCGCTCCATCCTAGACCTCATCATTGCTTTCCATCAGGCATGATTGTCGTTTAAGCGCAATCCTATCTACAATATAAAAAAATCTGTATGCTCTAACATGCATGAAAAAGAAAAGCACCGCCCTCACTCAATGAATTACATCTTACAATCGGAAAGCCACATTTAAATTACTCGTATTTATAAGTTGGAAATAGTGCCAAATTGATAACAACGGTAGGTAGTCATAATATTCGTATGATTAATTGGAGAGGAAAAAATCGCGCGGTTATGTTCCACAGTGCATGCGTGCACATAAATTATAGGTTTATATGACGCCCCACGTAGTATAAGAGGAAGATGTTCTTACAATGTTAAAAGTACATTTCAATATAAGTGCGGAAAGTTTGTCATTTCTTTACGAGTCCCGGTTTGTTGACGCAAGCCGAAGGCGAGGGTCAACTATAAGGACGAGTAAAAATGACAATTCCGCACGTGCATTGAACGACGTTTTTTAATACATTTGCGACATTTGCAAAAATATATTGGATTTACGTGTTTGCGTGCTGCAAACACGTAAATCCAATATATTTTTTTTTGTTTACATGCCATGTTTGCATGCCGTGTTCGTGTTCATGCGCTCCTGGTGCGCCCGCTCCGGTACCGCGAAGGAGGAAAACACAAAAGCACTAGTGCGGAAAAGAATAATTTTGCGCACGCTAAACACAATGGAAATGTCAACTTTTTGAGAAAATGTATTAAAAAATTGTTTATGTTCTTAAACTTTTTTTTCAAGATGGCGGAGGTATTTTCTTAAACTATTTTTGAAGAAAAATACCTCAATTTTAAAGAAGTTTCTCCATGATTCGTATTTGTTACCGTTAAGCAAAAAATTGTAAACGTAATTTTGAAATTAAATACACCATCTGAATCAAGTGATTTTTTCTGTCTCTTATATTACATACTGGGCGGTTTAAATACACCAAATGTAAATTCACTCTAGAGTACCTAAGCAGTAAGAGTAATTTATTTATTTATAATATTTTTTAATTCCTTTGTTTTTGTTTTCGAGAAAGATGATCTGCAATCATAGACGAAATTAATAGAAAAAAAAACAGTATTGTGTAAGTATTTAATGTTACCATGTTTAATAAAAAATAATGACAGCTATCATTGTTTAATTTTTATGCAACCATAACCTATTCATTTGTACTTAGTTTATTGTACTTAAACTATTTATTGGGGAAAAATTTAAATTAATTGGCTAAAAAAAACTATTTTAGTAATGAGGTAAAAACAACGTTATTTTTTCTGTCATTTTCTCCAGCAATGTTGCCTGTCGCACCCACCAACGTATTCATAAGAGCGAGTGGGACAAAAATAAAAATTATCTACGGTCTATGGGTTTTCTTATTTAAATAATGCTTAGGTATAAACTGAAGATGTCAGTTCAAGATTTGATTTGTACAGTAGTAAATCAAGTCTCAACTACCTGAAATAAAACACACGAATATTACATCATATTTTCGAGAAACTGTATTAGTGAAAACATAAAAGGATAATTTTTTGTCGATAAAAAAAAATTCCGAAGTTGTGTCCAATTTTTTACAATTTTCAATTTATTGTCAATGTTATACGTACTTACTAGAGAGCCCAGGTTTAGGATTATAATTCCAATAAATATTACGAAGTACGTACATTATCGTTTTCTTTCTAAGTGATGTATTTTAAAAGTTATTTACAGTAAACTATAAATGGCGTTCATTACATTCTTATTTCGCGTAATACGCCATGCTCTTTTGTACCAGAACCATTGAGTTTTTATATCAATGACCAGAACGATGTTTTGCGCATGACAAGTTTTGCTAGCTTTCAGCCCCCTCTTAACACATTAACTGCGGGAAACACGCACGTTGTGTTTTTTTAACGAATGTGCGGCTTCAACACGCCAGGCGTGTTTAAAATAAATCAATACAAGGATGCGGCCCAAACACACAGGATGTGTTTTTTTCGGCACTACGGGAGTGCGGGAGAACACAAGGAATGTGTTTCAGGGGGTGGCAACTTAAGAACATCGGCCACATGAAGGAATTTACAGCGCAATCTATTAATCTTGACCCCACATTAACATAAAATTTCAAAGAGATTACAGCAGTGTCACAAGATGTCGTTACGGTCGCTCTTTTTTTTTTTTAATAACGGCTCTGGGTTCCAGCCCTTCTGAGCCTCAACTATACGGTCGCTCTTGTCAGCTCGACAGTCCAATGAACGCATACCATTATCTTAGTTTGATTAAATAAATATATATATTTTTGAACAATGCTGTGTTTCAATGTCTATTAATATTGTTTTGGCGAAAAATAAATAATTTTATAGTAAAATAAGTATATTTTGTTTTATTTTTTATGAAATCGGGCAATTGTTGTACGACGTACTTACATGGTGTATGCGTTAGTCGGAACACTTTTTAGTAGTTGTCACTTGTCAAATCTCATGTCATTGACATTTCAACTTCAACTTTCGTGTGAATTTTCGAACGGTAATTTCTCTTTTAAATTTTTAAAAGGCGTTTTTAATTAATAACATTCAAAGAAACTCTGAATTATTTGACTTTTACAGTGGTTGTGAGTGTGAGTGGTCTTTTGAGTGGTTTATAAGTTTATTTTTGTGATATTGACACTATTTTGTTTAGTTGCGAAAAGGACGCTGGTTTTAGTTAAAATATGGTGAAACGGACGCTTTATATACATTATTAGTTAAAATTACTTATTAAATCGCGCAGAGGACGCTCGTATACTATTTAGATGTATAATTAATTAATTTGTGAACTGTAGATAAGTTGTGGTCTAAGTGGTGAAGTGTTATAATATAGCTAAGAATGCCGAGTAAAAGTCGTTGCGTCTTTGGGTGTGTAACCAGAGGTAATTTTTATATTATCATATTCATCAAACAAACAAAACAATAAATAGATAACCATAATTACTATATTAAGTATGGATTTTAAATTTCAGGTGTTACTATCCACAACTTCCCAAATCCATCAAAGTATCCAGAAAGATTTCGACAGTGGGTGAATTTAGTGGGTTTACCATTAGCTGGAATGTCAGATATTGAAATTTATGAAAAGAAAAAAAGTTTGTGATGTGCACTTTACGCTTGAACACCGTAACAGAAACAAACGCTTGAGTGCACTGGCAGTACCTTCTCTCCATTTGCCACGTAAGTATAATATATATTACTGACCAATATTTTGTATTTTAAATTTAAGTAGTTATCAGATCAGAATAAAAGTAAAAGTAATTAAGTAATCATGAACAGCCAGTCTTATCTCCTTCGTGGCAAAAAACGATCTAGTGTGTTATTGCCTGCATGTTGAGTTTGGTTTTATTGTACCACTGTGAGAATTGAGAGAAAGCACCATTTAGTAATTTCATACAATGCTAATGCATAAATCTAACTAAACTGACTAACTAGCTAAACTGTCATAGCATATTCAACACAAAACATTCAAGTCCTAGTGTAAATAATAAAATAAATAAATTATTTCATTTGTATGTATGAAGTGTATTAGCTGAATAGCTTAATGAAGAAGGTACTCATAATACAATATCACATTTCACTTAACTGTAGCTAAATAAAAAATCGGATGTATTTTCAGAAATACCACATGTTAGTCAAGAGCAAATGGAGACAGATCAACAGGATATAATGCCATCCATATCAATGTCAACCCGTCCTTCAGGTAAAACATCTTAATGCATTGTTGACGATTACTGCCCCTAGTTAAATTATTTATTTTTTATGTGGCCCTTTACTGTCAGCTATTTAAGCTAAATCATTCTTCACAAGATGTAATGTATATATTAATAATTATATCAGAGTTTTTGTCAGGTAACACAGGCTAAACCGATGATGCAATATCGCAATCTACTCAGCAGCAGTGTTAATTTTTTTATATATTTTCAGGAATACCACCTGTTGATTATGAGCATATGGAGACAGATCAACGGGATATAATGCAATCCACATCAATGTCAACACGTCCTTCAGGTAAAATATCTTAATGCTTATTGACGATTACTGCCCCTATATTCACAATATTTATCAAAAATCTTACCGGTTACATCACTGCACAAAGTTATCTATAAATATAAAAGGCTTTGTCCTGAGTGACTGACTGACAGACAAGCTACAGCCCAAACGGCTGAACATAGGAACTTGAAATTTTCAGGAAAGATTCTTTGTGAACCCAAACCGCTCGCTAAGAAAGGACTTTTTGAAATTCTACCCCTAAGGGGGTTAAATAAGGGATTTAGGTTTGTATGAAAGTCAACCTGTCCTTCAGGTAAAACTTCAAATTGCAGCCATATACAATTAGTCATTAAAACTGAACCATTCTGAATTGAAATAAAAATAAAAAATAAATAAATAATAATTAAAATAATTACACCATTGAATGCTTGGAGAATAGCTTGTCCGAGTACAGACTTCCCAAAAAATTTATTTTCCCAGAGACAGTGGGACGAACCGCTCTGTAGTCTGGTTAGAGAGGAACTAATTAGTACCTCCGCCAACGCTGCGGAGCGCGCCCGTCTGCTGGCTGTGGGAGAATGGGAATCCGGCCTTTGGCTTCAAGCCATTCCTTCGTCTAGCGTTGGTACCTTGTTAGACGACACCACATTCCGCATTGCCTTCGCTTAGGCGCTCCTTGTGTTTCTCCGCATCGGTGTATCTGTGGAGAGGCAGTCGATAAGCTTGGACACCACGGTCTTTCTTGCAGTAGGAGTGCTGGCCGTATACCGCGCCACGCTAGCATCAATGGCATCATCCGTCGCGCTCTTGCCACCGCCGGAGTGCCAGCCGTTTTAGAACCAAATGGCTTGGCGCGCGACGATGTAAAGAGACCGGACGGCATGTCATTGATGCCATGGAAGATGGGTAGGCCTTTGGTGTGGGACGCAACTTGTGTGGACACCGTTGCGCCTTCTCATCTTCCTAGCACGATGGGTTGTGCGGGCGCCGCTGCTGCATCAGCGGAGACTCTCAAGCGGCGTAAATACAGTAATCTCGTTGGAAATTACGTATTTGAACCGTTTGGAGTCGAGACGCTGGGTCCGTGGGGTCCAAGTACGCGCTTCTTTTTCAGAGAAATTTCAAAGCGCTTAATCGACGCCTCTCGTGACCAGAGGGCTGGCCTATTTTTAGGTCAGAGGATAAGCATTGCCATCCAACGTGGCAATGCTGCCAGCCTTCTGGGCACTTTTCCGGTTGACACCGATTCGGAGGAATACTTTGACGCTTAAAATTCTTTCTTTTTGTGTCACGTCACCTCTTTTCTAGAATTAGTTTATATATATATTAGTTAAGATTTTATTTTAAGTTTTATACAACCATTCTTCACAAGATGTCATGTATATTAATAATTGTTGAATGGAAGCAGGCGTTATTTTGCGGAAATCCATAATTAGCAGGACAGATTAATTTGTTTTGCTGTAATCCGCTACTTGAAAAGATTCTGTATGGTACAATATGCAGGAACACTGCCCACATGAAACACCACACACAATTTTCCAACACTTTCTTCGACGCACGTTTCGTCCCGAACGTTCGGGACGAAACGTGCGTCGAAGAAAGTGTTGGAAAATTGTGTGTGGTGTTTCATGTGGGCAGTGTTCCTGCATATTGTACCATACAGAATCTTTTCAAGTAGCGGATTACAGCAAAACAAATTAATCTGTCCTGCTAATCAATAATTGTATCACTTGTAGTTTTTGTCGGGATTAACACAGACTAAGCCCATGTTGCAATATCACAATCTACTCAGCAGTAGTGAAATTAAAAAAAAAATTGTATTTTCAGAAATACCAAATGTTGGTTACGAGCAAATGGAGACAGATCAACGGGATATACTGCCGTCCACATCAATGTCAACACGTCCTTCAGGTAAAACTTCTTATTGCGGCCATATACAATTAGTCATTAAAACTAAACCATTCTTCACAAGATGTCATGTATATTAATAATTGTATCACAAGTAGTAATTGTATCACAAGTAGTTATCTTATGGCTTATCATCTTCATCACAAAAAGTACTATCAGACTTGGCATCAGTTTCTTTAGTCTGATAATTATTTTTATCACTAAGCATCATTAAATTTTTTTACTACGCGATCCCATTTTTATTTTCTGAAAATTCAAAGAATTTGTTCAAATCAAAAATCAATTTACGTCACTCTTAAAGTAAAGAAATTATTAATTGGAAGCGGGTTCAAACTCATTTTTTTTGTACCTATTAGGTCACTATAGTTGTAAACGTGCGAATAAAAAATTACACATAGAGTACATAATTGAATTTAGGTTATGATATTTCAGTTATTTGCATTAAAAAATATTAATTTATAATCTAATCCACACTAATAAGACTACACTTTGGAATGACAAAGAAGTAATTGTTATTAAGTCCATCCAGATTTGATTGCAATTGGAATAACAAAAACATATTTACTTTTAAGACCAAGGAGTAAAACAAAAATTTGGACAGACAAGGGCACATTTGTCTGAACGACTTAAAAATTATAAAGTATAAGTAAGTTTTAAAATTATAAAGTAGGCATAAGTGTGACAGATGTGGCCTTGTCGCTCCAGAAATCAAAAACATTAAAGGGCATATTTACCTTTACGGTGTTAGCGCTCCAAGTGATGACTGTCCCTCTCCCCGCCGGAGGCACAACTGACCAATGAGACTTTGTCGCGCCAAGAGAGTAACAAAATGTCGCCAAAAAGACAACGCCACTATATCTCTCTGGCGGTTTTTTACAGGAATTAAACGAATGTCTTTGTCCCTTCAGTTAAAAGGGCCTTTTTGAAGCATTTCTGCATATTTAAGTCATTTTGGCAATTTATGACAATTATGCCCTTGTTCTACCAAAGGTGCGATAGGTCTCCTAAAGATTTACGTGGGTGGATATGTTTATTCGTGGGAAAGGAAAATGGTGTCTGTCTGTATACTAAGCTAACATTCCTTTTCATTGCAGGTCCCAAAAGATGTGTTCAGAAATGTTTGGTACACAACCAAACACAACGGGATATTAGAAGATTAAAACAAGAAATCATACGATTAAGGAAAAGGTGCAACAATTTTAAAACACGGTTGGACAATGCAGAGAAACTTAGCAACGCGCAAGCTTTGCAAAAAGTAACAAGCAAAATGACTTTACCTGCAAAATTATTCACAAATATGCAGTTCCGTGAGAGCCAGAAAAAACCCAAGGGCCGCAGGTTCAATATGTCTGAAAAAGTCCTTTGTTTGTCATTATTTAAAAGGAGCCCAAAGTTATATCCACTTCTATCTAAGTGTTTCACTTTACCTGCGGCTAAAACTTTAAGAAACTTGCTTGGAAAATTAAAAATAAGCCCAGGGATTAACAAACCTATTTTTAAAAACATGAAAATCAAAGTCAGCAATATGTCTCAGGATGAACGATTGTGCACCTTAATTTTTGACGAAATGCATATAAATCCCCAAATCCATTATGATGCTCAAAATGATATTTTAAAAGGATTTGATTCTTTTGGAAATAAAAAAATCGCAGATCATGTCCTCACATTTATGGTGCGTGGAGTAAAAAAACAATATAAGCAACCTGTAGCATATTATTTTAGTCAAAATATGACAAAATATGAACTTAAGTCTGTAATTAAAACGGTCATAAAAGCTGTTAATAGTACAGGACTTCAAGTGATAGCAACAGTGTGCGACCAAAGCTCAGTAAATGTTGGTGCAATTGAAAGTTTGATCGAAGACTCTAAAGCTATATATTTGAGAGATGGTAAACCATGGAGAACTAATTTATTTTTAATCGATGAACAAAGTGTAATTCCTCTGTATGATGTTCCACATCTGATTAAAGGGATTAGAAACAATTTACTTTCCAAAAATCTAAGGTACATTGACCCAAATGATAAAAATGAAAAAATTATTAAATGGGAGTACTTTGTAAAATTATATGAAAGTGACAAATCGTATGGCGAGCTTAAAATCCTCCAAAAGTTTACTGAGGAACATGTAATGCCTGAAAAAATGAACAAAATGAAGGTAAAACTTGCAACTCAATTGTTTAGTCATAGTGTGGCCATTGCTGTCAAACAATTATGTGACGCTGGAAAATTGCATCAAGAATGTCAAGCATTAGTACCATTTGTACTATTCATGGACAAGCTATTTGATTCGTTAAACGCCAACACCTTCAGTGCTTTAAATGGTAAAGTTTATAGAGCAGGAGTAAAACAGAATTCACCCCATCATGCACTTTGGCGAGATTCAATTGTATTTTTAAAAATTTTTAACTTCTTTGATAAACAAGGTAAAATTCGTAAAGTTCCATCTGTAGATAATTTTGTAAAAACTATTGAGGGTATGCAAGCTCTTTGGAAAATTTTAAATCAAAAATATGGCTTTGACACAATGCTTACAAGAAATTTCAATCAAGACCCAATTGAAAACTTTTTCGGAAATATTAGAAGTCTAGGGGTGAGAAATGTGTCGCCAACTTCTATAAATTTTGAAGGAGCCTACAAATCTCTGTTACTTAGTAATTTTTGCTCTGCGCAATCCATCAAAACAAACTGCGAAGATGATATGGCGTCATATTTACACACCCTAGACTTTCTCCTAAATGAAAGTACAGAGTCAAATGTAAAAACCACTGCTGCAGACCTTCCTCAGGAAATAATTATTAATGAATCATTACTAAATAACATATGTGACTCACAAGAAGGTCTGCAGCAGAGTAATTATGTGTGTGGTTGGGTCTTGAGGAAATGTTTAAAAAATATATGCAAAGGATGCAAAACGTGTCGAAGCCAGTTAATTGATTCAGAAAATGTGCAAAATATATATATCATGCAAAAAGAGTATGAAAATAAGCAATGGCTTATATATCCCTCTCAGGAAATTAACAATTATTTCAGGGAACTGCAAAATATAACTGCCACAGTTTTAAGAGAAAATGTTGACGTATACGAAAATGTTAGGCAAAATATTAAATCAATCAATGAATTGTTAAATAACGCTTCTGTATTTGCATGTAAAAATCACAAAGAAAAGTTGAGAAAACATTTTGACGAAAGTACAATAAATTTATTAATACACAGTTGGTGTAGGACGATTAACAGAATTTTATGTGGAAAAATTACATATGATGGTAATGATGACTCTGTAAAAAGGAGCGCACAAATGTTTTATAATAAAAATAAGAATTATAAAGTTAAAAAATAACATTTTCTTTTAATTATCACCCAAATACCCCTACTCCACAATAACCTAAGCAGATCGATTCAAAATTTGTAAATATAGTGATTATTATAATTGTTTAAAATATTTACCTTTTTAATTACTAAACAATTATAATTATCACTATATTTACAAATTTTGAATCGATCAGCATAAAATTTCTTTTTGTGTCGTTCGATAGTAAGGACAGTGGTTGTTAGTGTAGGGTCAAGATTTATAGATGGCGCTGATTTGTGTTGGAAAAAAAATTCCTAGAGAGGGCTCTCTATTCCCGATAATATTATTTTACTCTATGATGTGTTTTGAATAGGCACAACGCCAGTGCGGCAATTACGCATAAGGTGTGTTATACATAATTTATGTATGATATTTAAACGTTACTGCTAAACAGAATATAATAACAAGATTATACACACAAAATCTAGTTCTGTTTTTACAAAATATTGTAGGTATACGTGATAACCTAATCTTCGCACGTGTAGTTCAAATTAGACGCATATTTTTGGAAAAATTCTTTGAAACAATAAACAATTGGTAACTCTTAGGCTTGTTACCCCTATATTCAATATACTCTATGATAAAACTCTTTTTATTATTTTGTATCTTGCATTTTTATCGACAGAGCTTAGGACCTAGAGCAATAAAATGTACCGGCACAGTACCATTATACTATAACTCAGTAAAGGTAATTATTACTGTTCGTTTCTTTTGTTGTTGTAAATAAAAGTAAAGACTATTATTCTACAGGTATCATTACTGGATCTATCTTCTTTCTTTCTTTCTTTCTCAAATATGCAAGGCTAAAATATAATATGCTCGAAATAAGAACGAATGAGGTGTCTCCTTACTTCTCTTATCTCTATGCTGTTTTTGGTCGATTGCAACCACAGATTAATTAAAGATATTGTTCTAGGGTATATTAATGTTCTGTCATATTGTGTCTCTTTTAAACACAGAACACAATACTCTCTGTCTCTAGAAAAAAAGCGCGGGAACGGTCGAAGAGAAAAGGCGCGTTTTTATAACAAATTTTCAAGAAATTTATTAATATCACTAGTGCACTAAAATTAGTAAAAATAGCATTCCGGTGCCCCCATAATGAGGGGCGCCAAGTTAAAACGTAAAAAAGAGTCGTCGCCGACTAATGAATCGGTGTCGTCTTCAAGTGACTTTGAAGATGATGATGAGAAGTACAAACCGTTCAGAATCCAGAACTATACTCGCAAATATTTAGACAATGGCCGTGCAGAGGAATACATAGTTTCCCTTTCATCTAATATTCCGGAAAAGGCTATTGGAGAACATGAAAAGCTCGCCATATCATCGGCTTTAAGACAGTATAGTGTTAATGGTGTGAAGTACTTAAAACCCATCAACAAGTACAAAATTGGAATCGTATTTGATTTAGCAATTAATGCTAACGTATTTTTAAATAATTACAAATACCACAAAAATGTCAACATGAAACCTAGTATTCCAGCTGCTTCGACGGAGATCACGGGTGTCATAAGGGGGGTTCCTCTTGAACTTTCCAACAAAAAGATTTTTTCACTATTGTCTTCAACAAATGTAATTCAAGTCAGACGACTTATGTCAAGGGTAACTATAAATGATAGAACCGAATACAAACCCACAGCAACAGTGGCTGTGACTTTTGCAGCGACCCAGCTACCGGACTATATTCATTTGGATTCATGGAGACACGAGGTGAGTCCTTTTATTCCTCCAGTCAAGCAGTGTCTGCAGTGTTTGAAGTATGGACACATTGCTAAATTTTGTAAAAACTCCGTGAAGTGCTCCATTTGCTCAGAAAATCACAATTTTAAAAATTGTTCGGTTGACAAAATAAATGCAAAATGTATTAATTGCGATGGGAATCATATAGCACCCTTACAAACAACTACAAAATGTATTAAAATCAGATATTTTTTTGAATTTACTTGTAGAATCGATTGTCAAAATTGTATCATCTAAAACAGACAATAACCCTATTAGTTCTAATAATGTGAAAAATATTCTTCTCGAAACGTTCAGTAAAAAAACTACCCAATTCAAAAAAAAATGGATTATGTAAATATGGAATGCTCAGAGCTTACTAAGTAATCGACATATTTTATCCCAGTTTCTTTATGAAAATGACATACATATTGCAATAATTTGTGAAACTTGGTTAAAACCTGAACATAGATTCAATATAAGAGGTTATAAAATTGAAAGAAAAGATATAGGTAGCCAACATAGTGGTGTTGCGCTAATTATACATAACAGTATATCATACTTATACAAAAATAGATACATATTGTGATAGTGATCATCAAAACATTTGTATTAGGATTAAACTTTATGATCAAGAAATTAGTATATTGAGTTTCTATAGTCCACCTCTTGCAAATTTTAATAAAAACATTTTTGACATGTTGATCAAAAATATTCCGAAGCCATTTATCCTTGGGGGTGATTTTAATGCCCATCATACTATTTGGGGTAGTAATAGTATAAACAGTAGAGGTAGAAATCTTCTAGATGTCATTGATGATAATAGCTTAGTTCTTCTTAATAATGGTAAGCCAACTACTGTTGGTTCTCTCACTTGGCGTCCCAATGTTTTAGATTTATCATTGGTTTCTCCATCTCTTGCATTGACTTGCGATTGGTCATTACACGACGATCCTTTAGGAAGTTATCAATTACCTGCAATAATAAAATTACTTGTTGGTTGCAATAGTCATGGAAATTCAGACAAAGGTAATATTACAAAAGTGTTTGTCAAACTTGCCATTGTTTCCCAATTACAAAAGTGTTAATTGGGATATATTTGAAAAAGAACTTGATTCTTTGTTGTGTAACTTTGTTATAGATTCCAATTCACCTTTAACTACATATAATAATTTTGTTAATTTATTACATTTAGCTGTTCAAAAATCAATTCCCCATTGCAAATCTCAAAATAGTAATAAAGTCCATAAAGGTCGTAAAAAAAGTCATGTCTTCCTTGGTGGAATAATAAATGTACTATTGCAGTTCAGAATAGTAAACAGGCATACATAGTTTTTAAAAAGGACCCAAGTCTTGATAATTACTTAAACTTCAAAAAATTGCAAGCATTTAAGAAATTAACATTAAAAAGAGAAAGAGAGAATAGTTGGGCTGAATTGTGTCATTCTTTCAATCGGAACACTCAATGTCTTTGATATGGACTTTAATGAAAAAATTTCATAAAACATATATGTATAAGTATGTAAAAAAAAATTTAATAATAATAATGATTGGATCATGAATTTCTTAACTAAGTACACTCCAGACTATGTCAAATTCGAAGAACTTCATTATGCTGAAAATATTAATTCTTTCAATCATTTTCTAGTAAATCCCTTTACTGTAAAAGAGTTAAAAATGGCAGTGCATGGCAGGAGAGACACAGCATTTGGGTTAGATGGTGTACCTTATATTTTATTAAAAAAATTAAATGGAAATGGTGTTAGAATTTTGTGTGCAATCTTTAATAATTTATGGCAAGGAAATCACATTCCTGAAGATTGGAAAGTTGATTGCTTGATACCAGTTTTGAAACCCGATAAAAAGGAGTTTCATGAAGATTCATATCGACCTATAACCCTTACTTCTTGCGTGGGTAAAATTTTTGAACAGCTTTTATAACAACGTCTTGAATTTTTCATTGAAAAACATAATATCTTACCATATAATCAATTTGGTTTTCGGAAGGGAAAATCTGCTCAGGAAAGTATTGCTTTGTTGCAGCTGGATATTCAAAAGTCAATTGCTCAAAATAATCTTCTTGTCTCTGTTTTTCTAGACATTGAGGGTGCTTTTAATAATGTCAATCTTAAAATACTTTGTGAAGAACTCAACAAAGTTGGTGTACCTGGAAAATTAATTAAATGGATTTATAACTTTTTCTATGAAAGAAAAGTTTTTGTAAAATATGGAAATCTTTATGGGCCCAGATACTCTTCCAAAGGCATATGCCAGGGTGGAATATTGAGCCCTTTAATATTTTTATTGTATATATATCAGCTAAATTTGAATTTAGGACCATTCACGAATAATTTGCAATATGCAGATGATTTAGTTATATATTTATCTGGAAATTGTATAAATCAAATAGCATTTAGACTTAATGAATCTTTAAATAGATTAAAGAGGTATTTAGGTTATTTAGATTTAAATATTAACTCTAAGAAATCTAAAGTCATAGTTTTTGGCAAACGAATTCATCCTCCAGTAAAAATTTACTATAATAAATCTGAATTAACAGAGGTATCAGAGGTAAAATTCCTGGGGGTTCTCTTTACCAGCAATATGTCATGGAATAAATATGTTAACTATGTATTAGCCAGAGCTTTTAAAGCTCTGAACTTCTTAAAATCATTAGCTAAAACATACTGGGGTGCTGATCCCAAAATTTTATTACTCCTTTACAAGTCATTAATCAGAAGTCATTTTGAATATGGAGCATTATGCTATGCTTCCAATAAAACTTTAGTTAAAAAGTTGGAGGTCATTCAAAATACTGGTTTACGCCTTATAACAGGGGCATTTAAGACAACACCTATAAATATTTTGCAAATTGAATGTAATATACCTCCACTTGGAGTGAGATTTCATTATTTAAAAAATAGATTTTTACTAAAAATTTATTCAATAAAATCTAATAAATTATTAAGTAATCTCATTAGTTCTCAATCAGTAATATCAAACAAAAAATCCTTGTTCTTGCTTCAGGAACTTTCTGATTATCTGCAGTTTTTTGGGTCTTTAAACATTCACAGAACAGAGATCACCTGGCCATGCTTTGAAGGAACATACCAAAGCAAGTACTATTACTGTAATTTAGAAATAGATCCTTCCCTCAACTCGAAGGAGACATTTAATGAATCACTATTCAAATGGCAAAATTATAGGATATTATATACAGATGCAGCCAAGAACGAGCATTGTACTTCTGTCGCCTTCTATGATAGTAAATTGAAAGTGGGTTTTGGAGAAGGAATAGATTCTAATACAAGTATTTTCTCAGCTGAAGCTTTTGCTATCTTGTCAGCGTTGCAATACATTGAAAATTGTAAAGATGAGTCTCTAAAATGGGTGATTGCCAGTGATAGTATGAGTGTACTTACATCGATACACAATTGTAAGCTTCATGTTAAAACTAACTATCTAATTTACGAAATTATGAAGAAAACTTATCAACTTGAGCTGAACAGATCATATGAAATTGCTTTCATTTGGGTCCCGGCACACTGTGGAGTGATTGGAAATGAAAACGTCGACTTTTTGGCAAAAACGATAAATACATCACAGAACATCAGACAAATAAAGTCAAGTGTTGCCCTTCCTTACACTGATATCAATAAGAATTTGATAAATAAGATGGAAAGTCATTGGAATGAGATGAGGAACTCCCTTGAAAATGAGCGAAAAGGATTATGGTACAAATGCATAAATAATGATTTAAATAAAAACCCGTGGTTTTGTAATAAGAAAACTAATTATAGTAATAGAAAATATTATTCAGTCATATGTCGCCTAAGATTGGGTCATTGTCGCCTTAATGCACATTTACATAGAATGAAAATAGTACTCTCCGTCTTGTAATTATTGCAATAGTAATAATAATGAATCCCAAACACTGGATCACATATTTTTTTCGTGTTCATCTTTCGGCATTCAGCGCCTTGTGCTGATTGATGACTTGATTAATATTTTCAAGACCATTGAAGACGTGCCGCGCTCGCTAAAGGATTTACTGAAGAATTCGTTGACGTATAAATATTTATACAAATATATTTTGAACACTGTTCAAGAAATTTGAATTTAAGTACAGAAAGAAAGATAATTCAAAGAAAGAAGAGTCAGAAAGAAAAAACTACAAGATTAAAATCATTCAGATGAATCATACATATTTATGATTAATAATTATTATTGACGATTGAACAGACTATGCCTATATAATACATAACACAGAAAATACACACGAATGAATAGGCTGTATGGTCTCCGACCTTTGCCTGCCCCGAAAGGGACGAATGGATTAACAGAACAGAACTCTCTGTCTCTAGGTACCGAGAGAGAGAGATCTGGATCTGCCCTAATTACCACAGACATTTAACACTATAGGGATACTAAATAATAGACAAGTCTTGCCCGCGTGGAATGGTTTTTTGTCAATTGTCTCTCTGCTGTGGTTATCTATGGTTTTTTGGTAATGGGATCAAATGGGATTGGGATTGGGAAAAATTGACTCCAAAACAATGGGATTTTTTGATATTTTCAAGTGCCGGTAAGTATTGTTTATATATATTAATTATTACTAATTTTGGTAACCTAAAAGGGTACTTTTTATTATTTCATGCAACGCTAAATTCTAATGGAATTTTTAAAAACCTAACTAACCTCAAGCGACACAGGCGAAATACCTCCACAGAAAAATGGAAGTCTAATTTAGATCTAATGTTTTCGAAAAAGTAAACTTGTTATTAGAGTGCCGTGTCCCCAAAAGAAAAAAATTATTTTCAAAAAACCGACTTCAAATGCCATTACAAAGAGTGAAATAATTTTGATGTAGGTACACCAATTCGAAGTCGGACGATGTATGCTATAGCTCCTTCTTTTGTTTTTCGAAGTCGGTTAAAAAGGATCCCTCTTATTCTTATTATAGGTACTTCCTTTTTCTGTCTGTCTGTCTCACAAGACCCGTCAAGGGAATCAAAACCATAGGTTTCCCTTTGTTAGATCACAAAAAAATTAAAAAGTATCATTTCTTTTATCGTGTACAAGTCCAATTCGCATTTGACTGGTTTTATTTTTTTCAGTTTTTTTTTTTTTTTTTTTTTATTTCATTAAATGCACAGTTGTTTCTTACAAACTAATATCCCGCCAAACTGATTACCAGTTTGTTGGCGAGTTAGCGCTCTAATTCCAAAACTTAACAAACTACGCATCTATTTCTAAGCTTAACTAACTACTATTACAGTTTAACTTATATAATATACAACAATGATGCTCATATAAATACCAATAATATATATTCACTTATGATTATTTAAATCCAGAACGACTCGTTGGAGTAATGTATAAAACGTTATAATAACAAAAGATAATATGATACAAAGTTATAATAATATTAATAGTGAGAAATTGATTGCTATAATTTTAGTCTGTGAAGAAATCCTTAAGCAAGTGTTCCCTTAGTTTCTTCTTAAGGACTCCTTCACCTACCTTGTCGACTTCTCTAAGCCACTCAATTTTATTGTAAATTTTTGGCACGCAGTATTCATTCAATCTTTTTCCATAATAGTTACTGACTTTTGGTATCATGAACCTTACCTTTCTACAGCTTCATTTATTCATTTATTCATTCATTAAAGGTTACATTCCATCATGTTATTCACATTACATAAATTGAACAAAACAACGGAGACCTGGAAGGGCGCAGTAACCAAAGCTTCTAACATTATCCCTTAACTTAATAGGGTTTTTAAATAGGTTAGTATAATAATATTCTTTTGCTATAAGATAGTCTACTTTACATTTTATTGGTAATATTTTTAAGTCCCGAAGTATTTTTTCATAATTATTTTTGATTTTTTTTTTTCTTTTTTCTTCCTAATATAATTTTCCCTAATCTAATTTGGATTTTATATATTTCATTAAGGTAGGTATCAAAAGTTCTCCCATAAATACTTAGCCCGTAATTTATCACTGAGTCAGCCAGTGCGTAATAAACCACCAGTTTCATGTGCTTGCTTAGCACCCGGTCGAGATGGTAAAATTTTCCCAAGATTGATCGTAACTTGTTGCATACGACACCCACATGCGTTTTCCAATTAAAGTTTTGGTCTATGTGCAAACCTAAATATTTATAACTACTTACATATTGTAGCTGCCGACACGAACACAAGTGCTTATCCATGTGCAGGCAGTCGTAGCTGTGACCAACTATAACTAAGTCTTGGCTTTGTACTATCTTGTGGTTAAAGAACTTTATTATTCTCAAAAGAAATTATATACATTTCACTTAATGAGAAATATTAACAAAAAATACAAATGTGGTAATATTAAATGACAGCGCTATCTTAGCCCTCCTATTGTATGGTGAGTATATATGCATGCATTTTGTTTTGTCCATGTTAATGATAATACCATTATCATGTGCCCATTTGATGACGTTATCAAAGTCTGACTGAATACTATCACGCGCTTCTGACACGTCATTCGACGCGTACAGCAGACACATGTCGTCAGCATACATATATACTCGGCACTTCTTAATGACGTTAACAACACTATTGACAAGCATCAAGTATCCCAATGGCCCATATATCGAGCCAGTGGGAACACCTAGGGTCACGCTACACTCCTCGCCCATAGTTCCATCAATCATCGTGCGTATGGTCCTATCGGACAGATAATTTCGGAACCACTTATTTGTTGGACCCACAATGCCACACTCCTCCATTGCTTACAATAAAACTTCCTTATCCAGCGTGTCAAAAGCCTTCTTATAGTCAAATAGTCAAATAGTCAAATAGTCAATTTATTGGTATCAAAGTCATACAAGTCAAGTTAATATTATTCACAAAGTATTGTATAGGTAGGTATACCTATGTGCATGTTTATATATTTAATTTATAACACTATTCATAAAAGTGAAAATAATATTTTAAAGTCATTATATAATTTTACATTCCAAGAATTCTTTGTAGCTATAGAAAGCTCTCTCGACAAGCCAAGATTTCAGCTTAGTTTTGAATATCATTAAACTGGGTGCATTTCTAATAGTAATTGGTATTCGATTGAAAACTTGAGCGCCCATACCCCTTGCAGTTTTACATGCTTTCTTTAGTCTACCGACCCTATTCAGTAATCTGTTTGTGTATCGTAGGCTACGGCACTGTATTTCACCTCGTGTTATAATCAATGAAAAGTGCAAGCACCTGTTTCCCGCTATTTAAGTAAGAATTTATTGCATTTGAAAAATTAGTGAGAGCTGTTATAGTGCTCCTACCCTTTCTAAACCCGTGTTGTGCGTCACTTAATATATTGTACTTTTCAAGAAACTGCGAAACCTGCCCTATTACAACTTTTTCAACAATTTTATTAACTATAGACAAAATAGCTATCGGTCTGTAATTAGTATACTCGAGGTGGCTGCCACCCTTGTATATAGGTCGTATTATAGCTTTCTTTAGATCTTCTGGGTACAAGCCACGCTGAACACACAAGTTTACAAAATAAGCCAACACAGGGCTCAGACGCTCTGCCAGAAACTTAATATCTTGAACCCTAATGTTATCAAAACCAGGAGCCTTGTCACTACTTAATTTCTTTATAATTTTTCTTATATCTACTGCACTTACTTTAATGTATCTAAATGAAACTTCACTATTCCTAACATACCAACTTCTGTCAAGAAATTTAACTGGACAGTTATGCTTAATTCGCTCAATTTCTTGTGTAAAGGTTTTAGAAAACTCGTTACATATATAATATATATCATTAACTTTACCTAGATACTTCTTAATTACACTATCTACATTTGGTTTAATTCTACCTAACCAGCTATTTACAGTTAACCATATTTTCCTTTAATCACCGTTAAGTACAGCTTATTACTTCCTGTCTTCTATAATTATTTTTTGCAATATTTATTAACTTATTTACCTTGTTCCTTGTTATTCGGCGATGCTTTCCAGGATCGAAATAATCTGTCTCTTCTAACTATCATAGTATATAATTTTTTATCCATCCAGGGCTGCGATACTCTGGCATGCCTAACAGCGTGCCGTACATACTTCAACATCAGTCAACCAGGTCGCGATGGCCAGATGGAGGGTCGGCAAGGCCGGCTTTGGATGCTGTGGCGGAGCAGCGGCGGCGTCGCGGCAAGCACCGTTGACTGCCCCGCTGCAGTGCCGTGCCCAGAGCCGCCGAAGACAGATCCGCAAAATCAACCGAAGCCGTCGTCCCCTATCCCCATCCCAATCCCGTACCCTGGTTGGCGGCACCCAACGGCAAAAAGAGAATTCTAGGCGGGACTGTAGCTAAATCAATGCCAGTGACAGCCCCGCCAATTAATTAAACAATGAACTTTTTATAAAACGACTTTTATTTACTCTACCTACCTACCTATAGCCTGCTATACTTAGCCTAAGGTCTGTACACAGATCTTAAAGGGTAATACTCATACTTACACCTTAAAAAAAATATTAAATGAATAATTGTTTTATTTTAAAAATAATAATAGAAAATAATGCTATGCATTTGTAGTTGGAAAAGATTGGGAACCCCTGCAGTTCTTTTGTTTAGCAGTAAACAATGGATGCAATAAAAACAAGACCTTGTTTTTGACCAGACCAAAAACATGGTCTGAAGCAAATTACACAATAGACAGATTACAACTTGTTTGCTTGCCTATAAACTTTAGAATAGAAACAATAACACCGATAATAAATAGCTTTATTGTCTATTCTTATTGCTAGATATGCTTACAATTTGTACATTGACTAAATTAAAAAAAAATTCTTACTATAAGTAAAATTAACGCGCCTCAAGAAGTCTGTACTTCAAACGGGTTGAAGCAAACATTAAAATAAAACGACTAAGATCTATTTAGAATTTTTATTCTGTTGCTTTTGTTTGAGACTGTATTGATTGTCAATAAATCACATTGCTTCACTTATCTACTGTAGAAAATTTTCAGTTTTAATTTAGAATTAATTTCCTGTAAAAATTATTATTCTGGTTGCGGTATAGCTCTTGGAGTAGCTAGTTTTTTCACTCTGTCTGATATCACGTACTTCAGGGCGTTCGGTGGTACCTGTAAAAAGTACAGAGCATCTTAGAATATACTAGCTGACCCGACAAACGTTGTTTTGCCATTAAGGATTAAAAAAAAAAAATAGCTTAGTACCTACTCTCAGACCTACTGAACGTACACAGAAACTTTCATAACAATCGGCCCAGTGGTTTCGGAGGAATTTGGTATGGCAAAAATTGGCACGAGTATTTAATATAGGTATGTATTAGAGATTAATAATAAAATATTAGTAATTAATAATATTGTACCACTATTGTACCTACATTGTTTTACCAAGGGCAAAGCATTACCATTTCCACCCTAGATGTTTGCTAGTTATGAGGGTGGAATTGGTCAGCTTATCCGAGGTAAAAATAATCTTCTATCGATTGTGAGGAAAAATTATGCCGGCCGTCAGAATACGGTCATAGTTAATTATTATGGGAATATAAATATTTATGAATTCTTTTTTAAATTCAGAATGCAGAGCTAGTCCGGTGGGGGTGTCGCTTTCTGTGTCGAATTCTCAGACTATATTTAATACTCTATGGAAATGATCTGCTTTATTGGTACCGCGGCGTTAGTTCCAGAATTAGCCACCGGCCCAGAAAAGTTTGTGACACTATAAATCGAACTGGAGTTGTGAAAAGTTACCTTGACAGGATCTCTGTACCACGCCTCCTTGGACAGCCGTCGGTACTTCTTGAAGTCGGGGAACTGTCCGAGCTGATGGATCCTCGGCATGAGCAGCTCTAGCGGCTTGCGCTGCCCTCTCTGTAGAGAACAACAGTTAAGTCAGGCCAGTCTCACTTATCACGTGACCGTCCCGGCTACAAGTAGGGGTCCGGACCTCAATATTTCAGATGGTTGCCGCTCGCGGGCCGAGTTGCACGCGCTAGTTCTGTACGGTCTATTTTACGCGCCGTCTGACTACGGCAGCCCTAGTACGTCGTAAGAGATAAAGTAAGGCGATAGAAAGAGACCACAACATTGCGTTTGTTGCGTGTCGATTTTGAGGGCGGGGCCAGGCGCTATTGCGAACGGAATTGCACTTTTTGTGTCAGCGCTAGAGTCGCTAAGTATTTCTTTAAATCATCGCGCGGAGTGGGCCTTCTGTACCTATTTAGTGTTCTGTGGTTAAGTATAAATAATTATAATGCTCACTGAAAAATGGTTTCGTTTATTGACATTGATCTGGTAAACCCGAAAAAAAACTGCCAAGTGCGAGAGTGCGAAAGGGCTTGCGATTCGAGGGTTCCGTAGTACTAGCTATAACCCGGCTAACAATAGGTAGGTAATATTCCTCACCTCAGAAAAGGTACCATAATAAGTAGTTGTCCTTACTTAGGGATGCGAAAAGGATTTTTTTTCAAATTCTTAGGCCTAATTTAGGTATAGGTTCTTATGAAAATCAACCAAGTTCGGAAAGCAGGTTTTCACCTAGAAGAACTGGCAAGAAACTCGGCAAGTATAGAAAATAGTTTACCTACCTCCTATATGGACACGCCGTCCAAATATACACAAAAATAGGATAGATTGATGGTCACAGATGGATCAAAGGAATTTATTAGATTTCTATTTTTTGTCATTTGGCTCCAGATCTCTAAAACTTGCCTTCACAGGTGGTGGACTAAACTCTCTCCTGGGCCCGGCGATCTGCCCAATATAGTCCATATGCTTCTTCCATTCGCTCTCGCTCCATCCCTTCTTCTTCTTGACATCTTTTGCGTCCTGTTTCTTGAGGTCGATGACGCAGTTCGCCATCTTTGAGTAGCAGGTCGCGTTGGCTGCTTCTATCATACGATCGATGCGCTCCAACCGTTCGGCGCTGAATTTGTTCTTGTACATGCGTTTGATGAGTAATAAACGGCTGAAATAGTTGGGAACAAACAATTATAATTTATGACAGCCTGTCATTTGCTTATTCCTTTCCATGAGCTTGTTCAACATTGGATATCTCATGCTGGTAAGGCTGATAAAGTACCTAATCAATTTTACTCTTTTGATAAACTAGTACTTAAGTCTCGTAAGAAATGGTAACTAAGTACGTCCGTACTAGGTATTTCTTTCATAGTGGTAGGGGTGGAAGTTACTTCCAGATATCTCTTTCTCCACTGGTATCATTATGAAAGGGATACCTAGTAATTAGTACTTACTATTAGGTATTCTACGACGTGCTTTGAGAGGATCTAAAATCGAATCGCTAAGTAGGTACAGATTCAAATGGAGCACACATATGGCTCGTTGGACTGAGGGACGTTGGTCTCTCAAAGAGTTCCCTGAATCGGGAAACGCGTGTTGTCGTCAAGGCGGGTAAAAATCATTTATTTAGGTACTTAATACCTAAGTAGTAAGGAAGTAAAAACGTATCAATCATTAAAGAACTGCATCTATGTCAGAACTCAGAACCCGGTTTTCACTGGTCAATAAAGTATGTTTTGGTAATATACAGTTCATTAATGATTGATATTTGATACATTTTTAAGCGACCGGGGAGCAGAAGTCCAACTGTGGGCGTCCATCAGCTACGTATATCAGCAGAAGCAGTCTCAAACTAAAGAGTATTTAGGTACTAACAATGTAGACGTACTAACCGTAAGTAAGGCCATGCGGCATCGTGGACTCTGTCATTTAAAACCGCGTTGAGTGCAGACTTCCTGGTGCCTCTAGGAGTAAAAGCCGGCATTCCCTCCCCCGTATCAATAACACATTTCCGCGGAACACTCAATATGTTAAGCCTCTTCGGTATTTTGTATGGAAACGTGTTTGTAGGGAAGTCGTACTTCGGTTTCACCATTTTGAGGTTTCAACTAGCTAATCTAAGAGTTATACTGGATTTTGAGGGATTTGGGTGGGGAGGTGGAATTTGGTTTACATTTTGGTGGTTTTTTTAAGCGTTTTTCGCCATTTCGGGATGTTTTCAGATGATTCGAGATATGACAGCTGATGGCAAATGTGAAGTTTGGGACGTTCGCGGCCGTGGCCCAAGCGTTTTAAATGCAGGCTTTTGTCAATCTTGATTGATTTCACCTTTGATTTAATTCTCGTGTCAGTGTCTTGAGGTAACAAAACTCCTCCTAAGTTTCTTTTAGGAGTTGACTTATTTTTTTGAAGGTGTATCAATATTTAAATAGGATGTAAACTATTTTCAGTACCTACTTGCAGAGTTTCTGGCCAGTTCTTCTCGGTGCAAAAATGCTTTCCGAACTTGGCGGTTAGGTTCTGACTTAGACAGAGAAGCCTCTAGGGCCTAATTTACAGGTTCTTCGCCTGTAAATTGATTGATTGTATGCACTTTAATTGATAATAAAAAAAAACCTTATGAAATGCTTTCATACTTTAGTTAAAGCAGACAAGTACGTTATCAATAATGACTATAAACCTACCATTGTGTATATGTATATAAAGCAGCCTTTTCACATATGTTCCATCTACAAAACCAGTCATGTGTGAGCAATTCTCCTCCACCTTAGCCGTATGATAGAAATTCCTATTCGTCTGCAGGTCTAGGATTGTGAATAAAAGATTCTTGCAACTTTCTTCAACTTTATATTTCGTCATATTAAATTTTCTAAATTAGAAATTTTTTTTTACATATGTATCTTTTTTTTAATCACCGACAGAATTGAAATTCCCTTCCTTTTTCAAATTTCTTTTAAAAAGCCAGAATATTCGTCAAGTGTTGTATCTACTTCCTAAAAAAAATAATCTTTAAAACTCTTTAGAGACTTCTCGGTGACGCAAAATATAAATAGATACTTTTCAGCAAGCTAACACATGTGAACAAAACAATGAACAGATATCCTCATTTCTTAACAGACTTCATAAAGTGTAGCGATCATAAAAACTGTAATTAATTATTAGAAAAATGCACTTTAAGTAGATAAAAGTGTAGCTATAGTAAATATTTTTAAACAAAGTTAAAATCGGCAAAACGAATAAAAACATTAAAAATGTTGAAAAATAAGACGAAATAAATAATTATAACATAGCACACTTGTTAGGCTAAAATAAAAATATATTTAAAAAAAAATTGAATCAAAATGCGATTTTTAACATAAAAAAATAACAATATGAATATAACATAATAATAAACCATTATGCCCAAAGATTTGAAACGAATTGCTTTGCAAAATAATTTGCGACGATTGTAATAAGTTGTTAAAAAGCATGCCACCATGTTTTTTTTTTATATTATAAATACTTCATCAAGCCAAAACATATGAAGGCTCAAAATCTATCTCAAACTTTTGAATGCATCCAAATTAGCACATTTATTTTTCACAGATACCTAGATAAAATCAAGTCTTCACCTTTTCAATCAATTGATATGTGTTACCAAATACTCTTTCGTAAAAATCTTATATCATTTAGAATAAACTTCATTTTATAATTATAAATATTGATAAAGTATAGTAACAAATGCTTAGTATGTAGGATACAGTAAAAGTGTTTTGTAATACATAATATTGTAGTCTTAAAACTTTGAAGTCTTTCGTCATATATAAGGACAGACGCTTAATCTAATATTCTATGAAAATAGATTTACAAATAAATAGTAATAATCATATTATTTTTCCTGTGAGCAAAGTAATACGCCTACGACGATGAAGACCAATTCTCCTCCTGAAAAAACATACAAATTATATATAAGCTTTTTTTTTTTAAGTTTACATTAATTGTGTGGCAACACAATAACAAAACTATGGAGATGCCCGATCATTCATTTAGCCTATAGTAGTGTTATTATCTCGCTGCAGACTCGGTCATAAATCGTTCGAGTGTTTCGCTTTTGTTGTTCTTTGTTGAGTTGTGCATTACTGCTGAACAACAAAAGCGAAACACTCGAATGGTTTATGACCGAGTCTGCAGCGAGATAATAACACTACTATAGTCTTGCGTGACGTGATGAGCGCCAAAATTTTTTGTCAAATGTTCATGTTTCGAGTAACTACCCTAGGGGGCGCCATCTTAAACGCCACTTAACAGCTTAAAAATAACCACGCTAATTTTGTAGACGGGGCCAGTCCATATTGTTTCCTAGGTTTGTAGTCATCTATTAAAAGTGTTATTATCTCGCTGCAGACTCAGTCATAAATCATTGGAGTGTTTCGCTTTTGTTGTTCTGCAGTAATGCACAACTCAACAAAGAACAACAAAAGCGAAACACTCGAATGATTTATAACCGAGTCTACAGCGAGATAATAACACTACTATAATCAGAAATCTGCCTATGTATGAAAGCAGTCCCAGTTAGTAAAAACACATGTACATGGCAAAATTATATATTATACAAAGATTCCTCGTGGGACCTCTTAAATAGCAAGAATATAATAAAATCGATACTAAAACAAAATAAAACAACTTATTCGACAAAAGTCGGTGATAATACCCAATTATAAAATGTTTCCGATTCTATTATTGCAACTCTGGAGGCACCACGTGGTTTTTCGTTATACAAAATATACAGAGTTAAAAATATTTACACTAACCTTTTTAATTCCGAAATAATACTTTACATGCGTTAGAGTTTACCTTATTTACATTCCCTGAGGCTTATCTATAAGACAGAATCCTTACTAATTTTTGAGCTAATCACTGTCATAGTTTTTACCGAAAAAAAAATCAGACCCAGACTCTCTTACACAGGATTCACTTTATTGAGTAGCGTCAATGACGAAATACGCTACGCTAAGAGGACGCGAAATATGTGACGTATTTGTATGTTGAAGCCAAAAATTTATCAAATATGGCGTCGCGCGTCGTTACCGCCCACAACATTTCGGTACCGCTGACAGCACATAGCGCGGCAGTCGCTTACATTAGCGCCATTTTACGGTTTTGACAAATTAAAAATTCTGGGCTGAGTTTAAAAATACATGTGTGACATCAGTAAGTTCTGATTCTTTATAATATTATGTTTAATCAATGAGTAGAGTAGCTATTACGCTTGTCTTGGTTAATAAACATCAATAGGGTTGTCACAAGTAGACATATGGAAACTTGAATTAGTTTGTATGAAAAAATAGAGTTGCTTATTTTTGTTAATATTTTACCGATTCCCTATCAAATCTACTTAAGAGGATTGTATACCTGTAAGTTTTCATACAAAAACGTAGGAGCCTAGATTAAGGTGTACTGAATCTAGTGACACGAAAATTGACCAATTTGGTAAACGTTTGCGGGGGTAAAAACGTAATACCCAAAGCCCATATTTCAAGAATAAAATGTAGGCCTAGCTCTGGACTTGCATACGGGCATAGATATCATTTTTGAAAACACCTATTCGCGTTCAGCTATGACATTCTCGTAACGTTTTCACACACTCAGTGATGTGAATCAAGAAAAAGAAAAAAAATATTACCACTGAAAAATGAACTTTACACCTATTGGCTAAGACTGTAAAATTGAATGTATTTCATCATAGGAAATACAATGCTCGACTTTAACGCGCTTAAGTAATTTCAATTTCGGAACTGTCGACCACTATGGCGTTTTGAACTACATTCAATTTTACGCTCTGTGTCAATTGTATTAAAATTAATTTTTAAATGTTCGCAAAAAATGTTTTGAATTCAATATCGTCTGCTTATGTACGTAAATATCTCATCACCTTTCTAATCACATATCACCTTTCTAAACATCTCACATCACGAAATGTAGCCGACACGTAACGTGAGTAGCCCCCCTGCTAAGTCAGTATACAATTCCTCCCTCCCTTCCTTATTATTTCTTTAATTCAATATTATTTCGGAATTAAAAGACAGGTAGTATATGCTAGAGGGTAGACCTGTTTATTTGACATCAATGGTAGAGACGAGGCCGGGCTCGGCGGTCTCGGATGTTGGCGTGATATCGTCTCCCACGATTTTTTTTCTGTCGGCGTTTCTGTTTGTGATGCTGCGGATAATATTAACCAGCTTATTTTTTTTCTGAATATATATTTTTTCTGTATATATACATATTTTGCTATACAGGATGTAAGGAAAGCGCTTGCAAAAACAAAGATAGGTGAGTGCTCGTGATTTCTGATAAGATTACTATACAAGAAAACAAAAAAAAAATAGTATTTTTGGTACTCATAGTTATGTGCGTGTAGTTTTTATTACTTTATTTATTAGTTATGTGCGGGATTAGGCTGTCGCCGCTAAGTTGTGTGCCTATTCCGAGTTTTTTACTAAATCACAAGTGAGCGACATTTATTGACAGCATTTTATAAACTGCTGTGCTATTCTGCAATAGTACATTTCAATATAAGTGCGGAAAGTTTGTCATTTCTTTACGAGTCCCGGTTTGTTGACCCAAGCCGAAGGCGAGGGTCAACTATAAGGACGAGTAAAAATGACAATTCCGCACGTGCATTGAACGACGTTTTTTTAATACATTTGCGAAAAAAAATATTGGTTTTACATGTTTGCCTGCTCCGTGTTTGCATGCCGTGTTCGTGTTTATGCGCTCCTGGTACGCCCGCTCCAGTGCCGCGTAGGAGGAAAACACAAAAGCACTAGTGCGGAAAAGAATAACTGCGCACGCTAAACACACATGGAAATGTCAACTTTTTGAGCAAATGTATTAAAAAAATACTTATAGCAGCGACGAGCTAACAGCTATGCGCTGATTGGTTAATGCTTCCGTCAGTTATGCAGCCAAGGCGACAATTGGCTGCTGATGGCTGCGTTGCTATGGTTACCGTCGATGGTTGGCCGCTGTACAATTTTATTTTTTCGAGAATAACACGACTGTTCCGATCCGGTACAAATCGGCGTTAACTCTATCACGATCGAGTAAGTATTTTAAAAACTCTAACTTTAAACGTCAGCCGGTCGCTAAAAAATTTTGCGAGCGGACGACGGACGTTGACGGACGTCAGATATTAAATCGTAATTTGCAGTTTTACATTGAAAGTTTTAAGCTTAAATTTAAGAATTTTTGATTTTTTGCTCCTCCAATGTGTAGTGCAGCATATTTTTTTGTTTTTTGGTTTTTATGTATGGTATCTTATTAGCACTGATGAGTACTATCACCTATCTTTGTTTTCGGAAGCGATGTCCTTCCACCCTGTATATAAGCAAAATTAAACGATAATCCTTCATGCATTTCTTATTGTTAGTTGCGGAATTACCAGCCTTAATTAACCATCACCGTATAAGCGTTTAATAAATAATCCCAGTGTTGACAAGCTTTTGAAAAAATGGCAATGAATTAAAATAGTGCCAAATACTGTCATCTCTTTCAAAAATGATCCCTTTGGTTTGTGAGAATGACGCTATCATGTGACTTCCGCGCAGACAACCGTCAATCTCACATTTTTTAAATTTCGTTCCATAAGCGTATTATTACCAGAAGCAATCTTAGAAATGGAATAGATAATACAGCTGCAGAATGCTTTCGGACCATAGTTTCTAATTTTAAAAATGTAACA
Organism: Coenonympha arcania; assembly: GCA_036785405.1. NCBI lineage: Eukaryota > Metazoa > Arthropoda > Insecta > Lepidoptera > Nymphalidae > Coenonympha > Coenonympha arcania. Next base: position 10,893,346 of record CM072077.1, on the reverse strand, counting down.
ACTTTTGTTCTACTACAGGCCGAGAGCTATATACAGGGTATCTCACTGCTATGCCTCACTGAGGGGAAGTAACTTAAACATTATGAATGGAACATTTTACGGAAAGAAAACTTTAATTTTAATTTGAAGCTACGGGTTAATTTTTTATCGTTTAGCGGTTTTCGATTTCCGGTTCAACCACAGTGGAATGCCTATCTTCAATATTTAAGGTACTTCCCCTCCATGTAACATCAACGTGGGACATCCTGTATATAATGTATAGCAAAAATGGTCAAAGCAAAACACAAGTAAAGCTGCCCCGCCACCGTACCGTATGGTATAGTATACGTACGCTTACATCCCCAGCTATGACGTGGATACATGTGATGGTGACATTATATGGAAAACGCAAAAAATACACACGTCATAATGATATATAAAAAATATTATTAAAAAAGCGTCTCGTAAAAATTGACATTCATTAGTAGTTTTTGTGTCAAATTTTGAAAAAAAAAAACCATTAAGTACGAGTAGATTGTTAAAAAATTAAAAAAGTAATTAAAGGGAATTCACGCTTGTTACAGGCGCGGTAAAAATTTTTTTTTATAAAAAAATAAAGTCTGTACCAGTAATCTGCGTTTTCGTCAAAGCATGAGGTCTAAATGAGGCAATAATGATATATAATCCTCACTCAAATATTGTTCCAAACTTCTTTACACTAGCGGCACGCTATGATGGCCGGTTTGACACATTACAATAGTGATGTGGAATGTCAATTTATTCTCGAACAAAAAACAATTAAGTTTTGTTTTTGTACCTGATTAAATAGGTTTAATAAAACAAAAATGTAAATGTTTATTTAATTTATTTGAACGAACTGAATATTTGAATGAAAATGAATATACATACTTTATATGCACACAAGAAACATATGAATACAAAAGATACCAAAAAAGGTGCCACAAAAGGCCATAATTAATCAGATTCGTCCATACTACTATTTTCACTGTCGTCACTACTATCATCACCTACATTAAAAATTATATGTTCGTTTTCTATAATATTATCTATTTTCACATCTCTTTCATAATCTTCCCTTATTAATTTAACAGTTCTATTCACAACCTTTTCCCAGTCTCCTTTAGTCACATGTTCACAAGCTTCTTCTAATAATTTTAGCATTTTTTTTTGTGGTAAATGGGGGTTCTGTATTGTGTCTTGCAGCATATCCCTTAATTTGAGCCCACACCAACTCAATCGCATTATACTCACAATGGTAAGGCGGTAACCGTATAACTCTGTGCCCATGTTCTAATGCTATTTCGTCAATGACGTATCGGATCTTGGTTGGTTTGTTTTCTTTCTCTTCTTTTGCCGGAGGTAGTAGTTGTGCTAGCCAGCGATCCTATGTGACGATCGTATTAGATTCCATTTTTAAAAATTTTCAATTTAGAAAACCAAATGCCGAGTTGTGGTATATATATCATATAAAAATAAAAATTTTACCTTTTGTATGAAACAGCTGATATTTTTTTGCGATTTCAGAGGTTTGTCCACATAGTGAAAATTGTTCATATTCACAAGTACATTCATCCCTTAAATGGTGCAAACTGATTTTTCTACACTTGTATACATTTTAGAAATCAATTTAATAAATAAATTTTGAGTCCTAAACCTAAAACTACATTCGATAAAATTTATGAATCTCTGCACATCACTATCGTCAATAAAGTAATACAATTATTTCCTTCAAAGTCGTTATCAATTAATACGGAACTTCATGAGCGGACAAACGTCAAACCGGCCATCATAGCGTGCCGCTAGTTTAGTTTGACTATTGAACAAGACAAGGCAAGGCTATGCCCAAGATTTCCGAGCAAGGCTATACAACATTACGGAGATCTGTTTTAGCGGATATTTTTTATATATTATCCGAAAATTAAAAAGTTTTTGTATGTTTTATCACACAAATGACAAAAAAACCTTTGACAGAAACGCAGTGGTTAAAGAAGTCTGGTTTTTGCTAAGATAAATCTGAACCCATAAGTTTATCGGTATCAAATGACCAAAATATGGAAGAGTTTAGATTAGGCTTGGTTAGTTGTCATTTATATTAGCAAAAAATAACTACAAAATCGCTCATTTACTAAGAGACATCATGCCTTATAATTTTTGATATTTCCCGTATAAATTGATGAGAATGTATTCCCAAAAACGTACACAGTCAAAATTCATTAACAAAATGTCCAATAAAATTCTCCATAAAAAATCTAGTAACTTTTGGAATAATACTTTTTCCCCTGGAACCATCCAGCACTGATTTTTTCCACAAATATCTTACTTCAACAATGCCTAGACCAGGAAATAGACCAATAACTCGGCATTGTATAAGAAGCTAACTGTTCCGAAAAGAAACACCTGTTAATATCCGGAAGCGAAACTGAGAACAACGGCCCTCAAAATCAAGTATTGGATGGTCCCTTTTGTATGAAAAACAAACATAAAAATGTGCATAATTTACCCAGTTAAAGTATTACATATCTCGTGACAGGTTTGCGACAGGCGTAAATATCGCGATCGTCGCTGTCAAACGTCACTTTTGATATTAATGGATTTTCATCGTTATGGTGCGACATCGGCCTTTAATACGTTCATCCGTCACACACGATTATTATAAGTTTTGTAAGAAAACATATTACATGTAACGTTTGACAGATTGCCGGTGTTGGACGCAATAAGAAAATTTCCCTCCAGGCAAGTGTTATGCCTGGGGACCGCTGGTGGTCCGAGCGTATGACGTCAGAAGTTGTATTTATAGAACGCTCATGAATATATTCGTCATTGTGTGCTATTGCGCTGGTGACGCTATTGTCAGCTATCGAAGACCGCTATAAGAGCAACAATCGCGAGATTTACGCCTGTCGCAATCCTGTCGCAAGTTACATAATAAGAGGGCGGGTTTTGGTATGAAAATACACAAAATGTATACGCACCAGGCTTTTATCCTCTGGTAAATGAATATGCATATCATCGGCCCTGGAGTCATGATAGCTATGGACACAGGCACCACTGAAAGGAAAATAAATAAGTATTAATAGTTACTTGGGATATTACTGCATGGTTTTAATGTAAAGACAATTTTATAGCTAAGTTTTAGACCTCAGCAGGCTGGGGTCATTCGACAAAAGTTTGTTTAGTTTTTTTTACAGAACAAAACGTCCATGGCACGCCTATGCCTGCCTAAAAGTTTGTTAAAATCCTGGAGACAAAAATCATTTTTGTCTCCAGGATTTTGCAACACTGGAAACGTCATTTTTGAAAAATGACGTTTCCAGTGTTGCCTGTTTTTTACAACTTTTAAATAGTGATGGGACGCAATTGTTACTTACCGATAAATATTTGTCGGTATTCTTTGTCCCGATGTGTATAATACAACAAAAATGTAGAAAATAGTTCTAATGAAATAAGTATCGTCTGATTCTTATTTTATGAGATTTTCATGTTATTGTAAAATAATAAATTCACAAGGTTACATTTTTGACATTATGTTAAAAAAATTAACCTACAAGTATTTTAAGCACATAATGATGAGTGCTGCTTTCTCATTTTATAAGTTATAATTACACTTTTGTTATGTTTATTTTATTCGTCTCGCAAAAAATATTATTCTATTTCCGATTTTAACTAGGATCAGAACCATGAAGACAACACTAGAGCCTGGAAACATTATTTTGAAGTTTGACATTTGGAGCTGTCATTTTAGTCTCAGGGATTAAAAAATTGGTTGTCTGTAAATTGGTTGTTGTTTAGGGACGATAGATTTACGTGCCTCTCTATCGCTTGTTGCGCGCTCTCGCTTGCACGCACAGGCTCAGGTGGAACGTTACTATTTTTCATGTGCGTTGCTGGTAGTATCTGTACCTGTAGTGATGTCGGCCTCGGGCTGCGGGAGCGCGTACCGCAGCAGGAAGATCGCGATGCCCGTGTTCTGGATGCCCGACTCGATGGAGATGGCGAGCGCGTCGCGGTGCGGCTGCCGCAGCAAGCGCGCCACCGTGTAGTATCTGTACCTGTAGTGATGTCGGCCTCGGGCTGCGGCAGCGCGTACCGCAGCAGGAAGATCGCGATGCCCGTGTTCTGGATGCCCGACTCGATGGAGATGGCGAGCGCGTCGCGGTGCGGCTGCCGCAGCAAGCGCGCCACCGTGTAGTATCTGTACCTGTAGTGATGTCGGCCTCGGGCTGCGGCAGCGCGTACCGCAGCAGGAAGATCGCGATGCCCGTGTTCTGGATGCCCGACTCGATGGAGATGGCGAGCGCGTCGCGGTGCGGCTGCCGCAGCAAGCGCGCCACCGTGTAGTATCTGTACCTGTAGTGATGTCGGCCTCGGGCTGCGGCAGCGCGTACCGCAGCAGGAAGATCGCGATGCCCGTGTTCTGGATGCCCGACTCGATGGAGATGGCGAGCGCGTCGCGGTGCGGCTGCCGCAGCAAGCGCGCCACCGTGTAGTATCTGTACCTGTAGTGATGTCGGCCTCGGGCTGCGGCAGCGCGTACCGCAGCAGGAAGATCGCGATGCCCGTGTTCTGGATGCCCGACTCGATGGAGATGGCGAGCGCGTCGCGGTGCGGCTGCCGCAGCAAGCGCGCCACCGTGTAGTATCTGTACCTGTAGTGATGTCGGCCTCGGGCTGCGGCAGCGCGTACCGCAGCAGGAAGATCGCGATGCCCGTGTTCTGGATGCCCGACTCGATGGAGATGGCGAGCGCGTCGCGGTGCGGCTGCCGCAGCAAGCGCGCCACCGTGTAGTATCTGTACCTGTAGTGATGTCGGCCTCGGGCTGCGGCAGCGCGTACCGCAGCAGGAAGATCGCGATGCCCGTGTTCTGGATGCCCGACTCGATGGAGATGGCGAGCGCGTCGCGGTGCGGCTGCCGCAGCAAGCGCGCCACCGTGTAGTATCTGTACCTGTAGTGATGTCGGCCTCGGGCTGCGGCAGCGCGTACCGCAGCAGGAAGATCGCGATGCCCGTGTTCTGGATGCCCGACTCGATGGAGATGGCGAGCGCGTCGCGGTGCGGCTGCCGCAGCAAGCGCGCCACCGTGTAGTATCTGTACCTGTAGTGATGTCGGCCTCGGGCTGCGGCAGCGCGTACCGCAGCAGGAAGATCGCGATGCCCGTGTTCTGGATGCCCGACTCGATGGAGATGGCGAGCGCGTCGCGGTGCGGCTGCCGCAGCAAGCGCGCCACCGTGTAGCCCGTCAGGTAGCCGAGCCACGGCACGCCCATGCCTGCTACCAGTATCTGTGGACGTTTACAAGTACTTTCATGAGCGGATCCAGGGCAGGTGGCTGTCAAGACGGCAATATTTCAGACAGCTGCCGTGCGCCGGCCAAGTTGCACGCTCTAGTTCTGTACGGTCTATTTTACCCGCGGCGTGCGCCGTCTGTTCAGCCACGGAATACCATTACGCGGCAGCCCTAGTACGTCGTAAGAGATAAAGTTATGCGATTGAAAGAGACCATAACTTTGCGTTTGTTGCGTGTTGTTTTTGAAGGTGGAGCCAGGCCCTATTGCGAGCTTTTTTTTTATACTATATAGGCTAGCGCTTGACTGTGATCACACCTGATGGAAAGTGATGATACAGTCTAAGCTGGAACGCGCTTGCCTAGAAAATGCCTATTCTCTCTTGATTTGAAGGTACCGGGTTGTAAGTGGCAGGAAAGACACTGCCCGGGAGAGTATTCCAGGCCTTTGCAGTGCGTATCAGGAACGAGGAATCAAACCGCTTCGTACGCGTCTTTGGTACGTCAACTATGTATGGGTGGAAGCCCTTACGAGTGCTGAATTGCACTTTTAGTGTCAGCGCTAGAGTCGCTATTCTTTAAATAATTTTGAGTGCACCTTCTGTACCGTTAGATACTATTATGTATTCCGTGTCCGGGGGGATCTGTGGGTTTTAAGGCTTTTCTCACGTGAATTTTTGTTGTTGTGTCCAATAGACGGCGTTACCAGTCCAGGCACTTGGACCACCAGCGGTCCCCAGGCATAACACCTGCCTGGAGAGAAATAACCCTATTGCCTTCAATACTGGCCTTTCATCCCGCGGGAAACGTGGACTTTCCCAGATCAAAAAGTAGCTTACGTATTTACCTAGGTTTCACGCTATCTACATTTCAATTTAAAGTAGTTGCAGCTAAATTAAGTAACAACAACTTTCACACTAAGGATACGCGCACTCGGACCAGCAGCGGTCCCCAGGCATTACACCTGCCTGTAAGGAAATCCCCCTATCGCCTTCAATTCAAATCCTGCTGGAAATGTGAATTTACCCAGAGTAAAAAGTTAAACATCAACTTTCACACCAAAGATAAGCAGCACTGACCTGCCACGTCATCAGCTCGAAGATATACAGGTTGGTGACGATGGCGAAGGTGATGATGAAGAGCAGCAGCAGTGTGGAGAAGCCCTTGAGGATCCGCACCATGAAGGCTGATATCTTGGGCGTGAGGCGCTGCATGGCCAACCCGATGGCCAGCGGGATGAAAAGGCCAATCACGAACATGCCAATACGCAAGTACGGCACCACTATGTTCGCGTTTGCGAAGACCACTTGGCCGAGGGAGAAAAGCCATGCTGGCATCAGACCTGAAAATATACGCAACAATTTTTCTAATAAGACAATGTTTTTAATCGCTATATGCTGTAATTCAGAAATTTGTTTCTACTTATTTGTTGTGTACTATACTTAAGTGCGATCTCAACTGATGCAGCCAAAAATGCTATCGTAATAACACTAAAAGGTTAAGTGACACAGCAACACAACACCTCTTACATAGCATCGTGAGATGGTAACTAGCCCAATCATCCGCCAGACCAAACCGAAACCAATGTAGAAATTATAAAATAAAAAAGTGGCCCTAAGCGTGGCGACGTTAAATGGAGGACACAAGTTAGTTGTAGTACCACACCGTTTGCGTAAGGTACAGAAGTCCTTTATGGCGTTAAGTGTCTCTACAATATCATCTCGACGTCTGTTTTGGACTTACCTTTACCTTTACACAGGTTTAAAGTCACTGTCAAAAAACATCTAATAAATCAGGGTTACTATTGTATTGAAATTTTTTCAATGACAAGGATTCTTGGAGTGATAGGGTTATATTTCCATCTCCTCACGAGATATCTTAAAAATTATGTAATAAATAACTTTCAATAATTTATTTTTTTTACATTTATAAACAAACTAAAACATTGTAATTTATGTAAAAATTATAAAGGATTATTTAATGATTCAAATCCTTGAAAATTTTCAATATTATTTAAGAAAATTGTACATAATGACATTTTTGAAAAGAGCAAGGGAGTTTCTTGCCAGTTTTTCTTGGTGCAAACGTGCTTTCCGAATCTGGTGGTAAGGTTTTGACGAATCTGGTGCTGAGGTTTTTCATAAGAGCCTATTATTTAGGCCTATTTGCGAAATAAAGATTTTCATTTTCATTCGTGCCAAATATACTAAGATATGTAATTTGGTATGGCAAAACTCACCAAACGCAGCCAGGGTAGATATGGAAGTCATGGCCAGCGAGAGGTCGAGGTTCCCGCCCAGGATGAAGGTCCAGATGTTGGAGGCGCCGCCCGCGGGGGACACGCCCGAGAAGAACATCCCCAGCCGCAGCGCCGGCGACTCCGGGAATATCAGGAACCCCAGCCCGAAAGATATCTGGAGAAAGAAGAAATTTTTTACCTAGTGGCACAGAACATTTAGGACTGCAGATGAACGATGGATCCGCTTGCTACTTGAATGGAGACCACGCACCGGTCGCAGAAAAGTCGGCAGGCAGCCAACACGCTGGTCCGACGATATTGCCAAACTTTTGGGAAAATCATGGACGAGAATAACCCAACACCGCAAAAAATGGCGTGCTTATGAGGAGGCCTATGTCCAACAATGGATGAATGAAGGCTCCTAAAGAAGAAGAAGAAGAAGACAGAACATTAAATAGTACAGGTACAGAAGGTCCGCTGACACAAAAAGTGCAATTCAGTTCGCAATAGCGCCTGGCCCCGCCCTCAAAATGTAGACGCAACGAACGCAATGTTGTGGTCTCTTTCTATCGCCTAACTTTATCTCTTACGACGTACTAGGGCTGCCGTAGTCATGACAGCGCGTAAAATAGACCGTACAGAACTAGCGCGTACAACTCGGCCCGCGAGCGGCAACCATCTGAAATATTGAGGTCCGAAACGGCCTACTTGTAGCCGGAACGATGTTGTGGTCTCTTTCTATCGCCTAACTTTATCTCTTACGACGTACTAGGGCTGCCGTAGTCATGACAGCGCGTAAAATAGACCGTACAGAACTAGCGCGTACAACTCGGCCCGCGAGCGGCAACCATCTGAAATATTGAGGTCCGAAACGGCCTACTTGTAGCCGGAACGATGTTGTGGTCTCTTTCTATCGCCTAACTTTATCTCTTACGACGTACTAGGGCTGCCGTAGTCATGACAGCGCGTAAAATAGACCGTACAGAACTAGCGCGTACAACTCGGCCCGCGAGCGGCAACCATCTGAAATATTGAGGTCCGAAACGGCCTACTTGTAGCCGGAACGATGTTGTGGTCTCTTTCTATCGCCTAACTTTATCTCTTACGACGTACTAGGGCTGCCGTAGTCAGTCGGCGCGTAAAATAGACCGTACAGAACTAGCGCGTACAACTCGGCCCGCGAGCGGCAACCATCTGAAATATTGAGGTCCGAAACGGCCTACTTGTAGCCGGAACGATGTTGTGGTCTCTTTCTATCGCCTAACTTTATCTCTTACGACGTACTAGGGCTGCCGTAGTCAGTCGGCGCGTAAAATAGACCGTACAGAACTAGCGCGTACAACTCGGCCCGCGAGCGGCAACCATCTGAAATATTGAGGTCCGAAACGGCCTACTTGTAGCCGGAACGATGTTGTGGTCTCTTTCTATCGCCTAACTTTATCTCTTACGACGTACTAGGGCTGCCGTAGTCAGTCGGCGCGTAAAATAGACCGTACAGAACTAGCGCGTACAACTCGGCCCGCGAGCGGCAACCATCTGAAATATTGAGGTCCGAAACGGCCTACTTGTAGCCGGAACGATGTTGTGGTCTCTTTCTATCGCCTAACTTTATCTCTTACGACGTACTAGGGCTGCCGTAGTCAGTCGGCGCGTAAAATAGACCGTACAGAACTAGCGCGTACAACTCGGCCCGCGAGCGGCAACCATCTGAAATATTGAGGTCCGAAACGGCCTACTTGTAGCCGGAACGATGTTGTGGTCTCTTTCTATCGCCTAACTTTATCTCTTACGACGTACTAGGGCTGCCGTAGTCAGTCGGCGCGTAAAATAGACCGTACAGAACTAGCGCGTACAACTCGGCCCGCGAGCGGCAACCATCTGAAATATTGAGGTCCGAAACGGCCTACTTGTAGCCGGAACGATGTTGTGGTCTCTTTCTATCGCCTAACTTTATCTCTTACGACGTACTAGGGCTGCCGCAGTCAGTCGGCGCGTAAAATAGACCGTACAGAACTAGCGCGTACAACTCGGTCCGCGAGCGGCAACCATCTGAAATATTGAGGTCCGAAACGGCCTACTTGTAGCCGGAACGATGTTGTGGTCTCTTTCTATCGCCTAACTTTATCTCTTACGACGTACTAGGGCTGCCGTAGTCATGACAGCGCGTAAAATAGACCGTACAGAACTAGCGCGTACAACTCGGCCCGCGAGCGGCAACCATCTGAAATATTGAGGTCCGAAACGGCCTACTTGTAGCCGGAACGATGTTGTGGTCTCTTTCTATCGCCTAACTTTATCTCTTACGACGTACTAGGGCTGCCGTAGTCAGTCGGCGCGTAAAATAGACCGTACAGAACTAGCGCGTACAACTCGGCCCGCGAGCGGCAACCATCTGAAATATTGAGGTCCGAAACGGCCTACTTGTAGCCGGAACGATGTCGTGGTCTCTTTCTATCGCCTAACTTTATCTCTTACGACGTACTAGGGCTGCCGTAGTCATGACAGCGCGTAAAATAGACCGTACAGAACTAGCGCGTACAACTCGGCCCGCGAGCGGCAACCATCTGAAATATTGAGGTCCGAAACGGCCTACTTGTAGCCGGAACGATGTTGTGGTCTCTTTCTATCGCCTAACTTTATCTCTTACGACGTACTAGGGCTGCCGTAGTCATGACAGCGCGTAAAATAGACCGTACAGAACTAGCGCGTACAACTCGGCCCGCGAGCGGCAACCATCTGAAATATTGAGGTCCGAAACGGCCTACTTGTAGCCGGAACGATGTTGTGGTCTCTTTCTATCGCCTAACTTTATCTCTTACGACGTACTAGGGCTGCCGTAGTCATGACAGCGCGTAAAATAGACCGTACAGAACTAGCGCGTACAACTCGGCCCGCGAGCGGCAACCATCTGAAATATTGAGGTCCGAAACGGCCTACTTGTAGCCGGAACGATGTTGTGGTCTCTTTCTATCGCCTAACTTTATCTCTTACGACGTACTAGGGCTGCCGTAGTCATGACAGCGCGTAAAATAGACCGTACAGAACTAGCGCGTACAACTCGGCCCGCGAGCGGCAACCATCTGAAATATTGAGGTCCGAAACGGCCTACTTGTAGCCGGAACGATGTTGTGGTCTCTTTCTATCGCCTAACTTTATCTCTTACGACGTACTAGGGCTGCCGTAGTCAGTCGGCGCGTAAAATAGACCGTACAGAACTAGCGCGTACAACTCGGCCCGCGAGCGGCAACCATCTGAAATATTGAGGTCCGAAACGGCCTACTTGTAGCCGGAACGATGTTGTGGTCTCTTTCTATCGCCTAACTTTATCTCTTACGACGTACTAGGGCTGCCGTAGTCAGTCGGCGCGTAAAATAGACCGTACAGAACTAGCGCGTACAACTCGGCCCGCGAGCGGCAACCATCTGAAATATTGAGGTCCGAAACGGCCTACTTGTAGCCGGAACGATGTTGTGGTCTCTTTCTATCGCCTAACTTTATCTCTTACGACGTACTAGGGCTGCCGTAGTCAGTCGGCGCGTAAAATAGACCGTACAGAACTAGCGCGTACAACTCGGCCCGCGAGCGGCAACCATCTGAAATATTGAGGTCCGAAACGGCCTACTTGTAGCCGGAACGATGTTGTGGTCTCTTTCTATCGCCTAACTTTATCTCTTAAGACGTACTAGGGCTGCCGTAGTCATGACAGCGCGTAAAATAGACCGTACAGAACTAGCGCGTACAACTCGGCCCGCGAGCGGCAACCATCTGAAATATTGAGGTCCGAAACGGCCTACTTGTAGCCGGAACGATGTTGTGGTCTCTTTCTATCGCCTAACTTTATCTCTTACGACGTACTAGGGCTGCCGTAGTCAGTCGGCGCGTAAAATAGACCGTACAGAACTAGCGCGTACAACTCGGCCCGCGAGCGGCAACCATCTGAAATATTGAGGTCCGAAACGGCCTACTTGTAGCCGGAACGATGTTGTGGTCTCTTTCTATCGCCTAACTTTATCTCTTACGACGTACTAGGGCTGCCGTAGTCATGACAGCGCGTAAAATAGACCGTACAGAACTAGCGCGTACAACTCGGCCCGCGAGCGGCAACCATCTGAAATATTGAGGTCCGAAACGGCCTACTTGTAGCCGGAACGATGTTGTGGTCTCTTTCTATCGCCTAACTTTATCTCTTACGACGTACTAGGGCTGCCGTAGTCATGACAGCGCGTAAAATAGACCGTACAGAACTAGCGCGTACAACTCGGCCCACGAGCGGCAACCATCTGAAATATTGAGGTCCGAAACGGCCTACTTGTAGCCGGAACGATGTTGTGGTCTCTTTCTATCGCCTAACTTTATCTCTTACGACGTACTAGGGCTGCCGTAGTCAGTCGGCGCGTAAAATAGACCGTACAGAACTAGCGCGTACAACTCGGCCCGCGAGCGGCAACCATCTGAAATATTGAGGTCCGAAACGGCCTACTTGTAGCCGGAACGATGTTGTAGTCTCTTTCTATCGCCTAACTTTATCTCTTACGACGTACTAGGGCTGCCGTAGTCAGTCGGCGCGTAAAATAGACCGTACAGAACAAGCGCGTACAACTCGGCCCGCGAGCGGCAACCATCTGAAATATTGAGGTCCGAAACGGCCTACTTGTAGCCGGAACGATGTTGTGGTCTCTTTCTATCGCCTAACTTTATCTCTTACGACGTACTAGGGCTGCCGTAGTCATGACAGCGCGTAAAATAGACCGTACAGAACTAGCGCGTACAACTCGGCCCGCGAGCGGCAACCATCTGAAATATTGAGGTCCGAAACGGCCTACTTGTAGCCGGAACGATGTTCTGGTCTCTTTCTATCGCCTAACTTTATCTCTTACGACGTACTAGGGCTGCCGTAGTCAGTCGGCGCGTAAAATAGACCGTACAGAACTAGCGCGTACAACTCGGCCCGCGAGCGGCAACCATCTGAAATATTGAGGTCCGAAACGGCCTACTTGTAGCCGGAACGATGTTGTGGTCTCTTTCTATCGCCTAACTTTATCTCTTACGACGTACTAGGGCTGCCGTAGTCATGACAGCGCGTAAAATAGACCGTACAGAACTAGCGCGTACAACTCGGCCCGCGAGCGGCAACCATCTGAAATATTGAGGTCCGAAACGGCCTACTTGTAGCCGGAACGATGTTGTGGTCTCTTTCTATCGCCTAACTTTATCTCTTACGACGTACTAGGGCTGCCGTAGTCAGTCGGCGCGTAATATAGACCGTACAGAACTAGCGCGTACAACTCGGCCCGCGAGCGGCAACCATCTGAAATATTGAGGTCCGAAACGGCCTACTTGTAGCCGGAACGATGTTGTGGTCTCTTTCTATCGCCTAACTTTATCTCTTACGACGTACTAGGGCTGCCGTAGTCATGACAGCGCGTAAAATAGACCGTACAGAACTAGCGCGTACAACTCGGCCCGCGAGCGGCAACCATCTGAAATATTGAGGTCCGAAACGGCCTACTTGTAGCCGGAACGATGTTGTGGTCTCTTTCTATCGCCTAACTTTATCTCTTACGACGTACTAGGGCTGCCGTAGTCAGTCGGCGCGTAAAATAGACCGTACAGAACTAGCGCGTACAACTCGGCCCGCGAGCGGCAACCATCTGAAATATTGAGGTCCGAAACGGCCTACTTGTAGCCGGAACGATGTTGTGGTCTCTTTCTATCGCCTAACTTTATCTCTTACGACGTACTAGGGCTGCCGTAGTCAGTCGGCGCGTAAAATAGACCGTACAGAACTAGCGCGTACAACTCGGCCCGCGAGCGGCAACCATCTGAAATATTGAGGTCCGAAACGGCCTACTTGTAGCCGGAACGATGTTGTGGTCTCTTTCTATCGCCTAACTTTATCTCTTACGACGTACTAGGGCTGCCGTAGTCATGACAGCGCGTAAAATAGACCGTACAGAACTAGCGCGTACAACTCGGCCCGCGAGCGGCAACCATCTGAAATATTGAGGTCCGAAACGGCCTACTTGTAGCCGGAACGATGTTGTGGTCTCTTTCTATCGCCTAACTTTATCTCTTACGACGTACTAGGGCTGCCGTAGTCAGTCGGCGCGTAAAATAGACCGTACAGAACTAGCGCGTACAACTCGGCCCGCGAGCGGCAACCATCTGAAATATTGAGGTCCGAAACGGCCTACTTGTAGCCGGAACGATGTTGTGGTCTCTTTCTATCGCCTAACTTTATCTCTTACGACGTACTAGGGCTGCCGTAGTCAGTCGGCGCGTAAAATAGACCGTACAGAACTAGCGCGTACAACTCGGCCCGCGAGCGGCAACCATCTGAAATATTGAGGTCCGAAACGGCCTACTTGTAGCCGGAACGATGTTGTGGTCTCTTTCTATCGCCTAACTTTATCTCTTACGACGTACTAGGGCTGCCGTAGTCATGACAGCGCGTAAAATAGACCGTACAGAACTAGCGCGTACAACTCGGCCCACGAGCGGCAACCATCTGAAATATTGAGGTCCGAAACGGCCTACTTGTAGCCGGAACGATGTTGTGGTCTCTTTCTATCGCCTAACTTTATCTCTTACGACGTACTAGGGCTGCCGTAGTCATGACAGCGCGTAAAATAGACCGTACAGAACTAGCGCGTACAACTCGGCCCGCGAGCGGCAACCATCTGAAATATTGAGGTCCGAAACGGCCTACTTGTAGCCGGAACGATGTTGTGGTCTCTTTCTATCGCCTAACTTTATCTCTTACGACGTACTAGGGCTGCCGTAGTCATGACAGCGCGTAAAATAGACCGTACAGAACTAGCGCGTACAACTCGGCCCGCGAGCGGCAACCATCTGAAATATTGAGGTCCGAAACGGCCTACTTGTAGCCGGAACGATGTTGTGGTCTCTTTCTATCGCCTAACTTTATCTCTTACGACGTACTAGGGCTGCCGTAGTCAGTCGGCGCGTAAAATAGACCGTACAGAACTAGCGCGTACAACTCGGCCCGCGAGCGGCAACCATCTGAAATATTGAGGTCCGAAACGGCCTACTTGTAGCCGGAACGATGTTGTGGTCTCTTTCTATCGCCTAACTTTATCTCTTACGACGTACTAGGGCTGCCGTAGTCAGTCGGCGCGTAAAATAGACCGTACAGAACTAGCGCGTACAACTCGGCCCGCGAGCGGCAACCATCTGAAATATTGAGGTCCGAAACGGCCTACTTGTAGCCGGAACGATGTTGTGGTCTCTTTCTATCGCCTAACTTTATCTCTTACGACGTACTAGGGCTGCCGTAGTCAGTCGGCGCGTAAAATAGACCGTACAGAACTAGCGCGTACAACTCGGCCCGCGAGCGGCAACCATCTGAAATATTGAGGTCCGAAACGGCCTACTTGTAGCCGGAACGATGTTGTGGTCTCTTTCTATCGCCTAACTTTATCTCTTACGACGTACTAGGGCTGCCGTAGTCATGACAGCGCGTAAAATAGACCGTACAGAACTAGCGCGTACAACTCGGCCCGCGAGCGGCAACCATCTGAAATATTGAGGTCCGAAACGGCCTACTTGTAGCCGGAACGATGTTGTGGTCTCTTTCTATCGCCTAACTTTATCTCTTACGACGTACTAGGGCTGCCGTAGTCAGTCGGCGCGTAAAATAGACCGTACAGAACTAGCGCGTACAACTCGGCCCGCGAGCGGCAACCATCTGAAATATTGAGGTCCGAAACGGCCTACTTGTAGCCGGAACGATGTTGTGGTCTCTTTCTATCGCCTAACTTTATCTCTTACGACGTACTAGGGCTGCCGTAGTCATGACAGCGCGTAAAATAGACCGTACAGAACTAGCGCGTACAACTCGGCCCGCGAGCGGCAACCATCTGAAATATTGAGGTCCGAAACGGCCTACTTGTAGCCGGAACGATGTTGTGGTCTCTTTCTATCGCCTAACTTTATCTCTTACGACGTACTAGGGCTGCCGTAGTCATGACAGCGCGTAAAATAGACCGTACAGAACTAGCGCGTACAACTCGGCCCACGAGCGGCAACCATCTGAAATATTGAGGTCCGAAACGGCCTACTTGTAGCCGGAACGATGTTGTGGTCTCTTTCTATCGCCTAACTTTATCTCTTACGACGTACTAGGGCTGCCGTAGTCAGTCGGCGCGTAAAATAGACCGTACAGAACTAGCGCGTACAACTCGGCCCGCGAGCGGCAACCATCTGAAATATTGAGGTCCGAAACGGCCTACTTGTAGCCGGAACGATGTTGTAGTCTCTTTCTATCGCCTAACTTTATCTCTTACGACGTACTAGGGCTGCCGTAGTCAGTCGGCGCGTAAAATAGACCGTACAGAACAAGCGCGTACAACTCGGCCCGCGAGCGGCAACCATCTGAAATATTGAGGTCCGAAACGGCCTACTTGTAGCCGGAACGATGTTGTGGTCTCTTTCTATCGCCTAACTTTATCTCTTACGACGTACTAGGGCTGCCGTAGTCATGACAGCGCGTAAAATAGACCGTACAGAACTAGCGCGTACAACTCGGCCCGCGAGCGGCAACCATCTGAAATATTGAGGTCCGAAACGGCCTACTTGTAGCCGGAACGATGTTGTGGTCTCTTTCTATCGCCTAACTTTATCTCTTACGACGTACTAGGGCTGCCGTAGTCAGTCGGCGCGTAAAATAGACCGTACAGAACTAGCGCGTACAACTCGGCCCGCGAGCGGCAACCATCTGAAATATTGAGGTCCGAAACGGCCTACTTGTAGCCGGAACGATGTTGTGGTCTCTTTCTATCGCCTAACTTTATCTCTTACGACGTACTAGGGCTGCCGTAGTCATGACAGCGCGTAAAATAGACCGTACAGAACTAGCGCGTACAACTCGGCCCGCGAGCGGCAACCATCTGAAATATTGAGGTCCGAAACGGCCTACTTGTAGCCGGAACGATGTTGTGGTCTCTTTCTATCGCCTAACTTTATCTCTTACGACGTACTAGGGCTGCCGTAGTCAGTCGGCGCGTAATATAGACCGTACAGAACTAGCGCGTACAACTCGGCCCGCGAGCGGCAACCATCTGAAATATTGAGGTCCGAAACGGCCTACTTGTAGCCGGAACGATGTTGTGGTCTCTTTCTATCGCCTAACTTTATCTCTTACGACGTACTAGGGCTGCCGTAGTCATGACAGCGCGTAAAATAGACCGTACAGAACTAGCGCGTACAACTCGGCCCGCGAGCGGCAACCATCTGAAATATTGAGGTCCGAAACGGCCTACTTGTAGCCGGAACGATGTTGTGGTCTCTTTCTATCGCCTAACTTTATCTCTTACGACGTACTAGGGCTGCCGTAGTCAGTCGGCGCGTAAAATAGACCGTACAGAACTAGCGCGTACAACTCGGCCCGCGAGCGGCAACCATCTGAAATATTGAGGTCCGAAACGGCCTACTTGTAGCCGGAACGATGTTGTGGTCTCTTTCTATCGCCTAACTTTATCTCTTACGACGTACTAGGGCTGCCGTAGTCATGACAGCGCGTAAAATAGACCGTACAGAACTAGCGCGTACAACTCGGCTCGCGAGCGGCAACCATCTGAAATATTGAGGTCCGGACCCCTACTTGTAGCCGGAACGGTCACGTGATAAGTGAGACTGGCCTGTTAGTGGTAGAATTTTTTATTACAAGCTTTCATTTAACTTGCACTTTAAAACAAATATCTTCAACCGATTGAGCTGAATTTTTATACATTTTTTTAACTATATATAGGCTAGCGCTCGACTGTGATCACACGTGATGGAAAGTGATGATATAGTCTAAGGTGGAACACACTTGCTTAGGAGATTTCTGGAAGGGGTATTCCAGGCCTTTGCAGTGCGTATCAGGAATGAGGAATCAAAACGCTTCGAACGCGTCTTTGGTACGTCGACTATGTATGGGTGAAAGACATTTCGATGCCTTGCCGTTCTATAGTAAAAAGGTGACGGGCGAACCAAATTAATTATTTAGTTCCTGAGCACACCCTCCGACGTATATTGTATAGTTTACTGATGTATTAATATACGTTTAATTTAATGACAATGCATGATTAGCGGTGTAACGTCATTCAGATGCCTGCGTAGTGCGTATTGAACTTAAAGTGGACACTAAAAATTCTTAGCAGCGGCATAAAAACACTGTCCAGTCAACCTGATTGCGTGAGACACAATTATACCCTCAGCCAATGTCACTTGCATACTGAACTTAAATTAGCAATTCTTACTAACGGCAAGAATAGATACTGTTCATCCAAAGATGGTGGAGTCGATGGGCTTTTTGAGACACTCCTTCATTAGTGACTAGTGCATTATGCGTATGGAACTTAGATTGATCGTATTGAACTTAGAATATCTGCGTACTGAACTTAGATTGATAAGTCTTACCAGCGGCATGAAGAGGTATTGTCCAGCCAACCCTATGGCGGGGCCGATGGGTTTTTTAAGACACGACTTCACCGTGGGCCAGTGCATCGCGCACCCGAAGTTGATGAAGATCAGAGACACCTGCGTATTCAACTTAGATTAATAAAACAAGTCTCAGTTTACTTAACTAACAAATCGTAAATTTAGTTTTAAGTCGTGAATTCGTAACCAGTTATCACTATTACAGAGACGGTGTAAAATTAAATTAATTGTCATAAGAGCCTCTGTATGCTAAACCAACATTGAAATAAAAAATAGTACATTTCAATATAAGTGCGGAAAGTTTGTCATTTCTTTACGAGTCCCGGTTTGTTGATCCAAGCCGAAGGCGAGGGTCAACTATAAGGATGAGTAAAAATGACAATTCCGCACGTACATTGAACGACGTTTTTTAATACATTTGCGAAAAAAAAAATTAGATTTACGTGTTTGCTTTCTCCGTGTTTGCGTGCCGTGTTCGTGTTCATGCGCTCCTGGTGCACCCGCTCCGGTGCCGCGTAGGAGGAAAACACAAAAGCACTAGTGCGGAAAAGAATAACTTTGCGCACGCTAAACACACATGGAAATGTCAACTTTTTGAGCAAATGTATTAAAAAACAAGCATACGACTTGAACCAGACGTATTACGTGCGATACAATATTATGATCGATCACTGGATGTCGAGTGTGTAACTACTTTGTTTATAAGCAGGGGCGTAGCTACCGCGGCATCAGCCGTATCAATGATATTACCCTGGGGCCCCCATATCATTTACCCCTTCTTTTCTAAAATATTATCCAGAATATATTACAAGCCTAGGTTCAAACAATAAAAATGTACTAAAAAGAAATCAATAGCAAGTTACGAAGGATATATGTGTATTGAACACGCGAGAATTGTGAGTTTGAATTGAAGTTTGAATCTGAACTTTAAGCCCGGTTTCCAGCAAAGCGGAGCTGTGTCTGACTTACCAATCAGATGTCGTCATTTCAACATAGATCCTCTCCCCTCAGATTTTTTTTTATTATTATTGATAGGCTTGCGCTTGACTACAATCAAGTCTGATGAACAGAAATGATGAGGTCTAGGATGGAGCGCGCTTGCCTAGAAAATGCCTATTCACTCTTCTCTTGAAGGCACCCAGATTGTATTTGTCTGGGAACACGGAAGCTGGAAGGGTGTTCCACACCTTAGCGGTTCGTATCAGAAACGTAGAAGAAAAGCGTTTCGTCCGAGTACGCTGGACATCAACCACATAAGGGTGCCACTTCTCTCGACGTCTCGCGGTTCTATGGTAGAAAGGTGAAGGAGGCACAAGGTTGTGGAGTTCTTGAGCACACTCTCCAAAATATATCCTGTAAAAAACCGCTAAACGGGCAACACTGGGTGTTCTAAACTGAGCAGTTTCACCCGTGTTAGCGATTCCTTGCTGATTATTCCACTCAAAATCAAATCAAATCAAATCTGATTGATGTCAAGATCTGATTGGTTACTCAAACACAGCTCCACTTCGCTCCGCTTTGGTGGAAACCGGGCCTTGCGCTGGGCTACTTATAAGCTAGTTCCATAAATATTTAAAGTTTATTATAAATACTCACGAAAACGGCAACACTAGTGGTGAATACAGTGTCGATGACGCGTACGGGTCGTATTACGATGAGCGGCAAGGAGCCATTTGTAATGGGGAACACGGAGTTTCCGCGACGATTCTCCACTATCATGTCTGTTCTACCTGCAACACGCATAAATTATGGTTAGTTTTAGATTAAAAATGGTGTACTAACCATTAATAATGGTATTAATAATGGTTAGCACATCATTTTAACATAATTGTGTGGTTGGTTAGTTGAAGAAATATGCTCGAACGTTTTACTTTTTAAGAAAAGTAAAAAGTTTTTAACGTATACATATCCATATTTTTGGCCTAAAAACTTTTTTATTTTCTTTATTTAAATAATCTCAAATACTAAAAAATAACTAGTACTACTACTAGCCTAGATTAAAGTGTACTGAAATCTAATGAGACCAAAATTGGAGGGGTAAAAACTTTATCACCCGAAGCAATATTTCAAAAATAAAATGTAGGCCTCGCTCTGGAATTACAACTCTAACTATACGAGCATTTATACCATTTTTGAAAACACCTATTCACATCGCACTTAGTCACTAGACTCTTAAGCATAATAAACCAGGCTTTAAAGAAAACTCACCTAAGAAATGACAGTCGACCCTCACTTTCCCGTCAAACAGCTTTTTATCGAGCTGTTCGTCCGTCAGTTTGTACGTGGAGTTCCACTCAGCCGTCGCTATGTGCGGCGTTTGCGTCCGCACTGTAAACTCGTCTTGAGCTTGCAGGTCAGCTCCTGGAAACAGTAGGAAAAACCGCGATAAGAGACTGCTTGGTCTACTCTTTCAGAAACTGAGGGCTTAGTACAGGTTTTTGGACGAATCTCGTGTCGACTCGCATGGTACAAACGATTCGAATTCCTCCATACATTTACAGCTAGCTGCTGCTGCGTGGTCTCCTCCATGAGGAGCAAGTCCCCACGAGGGTACGGGCCTCGAGGCTTGCCTCCTTACCCGGGCGATGTGTCGCGGGGGAGCCGCGCTCCCTCGGTGTTGTTCTTTTAGCCCCGGTAAGGGGCTAAGGCCTTGCCTTCATGGCTTGAGGCCTGCTGGTTTGATGGGTCTGGTCGCCCCGCGCGGTCAGCGGATAGACAGTCGCTGACATTTAGCTGTCAATAGATGGCGCTCGCTGTAAATGTATGTAGGAATTCGAATGTGCCCGGCGATGTGATCGGTGTTGATCCTCTAGCTCTAGGAAGGGTTGTCTTGTTATCTTGGCTTGAAGCCTACTGGATAGATGCAAGCAATGGGGGGGGGATCGAGGAAGCTCGCGAAGACGCCCTTCTGATGGTGGATCTATTAATGGTGCAATCCCGTGGAGATGCAGACAGGTTGCGCTAGAGTTCGGACGAACTCCTCTACAGTGGGCATTCTGGTGTCTGGTCACTGGTGATGTATGCATATTTTGACGGATCTCGGGACCAATAGTGAAAAACTTCATTATACCACACTAGATGGCGCTAGTAAGCATCAACAGAGTAGATCAGGTGCGGCGGCCATCTTGTTACACACCTGTCACGTTGACGTAGACGTAGTAGCTGTCGTCCATGTGCATCTCCAGCGTGTCGGAGGAAAAGCTGGCCAGCAGGTTGGGCGCGGCCTGGCAGAGCACCCACAGGGGACACAGCACCAGCAGGTACAGTATGATGAGGTGCAGCGGCCATATTGGACACATTTTGCTTGCGTACACTGAAAAAAAAGAAAAATATTATATAATATTTTATCTGTATTGTTGGACCATCTAAAATCTGAATTATTAATACCAGTAGAACGGTTTCCGTGTATAAGAAAAAGAAAATATTTATAAAAGTCCGTTGAAATGAGACAAATTAGGATGGCGCTGAAATCGCACAGTGGCGAGTATTTTTTCATACTTGGAACCGTTGGATGCGATTACAGCGCCACGCTGGATGATTTGTGAACTGTTTTTTCCTGCTTAAAGTTCGGCCCTTTTTCAAATTTTCTTGACCTATAAGAGTGTCGCTAGTG
This sequence comes from Coenonympha arcania, assembly GCA_036785405.1. Taxonomy (NCBI): domain Eukaryota; kingdom Metazoa; phylum Arthropoda; class Insecta; order Lepidoptera; family Nymphalidae; genus Coenonympha; species Coenonympha arcania. Next base: position 10,871,770 of record CM072077.1, on the reverse strand, counting down.
GTCTCTCGTTTATTTCATTTTCTATCTATATTTCCTAGTATTGCTTAAGTTCCAGTTTTGGCCACTGGACAAGGAAATTACACATGATTGTTTTACAGCACTTTCCCTCAAACTCCAATGTTCTTTATGAGACATCGAATGCGCCTAATCTTTCCCCGTATTAGAGAGTTCTGTTTTGCTCTACACTCCTTTGTTTAAAAGGGACATCGTTTGCACTGTGTAAGGGCGTTGGAGGGTCCAATGTCGAAGGGGATTGTATCCTTGGAACCTTTACCATTGTTAATGTACAGGTGCCGGCAAAGCATGAACTGACGTGGGGGGAGGGCAAGTTAGCGCACGCGATTCTCCGCCTACGCGCCCCGCACTTACCACCAAAAGGATCTCAAATTAACTTATGCCAGGCCAGTCTCACTTATCACGTGACCGTCCCGGCTACAAGTAGGGGTCCGGACCTCGATATTTCAGTTGGTTGCCGCTCGCGGGCCGAGTTGCACGCGCTAGTTCTGTACGGTCTATTGTACGGGCCGTCTGACTACGGCAGCCCTAGTACGTCGTAAGAGATAAAGTTAGGCGATAGAAAGAGACCACAACATTGCGTTTGTTGCGTGTCGATTTTGAGGGCGGGGCCAGGCGCTATTGCGAACTGAATTGCACTTTTTGTGTCAGCGCTAGAGTCGCTATTTCTTTAAATCATCGTGCGGAGTAAGCCTTCTGTACCTATTTAGTGTTCCGTGCTTGTGCGTAATCAAGGTCATATACCCAAGAAGTTTGCAGTGTACTGTAGATATGATTTTAAACTTCAATCATGTTACCATATATAAGGTAAGGTATTTTAATATTTGTAACCATAATATAGTGAACATAGATTGTAAGTAACTTTTTGGAATTATGAATGCTATTTGTTACACTTAAATTATTACTCTAAATTTTTGATTTATTGATTGAAATAATATGATAAGATTTATTTCAATGAACAGTTATTTTTCAAGAAATAATATTATAGTAATTAGTACGGATGTATATGGATGTTAATTGTACAACAATAAAACATAAAATAAAGTATGAATTTAATTAAGGATGACTTTTACAATGACTTTTTACAAACGTCAAGGTTAAGAGGCAGAGAGAATGCCGTCGGCCTTTTAATACCTACATATTTTGTTTTATTTTTTCATACATTAAAAAAAATGGCATATATTATTTCATACGTAATATTATTATCATTATAATATGCTGTTATTTGTCTTGCCATTTTGATCATTTTATTCAAACTCAACAACTTAAAAAAACAACTGTATAATTAACAAATAATTGTTACCTTTCTGCAGTCAGATACTGATAATTTATTCAGAATTGATATAAGCAACAAAATATTTTTGGTAGAAGCCACAACTGTTAATTTATAGGATAGTAAACTTCATACGGTTAATGCCAAATAAGCCTTCTAAATTCCTATTTTTAACGGACTTCAAAAAAAGGAGGAGGTTCTCAATTCGTCGGATTTTTTTTTATATTTGTTCCACTATAAAGTTTTTCGCAAATCTTAGACTAACTTCACATTGTAGGCAATGAATTTTTCGCTCTACTATTTCGCATTGAGACACCAACATTCACTGAGGATGTCCCGGTGTCGGGAGGAAACGTGCGTCGTAGAAATTGTTTGAAGAATAGTGTCTTTCATGTGATGACCATACAGATTCCTTTCAAGTAGCGGATTATAGCAAAACAAATTAATCTGTCCTGCTAAAATAATACTAGGTTATTTTCATAAAAAATTGCAAAAAAAATTTTTACCATTATTATCATAAAAAATTGCTCAAAATTTTTTTACCTCATATTGGTTCCCGAGGGAGCAGAAAGATTGTCTGCAGTAACTTTGATTTAAAAAAAAATATTTTCTAATGATAGCATAGGTATACGTGCAAAAAAATATTTTTAAATGATACCACAGGTATGGGGAGAATTTTAAGAGCAAAGCTTATATCAAGAACATGTAGATGTGTAACTGTTATTTGCGCGATTTTCTTTACAAAAAAACTAAATAAAATTTTAATTTAGCGGGTTAAGTTTACTCATCCACCTAAAAATACAAGCAAAACTTTTAAGATAAGATCGTCACCCGACAACCTTTAACTCAGGGTTGCCACTTCACATCCTATTATTTTTTGTTGACCGTAAAAAATACGCTCTGCTTACACAATCTATTCATAATAACCACAATAACTATCAAAACTACTAACTTTCTTTGTCACAAAAAATGCGCAAAAACTCACTTCTGATAATTTAAACGTCTTCTAATCTTTTATCACAACATTCACACCCACTGAACTTTGAAGTAACTTTTACTGTATTTAAAGTAAGAAATTGAGTAATTTTTCTTATTATTAATAAATTACTAATTAAATTAAATGACCGCCTGGCTCGGAAGCCAGACTTAAAAGAGATTAAACACTTGTGTGGCATTTTCGTACATGAAAATACTAGTCTAGGAGTCAACTTTCTACATTACATTCGTGTTTTGTTTTTTTTTCAGTAGATAAGCTTGCGTTTGACGACAATCATGCCTGTTGGAAAGCAATGATGAGAGCGCTTGCCTAGAAAAAATAGCAATATTAGTAATTTTTAAATTTTAATACTGGTACAACAAAGAAGTGCACAAATGTTTACATTCTTAAACAATAAACAACACATAAAGGGGTTCATCTAAGCCTGATCTTACTGCGATTAGTAGATGTTGTGACAGAAATTTTTGCTGTTTAATAACGCGGCCATTGTTTATGAATTCTGTTTTATTATAACTTTTTACAAAGTCTAAATTTAAAACTAATTTATTTGAAAGTTCTACAAATAATGTCACCCATAATGTCTTTTACCCACGACATAAGTCACAAAACATTAGCGTTATCCAATTCAAAATCCTTTAAAAAAATATTTTTTGAATTTCAGTTCGAGTTACAAACATGTAAGAAAAATTGGTTGTCTGTAAAGTCGGTTTACGGACGATAGATTTACATGATAACGTCATAATCTCTATCTCTCTATCGTTTGTTTTTTCGTGCCTCTCTACCGCTTGTTGCGCGCTCTCGCTTGCACGCACAGGCTCAAGTGGAACGTTACGCGGAACGTTACTATTTTTCATGCGTGTTGCTGGTGTTCATCAATTTAGACGTTATCACGTCAAAAAAGAATAGACTATTTTTAGTCCTGTCAAAAAAGAGTAGGTAACTATAGTTGAGAGTTGTGCTAATAGTGCTAATTATAAATAAAAAAAAAATACCTAGAGATCGGATTTTTGAAGGACACCTCTACACTACTCTAGACTTGAACATGAAGAAAAAGTTAGCACCGGCTCCTCAAATATCCAATTTATTCAACTTTCATCCGCCAATCAATACACGCTTAATGCATTGCAATAAGGTCTATAATGAGTGAAAAAGATCCGTTTTAACATACTGACCGTGGCCGGTGTCACGTATTGATAACCGCAGATAACGGAGCTAAGCGAGTTACATCACTTAATTGTTAATTGACGATTAATTTTGAGACTTAAGAGCGTTCATGCGGCACGGTGTGAATCGCGTTTCGCTCCATACAAAAAAGGAATTCGTAACCCGCTGACGCAATTTTGCGCGGAAAATGGTATAATAACCAGTGACATTGAATATTAATTGTTCGAAGTCTAAAAAGCCTGGGTGCCAGTGCTAAAAATAACCTTAAAAATTATCACGTAGATTAAATTGTCTTTGACATAAGTCTTTTAATTTAATTGTCTATGTTTTTCTCTCTCTGCTTTTTGATGTATTCGCGTTCTGTTCAAGTTTTCAAATAAATTATTTTTTTACCAATTACCAAATCGTTTATTGTATTTTCGAAGAAACCAAAAGACCCTCACATAATTTTGGTCCTTCGAGCCGGATATCGAATTGGACAACCAAATAAACCGTAAACCGATCGTGGAGCCGTACCGTAAATCACCGAAATCCACCGGCCGCGTTGTGGGAACGCGTGGCGTCACCTTACCTTGACCTTGCAAGAACTTGGAACAGCTACCTACCTATTACCATGGAAGAATTGAAGGATTTATTCAAATTACAGAAAGATTACTATGGAACACTACAAAAAAGTCAAACCAATTTAAAAAAGTGTCCGAAAAGTCGACTGACGGAGTCATACATTGAAACAAAAATTGAAAATCTAAACGAACTGTGGGCGGATATTAAAGAAACTCATAAAAGAATTGTGACGATCGCTTCGCAACAAGATATAACCTGCCTACCATATTTCACGGAAGAAATGTTCGAAGGAATGGAAGAGGAATACAGTTCATACAAAACTGATCTCAAGGAATACTTGAAAAAGTTCTCCACGTCAGCGTCGCGTGTACCTACTTTGCAGACCTCTGCGGGTCACGAGCGCAGTGATAAATTACCCGAAATTAAAATCCCTTTGTTTTCAGGATCATACACGGAATGGGCTACTTTCAAGGACCTTTTCCTCTCCGTAGTCGATCGAAATATCAAACTTGACTCGGTCCGTAAGTTACACTACCTAAAGGCATATCTGACCGGAGAGGCCGAGCAGTTGTTGAGGCATATCCCTATAACTGATGAGAACTATGAGGTATGTTGGAACTTGTTATTGACTAGGTATGACAATAAAAGATTTTTATCAAATTCAATTTGAAAGCGTTTATTTAGTTTAAATAAATTAACCTCACAAAGTGCTGTAGGTATTAAAAATTTGTTAGATACAACCAAAGAATGTTTGTCAGCTTTATCAAACCTAGGTATACCTACAACATCATGGGATATTATTATTGTATATTTAATTAGCTCAAAATTAGATGCAGAAACTAGGAAACAATGGGAACTAAAGTTTAATGAAAGTAGTGAAAAGTTACCTACCTTTTGTCAATTTGAAGAGTTTTTAGTTAACCAGTTCAGAGCATTAGAGTATTTAGAGCCTGTTTCGAACCGTAGTAAACCAATTAAACATGTTAATCCAAGAACCCATCATGTATCTGCTGTACCCCCAACGCCATTAAGTTCTACCACTACTACCAAATGTTTATTTTGTCCTGATCATCATAAATTATATCAATGCCCAAAGTTTGACCAAGCTGATTATAATACCCGTATTGAATTTGTTCGTAATAACCGACTTTGCGTCAACTGTTTTGGAAAAAACCACCAGAAAAATTCTTGCTACCTGAAGACTTCGTGTCGAATTTGCTCATCGAAACACAATACAAAACTGCACCCTCCTAAACCTACCAGCTCAATCCCACCAGCTGTCCCTGTTAACCATGTGATTGAGTCACCTGCCACTGATGAATCAGTGTCCATACCGGAGGGGCAACCAACTGTTCTTACCAATTGTCTCGCTAGCAGAGGCAACCATTCTCAAGTTTTATTAGCAACAGCCTTAGTCAAAGTTAAGGCTAACAATGGAACCTACCAACTGCTGAGAGCGCTGCTCGACCAGGGGTCCCAGACCTCGTTCATTAAGGAGTCAGCAGTTCAACTACTTGGACTCAAAAAAGAACCGATTAATATGTGTATTTCGGGATTAGGAGGTACTCCAGGAACCTTAACCTCGAAAGCTCATGTCAACCTGGAAATATCATCCGTACATAATCCTCATTTTAACATCCAAGTAGGAGCATATGTGTTAAGTAAGTTAACAGCTTTGTTACCAGTTCAAAAAGTTCATATTACCGACTGGCCAGAAATTGAACACCTACAGTTAGCCGATCCAAAATACCACACTCCTGGTAATATTGAAATTTTTTAGGCAGTGATGTCTATGGGCAGATCTTGATGCAAGGTCTACTGCGAAGCCCTAGGGGCACCACCATAGCACAGCAGACAAATTTGGGTTGGATTCTCTCTGGTCATGTTACCCCACCTACCATACCTACTACTGTACCACCACAAAGTCACAATTATGTTGTGTCTTTGTTTACCCAAGCAAGTGATGATGAAATCCTGAAGAAATTTTGGGAAATGGAGTCAGAACCTGTTACCAAAAAGAGAAATCTCACACCAGAAGAACAGAAATGTGAACAATTATTTGAATTAAGTACCAAAAGAGATAAGGAGGGACGATACATTGATTTGTGAAATTACCCTTTAGAAATAATTCTTGTCCCCAACCCACAAATACCAGAGAAATTGCATTAAAACGGTTTTGTTCTCAAGAAAAACGACTATTACTCCAACCCGAAGTAAAACAACAGTATGATGAAGTAATTGAAGAGTATTTGCAACTAGGGCATATGGAGGCTCTACCCCCTGGAGATCATAAAGGTGTATACCTACCTTTCCACGCGGTCATCAGAACTGACAAAATCACCTCGAAGGTCAGAATCGTCTTTGATGCCTCGGCAAAGGGGCAGAACAACGTCTCGCTCAACGATAACCTCATGGTTGGCCCAAGACTACAACCTGATCTACGTCATCTAGTAATGAAGTTTCGAAAGGGTCCAGTGTGTTTAGTTGCAGATATAGTTAAAATGTACCGAATGATCAAGGTTACTGAAGAAGATGCGGATTACCAGAGATTAGTGTGGCGAAAGAATCCAGAAGATGAGATCAAAGACTACCGGCTTCTTCGTGTCACCTTTGGCACTTCATCAGCACCATACCTTGCAGTGAAAACCTTACAGCAGCTAGCCAAGGACGAGGGACACAACTACCCGTTAGCGGCAAACCGAGTCATAGAAGATTTTTACATGGATGACCTGATGACGACCTGTGAAAACGAAGAAGAAGCACTTCTCATTTACCAAGAGTTGACAGCATTACTAAAAAAAGGAGGATTTCACCTTCAAAAGTGGTCTAGCAATAATCCAGCTGTACTTGAACAGCTACTTCAAAAAGAAGATACCAAAGAAAGTATGAAGTTAATCACCGATGAAACCATAAAGGTTTTAGGTTTAACCTGGAACAAATCCTCAGATACCTTTGTATACACTGTCCATTTGAAAGAACAAGAAGTTCCCATTACCAAGAGGCGTGTAGTTGCAGATATAGCCCGACTCTTTGACCCCCTTGGATGGATAGCTCCTTGTGTAATAAGAGCAAAAATACTAATTCAGAAGTTGTGGATATCTGGAATAGAATGGGATCAAGAATTACCACCAAACTTGTTGCAAGAATGGATAGAATATCGCAATGATTTGTTAAACTTGTCAGGGTTTGAAATTAAAAGATGGATTGGAACCAAATCAAAGGGCACTCATGTTGAACTACATGGCTTCAGCGATGCATCTTCAGAAGCCTTCTCAGCAGTCCTGTATACCAGAGTTGTTGATGAGTGCGGAGCAGTGCATGTTAACTTGTTCACCTCCAAGACCAAGGTGGCTCCCATTAAACATATTTCAATACCTCGCTTAGAGCTTTGTGGAGCCACATTGCTAGCAAAACTGTTAAATGAAGTAGCCGAAGTTTTAGGTATACCATCAGTTAATGTACATGCATGGACTGATTCTACGATAGTCCTAGCTTGGCTACAAGGACACCCTAACCGATGGAAGACATTTGTGGCTAACAGAGTCTCTGAAATTTTGACTACATTGGAAGGGAATCAGTGGTCACATGTAAAATCTGAAGACAACCCTGCAGATATAGCATCTCGAGGTACCAACCCAAGTCAAATGATAAAAAACAAATTGTGGATTAATGGGCCTAGTTGGTTAAGCCACAATAGTATAGAGTATTCTTAACCAGCTGTCAACACAAATTTAGAAGAGAAGAATGTGAAATCTCACCTTGCTGTGACATTTGATACAGAATTTTGGGATAGATTCTCTAAGTTAAAGAGAATGGTTAGAGTCATTGCATATTGCAGAAGATTTCTTTACCTAATAAGGAAAGAAAACCGTCCATCATCATCAAATCTTACCAGTGAAGAAATCAGTCAGTCTTTAATTGTATGTATAAGACAGTTTCAAAACAATGATTTTGCTGAAGACATAGAACATATCAAAAAACACAACTGTGTTAGGAAAACAAGTAAATTGTATACTTTGACACCGTTCATTGATGAAGAAAATCTATTGAGAGTTAGAGGTCGTTTAGACAATTCACCATTTGAAAATGATATGAAACACCCTATCATTATATCAAACAGAGGGCGTTTAGCACGAATACTTGTGGCTGATGCTCATGAAAGAACCATGCACGGTGGTCCTCAGCTCATCATAACCTACCTGCGAGCCAAGTATTGGATACTAGGTGTAAAAAATCTAGCTAAGGAAGTGTACCGCAAATGTACCATCTGTGCTCGTTATAGGAATGTAACTCAGAACCAGTTGATGGGTCACTTACCTACTGCAAGATCATCAATGAACCGACCTTTCTCTATAAGCAGTGTAGACTATGCCGGACCAATACAAGTCAGAACGACAAAAGGTAGAGGTCACCATTCTTACAAGGGATATATCTGTGTATTTGTATGTATGGCAACCAGGGCCGTGCATCTGGAGGTAGTTAGCGACCTCACAACTCAAGGTTTCATTGCTGCTTTTCGGAGATTTGAAGGAAGAAGAGGTCATTGCATCCAGCTTTGGAGTGATCATGGTACTAACTTTGTCGGAGCCTCCAAGGAGCTAGAACGTCTACTGGAAGCAGAGAAACCCTCAGTACTACCAGAAATAGCAGAAAGCTTAGCTGACAATGGAACTTCCTGGAAATTCGTGACAGTTCGATCACCACACCTGGCAGGCCTGTGGGAGGCGGCTGTGAAAGCCACCAAGTATCACTTAAAAAGAGTCTTAAGAAATACCACCTTAACCTTTGAAGAAATGTCAACATTGCTCATACAAATTGAAGCTTGCTTAAATTCCAGACCCATAGCACAAAATCCAATCATTGATGATCCAAACTCCCCAGCACCCTTGACACCTGGTCACTTTTTAGTAGGAGAGCCGTTGGTCATTCCACCAGATCATAACTTTGTAAATTCAAACATAGGTACATTGAAACGGTGGCAGTTGACTCAACGCATGTTACAAAACTTTTGGAAGCGTTGGTCTGCTGAATACCTTACTCAACTCAATCAGAGGTACAAATGGGCAAGCATTACACCCGAACCCTCCATAGGTGATGTTGTTCTAGTGAGAGAGGACAATCTCCCTCCGGCAAAATGGTTATATGGCAGAATAGTACAAAAACATCCGGGGCCTGATAATATTACCAGAATTGTTACATTAAAGTGCAGTAATAATTTGATTAAAAGACCAATAAATAAATTACTTATTTTACCTATAGCTGACTAAATGATTACATGAAGGGTTTTAGGAGCCTTTAGAATCTAAAGTTTTACAGTCCACTTTCAGAGTTAGCTTAGGATAAAATAAAACTCATTGTATTCTAAGTATGTCATTTATTATGTTCAGAATCTGCAATTTTTTCATTACCTTACCATGTAAGTACTGGATCTTATGATGGGATGTGTCTCAGCAGCTTCATCAGGGAGGAAAAGTGGCCAAAGTTAATCCAATTTAATATAAAATAGTATATTTTGTTTAATTTAGAGTCTTATATACCTACTATTATACATATATTTTGTTTAATTTAGAGTCTTATCACATTGAATCTAGATTTTTATTAAACTGAAAGATGACCTATTAATTTACCCATTCTATTGGGTATTGGTTTATATAAAACTGAAATATTTACTTGCTGTAGTATATACCTAGTAAAACTTAGAAGCGTATATAACTATATATTAATTCTGTTAAGTTAACTTAGAACTTAACTGAAACCTTTAACTTAGAAATCCTTTTGTTTTGTTTAGCTGCAAAATATTTGAGATGGATCTTTAATGCTTCGCTTTAATTAGCCTTTAAATTGTAAAAGTAAATTCTAATATTGTTTAAAATTGTTAAAAATATTTTTACCTATAAGTTGTAAGATAAATTAATTTCTTTATTTCTCATCTTGTCTATTGTTTCGGATTAGTTCTAAATTTTGTTTGTACCTAACTGTAAATGTTTAAATTCAATAATTTTAAGAACTCCGTTCTTGGGAGGCGGTATGTTCGAAGTCTAAAAAGCCTGGGTGCCAGTGCTAAAAATAACCTTAAAAATTATCACGTAGATTAAATTGTCTTTGACATAAGTCTTTTAATTTAATTGTCTATGTTTTTCTCTCTCTGCTTTTTGATGTATTCGCGTTCTGTTCAAGTTTTCAAATAAATTATTTTTTTACCAATTACCAAATCGTTTATTGTATTTTCGAAGAAACCAAAAGACCCTCACAAATTAAATTAAATTACTACTTGGATTTTATCCTAAAATAATACGTTTAATTCATCGAAAAATGCTAAAAATGGCACTTTTCGGTTTATGGTTTTTGAATGAAAATCTAGGAAAATCGTGTTTTTTTTGAGACACTTTTTAGTAAATGTTATTAATTTTCTAAATATGTCATTGTTATAAGTTTGTGTTAAGAAACATGGCAAATATCTTGAATCTGCGTAGACCGTCGACCGCTATTTTAGCAAACAGCCTATACAAAAACTGTTCTAGTGAGAAAGTTATACACATATTTTAAAACATTTTTGAGCCAAGTTCTAGATTATGAAATGCCAAATAATATGAATTCAATTATCTAATCTATAATTGAACACGTAACTATTTTATGTTCCTTCGGAAATCCTAAATTTTGACTCAAGCATAATACTAACGCATGAACCGCCTTAAGAGTCTTCGCACATATATGCAAAGTGGTTCTGCCAAATACCAGCTAGCGGCTTTAGATGCCGTAGATCGTCGGGCTAGGAGAAACTTATGCTTTTAAACAATGTAATTTTTAAATTTTATTTTTTCTTTAATCTTTGTAACTTAAGTATTGGAAAATTCCTATCAATTATCTCCGACTTATCCAAAAATTAACTAACTTTGATCCAGAATTAGACTACCTATAATCTTGACATGTAACAATAACTTTCGGAAATAACATTCGGAGAAGTAGGTATATGTGGGATGAACTTTAGATACATCTACATTTCCAAAATAGCTCAAGCTATTTTTTTTTTATCCAAGATACGTGATACATCATAATCAAGTTAATAATTTTAATTAGGAATTAGAGATTCTCCATATTTGTATAATTTTTATCAAAAAGAATAATTTAGAGTATCCTAGTATGTAAAGATTCTGCCGTTGGTATTTACCGAAGGAACGTGGTTCATTTTGAAGGCGTTTAAAATACAAACCGAATTAATTCAAGTCTCATTTCGGCTCTAGAGTTTTTAACAATATTGTGGTTGGAGAGATGCCATAGTTAAGATTAAAATAAAGACAGGTTCCAATATAAACAACCAACAGATTTTCCGTTACTATTGAGTACTCAGTATTTGACTGTGATGTAAATTCGTGAGATACTGTCTGCGCATAGACCAATTATGAACTATGCATTGAAGAAACCTCTATAAGTATGCTTTAGTTGCAACTAATAACTGTGTGAGGAATCGTTTCACAACTGGAGTAACCGATGTTTTAGTTTTCAGTTTTGTGTGGATTTTTTTGCATTTTTCTTTTCATTACCTGACCTAAGATTTTTTAAATAAATTTTCACGATTTTCGCTATTTTTGTAAAGAGCTCTTGGTTATAATATTAAAGAGCTACGTAGTTAACAAAGAGAAAGATTCCAAACACATTTTCAGATAAGTGCTTTGATAATCGGAAAAGCAGTCTAGCGGAAAAATTTAAATGAACTTATAACGAAGATCGTAAATTGTTTCCACAGAATGAAAAACCAAAGCGTACCGGAGAAAATGGAATAATGATTTTTTACTCATATTTTTTCATAGGTCTAACTTACAGCCTCCTACGAATTATAATCAAAAATCTAAAAAGTATAATAGCTTATTCTGTTAATTCGGTGTAAATATATAAGTAAGCGTTTAATAGCCTCAACAGGTGACAGAAGGGCTAGCTCATTTTTTACGCAACGTATATCAGCCTAGCTGTTCAACGCGGAAATGCAGCCAGTATTCTTGGCACCATTCTACGCGGGCAAGACTTGTATAGTAATTAGAATAAGCTAGTGATAAGTTTTATTGTAAAATTTCAATAAATAATAATATGTAAGCTATTTAGTATATTGAAAATAAGAGCCAAATTGGCGCAGTAGTTTGTGGAGTGAAGGACTATTAAACAAACGACTAAACATCCAAATTTACAAACTTTCACATTCATTGTTAAATATACGAATGTATAAGAATAAAGAAACCAAACAAGGTTGAAACCAATTCGATAGAGACACGTAGGTATAAACAACAAATTGTTCATTTCAGAAACCTTGAGTAGAAGTAAATACCGCGATAAAAAGTAAAACCGGTAAATATAAAAGACGAATAAATAATTAAGTAGTGTGTAAAGATAACAGTTCATTTGTTTTTTGCAACTGTGTCAATACTTCAATGGTTCATTTTATAGTTAAATACCCAATGACACGGAACACTAAATCAATGATTTTAAAAATTATAATTATGTCATTTATTATGACTTGATTTACAATGAAGAACATGGTGAGGAATCTGACATGCCAGAGAGTAGTCCTAGAGATATGTAGAGTCGGCCAAACTGCAAGTATACTTACTTGGCCTGCGTGCGTGGCCAGGGTTATGGCCAAACCATTACGGTAAAATATGGCCTTCCCCCAGGGCGTCAAAATTATACAATAAAAAATAAAACTTGCTTCACAAACCTAGCAATAGCATACGCTAATTAGGTGGGTGACAATAGACTTGTTATTGTGATGAGATGCGAGGGGAGGAGAAGGGAGAATATGAGAAGGGAAGAGGGCACCACTATCAAGTTCTGCCACGGTTAAAAAAATAGTAGATCTAGGGTTGACTATACAACGGTTAAAAAGAATTTTGGCAACCCTGATGTTCGGTTAACGTCCTCTAATTAAATTTAACTAACATCGCGTCGGATATTGATAAAGGTACGTACCTATAGGAGGATATAGAAAACTATACTCAAGTCTCAAGGTAAGTAAACCTTGAGACTTGAGTACAGTTTTCTACAGGTATGTACACCGTACAGGTAATTTAGATAGATTGAAGGAGAAAATTGGCTTATGAGGGTTTTACTGCTTATTCTTGAACAATTTTAATTAAAAAAGTCTTTTTGATGAGCAATACGTATAAGGGCCTGTGTCACCACCATTTGATAAGTGGTCGATAGCTTAAATTATAGTTTTACGTTGGTAGCTTGATATAAAGTAATCTACGTTTCGGTCATCCGATACAATATAATATACGTTAAATAATTAACAAAAATAACCGACTTCAACTCTCATCAAACTACTGTTTAATACAGGATGTATATAAAAATTTAATTTTCGTTTTTTACAATCGAATTTCAGTATTTCATGGATACCAGTATCAGAACTGGACTACATTGAAATGGGACCACCACACGGGAAGCGTCAGCTTTCTAATAAAACAAGAATCATCAAAATCGATTCACCCAGTCAAAAGTTATGAGGTTACAAACATAAAAAAACATACGTCGAATTAAGAATTTCCTCCTTTTTTGAAGTCTGTTGAAAAGTCTTTGATGAGCAATAAGTCTAAGGCCTGTGTCACCACCATTTGATAAGACGTATTGGATAGCTTATTATAAACTTTTACGTTGGTTGGTTAAGCGATAGCTTGTTTTAAGGGTAAGAGATAACTGATAACATACATACTAGTAAACATAGATATACTATATGAAAAAACACCCAGACACTGGAAAAAAAATTAATGCTCATCACACAAACATTTACCAGTAGTGAGAATCGAATCCACGACCTCCGACGCAGACGGCAGGTTCGCTACCGCTACGCCATTCGGTCAATAATTATTTTTGTAAACGTAAATTAATACTAAACTCATTATAAGTCAATGCGTGGAATAATTAATTTAAAAGTAACGATTGTATCAGTGCATGTAATTAGCGAAACTTGTGATATAGCTAAGTTGTTATCAATAACCGAATAATCGTGGCCGATAACCGAATCTTGTGTATATCACGTTTTCTTAGTGCAAACATGTGCAGATACAATATTTGTAGATTCACTACAAACATGTGAAATATAGGAGGATTAATGGATTTAGTAACTATGTAGTAAGCAATGATGAAAGATTCTAAGAGGATCTGTTGCATTTTACTTATCTATAGTTATATGACGTATTTTTGAATGAAACATATAAAACTATTTCCATGCCTTTCTCATTCATGGAAAGCTACGTTATTAGAACGAGACAGGCGGATTATGTTATTGCGTAAACGCGTTACGCAAATGTCAAATGACGTCATACGATCTGTGTGTTGAAGCTTTTTTTCAGGACCGTAAACATGGCGTAATTTGTTTTTCCGGTGTTGATTTAAATTTTGTTTGGGATTTTTTTAAAATTGGTTAATGTTTTAGTTGTTGTTATAAGCAATAAATAATGGTAAAGTGCTCAGTTGTAGGCTGTATTAGCAAAAACACTGAAAGAATCCCAGGAATTTCATTTCACAGGTAAGCAATTAATTTTTCTAGTTTCTCTTTTTGTAACGAGTATTTTGCATTTTTTCGGTATAGTTTAGCTCAACTTCTGCTTTATTTAATTAAAAACACTCAAATTTATGCGGTAAAATGGAAAACTAAGATTATTTCTCGAGTTTTTGTTTGAATGTAAATGTAGTGTTGGGATTGTATTGTTTATCAACAAATTGAATATCGATAAAAATAATACGTGCTGTTTGTCACATTGAAGGTGGTTGAGGGGTAGAGAGAGAAACAGTAAGGGCTGTTGGTTTAAATCAGGTTGCCCTTGTTTGAAGTTACGACGACTTAAGAGATATTCAGTAGGACGAGAGGGTGCACCACACATACTTATATTTTCCAGGTGATGCGAATTAATTCTTTTGTGATTTAAATAAAATTTTCATCATTCAACGTAAATATTATAATAATATTACTGTTATAAATACTTAGAAAATACTTGTATGTTTAATCTATTGATACGTCATGGTTACGTGTCAGTAGCTGGTGTCATATGGATTACCGAAAGTTTTAGTTTTTTTACGAAAATTTATTTATTTCACAAAAAAATAATTTTGAATCTCCGGGAAAAATAAAGTATGTATGTATGTATGTATACATGTATGCATGCGTGTATGTATGAATATATCCATGCATGCATGCGTGAATGCATGTATGCATGCCTGCATACATTCAGGTATGTATGTATATAAATTTACCTACTTTTACCTTTTATTTTTATTTCAGATTCCCAAAAAATGGATGTCGAGCAAAATAAAGGACGCCACTGCTCACGGCATCTGGCCGCTGGCGGTTTAGTGATAAAGATGATATCTTCACTTTTTTTTCTTTTTTCACTTTATCATAAGTAGTTATGAGTTAAGAAATATAATATCTAAGTTAAGAAATAAATCATTTTTAAAATAAGTCGATTTTCTTTATCCCAAAGCTTTTGCCTGCGTACGTAAGTAAAAAGTACCCTATGTTTATAATATAATATTATTTAATGTTTCTGATAATTTTGTCGAGTATATAAAAACATCGATATCGGTAGTCCCACAGATGTAGGGGTAGTCCCTAGCCTTAAATGTCATTTAGGCTCCGCCCATTCGCCATTATTTGGCTACGGAAGTTTCACTTGACATTTCTTGTTTCCTATCCTCTACTTTCTATTACGATCTATGGTAGTAAGATACAAAATGTCATTTTACTGCATCAAATTCAAAGTCAGAGTACAATATCGTAGCGAAGCGGAGTTTGAGGAATTTTGCTGGACATTCTATAAAATAACTACATTTGAATATAATCATATTATCTTTGATTTATTACAAACACAAAATATGTCGACGGCCGGCAGAGTGCATGGAAAAACTCACAAGCTGTATTTGGACTTTTTATATATTTTTGACGTGATAACGTTTAATAAATTGATGAACACCAGCAACGCACATGAAAAATACTAACGTTCCGCGTAACGTTCCACCTGAGCCTGTGCGTGCAAGCGAGAGCGCGCAACAAGCGATAGAGAGGCACGATAAAACAAACGATAGAGAGGCCAATCATGACGTTATCACGTAAATCTATCGTCCGTAAACCGACTTTACAGACAACCAATTTTTTTGTTTACTTATTACAAATACACTAGCTGACCCGGCAACCGTTGTTTTGCCATAAAAATGTTTACGTGCTATCTTCAGACCTTCCGAATATCCACAAAAAAAAATCATGCAAATCGGGCAACCCGTTTCATAGGAGATTTATTACAAACACTGTGACACGAGATTTTTATATATGAAAAGATAATAGTAGTTTATGTAACGGTTACATAATGGGGGGGTATTAAAACACGAGTGTGAGTTTAAAAAACGAGCCGCAGGCGAGTTTTTTAATAGTATCACATGAGTGTTTTAATACCTAATTATGTAGAGTTTCATACACTACTTTATCTACGCTCATATTATTATCATAAATCCAAATCATAAAATCTTGCTAACGTTTGTCGTAAATCATTCACTTTGTTTTATTTTTGTTGCAACTACTAAAATGTCAGGTGGAGTTAAACTTTCTTTAGTAGATTTCACTGCTAGACATTTTTCAGTGCAAAATTTTGACTAAGTAACAAAAATAACACATTAAAATGGTAAAAATTTGTATATAAATGGCGCCAAAATTCTGCAAATGTGGCGCAGAACCATAGACAATAGACATTGTTGTTGTTGTCTATGGTCAATCATGACCCATCCATGACATATTGAATTTATTTTTGTCTTTCTCACTCTCACGGATACGTTGGTAGGTGCGACATGCAGCGTCGCGGAAGAATATAACAGAAAAACCTCCTTTTACCTAATTACTCAAAAACTAAGCCAGTTATCAAAAATCGTTTTCTAAGCGTTTTTGGATATTGTTATTACCGACACATTAAAATTACATCCATTGTAGTTTCTGATAAAATACAGGAAAACTGAGATTTTGGAGCAACTTTTGGAAGAACTTTCTATCTTGTGTTTCTGCTTCTTAGCGATTTTAGATTAAAGACCCAAAATACATGACGTTCAAATTTGAAAGTAATTGTCTTTATAGTTTTTACGTCAAACTGCATTCAAAATCACTTAAATACGGCTGAAATCTGGGCATCCAAACGATGTACAACAGGCACAAGCATACAATAAATCTGTCAAAATTCTATAAGTGGCCTCTGAGGGAACTACAACATAACATTAGGTACTGTTGGTGGCAAACAAGCATTTTTGGCACCGATAAACTGGCGACATTTTTTCGCGCCGTGCGCCCTGTCCAGGGGCATGTTCTATTGAGTTATAGCAGTTAGTAGCCATAATTAGACTGTTCAGTGTCCATTTTAATAGAATTTTGACGTTTGCATAATCATTTAGATTATAAACCCCGAAATACATAATAATTATAATGTTCTTTGAAAGTAATTGTCTATGTATAATAGTTTCTACCCGAATCTTTGCAGTCGGGAAGGGTTACATATCGTTAGATTTGTCTGAAAAATCCAAATTTTTAGATAGTTTCCTTTTTTTTTAAATATCAAAATGGTGGCTTTTTCGACGCTTAATTTAAGTCATTAATAAAACTTGATTAACCTAGCCTATGGAGCGGGATATCAATTCAAAACGAAGGACATTAAAACATTAATTAATACCAGTTGACCCAGCAAACGATGTTTTGCAATTGGGGATATAATAAAAAATAGCTTACGACCTACTCTCAGACCTGCCGAACATACACCGAAAATTTCATAACAATCGGTCGAGCCGTTTCGGAGGAGTTTGGTAACAAAATTGGCACGAGACTTGTTTATATTAGAGAAGATAACTTTATAAGTTGACATTTTCAATTCAATTCTTTATTGCGAACTTGGTTACAAAAGGTCTTCATACAATTTATAGGTTATTTCAAGTTCAACCACATTTTTGCAGCCGGGTATTGTTTTATATTAATCTTGTTAACGTTCAGGTTAATAATAATCGCATATTGCGCCCATCTAGCCCGTTAACTGAGAAGTGATGAAACATCGAGACACATAAATACTGGCAGTAGATGCAATCGTGTTTGAAAGCACGTAGGGCCTATCAAGACCGAAATCAGGTTACCTAAGCTCCAACACGAAATGACACTTATTGCGAGTCTCATAAGGGTCAAAGGATTATGGAGAGACAGTACCTTGAGAACCAGGCCTTCGCCGAAGTTTTTTATATGATAATATACTAAGTAGGTACATAGGACATTGTAGATGCAAACCGAATTCCTTCAAGTCATAAACGTGAGTTAAATTAACTCTGGAGTATGAACTATGAACGTTACGTAAAGTAGAGCATTGAGATGTTTGTTACGATATTATAGTAATATCTCGCTGCCTGCAGTAAAATAAAATGGGCGAAGAGGACGGCACCTGTTGCCCGGCAGGCCTGCCGTAAAGCCCGTGGGTTCGATAGAGAAGACATGCGGTCTGTTTCAATTAATATAGTGCGTTTAATATGATGAATGGCCCTTACACTTTTTTCGTAATTTAAAATGATAGTCTTTGTCAGTAGAGTTTGCCCAAAAGATAATATCAAACTTAATTTATAATATTTTTAAGATAA
Organism: Coenonympha arcania; assembly: GCA_036785405.1. Lineage (NCBI taxonomy): Eukaryota > Metazoa > Arthropoda > Insecta > Lepidoptera > Nymphalidae > Coenonympha > Coenonympha arcania. The sequence continues at coordinate 10,853,123 of CM072077.1, read as the reverse complement.
AAAAGTGAAATAGCAGATTTATTGGAAAATACGAAACGTCAGTTTTGCATCGAATTAAAAATCGGACTTTAGAGACTAAACTATCCCACAATTGGGCATGGGTCTCCTCTCAAAGGGTGAGAAAACAACCCCACGACGCCAGTAATGTGGAATGCAGGCTTCACACAAGATAATTGCGTGAATTTAAAAATAATTTAAAAAAAACGAAGGTTACGAGAGTTCCAACGCACTGAGGAGAGAGCACAGTAAACTCAGCCGCTATTATAGCCTCAGCTGCATCGTCATTTGTCACTTACCATCAGGTGAATAAATTACAGTCAATATGCCCTACCTGTTATACATTGAACTCAAAAACTACTTTAAAGGCAAGGCCAACGTGTTTATAAATGCACATGCAGAACTCCGAACGGATGTATCGCAATTACATCAAACAATGTATGTTTTGAATAAAAAATACAAGCAATCATACAAGTATTATTATCAATCACTACAGTAGGTTATAAGTACCAAAATAAGGTTATAATCAAGCCAATAAACTCACCTAATGCAGTGACGTAACAACGTGGGAAATAAAAGAGAAAGTTACACTAAAACCAGCCCAGCAACAAACGCACGGCGAGCGTCGGCTCGCATTTGAACGCCACTGGGTATGAATTAAAGTTTGCAGCACCTCGCCAATCCGAACGTATTTGCAGTGTTTAGCAATTTTACAGTTAGTAATCTTTGGTTAAGAGTCGGAGTGTCCTAAGTCCTCAGCTCGCTTCTTCACACTTTGTCGACTTGTTTGGACTAGGCTAGACCCATTAATCCTATCGCGTACAGTAATGAAGTAGCTTAGCCTAGGCAAAACTATAGTTTCTCCTGAAATCAGCTTTGGCCGGTGATCCATCAACCATCGCGCCTTCCGCGCCGTTTTCATTATATTATGATCAAAAATCACGAAAAATGATCTCTCATTCCTTTTTTTATTGTACCCGTTTTAACATTTAGGTTCCAAAACCTGGAAACGTATTTCGGAACGACTTTTCGGAGTTATTGCGTTTTAGGAAAGTAAATATCACTGGCTCAGTGGTGAAGCAAAACATTGTGAGGGCCTGCATGCCTGAGTTTTAGCTAAAGTGGACGCCGATTTCATAAGCCGCAATGTCATAAGTTATGACACTGATCGAAATATCTCGCTGCACACGAGGTAATAGATTGGGGAATCAAGCCGCCACTTGCGCTCTCTGTCGTACCTACTCACAGGCCTTACGGCATGCCTGCCAGGCATATTGATATTGCAGGGATATATTGCGAACAGTGCCCACAAATCTTCAGGACCAACTAACATAATGCTATAACAGGATATTACCAATGTTCCAGTAGAATTTTAGGTTAGGCCTAAGAGAAAAATAAAGATTTTCGTTCCATTAGTCTATCGTGTCGTAATATTTTGATAATCTGATGGTGATTATAATGATTTCACCCACCTATTTTCTAAAGATCAACATTCCTTTTTAACGATGTATGATACTATTTGAAAATAAAATAGGTATACAACCCTTGACGTTGTCTATTGGCTTTTATGCTCTACATAGACTTATAGTAGAGTCCTTTGCCCAACTGTATAGTAGCTAAACAGTGATTTGAACCAGTCTCCCCTCAAGTATCAAGAATATCAAGGATGTGACTGACGAGTATCGAGTATTGTGGTCTAATGCTGAGAAGTTAATGGATTGACAGAGGAGTGAGAATAAATATACAAACAACCTGCTAAAAGTCTAACAGTAAACACGTTTTGATGACACCCTGCAGCGCAGTGGTTAGATAGGTCCAGGGTTCAATTCGCGATATGGACGAGTTGAGAAGTTTTTCTAAATTCGATGATGGAGATAAGAATAACAAGTACATTTTAATCGTAATTTTCTGTCTTCTGATTGGCTGAAAATAATTTGAGAAATGCAGAGCCATTTAATTCACCTAATCAATTTCTTTCTTTTTTTCGTGCACAATTACTTGTTCATTATCTAAAAGTAATATAATTCACATGGCAAGGCAATTTTAAAGAAGTAAAATGTTGACAGAATTTTATTTTAATGTTCATTCTATTTTATAAAGCAGTTTAAATCTTAATTGAATTAGTATAAATAGTAAATGGTTTTTTTTAAAGTAACTAAATTTTATCAAAAACAGTGATAAAATTAGACAGGGTGTAGAAAATTCAAATTCCTGACACATAACTGTGACTGTGAGTGTTTGTAGAAACCAAATTATGACTAAAATGCTGTGATAGCCCATTGCCTCAAACCTCTGCATCAGGGGTTTGGGGGTACAGTCACGGAATGAAAAAGTTCATCAATTTTCAAATTTATTCATTTGCACTAATCGATTGTTTTGGTATGTGGACATAATGAACTCTTGCAGTACCAGTGCAAGCGAAAATTGACACTAAGGTGACGAAACCTTTTCATTCCACCACTATGTACAAATCCTGTGGGGCTAGGATGTACGCATAGGGTTAGTTTTGTCTACTTTTATCAATCTCTTTTCTCTTCCTTATCCATATAGATAGATGGGAATAAAGGAGGTCGACAAAAGGAGACAAAATTATCTCCATGTGGGCATGCTGCAAAGGCTGGGTATATATTCTACTCTTCAGTATTACTCGCTTAGCAGTAAAGGAAAACATTGTGCCTGAGAGCTCACAAACAAGTTATTCAAAGTTATGCGAAGCCCTCCAACCCACACTTGGGAGTGTTTTGGCCAAACATTTCTCATTCTGAGAGCTCCATGCCTAAAAGTTTGACATAAAATGGGGTTGAATACGGACTAGCCAAGCAATGAAAGAAAACTGAAAAAAGCAGTCTAAGAGTTTGTCATAATGTAGGTTTTTAAATCTGAGTAAAACCTGATAACAAATTGCCAGCATTGATATGGCCACTCTGAGAGGAAACTTCCAATCTTAAGGTCATTGCGTCTAAGGAGGTTGAAGTGTTATTTTAAAAATAAAACCTATGCTATATGCTATGCTTAAACAACAGTAGAACGTAAAATACTTCAACAATTGTACAATTGAGTTTATTATAATAAGCAGGACAGATTAATTTGTTTTGATATAATCCGCTACTTAGAAAAGATTCTGTATGGTACAATATGCAGGAACACTGTCCACATGAAACACCACACACAATTTTCAACACTATCTTCGACGCACGTTTCGTCACGACATCAGGACATCCTCAGGAGATGTTGACTTCACAATGCGAAATCGTAGTCAAGTTCTCTTTATTAAAATAACTATTCGAAGCAACTGCAGCAGAGAGTGTCATCATAAAAAGAAATAATTCAAGTTATGTAAAAGAATCACCTAATTTTAGATAGGTACTGAAAGACTATAGGTTATACTTATCATCAAATTTATAAACTTTTGTAACAGAACTTAACACAAAGATAATGGTATTACGAAGACCGTTACTGTTCTTTATAAAAATATATATAAACACATTTGGAATCTCATAAAAATACAATTATTCAAACATCAACTTACGTAAAGTTATTCGGAAGTTTCTCGGTCGATTTATCACTCTGCTTTTTATAACTATAACGTTAGTAGTTTTTTATATCAATTTCATTTTATAGTATTTAACGTTTTACATTCATATTAAATAAGAAAAAGTTTTCCTTTTTACGTAAATAGGAAAAAATATTACGACATAGGTACAGAACAAGGAACATACTACTCTCTATGGTACAGAAGAAACGAGTTAAACCACAAAACGTATAGAGATCACAGAGTACATTATATATACGGATAGAGATCACAGACCACACAGCTGAGATGCCAACTTGCAACTTCAAAATCAACTTGCACTTGTCAACTGACGGCTGACACTGACAGACGACAGCTGTCACAAATAGACAAAATGCTGGCAGTGGCATTCACATTATTTGCCATCTGTGGCTTATAGATAAACGCTAAAAGAGATTTTAAACCTTATTTTATAAGGCAATTTCACTTTTTATTGTTATATATTGTATTATTTCTATAGTCCCATTTTAACAAACAAAACAATGATAATAAAGCCATCTATGGCATAGACAACTAACATTATAGAGATATGTCATGTTATGCCAATGTCGTTGTCAACGTCACCATGAGATTTCTTAAATGTCAACTGTCAAGTGAGGAAATCTCGATCAGACTAAAAAAATTGTGTTGCTATTGAATGACGAAAAAGAAAATTGATTGCAAAAGTCTCAACATCCCCAGTTTGCTAATACATATTGTTCTTTACATTTGTTTGTTTCTGTTTTCACCTCCTCAGTTGAAGAACCGCGCTCACTTAGTGTTGGACCGTTTCTACTTCTTATGTGATTAGAGATAGTAAACAACTGGTTTTTGCATTCGTAAGCATTGTTATCGAGTTGCGATGTCTGGGGAGGACAAAGTTGGTGAACAGACAAGTTCTGGTGCTTTGCAGCCTGCTGATGATGAGAACGCAAAGTCGTGTTGGGTCTGCTTCGCTACGGAAGCTGACGACAGACTGGCTGCCTGGGTGCAACCTTGCAAATGCATTGGTACCACAAAATGGGTAAGTGGGACTGCAGTGTGCTATTGACGTGACAACGTCTTATAATTCGACTAGCTGATGCCCGCGACTTCGTCCACGTGGGATAAAAACTATTCTATCTTTTAAGTTGGACCAAATGACAGATATTCACGAAGTTTGAACTAAATCGGTTCAGTAGTTTAGGAGTCCATCGCGGACAAACATTGTGACACGAGATTTATATATATTAAGATATATTAAGATAGAGCCGGCTGCACGCACAAAAAAACATGACTCATTTGCCGTTACCTCGCTCTGAGGCGTTCCATGTAAGGCTTGAAGTGCAAGCGAGAGTTGTCACGTTCAACTATCGTCAGTAAACCAACTTTACAGACAACCAATTTTTTTTTTATAGCAAAGAATAAGGAGTAATAAGTTCTCCTGATGTTAAGTGGCGTTCCTCGCCATGTCAGGTACAGTGAAATCCATGGAGTAGAAATATAATACGACACATTACTGCGCTATTACGCCCAGTAATTAAGTAAGTACTATAATGGATTTGCTTGATGCATTTTATAGAATTTCAACCAATCTTTCTTCTCGAATATATATTTTGTTACCAAAATGGCTTGACGGATAGGTATGAACTTTTCTGTGTATGTTCAGTAGGTCTGAGAGTAGGTTGTAAGGCAAAACAACTCTTGCCGGGTCATCTAGTAATAGACGTATATTTTATATTGTTACATTGATTTGTCATTTACTAACTTTACACTGTAGGACCGTGAATTTAAGCTAGAACAACAAAACTAATTATAAAAAAAAAATAGGAACTTATATATAGAAATCAGAACCCTGCCTAACAAGGAATGGATACTTTTTATCCAGAAAATAAATGGTTCTTGTAGTAAGTATACTAGAACTTTCACTTAGAAATTACTCAGTGATAATTAATTTAATTATAAATAAATAATTCCTCATAAGTATGACTTCAACTGATAAACATTATATTATTGATATGTGATGTAATTGACAGTTTATAGGTTAAATACCTTCCTACTTAATACCTACTTTTAATATTATAAAGGCAAAAGTAACTCTGTCTGTCTGTCTGTCTTTCGCTATGCTTTCACACCTAAAGTACTGAACCAATATTGATGAAATTTGGTACATAGATCGACTAAAGCTTGGGAAAGGGAAAATATAGCTAAAGATATAAATTTCGTTGAAATTAGGTCACAAAGGTTAGGGTGCGGGAAAATACGATTACAGCGGGATTTGTACAAACCAAAATACACACAGGCGGAGCCACAGATAACAGCTAGTAAAATATTTGTGCTGAAACTTTTATACTTCTTGCATCACACACTAAGCATCCACTCTACAAAAGAAGTTAAAACATGTTAAGAATCACTTTTGTTGATGAACCGCAAAACTAACTAATTTCAATTAACTGTAACTAATTTCTATTATTAATTTCTAACCAGTTTATTGTAACGGTGTACCTACAAGCCGTATTTAGGTGATTTTGAATGAAGTTTTATGCAAAAACTATAAAGACAATTACTTTCAAATTTAAACTTCATGTATTTTGGGTCTTTAATCTAAAATCGCTTAGAAGCAGAAACACGATTGGATAAAACTTTCTCGATAGAAAAAGTTGCTCCAAAATCTCAGTTTTTCAAGTTTTATCGGACACTACATCGGATGTAATTGTAATTTTTGTTTTAAAGTGTCGGTAATAATAATAATATCCAAAAACACTAAGAAACAGATTTTTGATAACCAGCTTAGTTTTTGAGTAATTAGGTAAAAGGTTGTTTTTCTGTTATATTCTTCCGCGACGCTGCATGTCGCACCTATCAAATTTCCGTGAGAGTGATAAAGACAAAAATAAATTCAATAAATCCCCTTAATCAGTACAGCAATGCAGTTCTGAAAAGATGATTCATTTCTTTGGAAACTAGAATTTGCTCTACACTTTCCCCCTGGTTAGGTTGAAAATACCTGCACAATATATGTATTTTTCTGAGATAAAATCTGCCTATGTATCAATACAGTGTTACATAGTTATCTCCAGTACAATCTAGTTTTAGAGTTAAGAAGTTACAAAAAAATCAACACACAAACATCTTAACTTTCACATTTTTTATACTAATAGGACACTGTTACTTAATATGAATAAAGCACATTACAAATCTGTGGCAAAAATAGATTATCATTACATTAATGATAAGAAAATGTATCAATTGCGCAAATATTGATATACCTTTGTGTTGTTGTTACATGAAACTGAGTGAGTTTTCACTAATAATATATTTAAATCTTAGTCTACATATTTTTAATATTGTATATTTAGTACAAATAAAAGCGTAATGTAGGATAACTTAGTTATTCTTAGTTTGGTATTGAAAGTGGTGGTGCATGAAGCACTTGGTTGTAAAAATTTTCAAATTTTATTTAGTTTTTCGAAAATAGTCGGCTAATTATACTTCGTAGGCTTGAGCAATGAGACTTGCGGGCATAACAATATGGTTTTCGAAAAACTTTGGTCAAAAATACTCATTTACTTCATATTTGGACCGAAAGCCCCAAATTCGAGATTTGAGGGATTTGAAATGAATCAAACCACTTCAACATTCAAAATAATAGACATTTAATAAAGTAATTAGGTTGGAAAGTTATTTTTAATTGTATTAATCTAATACCTTAATACCTTAACTTACTTATACTTAAGTTGACTGCATTGCCATCCAATGTTAAGGTACAATGCAGTGACGCTGTTATCATTTAATTATCGGTTACTTGATTCACACTATTAGCACCAAATACTGCTATTAATTATTGTTAGTATATATAACTAAAGCTGCGTTGACACAGTCAGAGTATGCTCGGACCGAGTGGACTCGTAGGAATGAGCTTCATACGAGTGTAATAGGATAGCTGTTGACATGAACATAGTTGACTCGGATCATTTTCTTCATTCTCCAATTATTTTTCACAGTCAACATCGAAAAATGTCGGATCTTGTGCGAAATAGTATCAAAATTGTCGCAGACTTGTTAATCGAAGAGCTAAAACGGGAAAAGATAAGGCATCAGGCAAAAAGAGAAGAATTTGGACTCGCTCTTGGATTCTACGTCGTGGGGCACAGGGAGCACAACCCGAAAAATGGTCCAGGCTCAGCATAATACTGTATATCCAGTGCAAGCACAAAAACATACAGCGCTGATTTTCAGCCGGAGCCCTAATTCAGGTGACGCCACGGAAACTACGTGGATCTTAACTACCTGGCGTCTTTATTTTTGTATGCTTTTAATCTAACGTTCCAGAGAACTTCTTCCGCTTCGTACAATTCCACAAATCGGGTTGTGTCCCGCTCTGACCACTTTTTTTTCCCACGTGACGCTTGGATTTTGTCGTTTTGCGCCATTTTTTTTCCGTAATCGTATACGAGCTAGCTCGGAAAAGTAGAACGCAATCCGAGTCTACTCAGCTCGGACGCCGTCGTCCGAGTGCGCTCGGATTAGGGGTTGACACGATACGAATTGCGTCCGAGTAGGTATCCGAGTCCACTCGGTCCGAGCATACTCTGACTGTGTCAACGCAGCTTAACATTATGGCTCTGGAATTATAAATTTCTTGAAGGTCTTTCCTGGCACGTTCAAGGTCAAGGAATACCTTTTATAAAACTGAAAGCTGTGGCTAAAACCTCCCACCGCATAAGGCCAAAGACTAAATTAGAAATTGTTACATCCTTGATTGACCTGTGCAAGGAATCAAACCTGGGACCTGCCATTTATAGAACAGCCTGGACAAAAAGGTCGATTCTTTTATTTAAATTAATAATTATGATTAACCGTGACCTTCAAGGAAATGTTTCCTGGTAAAATGGTATTGACTCTACTTTCAAGTGAATGGCATGTGAATGGACTCTAAAGTAAACACAAAAAGTTATCTGTCTTAGACAGTAGTCCGTTGATGTTCATAATGTGATTTGTAAACAAAATATCATCAATCATTAACAGACATATTGTTTGTTTTAGTACCTATAAGGATTCATTTTGATGCTGTTTCTTTATTCTCTCTTTGAAAATTATAGAGAAGCGTCATAAATTTTATTAAGGGTCTCTACATAAGAGCTGAAATTAACTTATCCTATCCAGATTTGTTACACTCTGAATAGAATATGTTTTAAATTCCGGCCACAAGACGGCGCCTGTCTATTGCAAAGTTTGACTACCTCCCTGGCTCAGTGGCGCACACTTGGATTCAAATGGGAGGTCGCGGGTTTGATTCCCACCACGTTTTCGTTCACGTTCTTTAGAATTTTATAATTTCTAAACTGGCTAAGTCTGGTCTTGTGGGAAGATATGGCCATAGCTATAGTACCTAGTGTTATTATCTCGCTGCAGACTCTGTCATAAATCATTCGAGTGTTTTGCACAACTCAACAAAGGACAACAAAAGCGAAACACTCGAATGATTTATGACCGAGTCTGCCGCGAGATACTAACACTTCTATAGTTACCAGCAAAGACGCGCCGCCAAGCGATGTAGCGTTCCGGCGCGATGCTGTGTAGAAACCGTGAGGGGTGAGTTTACTTATCCCTTCCAAGTTAGTACAATAACGTCTTAGGCTGCATCATCACTCGTCACTTACCACCAGGTGAGATCCGAGTGAAGTACTAACTTGTATAGTAATAATTGTATATTAATTAAAGTATTGTATAGTAAATAGTAATAAATAATAGACGACCGAATGGCGCAGCGGTAACGAACCTGCCGTCTGCGTCGCAGGTCGTGGGTTCGATTCCCACTACTGGTAATGTTTGTGTGATGAGCCATGTTTTCCAGTGTCGGGGTGTTTTTCAATATATTATATTTATGTATATTAGTATGTATGTATATTTATCAGTTATCTAGTACCCATAACACAAGCTAGCGCTTACTTTGGGGCTACATTGCGATGTGTTAAATGTCCCGTAGGTATATATTTATTTATTATTATTTATTAATATAGTATAAGTGTGTAGTTTAAGTTCTAGGCAAGCGCGCTCCATCCTAGACCTCATCACTGCTTTCCATCAGGCATGATTGTCGTCAAGCGCAAGCCTATCTTCAATAAAAAAATATATATATATATATATATATATATATATATAAATATATAAAAGAAGATACTGACTGATTCACTGACATATCAACGCACAGCCCAAACCGCTGGGTCTAGAGACTTCAAATTTGACACACAGGTTCCTTATGAGGTCTAGGGGTGCACTAAGAAAGGATTTTTCAAAATTCCCCCCCTAAAGGGGTGAAACGGGGCTCCAAAATTCGTATTTTACCAGGCTTCAATACTCCTTCACGCCACAACTACTGAACCTATTTGGCTCAAATTTGGAATGGAGATAAATTGCATCTTGGGTTAACACGTAAGCTACTTTTCATCCCGGGAAAATCCATGGTTCCCGTGGGATTAGTTAAAAACCGAAATTAACGCGTAAAAAAATCTTCTCGACGCAAGTACAAGACGGATGTGGCTGAAATTTGGAAAGGAGATAGATGATATCCTAGGTTAATAAAAAAGCTACTTTTAGTCCCGGATTAATCCATGGTTTTCGCGGGAAAACTGAAAAATTGATATTTACGCGCGAAAAATACTACTTTACGCTGCACTTACTGAACCGATATGACTGAAATTCGGAAAGGAGATTTTAGATTTTATCCTGGATTAATACATAGGCTACTTTTCATCCCGGAAAATTTCATGGTTTCCATGATAATAGTGATAGATAATATGCCTTCATGCCGTAATTACTGAAATGATTTGAAATAGAGATAGATTATATCCTGGATTAATACTAAGGCTACTTTTTATCCCGGAAAAATCCATGGTTCCTTCGGAAACAGTGAAAAACAGATATTCAACCGGGAGAAATACTCCTTTACGCCGTAACTACTGAACTATTAATAATACTGAAAATTTGGTTGATATTTGGCAAGGAGATAGATGTTATCCTGGATTAATACAAAGGCTACTTTTTATCCCGAAAAAAATCGATGGTTTGGATTGGTAAATCCATGGTATGTTAGAAGTGAAAAACAGATATCCACGCGGGAAAAATATTCCTTCACGCCGTAATTGCTAAACTGATTTGGCTGAAATGCGGAATGGAGATAGATTATATTCTGGATTAAAATTAAGGCTATTTTGAAACCCGGGAAAATCAATGGTTATTTCTCCCGAGTGAATATTTGTTTTTCACTATTCCAGCGAGAGAAATACTCATTCACGCTGCAACTATTGAAAATTTTTGGCTGAAAGTTAAAATGGAGATAGATTTCGCTCTAAATTAACACAAAGGTTACTTTTTATTCCGGAAAAATCGATGATTCCCAAGAGAATAGGGAAAACTTAAATTTACGCGGGCGAAGCCGCGGGTATCTGCTAGTATATATATAGTGTAAAGAAAATTGTAACTTGTATCTTCCAGGTGCACCAGAGCTGCCTCCAGCGGTGGGTGGACGAGAAACAGCGCGGCAACATCACCAGGAAGGTGCTGTGTCCGCAGTGCAAGGCGGAGTACATCGTGGTGTTTCCGTCCATGGGCGCCTTCGTGGTGCTGCTAGACGCGCTGGAGGACATCACGCACAGGATCAGCCCCTTCATCGCGGGCGGGGTGCTCCTGGGCTCCATATACTGGATAGCCATCACGTACGGCGCTGTCACTGTCATGCAGGTTGGTGTGTTATACATTTGTGCTGCTCGACGCGCTGGAGGACATCACGCACAGGATCAGCCCCTTCATCGCGGGCGGGGTGCTCCTGGGCTCCATATACTGGATAGCCATCACGTACGGCGCTGTCACTGTCATGCAGGTTGGTGTGTTATACATTTGTGCTGCTCGACGCGCTGGAGGACATCACGCACAGGATCAGCCCCTTCATCGCGGGCGGGGTGCTCCTGGGCTCCATATACTGGATAGCCATCACGTACGGCGCTGTCACTGTCATGCAGGTTGGTGTGTTATACATTTGTGCTGCTCGACGCGCTGGAGGACATCACGCACAGGATCAGCCCCTTCATCGCGGGCGGGGTGCTCCTGGGCCCCATATACTGGATAGCCATCACGTACGGCGCTGTCAATGTCATGCAGGTTAGTGTGTTATACATTTGCGCTGCTCGACGCGCTGGAGGACATCACACACAGGATCAGCCCCTTCATCGCGGGCGGGGTGCTCCTGGGCCCCATATACTGGATAGCCATCACGTACGGCGCTGTCACTGTCATGCAGGTTAGTGTGTTATACATTTGCGCTGCTCGACGCGCTGGAGGACATCACACACAGGATCAGCCCCTTCATCGCGGGCGGGGTGCTCCTGGGCTCCATATACTGGATAGCCATCACGTACGGCGCTGTCACTGTCATGCAGGTTAGTGTGTTATACATTTGCGCTGCTCGACGCGCTGGAGGACATCACACACAGGATTAGCCCCTTCATCGCGGGCGGGGTGCTCCTGGGCTCCATATACTGGATAGCCATCACGTACGGCGCTGTCACTGTCATGCAGGTTAGTGTGTTATACATTTGCGCTGCTCGACGCGCTGGAGGACATCACACACAGGATCAGCCCCTTCATCGCGGGCGGGGTGCTCCTGGGCTCCATATACTGGATAGCCATCACGTATGGCGCTGTCACTGTCATGCAGGTTAGTGTGTTATACATTTGCGCTGCTCGACGCGCTGGAGGACATCACACACAGGATCAGCCCCTTCATCGCGGGCGGGGTGCTCCTGGGCTCCATATACTGGATAGCCATCACGTATAGCGCTGTCACTGTCATGCAGGTTAGTGTGTTATACATTTGCGCTGCTCGACGCGCTGGAGGACATCACGCACAGGATCAGCCCCTTCATCGCGGGCGGGGTGCTCCTGGGCTCCATATACTGGATAGCCATCACGTACGGCGCTGTCACTGTCATGCAGGTTAGTGTGTTATACATTTGCGCTGCTCGACGCGCTGGAGGACATCACACACAGGATGAGCCCCTTCATCGCGGGCGGGGTGCTCCTGGGCTCCATATACTGGATAGCCATCACGTACGGCGCTGTCACTGTCATGCAGGTTAGTGTGTTACACATTTGCGCTGCTCGACGCGCTGGAGGACATCACACACAGGATCAGCCCCTTCATCGCGGGCGGGGTGCTCCTGGGCTCCATATACTGGATAGCCATCACGTACGGCGCTGTCACTGTTATGCAGGTTAGTGTGTTATACATTTGCGCTGCTCGACGCGCTGGAGGACATCACGCACAGGATCAGCCCCTTCATCGCGGGCGGGGTGCTCCTGGGCTCCATATACTGGATAGCCATCACGTATGGCGCTGTCACTGTCATGCAGGTTAGTGTGTTATACATTTGCGCTGCTCGACGCGCTGGAGGACATCACACACAGGATCAGGCCCTTCATCGCGGGCGGGGTGCTCCTGGGCTCCATATACTGGATAGCCATCACGTATGGCGCTGTCACTGTCATGCAGGTTAGTGTGTTATACATTTGCGCTGCTCGACGCGCTGGAGGACATCACGCACAGGATCAGCCCCTTCATCGCGGGCGGGGTGCTCCTGGGCTCCATATACTGGATAGCCATCACGTACGGCGCTGTCACTGTCATGCAGGTTAGTGTGTTATACATTTGCGCTGCTCGACGCGCTGGAGGACATCACACACAGGATCAGCCCCTTCATCGCGGGCGGGGTGCTCCTGGGCTCCATATACTGGATAGCCATCACGTATGGCGCTGTCACTGTCATGCAGGTTAGTGTGTTATACATTTGCGCTGCTCGACGCGCTGGAGGACATCACACACAGGATTAGCCCCTTCATCGCGGGCGGGGTGCTCCTGGGCCCCATATACTGGATAGCCATCACGTACGGCGCTGTCACTGTCATGCAGGTTAGTGTGTTATACATTTGCGCTGCTCGACGCGCTGGAGGACATCACACACAGGATCAGCCCCTTCATCGCGGGCGGGGTGCTCCTGGGCTCCATATACTGGATAGCCATCACGTACGGCGCTGTCACTGTCATGCAGGTTAGTGTGTTATACATTTGCGCTGCTCGACGCGCTGGAGGACATCACACACAGGATCAGCCCCTTCATCGCGGGCGGGGTGCTCCTGGGCTCCATATACTGGATAGCCATCACGTATGGCGCTGTCACTGTCATGCAGGTTAGTGTGTTATACATTTGCGCTGCTCGACGCGCTGGAGGACATCACGCACAGGATCAGCCCCTTCATCGCGGGCGGGGTGCTCCTGGGCTCCATATACTGGATAGCCATCACGTACGGCGCTGTCACTGTCATGCAGGTTAGTGTGTTATACATTTGCGCTGCTCGACGCGCTGGAGGACATCACGCACAGGATCAGCCCCTTCATCGCGGGCGGGGTGCTCCTGGGCTCCATATACTGGATAGCCATCACGTACGGCGCTGTCACTGTCATGCAGGTTAGTGTGTTATACATTTGCGCTGCTCGACGCGCTGGAGGACATCACGCACAGGATCAGCCCCTTCATCGCGGGCGGGGTGCTCCTGGGCTCCATATACTGGATAGCCATCACGTACGGCGCTGTCACTGTCATGCAGGTTAGTGTGTTATACATTTGCGCTGCTCGACGCGCTGGAGGACATCACGCACAGGATCAGCCCCTTCATCGCGGGCGGGGTGCTCCTGGGCTCCATATACTGGATAGCCATCACGTACGGCGCTGTCACTGTCATGCAGGTAAGTGTGTTATACATTTGCGCTGCTCGACGCGCTGGAGGACATCACACACAGGATCAGCCCCTTCATCGCGGGCGGGGTGCTCCTGGGCTCCATATACTGGATAGCCATCACGTACGGCGCTGTCACTGTCATGCAGGTTAGTGTGTTATACATTTGCGCTGCTCGACGCGCTGGAGGACATCACACACAGGATCAGCCCCTTCATCGCGGGCGGGGTGCTCCTGGGCCCCATATACTGGATAGCCATCACGTACGGCGCTGTCACTGTCATGCAGGTTAGTGTGTTATACATTTGCGCTGCTCGACGCGCTGGAGGACATCACACACAGGATCAGCCCCTTCATCGCGGGCGGGGTGCTCCTGGGCTCCATATACTGGATAGCCATCACGTACGGCGCTGTCACTGTCATGCAGGTTAGTGTGTTATACATTTGCGCTGCTCGACGCGCTGGAGGACATCACACACAGGATCAGCCCCTTCATCGCGGGCGGGGTGCTCCTGGGCCCCATATACTGGATAGCCATCACGTACGGCGCTGTCACTGTCATGCAGGTTAGTGTGTTATACATTTGCGCTGCTCGACGCGCTGGAGGACATCACACACAGGATCAGCCCCTTCATCGCGGGCGGGGTGCTCCTGGGCTCCATATACTGGATAGCCATCACGTACGGCGCTGTCACTGTCATGCAGGTTAGTGTGTTATACATTTGCGCTGCTCGACGCGCTGGAGGACATCACACACAGGATCAGCCCCTTCATCGCGGGCGGGGTGCTCCTGGGCCCCATATACTGGATAGCCATCACGTACGGCGCTGTCACTGTCATGCAGGTTAGTGTGTTATACATTTGCGCTGCTCGACGCGCTGGAGGACATCACACACAGGATCAGCCCCTTCATCGCGGGCGGGGTGCTCCTGGGCTCCATATACTGGATAGCCATCACGTACGGCGCTGTCACTGTCATGCAGGTTAGTGTGTTATACATTTGCGCTGCTCGACGCGCTGGAGGACATCACACACAGGATCAGCCCCTTCATCGCGGGCGGGGTGCTCCTGGGCCCCATATACTGGATAGCCATCACGTACGGCGCTGTCACTGTCATGCAGGTTAGTGTGTTATACATTTGCGCTGCTCGACGCGCTGGAGGACATCACACACAGGATCAGCCCCTTCATCGCGGGCGGGGTGCTCCTGGGCTCCATATACTGGATAGCCATCACGTACGGCGCTGTCACTGTCATGCAGGTTAGTGTGCTAGTAATAGCCCGAAGACGTCATTGCAAAAATAAAAAATTGAAAATAGTTTTTAATTTATTTAAAAAGGGGGGGAAACCGAGTCGTGGAAAATGAGATAACAAGATAGAGTGGGATCTCATATGAACAATTTTGTATGAAAAAAGTTTTTTTTACTAATCCTGTCGTATAGAGGGGAAAAAATCATTAAGAGAAAAAATATGGAGAGAGCTGATGATTGAGAATTTCGAAGACAGGTGAAGAGCACAGTAAGGGTATTGAAGATAAGTGGGGGGTGCTCGACCAAATGTCATTTGAAACGTAGGCAGTGAGCTGAAAAAAATTTCAAAATGGCGGATTCAATATCTCGAAGAGTATAAAAGATGAAAAAACGGTTTATTGACAAGAGGTGATCAGGATTTGAAGGTTTATACAATGGACAGAAAAAAAAATCAAAACGGCGAAATTTATTTTTTTCATAGAAAATGTATGGCGATTGTTGAAGAGACTACAAGTTGGAAGGCAAATAGGGGGGAAGACAGCACGCGCCTTACTAGTTTTTTATAAGGTCAGTTAGGGTAAGAGGAACATACTTTATTTTGAGTCAGATGTTTTGAGCTCCAGGAAAAACAGATAATGTTTTATAGGAATTTTGAGATACTCTATACTTGCCTTTGTTTATTAGCTTTCCGTTTGTTGTGAATCAAAACGCTAACTTGAATACTTACGGCAATATCAGGCAAATCGTTTAGGTTGTGCTAACGTTTCTCTTCCCCCACATTTGGGGTAAGAGGAACACTCATCGTATCTCCTAATATTGTTATGTTTATTAAGATATACCTGTTGTTACTTTTTAAGTAACACAAATTCAATCGAATTTGATCTTTAAGTAATTGTAATAAGCCACAGTTTCTATGAAAAAAAAAGAAATATCAAAGTCGGGGTAAGAGAAACATAAAGGTTCAGCTAGGGGCATTCAGGGGTGACAAACTAAAAATAAAAAGTCATTTGTTTTGCAAATTATATATTTTTTACCGAAAGTAAGAATGGAAAAAATGATTAATAATTAACCAATAATTAAAATCACCCACTCTCTCCCTCTCTCTGCAGAAAAATCAACTTTTAACAATCAAATGTATTACCTATCTCCAAAAATGTTATTTTTTACTTAATTTTTATTTATAACAGACAATTATTATCATTTGGAGATCAATGTATTGCATAAATTTTAGTTTCTCAGTTTAATCCTAATAAGATAGGATTATAAATAAAAACTAAACAAACTTCATCCCTTTAACTGCAATAAATTAGCAACGGCACCATGTAAAGTGATCAGTATTACAAATCAGTTTATTTCTTATTAAAATAATTTTAAAACATATAAGGAGAACAAACTACCTAGACCTTTTCTATTATATACCTACGCGGTTAACTATTTTTAATCTAGGTATGCCGTACAATTTTGAAGCTGCATATGCAGGCAGATATTGTGCCATTATTTACAGCCTGCATTATTTACTGCATCTTTTAAATTTTCTTGTGTATAGGCCTCTATTAGATTTTCTTGTATAAGTTTTTGTCATGTTTCATAGTTTTCCTGAAAAAAAAAAACAGAAATACTACTTTAATAAGACAATAGTTAATTGATTAGATACTATAATAGGTCAGACTTAAATCTCATATTGCAGGTAGATTAGAAATAATCGTATATATATGTCAACTGTTAGTTTCTATGCGTTCATTCTAAATTTTTTCAGTAGCCAACTTAACGCAAGCTCAAAAGGGTCTTTATGTTATTAGAAATTATTTTCATTATGTTTACCACCCCTGATATCGGCGAAGAGGAACATACTGTTTCTCTTTCCCTGTAAGTACCGTTTCTCTTACCCTAACAAAGTTTTTGGGGGTTATGGTTTTGAATTTGATGAAACTTACATTATTTGCTGGTTCTAGTCTATAATATCAAAAACAACATAAAACTCACCGATATATCCTAGTATTTCTTCCTTGAAATTATCCGTACCACTTCATTTTCAATATTTTAGCGCGAATCAAAGTTATGCGGCCCACTTGTGTTCTTAATTTTACAACTGCCAAACTGTTATTGGTTTTTACTCGGCTGTGGAACGTCTTAGCGACATCTGTTAGCAACCTTTTGATTTTTTTTACTGTGCTCTTTTATCGACTGAGACACCACAGAGTTAAAAAGCTATAGTTTATGAGTTACGATCTAGTGTTCCTCTTTCCCCTGTGTTCCTCTTACCCTAACTGACCTTATGTCTAATGGCAGAAAAACGCTTGCCGTGTCAGCTAGTATTAGTATAGATCATCTATATTAAAAACACTAATGCTTCAAGGTGCTTGAACCGTAAAGCACAGCTAGTGGCCGAATTTCACGACATACTTCGTGACATTGTAATTTAAATTCCTCTGTCAAGCTACCGCTTACTGAATAATTTTAAGTCCACTGTTTGTGTGACGACCTTCCTAGCTAAGTTGCCGTGCTGTTGCATTCACTGAATTTATTTTTGTCCTTCTCACTCTTAGGAATACGTTGGTAGGTGCGACATGCAGCGTTGCGGAAGTGTATAACAGAAAAACGACGTTTTACCTAATTACTGAAAAACTAAGCCAGTAATCAAAAATCCGTTCTGAACGTTTTTGGATATTATTATTACTGACACATTAAAACAAAAATGACAAAAAAAAACCACTGTAGTTTCCGATAAAAATGAGAAAAACAGAGATTTTAGAGCACCCTTTGGGAGAACATTCTATCGAGAGAACTTTATCCAATCGCGTTTCTACTTCACAGAGATTTTAGATTAAAGACTCAAAATACATGACTTTGAAATTCGAAAGTAATGGTCTTTATTAGTTTTTGAACTACAGGTCACTAAAATAGCCTCTTGGTAGGGCGTTGTTACACTTGACAATTTTACCAACTTGAATAAATGAATATTCAGAAGGTCACTACTATACGGAAGCAGATGTTTGAAAACTAGCAATTTGAATGTCATTGTCTAATCAATTGTTACGTGTTGACTTACATACATACATAATTTGTTAGCACAACTGTATTTTTTTGTTTGGTGACTTAAAAACTGGTGACGAAGTTGGTGTCTACAACCGTCTATTATTAGGCAAGGACAAATTGAAACCATATTAACGGCGTATAAGGCCGTTTTAACCGATTTTTAGGGACCTTAGGGAAAATCACATTCAAATTTAAACGTCATGTATTTTGGGACTTTAATCTTAAATCTCTTTCAAATAGGAACACGATTGGATAAAGTTTTCTCGATAGAAAGTTCTCCCTAAAGTTACTCAAGAGTCTTAATTTTTCTAATTTTTATCGGAAACTGTAAAATGCTGGAACAATGGATGTCTCTGTAATACCTAGATACAAAAATGCTAGGCTGAGTAGGACTAGGAACGTATTTATGATATCTTTAATTTTTAGTAAGTAGGCAAAAGGTCGTTTTTCTGTTATATTCTTCCGCAACGCTGCCTGTCGCACCTACTCAACGTATTCGTAAGCGTGAGAAGGTCAAAAAAAATTCCGAGAATTCTGAATTGATTTTTGTCTTTCTCACTCTCACGGAGATTTGGTAGGTGCGACATGCAGCGTCGCGGAAGAATATAACAGAAAAACGACCTTTTACCTAATTACTCAAAAACTAACCAGCTTAGTAATCAAGAAACTGTTTCTTAGCGTTTTTAGGTATTATTATTACCGATACATTAAAACAAAAATTACAATTACATCCAATGTTATGTAGTGTCCGATAAAAACTAGAAAAACTGAGATTTTGGAGCAACTTTTGGGAGAACTTTCTATCGAGAAAATTTTATCCAATCGTGTTTCTGCTTCTAAGCGATTTTAGATTAAAGACCCAAAATACATGACGTTTAAATTTGAATGTGATTTTCCCTAAGGTCCCTAAAAATCATACAATATGTGTAATTTGAAAGTAATTGTCTTTATAGTTTATGCATAAAACTTCATTCAAAATCGCTTAAATACTGCTTCTACACCGTTAAAATCTCTTGGCAGATGGAAAATCTCTGCGGCGATTGGTCGTCGGTTAGGTTGGCACTTGGCAAGCCATTATTGTTACGTACAATATTCCTCATCGTGATTGTTCCGCCAATTAGACCTATATAAAAACACGCATTTAAACGGCTAGACAATATAATCAGCCTGTGTTTAATTACCATTATTTTATCTCGAATCGCATGTATGACATCAGACTATGGATTGAGGTCAAGAAAATAATCCTCATTTAATCGGCCGATGAAAGTAGGCAGATGCTAATAAAGCGCAAAACAACATTTCTCTATCGATTCTCACCACAGACATAGAAATCAAATATGGATAGGCCCCGTCTACAAAATTAACTTTTTTAATCTATCAAGTGGCGCATAAGATGGCGTCAAATCTTGGCGCTCTACATGATGAGCGCCGCATGTCACGCAAGGCTAGGCTAGAATGTATGAATGGGGTGTCTCCCTATAGTTTTGTTATCTCTACGATTCTCATATATATAATAAAAACTCAAACTGACATATTTTAAACTGTTTGCAGCGGCTTGAAATGGAACTAATTTTTATTTTCTTAATCCTAGTTCCATTCAACAAAACTGTTATCTCTATGATGAGTATTCAAGTTTTGAATATTTTGGAATCGGTAATTATTTCTGTGTTAAATTGCTCTGCTCATATTATCTTCTATACACGTATGTTGGTATCTGAAACGACTTGGTGGATTTGTAACCTCGGTCCTCGATCTATAATAGGTAAACAGGATGTCCACACGACTGAACTTTTAGGTATAATGTCTAGGTCACATGCAAATTGCTCTTTGTCCACGCTTCCGATATCTGATATTACCACTAAGGCACACCTTAGCGGTACGCCTTTAAAGCGTCCTTGTTTTTATGGAATATCGTAAAAAACAAGTATAAAGGCATCAAGGAGTAAGAGATCCTCTGGACCTTTGGTTATACTGCGTGTGATCTTTGACCTGCAAGATTTTCGGTCGCTTGAAACTACCGTCTAAACAAAATCCTGTATAAAGCCGCTTGTGCATAGCTGAAGGGATGACTCTATAAAATTCCTTGTAGCTATAGAAAGCTCTTTCAACAAGCCAGGTTGTCAGCTTGTTTTTAAAACTCGACCGTAGACTTGAGGGCCCATACCCCTAGTGGTTTTTGTTGCTCTATGTAGTCTATTAGGTATTCAACCAGTGCGTCCTGCCTGTCCTCACCTATGGCGCTGAGACGTGGACACTGACAAACGGCCTGATACACAAATTTAAAGTCGCCCAGCCGCCCAGCGTACTATGGAGAGGTCTATGTTAGGAGTTTCCCTGAAGGATAAAATCAGAAAGGAGATCCGCAGGAGAACCAAAGTCACCGACATAGTCCAGGCCATTAGCAAGCTGAAGTGGCAGTGGGCAGGTCACGCTTGTCACAGGGGCGATGACCGTTGGAGCCGCAAAGTCCTTGAGTGGAGACCGCGTACAAGTAAGCGTAGTGTAGGACGACTCCCAGCTCGTTGGACTGATGATATGGCGCAGGTGGCGGGAAGCGGCTGGATGAGGAAGGCTGAGGACAGGGTGTAGTGGCGCGCGATTGGGAAGGCCTATGTCCAACAGTGGACGTCCGCAGGCTGAGATCATGATGTACTAGCCTTAGTTAGTCAACTAGCCTTACCAGAGCATCTATTGTAGGTTTTTATTTATATTTATTGTTCTGTAATCTGCAAGTTTATATTTTCATTCATTGTACTGTCAACTTCAATTGCCTCTAACGCATGTTGTGGTTGCATCAAGTAGGTTGCAGTCTCGATACTTAAATTAGCCATAAGTCCTGTTACTGAATGCTATAAGATTGTCACCAGTTTTGTGACCCAAATAAAAAAAAAAAAAAGTGCGAGTCGGACTCGCGCACCGAGGGCTCCGTACTCAAGAAGTACTAAAGCAAAACAATCAGGCAAACTAATGTAGATGTAACACAACCAAAACTGTAACGACCAAAGATGTAAAACGGTAATAATTTCCTTTGTTAATGAACCGCAAAACTAACTTTGTTTGTAGAGGTTTATTGTTAATATCAAAAAAACTATGCTAGTTAGAGCATTGGCTATAGTTTTCCTGTAAAATATACGTAAATTCCTATTGACCATAATTATTTGAGATTTTTCGATTGGTAAACTCCGGAGATAAGGGGGGGAACGGTATTTTTTTAGACATTTTCCCCGATAAATCAAAAACTATCATGACTAAAAATAATTAAAAATCGGTTTTAGAATGTACAAAGTAAACCCTTTCATATGATACCCCACACAGTACAGTTATCTCACTTTTAAATTTCAACCCTCCGATTTTCCCCCTTTTTAAATAAGAACAAAAATAATTTCCATTTTTTTTTATTCCAGTGTCATTGGGCCACTAATATACACAACTATCGATATTTACCAATTTCTGTGATGGTTCGAGCCGGCTTTGATCGTCTAATAATTTAGAATCGCAACTGGATAGTTTAAGGTAGAATTTTATGAACAAATTTAAGTCTGCAACGTGAGCAAAAGACATTGGGAAAAACATCTGGCATACTTCCTTTGTTCGTCGGAAACATAAAGTATTGAGCGAGTACATTGCACTGTGCCTACGACGTGAGCTTGCTAAACCATTCTACCTGCCTTCTATTGTTATGCGAAGGTACCTTTAGAGCGACTTTACTGAATGACTTTGATAACGGTTCATTTTCTCCCGCGTTTTGAACAAGTTGTACATGTAATTAATTCAATTAATTCAGGCTAGAATAGAAGCATAGCTGGTACGTGTGTGGGACAAGGGTTAACCACCAACTAACCGGTTTACACTCTGGCATTAAGACAACCCTACACCTGAAAGCAGGCTCGCTCTACGCGATTTTTGGGGCAATCACAACCTTTCTGATCGCTGCGAAGCGAATGATTATTCCTCACATGCCGTAAACGGCCAGGGATTCTTTTTTTTTTATTGAGCCTGAGCTCGCCCCAGTATACCATGGTTTTATATATTTGTCAATATTTCATTAGTTAGATTGATTGGTTTGGCCAAACCAAAAGGTCGAAAGGTTGCTATTATAAGGGGAGGACGTGATTTAGAATGCCCAGAACCGCTGCTAGAGGAGGCAATTTCAGTCATGTACTCTGTTCTCCAAAACCTGTGAGAGCAATAATATATGTGACTCAAAATTCTCTTGCCAAGCCTCAATGTCTCTCACCCTGTTGCGTGACTGTTACATGAATACACAGAACAATTACCCATATCGTCTCGTAGTAGATTCGCCATTTCTCCAGCTCCCTTCCCCTCGCTTCAGCTCCTCGGTGAATGTTACCGGTCCTCGGTGTTATGTGGTCGGTTGTAGTCGAGTGCGGATGTAATTTAAGAGCTTGAAGAGCCCTTCCAATTTTAATATTATTATCTCATCGGTTCAGACGGAACCCTCGAAAATTGCCAATCATTAAATTTAATTATCTGTCTTGGTAAATATCGATCGCTCCGGACTCCGGTAGTTACTGAAATAATCGAGTGTGACGAACAGACAGACGGACAGACAGACGGACAGACAGACGGAGAAAGTCGCACCATAAGGGTTCCATTTTACCATTTTGGTACGGAACCCTAAAAAGAGTCAACTACCCAATTCCGTGGAGCGTGTAAGTCACAAGAGCAATTCGTCCGCAGGTAGTCGGGCACAGAGAGGGTCTGGAGATGATGGAGTCGGCGGACCCGCTGGTGCTGCTGGTGCTGCTGCCCACCATCCCCGTGACGCTCATCAGCGCCAAGATGTACAACTGGGAGGACTCCGTGCTGCTGTTCCTCCGCAAGTACTGCGCCAAGATACCCGCGCTCCAGTACATACTGCCGTTTGGCAAGTGAGTGTTGCTTGTTGAGACCACTATCCCCGTGACGCTCATCAGCGCCAAGATGTACAACTGGGAGGACTCCGTGCTGCTGTTCCTCCGCAAGTACTGCGCCAAGATACCCGCGCTCCAGTACATACTGCCGTTTGGCAAGTGAGTGTTGCTTGTTGAGACCACTATCCCCGTGACGCTCATCAGCGCCAAGATGTACAACTGGGAGGACTCCGTGCTGCTGTTCCTCCGCAAGTACTGCGCCAAGATACCCGCGCTCCAGTACATACTGCCGTTTGGCAAGTGAGTGTTGCTTGTTGAGACCACTATCCCCGTGACGCTCATCAGCGCCAAGATGTACAACTGGGAGGACTCCGTGCTGCTGTTCCTCCGCAAGTACTGCGCCAAGATACCCGCGCTCCAGTACATACTGCCGTTTGGCAAGTGAGTGTTGCTTGTTGAGACCACTATCCCCGTGACGCTCATCAGCGCCAAGATGTACAACTGGGAGGACTCCGTGCTGCTGTTCCTCCGCAAGTACTGCGCCAAGATACCCGCGCTCCAGTACATACTGCCGTTTGGCAAGTGAGTGTTGCTTGTTGAGACCACTATCCCCGTGACGCTCATCAGCGCCAAGATGTACAACTGGGAGGACTCCGTGCTGCTGTTCCTCCGCAAGTACTGCGCCAAGATACCCGCGCTCCAGTACATACTGCCGTTTGGCAAGTGAGTGTTGCTTGTTGAGACCACTATCCCCGTGACGCTCATCAGCGCCAAGATGTACAACTGGGAGGACTCCGTGCTGCTGTTCCTCCGCAAGTACTGCGCCAAGATACCCGCGCTCCAGTACATACTGCCGTTTGGCAAGTGAGTGTTGCTTGTTGAGACCACTATCCCCGTGACGCTCATCAGCGCCAAGATGTACAACTGGGAGGACTCCGTGCTGCTGTTCCTCCGCAAGTACTGCGCCAAGATACCCGCGCTCCAGTACATACTGCCGTTTGGCAAGTGAGTGTTGCTTGTTGAGACCACTATCCCCGTGACGCTCATCAGCGCCAAGATGTACAACTGGGAGGACTCCGTGCTGCTGTTCCTCCGCAAGTACTGCGCCAAGATACCCGCGCTCCAGTACATACTGCCGTTTGGCAAGTGAGTGTTGCTTGTTGAGACCACTATCCCCGTGACGCTGATCAGCGCCAAGATGTACAACTGGGAGGACTCCGTGCTGCTGTTCCTCCGCAAGTACTGCGCCAAGATACCCGCGCTCCAGTACATACTGCCGTTTGGCAAGTGAGTGTTGCTTGTTGAGACCACTATCCCCGTGACGCTGATCAGCGCCAAGATGTACAACTGGGAGGACTCCGTGCTGCTGTTCCTCCGCAAGTACTGCGCCAAGATACCCGCGCTCCAGTACATACTGCCGTTTGGCAAGTGAGTGTTGCTTGTTGAGACCACTATCCCCGTGACGCTGATCAGCGCCAAGATGTACAACTGGGAGGACTCCGTGCTGCTGTTCCTCCGCAAGTACTGCGCCAAGATACCCGCGCTCCAGTACATACTACCGTTTGGCAAGTGAGTGTTGCTTGTTGAGACCACTATCCCCGTGACGCTGATCAGCGCCAAGATGTACAACTGGGAGGACTCCGTGCTGCTGTTCCTCCGCAAGTACTGCGCCAAGATACCCGCGCTCCAGTACATACTGCCGTTTGGCAAGTGAGTGTTGCTTGTTGAGACCACTATCCCCGTGACGCTGATCAGCGCCAAGATGTACAACTGGGAGGACTCCGTGCTGCTGTTCCTCCGCAAGTACTGCGCCAAGATACCCGCGCTCCAGTACATACTACCGTTAGGCAAGTGAGTGTCATTAACGCGCTTTTAAACACGCTTTTATTAGCTTCACCTGTATGTTTCTAACCGACTCCTTTGAGCTCGATTTTGTCCTACTTTGAACGATCAGATTTAAGGCGGTTCATGCGTTAGTATTATGCTTGAGTCAAAATGTACGATTTCCGAAGGAACATAAAATAGTTATGTGTTCAATTATAGATTAGATAATTGAATTCATATTATTTGGCATTTCATAATCTAGAACTTGTCTCAAAAATATTTTAAAATATGTGTAAAACTTTCTCACTAGAACAGTTTTTGTATAGGCTGTTTGCTAAAATAGCGGTCGACGCTCTACGCAGATGCAAGATATTTGCCATGTTTCTTAACAAAAACTTATAAGAATGACATATTTAGAAAATTAATAACATTTACTAAAAAGTGTCTGAAAAAAAAACACGATTTTCCTAGATTTTCATTCAAAAACCATAAACCGAAAAGTGCCATTTTTAGCATTTTTCGATAAATTAAACGTATTATTTTAGGATAAAATCCAAGATATTTTGTTATTTCTGAATTATAGTAATTTTATTCAATTAATATTCAATATCACTAGTTATTTACTATTTTAATAAGTTGTATATTTATTTTACTATAAATTTTTTTGTAATACCATTTTCCGCGCAAAATTGCGTCAGCGAGAACGGAATTCCTTTTTTGTATGGAGCGACACGCGATTCACATCGTGCCGCATAAACGCTCTTAATTCCAACTTTGCACACCCGTCAAAGACCGATGACAATGCAATATTCGATTAAAATATCCAATTATCTTAATTAGATTCGCCAGGATTAATTAATTTCTTTCCGCATCCTTTGCATGCGAGTAAGAGAGATAGAGCGTGTTTTTTTTAGTTTTTTAAACTATTATTATTTTTATTTCATTTATTTATTTAGTTACATGTCCATTAAAATAACGAAACCCTGTAAGGGCGCTGTAACCAGTAACAGTTACAGTATTAGGTACTTGTCTCAACCCCTTAAGAGTTAGGACTTTAGATTTGGGTCTTTAGATCATTGGGCTTTCGTAGATTGAGGTTTTTAGCTGGTCTTAGTGCACCTTACTTTATTGGAAGAATTAGTGCATAGGTACATTTGAAAACAAATAAACGAGGAATAGCGGTGGAATAGTTATACTCAGTCTGTTTTCTCCTTCTTATTAGTATTAATAATAATTTGATATTCGAAGAAAAATGACAACAGAGTATTTGATATTCAAAGGAAAATGACAACAGAGTATAATAATAATTATTTCACGTATATAAATAAGGGGGTAGAAATTCAGTATATCGAGTATTTATATACGTCAATCAGATGACCGGGCAAACGTTGTTTTGCCATTTATGGCTATGGGGAAAATAGCATACGACCTACAGAATGTAGACAAAACATCATATAAATCGGTCAAGCCGTTTCAGACACTGTGACATGAGAATTTTATATTTTAAGGAGATAGTATATAACAATAGGTCTTCAGTCTTCATACACAAGGACAGAAATGACATACATAGACCTCATTGCAAAAAAATATACATTATTTGTAAAATGTTGCTATATTTTGTAAAATGTTGTTATATTTTGTAAAATGTTGTTATTTTTCTTTTTCCAGCGTGGAAGGCGACCGGGGCGCCATCGTGACAGGACAACAAAACAACACAAACCAGACGAACACATCACACTTATCACCCACCAGGATATTCTGCTCCGCCCTCCTCCTGCCCACCATATCAACAATCATCGGCAAAATATTCTTCCGATCCGTACAGAATAACTTACACAGAACTATACTAGGCGGCCTCACATATATAACTATTAAAGGCGCGTTGAAAATCTATCACAAACAAATGTTGTATATCAGACACTCTAGTCGGAAAATCCTCGACTACACGGAGTCGAATTTGAAGTTATATAGAAACGCTATAAGTACGAGTGATGCTGTGTCCAGTAATAATGATTCAGAACAGGTTATATAGTGGCAGGAGTGTAGATAATATATGTATGGACGGAAATATGTATGTATGAACATGATTGTGTGGTTGGTCGCACATTGAGCATTTATCGTTCGAGCGACAGTCTTAATACTTGTGATAGGTGGACGAGCAAATGAGACCTAAATAACTGGTCCGCCATTTTGGGTATTCCGCCATGTTGAATTAAGAATGACGCCATGAATCACAGATAACCATACATTTTCATTGAAACTAAACGTGTATACGAAATGACATGGCCGGATTCTGCCCTCGGAAAAAAATATTCATGGCCATCGACAAACAGTACGTCATATTATAAAGCTTATAATGACGTCTATAAAATCTTTTAAGTTTTATGATCAGAAAACATGCAAGAGACAATATCAGCAAAACAATTTGCAAAAAAATGCGCCTGAATGTTATTAATAGCAATAATTTTTAGCATGTCTCGTATGTTTTCTGATCATTAAACTTAAACTATTGTAAAAACATAATTATAAGCTTTAATATGACGTACTGTTTGTCGATGGCCATGAATATTTTTTTCTAGGGCACAGCTCCATACAAGTTTCGGCCATGTCTTTTCAGTTGAATCGGTTGATGTTATATTGTTTGAACATTATTTTTACTTTATTTTTCAAATATTTTTATAACATAAATATTTTTCCTTCGCATAAAATTTTTTAAACGAGGTTCAAAAGGATTGATTATGCGAAGATGGCGGGTTATCATTACAATATATTTAATTAATTCTAAATACACAAATTAATTTGCAAGATTCCACCCAAACAAAACATATTGCAAGTTTAATAAAAATATACCTACCTCATTCCTATATTTAATAATCGCTAACTTTGTGCTTTTTCAAAACATGATATTCAAATACTTACTAGTCCATTTGTCATTTACTGTTTTTCAATGAAGGTTTGCTGCAAAATATAATATTATATAAAAATCAATGAATGTCACACTGAAGTGAGCACGTTACATCTCTTTTGAAACGCATATTACTTATATAGCGTCCACCAAAGATATTCTATATAAAAAATTGGTTGTCTGTAAAGTCGGTTTACTGACGATAGTTGAACGTGACATCGTCACGATTGTGCTTCTTTGTCGCTCGTTCCGCGCTCTCGCTTGCACTTCAAGCCTTACATGGAACGCCTCAGAGCGAGGTAACGCCGCATGAGTCATGTTTTTTCGTGCGTACAGCCGGCTCTATCGAATTATAAGACGTTGTTACGTCAAAAGAGGTAGATATCGTACATACGCGCGGTATTTGTTGCCGACAAATTACCCTAATCAGTGTAATTTTCGTTCAGTCCGCGAGCAACGGAGAATGAGGTTACGCGTGTCTGGCGTGTGTCATCGCGTAACAGAACTGAATGTCGCTTAGTATGAACGTAATGTATCTTTAGAATATCTTTGGCGTTTACCAATCATGATACTTGATAGATACTTGATAGTTGACATGAAAACTTGATAGATAGATTTAAAAAATTTATTGCAACAAACAAAATAATAAAAAAAAAAATTGCGCAAAGCCTTTGGTCTTTTTACTTTGAATTTGACGCCTTTAGCTCTCTTTAAAAGTGACTCAATAATCAATGTGCGACCAGCCTAATAGCGTACTATAAATAGTACGCACTGGCAAGTGATATGTAATCGACTGTTTACTTTTTTTTAGTAAAAATGTTTTTAAGATTACTTTGTATTTGTAGCGGTTTACATTAGCGCGCTAGAATGAAATAGCAATATATTTTTTATGTATCGCAAGCAATTTGATTCAATTATTTTTTCACTACGGCAACTATAGCAATAAATATTTTTTTTTTTTTTTTTTTTTTTTTTCTCTCACGAAAGTCCCTTAAGGGTACTTTAGCATTGCTACGATCTAGCCTTAAAGCTAATTAGTAACTTAATTTTAACTTAAACTGATATTAAGACCTATATCTAAGAGTCTGTCCAGTGACTTATCTTAGTCTCTTTTATAATATTGTAGGCACTTTGTTCTTGTGACCTTGATGATGCACTAGCACTAGCACTAAGCACAGCACTTCACTTAACTTTCACGCACACTTACACTAACTCAAAAGGCTTAGTCCTTTTGAGTCTTCTTATGAGGTCCGTAGTGTCGAGGAGCTGGATTGCCTCCACGTTTACATGATGATGCAGTCGATGTTCATGGGCTGCGGCATACTTTTGGATGATGATATCTACGAAGTCCATTTGAAGATCTCGGTGAATGTCTTCGTTTCTAACATACCAGGGTGCATTCACGATGCCTCTGAGTACTTTGTTTTGGAATCGTTGTATTATCTGGATGTTGCTTTTTTTGGTACAACCCCAAAGCTGAATACCATAAGTCCACACTGGCATTAGGACTTGTTTATACAAGAGTAACTTGTTTTGCGTTGACAACGACGATGTTCTTCCGATAAGCCAGTACATATTTTTGTACCTCAGCTCTAATTCTGCTCTTTTCTTCTTGACATGAGCTTTCCAGCGTAGCTTTGTGTCAAGCGTCATTCCAAGATATTTTGCCGTATCAGCATAAGGTATCTTTTGTTTGTCTATGTAAATAGGATGATATTCTGCCTTCTTATTTGTAAAATCAACATGCGTAGACTTAGTTTCATTTAATTTTATTCTCCATTTTTTCGTCCATTCATGGAGTTTATTCATAGCTATTTGTACCTTTCCCACTGCCTCTTGATGAGTATTCCCCACAGCGATGATGGCAGTGTCATCGGCAAAGGTAGCGATAGTGTTATGTTCGAGTTCTGGAATATCACATGTATAGAGAAGGTATAAGACAGGCCCTAGGACACTTCCTTGTGGTACTCCAGCTTTGATCTCCTTAAGTTCAGAGTAAGCATTTTCATGTCGTACCCTGAATGCTCTATTTGATAGATATGATTCTAATATACTCGCGTAAGGCGGTGGCAATAGAACTTTTAGTTTATATACAAGACCTTCATGCCAGACTTTGTCAAAGGCTTGTGCTACATCGAGAAACACAGTTGAACAAACTTTCTTCTCCTCTAAGGTTCTTTCAATGATATTTGTTATTCTGTGCACTTGATCTATCGTAGAATGTTTCTCCCTGAATCCAAACTGATAATCTGGAATTAGGTTATTAATTTCTAAAATAGGTTTTAGTCTGCGTAGTAATAGTTTTTCAAAGAGTTTCGACATGATTGGTAACAAGGAAATCGGTCTATATGATGTAACTTCATTTGGTGGTTTTCCTGGTTTAGCGATCATAATTACTTCTGCAACTTTCCATAAATCAGGAACGTGCTTCAGTCTGAATGACGCGTTAATCAGAGTAGTTAATTTCACAATAGCTTTTCTTGGAATATTTCGCAATATCTCTGTGGTAATAAGATCAAATCCAGGGGATTTTTTCACGCTTAATTTATTTATTTCCTCAAGTACTTCTTTCGGCGTTACAAGCGTAATTGAAGTATTTTCCTGATTTATTTCAGAATTTGTAAAGTTAGTGCTGTCTCCTTCATTGGGCTGGAAGATTTTTCCTAGATATTCTGCAAACCTTTTTGCTTTTTGTTCATTATTAATAGCCCATTTTCCATTTTCTTCCTTAATCGGAGGAATATGCAAGAGTGGTCTTTTCATATTCTTAGTGGCTTTCCACAGTGAGTAATCGGTGCTTCGCTCACTCGTGAGGTTCTGGAGGTAATTATTGAGTGATAAACAGTTGTGGCTTCTGATTTTTCTTGTTAAAGCTTTTGTGAGGTTATTTAATAACCTTTTATCAAGTGGGGATCTAGACTGATGCCATTTTTTTCTCTGCTTTCTCTTTTCAGCTATCATATCTAGAATATCTCTAGGGTAGTCAATACATCCCTTGGGCTTTTTTCTGAGTTCTGGTGTATTTTTCCAAGCAGCTTGCTGGATGTTTAATATAAAAAGTCTTACTTCTTCGTTCAGTTGTGCTGTGTTTTTGAGCGGCACATTTAAATTAATACTATTATGTAAATCTACCTTGAAGCTTTCCCAGTCTGTTCCTTTATTTACGAGGACTGGATTAGGTTCTTTATAGATAATACTTTCATTTATAGTTAACATAATAGGCGAATGATCGGAGTTCATATCAAACATTTCGCTAATGTGTAAATATTTCGATGAAATGTTTCTATATATAAAGAAATCAATAAGATCAGGTGTTTTCTGTAGATCAGTAGGCCAATAGGTAGGCTTTCCCGTACTTATGACTTCACAGTTCAAGTCTTTAACGGCACTTAGAAGTTCTCTACCTTTGGGGGTAGTCAATCTAGAACCCCAATATGTATTTTTGGCGTTGAAGTCACCTCCAATAATGAACTTATTCCCGATATTTTTAAAGAATTTAATGTACGATTCTTTTTTTAATGAATACCTTGGAGGGCTATATATGGCTACTATGGAAATATCGTATTTTTTCGTTCTTACCTTTACGGCTACAGCTTGTATTTCTTGTTCTTCCCATTTATTTTCTAGGCAGTGACACAAGTTTTCTTTTATTATAATGGCACTTCCACCTCTTGCTGTATTATTGGGATGCAATGCATGGTATACTTTATAACCGTTAAATTTAATGAACGATTGTTTGGTGAAATGTGTCTCAGATACAAGACATATGTCAATCTTATTTATATCTAGGACTACCTGCAGTTCACGTTGATGTTTAAGTAGTCCATTTGAGTTCCATGCGAATATTTTAAGCATATTATCCATTATCTTGATTTTTTAGTAGCCTGCTTGGTGCCACTTTCAAGATTTTTCAGTCGTTCATCGAACGACGAAATATATTTTAAAATTTCGTCCAATTTTTTCTCCATGTTAGGCTGAGGCACTTGAGTGTCTGGTAATTTTTTTGAGACTTTTTGAGCATAGGTTTGGCGCTCGTTTGTGTTCGTACTATGTAGTGTTATATGGTTCGATTTATTTTGATTTAAATCCTTTATAATCTCAGGTCTTGATGGGCGCTGAGCATTTATTACAGTCCGTTTCTTGGCGTTCTTGTTTTTTAAAGCTTGCATCTCTTTGGCTACTATGCAACCCCTGTAGCTGGCAGGGTGTCCTTCACCGCAGTGAACACATTTAGGTTTTTCATTTGATGGTTTGGTACAGTCTCTTGTCAAATGTTTACCTGTACATTTAACACACCTAGCCTCACGTGCGCAGTACTTCTGCGTGTGACCATAGGCTTGGCATTTTTTACACTGTGGTACCAGTTTGGATGTTTTAATAGGGTGAATTTCAACTTTACACCCTAAAATATATTTGATTTCATAAATTTTATTTATGTCTTCGTCTTTACTAAAAGTAAGTATAGCAATAAATATGAAAAATATTTTAATTGGGTTTTATTTTGTTACACATATTCAATTCAATTGACATTTTGAAGAATTTATAAGTATCTTATACTTTTAAATGAGCAATTCTTGAATGTTCTATGCATAGTAAGGATTATCGAGTGAACATTTGGAGGCGCTACTGTCTATACATTTAAACATATATCACAGGCGGACGGACAGACGTATGCAAATCCACCTATGCCTATGTTAAATCTATATATTACAAACGGCAAGTTTATTCTTTTCAAAATGGCATTAATTATACAAATGAAAGATCGAAGACCTCCTTGGCGCAGTGGCGGCACGCTCGTATTCGAGTGGGAGGTAGCGGGTTCGATTCCCGCCACGGGCAATTTATAAGTTCTAAATTAGCTCAAGTCTGGTCTAGTGGGAGGCTTTGGCCGTGCCTAGTTACCACCCTACCAGCAAAGGCGCTCCGCCAAGCGATTTAGCGTTCCGGTGCGACGCTTGTAGAAACCGTTGGGGTAAATTTACTTACCCTTCCAAGTTAGTACGATAACACCATAGGCTGCATCATCACTTACCATCAGGTGAGATCGCAGTCAAGTACTAACTTGTATAGGTAAAAAAAAAGTAGAGATATCCCGTTCCTTCCTAGAATCCTTGTCATTAAGAAATTCTTCAATAGCATATCAATCCTGTTTGATATTTTTCGACAGTAACTTACTTTACAGTGCAAAACATATAATTCGGAATCATATTGTAGAAGCGTTAACTCCCTATTATGATCATCCCTTAGATACTTAAGTACTTCCTCACAAAATAAAGCCTCTACAAGGTGGAAAGATACCATCAAGAGTCAATGTATGCTGTTCTCAATATTCTATCTTCTATTTGCCCTACTAGAGATATTAATATGACTTAAGCTCCATACAAGTTCTGTCAAATACCTATCTCCAGTAAGGTAAACTATGGATAGACCGGATATTGGGTTACCTTTAGACTGGAAATTCATATCAGATTCCTTCAGGAAGTACTTAGGTATATCCAGAACCGGTGGTTCGGTTCATACGCTAGGACGACGACTCCAGATCCGAGGAACTTATGGAATCAATTGAATATTGAAATCGCGGGCAATCATTAACCTTACATTGATAATCTGATTCGCATTATCAACAAAAACCTTTATCAACGATAAGTTATCAAATCATTCAGTAACACGCTTCAGAGAAGACGGATGATCTGCAGGGGCCGACATCTAGACCGTATAGATAAGTATTGCATATTGCCTCTTTTATCTAATGATTGAAGTCACCTATACCTGTAGGGCCAAAATTGTTACGGGATTATTCTGTTTAGAAAATTATGAATTACAGCCTAGGCTTGGAAAATAACCTGTCCATCCTCGTATCTCGCAGAGTGTAGAGAATTTACCAAGGTACATCTTCGGTCCTTGCTAATACATAACTAATTTGTATGTAGGTACTAAGTATTGAAGTACCATCAGGATTTAAACACTAAATAGATAATATATAACAGTGTAGATGCATAAATACTGGGAAGTTAAAAGACTCTTGATGATGTAGAGAAAGTTATAATTTCCAGCCTATGCAGCATGTGCGTAGAGATACGTCTCTCTACTTTTGTCGCTTTCTTTTCTCTGTCCATCAATATGGATCAGAAGGCAGAAAGAGGAAAGAGAGCGACAAAAGTAGAGAGCTCTACACGCGCATCCTAGCCCTGCTGACCAAGTGAGCTTGCGCTTTTACATACAGGATCATTTCCTATATCGGCTCCCCGTTAAAAACTTCGCACACGAGTTATCAAACAATATCATTAGATAAAGCGAAACACACTGCAGTATACAATACCTTGCAATTGTTGCCGCTCGCGTTATCAGGTGCGAAATAATGCAAACACTTGCAGCACTCAAGCTTATCGCTAATTAGACGTGTACAGATTTTGTGTTTATCTTAAAACGCCACCTGGCGGGGATATTTGTCCTGGTTTTCTTGTGATTTGGAAGTGTTTGAGGAACCCGAATTTTGCGAAGTTTGCAGAATGTTAGTTGAATGTGTTTATGGACTGTAAAATACGTATTTGGATTCGAAGGACCAAAAATTTTGTGAGTATAATTTACTTCCTAGTTATTGTCCACTGTCTATTGTTTTTTCCTGGGTTTAATTCTGGATATTTTGTTAGACTTATTACGGATGTATAAGTGCGTTCAATCCATGAAGGCGCGTTCTACTCCATCCGACATCCTTGCGAATTGAAACTTATGCGATTGTGACGGAGTGGGGCACGTCCTTGTGGATTGCACTACCTACCTACATCTGTAGAATATAGGCCTATTTTTAGTAAGCCTTGACGCTTCTTTTTGCGGGGACCCTAAGTACCCTTAACTTTCCCTTCAATACCTGTAGATAAGCTATGGTGATTTCAAATACTCTTTATTTCACATAAGTAGGCCGACACTAACTTACATTATTAGTACTTAAAACAAATAACTTCAGATATTACGTCTAAGTCACTTTCATTATCTTCAAATATTCAAATAAATTATTATCTGTTTCTGGCTTTCTATTTGCCGAGAGAGAAATATTATCAACGCAAAATCAAAACTGATACACATCATTTTATTGATGCCAAAAATTGAACGCCATTCCAAAAACGTATGACAATGACATATTCGACCGTTAAATTGATCACGTGGATTTCGCGCAGACAACTGGAATACATTCTTTGAAATTCTGAAAGAAACCGAGTGCCGAGTTTCTTGCTAGTTCTTCTAGGTGCAAAACTGCTTTCCGAACCTGGCGGTAGAGTTTTGACTTTTCATAAGAGCCTATTATTTAGGCCTTTTGACGTGACAACGTCTTATAAATTGGTTTGCCGGGTGACACTTCAAGAAACTGCGTTACGCTCCGCTCACGTTATGCGCTCACAATGAGAGCGAGTGAGAGGCACGCGTCCCTTCCACTCGGGCATGGTTGTCACGTAAAACTTTCGCCCGTATACCGACTTTACAGGCAACCAATTTTTTTTATTTCATTCTCATTTTTTTCATTTTCAATCAAAATATTTCATCACCTATTTAGCTAAGGTCCTAAAGATACAATGCGGTAGGCGACTTTTGAAGTCTCTAAGGATGTTAAATAAAGATCCTATATCTAAGCGCGAAGTCGCGGTCTTTTTATGTATTAGAAGTTAGATATAAACATAGTTTTATCTTTTTGTAGCAAGACAATAACTGGAACAAGTCAAAGAAGTCAGGGCCTTAGTGCCCTAAAGGAGGACCGGTCCGATGGAAAAGTTTATCAAGTCATTATTCAACACCGCCGAACGGAGAAGGAACTCCCGCATTGAGGAGAACGAGGAAGATAAAACCCTCCCGCCTATTGATGGAAGGAGGAAGCTGTCCACATCGAGGTCGGGTCGCATGAAGCAGGCCAACAAGAAGCGACACTCGCTGTCTCTAGACGTCTATAATAATAATCAAGTAAGTACTGAACAGTTAGAGAAAGAAGGACTCCTCCTTAGAACAGTTCGAGGGTAAGGACTCCTCCTTTGAACAGATTGAGGGTAGGAGCGTCAATTCTTTGGTTGGCAGAGGGAAACTGTCCACATCGAGGTCGGGTCGCATGAAGCAGGCCAACAAGAAGCAACACTCGTTGTCTCTAGATGTCTATAATAATAATAATCAAGTAAGTAGCGTACAGTCGGAGAAGGAAGGAGTCCTCTTTTGAACAGTTCGAGGGTAAGGACTCCTCCTTTGAACACAGTGAGGAGCGTCACGTCTTTGGCTGGAAGGGAGAAGCTGTCCATATCGATTTCGGGTCGCATGAAGCAGGCCAACAAGAAGCGACACTCGCTTTCTTTAGACGTCTTTAATAAAAATAATGATCAAGTAAGTACTGAACAGTTAGAGAAAGAAGGACTCCTCCTTTGAACAGTTCGAACTTCGAGGGTAGGAGCGTTAAGTCTTTGGATGGCAGA
The DNA here is from genome assembly GCA_036785405.1 of Coenonympha arcania. Lineage (NCBI taxonomy): Eukaryota > Metazoa > Arthropoda > Insecta > Lepidoptera > Nymphalidae > Coenonympha > Coenonympha arcania. The sequence continues at coordinate 10,816,470 of CM072077.1, read as the reverse complement.
AGGAAGTTGTATATTTCAAGTTAGAATATTATAAGGTTGATGACGACAGTCCGGATTTAACGTTCTGGTGATAATAAAGTTCCGTGACGATATTCAGCACCCTGGTGTTACCCCTTTTAAAATATATGTCGCATATTCAGTGAATACATTAGTTTCAAGATAGGTGAAATGATAAAAAACAAAATTAGAATCAAAATCAATTATTCCCACCCATTTAAGTTAGGTTTACGTTAGGTTTAGGTTAGGTTAGGTCAATGCAAAATTTCGGTGAAATGTGTAACAATCGTGGCAAAGGTAAAAGGTTATTTCTAAACGGCAAGGCGGGTAGTTACGGGTAATTCCGCGTTGTCACTCCGTAGAGACATTATAATGATAATAATTTGAACACAAATGGTTTTAGTTAAACTCGAGTAAAATACGTGGATCTTCAGTTTTCAAATCCGCAGCACAAACGATGTTTTAGGTCGATTATTTCAGTAACTATTAATTAGTTACTGAAATAATCGACTGTAACTGACGGACGGACGAAGAAATTATCACCATAAGGGTTCCATTTCTACCCTAAAAACGAGTTAGAATAGCAAAAAAAACCATTTTTTCCATTTTCCAGGACATACAAATGGTAGAAAAGCCCAAAAGCGCCGAGATTACGACGACTCAGCGGCCCCCAGCCGTGCCGGAACACAAGCAGGCCACGGAAGTACCCCGGAGTCTCAGCGTGGAAGAGGAGATAGATAGCGCCTTTGAAATTATCAACAAAAGCTTGGTCACGGATTTATAACTAACGTTGTATTATTGACTAGATAACGTTTAATAAATTGATGAACACCAGCAACGCACATGAAAAATAGTAACGTTCCGCGTAACGTTCCACCTGAGCCTGTGCGTGCAAGCGAAGGCGCGCAACAAGCGATAGAGAGGCACGATAAAACAAACGATACAGAGGCCAATTATGACGTTATCACGTAAATCTATCGTCCGTAAACCGACTTTACAGACAACCAATTTTTTTTAAGTGAATGTGAACTAAACGCCCCGAACTAGGCGCGTTGGGCATTTTTGTGATGGGGAAAAACCATTGAGCCCGCGACAGCGTTACAACCAATGTTACCCCACACCCCGATATGTAACCTTGGGGATATAGGTACCTATCCCGGACAGGGCGGACGGCAAAAGGATTGTTTTTTGTTACGTTACCAAACAGTAAGGCCACGCTGTAGTTCGCTCAGCAACCACTTACATAATTTTGACAGATGGCGCGCTACTGTTTGCTTGTACGAAAAAGGTTTACGTAAATCGTTCGGATGACCATATCCTCAGGTTTCTTATAAGTGCGTTGGAGGCAATTCACGTAACGTTTTCACACACTGAGTGATGTAAATTAAGAAATAAAATTGACAGTGAAATATTATCTTAACGTCTATTGGTTTAGACTTAGAGCGTAAAATTGAATTTATTTCAATGTAGGAAATACAATCCTATTTTTATAATTATAGACGTCTAGAGACAATTATTGTCGCGCAAACTAAATTTGATGTCACGATTTTCGACCATGTTGCGGTTTTTAACTACAACTACATTCAACTTTACGCTCTATGGCCATAGGCATAAAATTCATTCTTCAATGTTCGAAAAAAATGTTTTGGTTTCAATATCGTCTGCATATTAGGAAATGATTTAGTCAAAACATTCTGGAACTTCAAATCGTTCTTAATTATATGACCACCTCTGTATAAGAATGGATTTCCCGCATATTATAAGTAAATTGGTTAAGTGGTTATAAATAAACATTTTATAGTATTTGATACCTAAACATTACGTATCACTAATCGATTTATCAGGAATTGATTGCACTTGGTAAGATTTTAATCTTTGTTTTATAATAACTGTAAAGACTGTAGACTTATCAATGATAAAGTGTCCGTGAAGAAAGTTTTTTTGCTTGCAATAAAATTGGTAAAAATTGTTCGACGTAGGTATTATAATAAAGACTGATACCTGGAAACTGATATCCATATTTTTTATTATCATTATAAGTACAACCTCTTGATTGTAATTTAATGATAAGATGGTTATATGTAATAAAAGTGCATTTTTTATTATTTATCAAATCATATTTTTTATTTGACTCCATTATTTATAGAGGAAATTGTAAAAAACCTCAAAAATAATATACTCTAGAGGTATTTTTACAGCGATCTTAGCAATATGACTCACAGATCTAGGAAAAAATAAGGACACGCCTGTAAAGTGGCGAATAAGATAAGAAAGCTATATATTATATTAGTACATTACACACATCGCAATCTAGCCCCAAAGTAAGCGATAGCTTGTGTTATGGGTACTAGATATTAGATAACTGATAAATATATATACATACTAATATACCTACTTAAATATTACATATTGAAAAACACCCAGACACTGGAAAACATTCATGCTCATCACACAAACATTTACCAGTAGTGGGAATCGAACCCACGACCTCCGGCGCAGACAGCACGTTCGCAACCACTACGCCATTCGGTCGTCCCTCATGAGACGTTGCAAAGTCTAGATTTTAATCATGTAGATAGTAGACACACTTACACCACATAATATAAAAGATAAATAAATTAAAACTATTTAATAGAAAAACTTATATTTATTTAAAGGGATACTGTACATTCGTCGGCGCATAAGTTGAACCCTGCGCAGAACATATTTTAGGGTTTCAACTGAGTAAGAGGCCGCGAGTTGATGTACCTGCATAGACGGCCGCTATTTTGTGTCAACTTAATTGCCGCGTACTATAGTTATGTTTTCATTTTCTTTTTCTTCGGCTTGATGGCGAGGGGGCCGGCGATTTTGAACACAGTGCTGGAAAAAAAACACGTATGTATTAATAACAGTATAACATTTGAAAAGATTATTGTTTATTACTAGTAGCTTTGCGAACAGTAGATCTAAGAAATATAGACAAAAACTCTATAAGGTAGAAACTTTACCTAAGCCAAGTTTCTTTTAAATCAGTCCTTAAATATGAGATGCTGTAGCAAAATAAAAATACAAAGATAGTTCTGACTCGTCAGCATAAACGCTAGAACCTAGAAAGCTAAACATTTTCACTGAGGTTCCCTTCAGGACGCAGACAAGAAATAAGGGAGGATTCTGCGCAGTTCCCACTGGATCACAATAAAGAAAGCAAAGGCGAGTGGTCAAAATATAGATGTATATTGGTGCTAATTCTGTTGTACAAAATCTCTAAACTAAACTTATTTCAAATATTGCTATTCTTTTCAAACTGCTCTCTATGGAAAATGATAGCAATGTTTTAAATTACTTTAGTCACAGAACACGATATAGTACAACAGAAGGTCCACTCCGCACGATTATTTAAAGAAATAGCGACTCTAGCGCTGACACAAAAAGTGCAATTCAGTTCGCAATAGGGCCTGGCCCCGCCCTCAAAATCGACACGCAACAAACGCAATGTTGTGGTCTCTTTCTATCGCCTAACTTTATCTCTTACGACGTACTAGGGCTGCCGTAGACAGACGGCGCGTAAAATAGACCGTACAGAACTAGCGCGTGCAACTCGGCCCGCGAGCGGCAACCATCTGAAATATTGAGGTCCGAAACCCTACTTGTAGCCGGGACGGCCACGTGATAAGTGAGACTGGCCTGCTTTAGTTTAGCGATTTTGCACAACAGAATCGATCATATTGTAATACTCACTGGCAAGTGGTGCAGATAGGACTGAATTTGCAGAACACTGGAAAAAACAACACTTAATTATAATAAACTAAAAAAAAGGCCAAGTGCGAGCGGACTCGCGCACCGAGGGTTTCGTACTGCAAAAGTAGGAATCATTTTTGCTAAACCTAACTTGGTTTAGAAGCTTATTATTATGTTTTTGTTTATCTAAAAAAGTATATATTATAATACATGTTGGAGAATTAATTTTATTTTTTCTGTAAAATATATATTAATCCCTATTGATCATAATTACATATTATAATTTCTAAATTGGCTTAGGTCTGGTTTGGTGGAAGGCATCAGACGCTGTCTTCTTGCCCATTTTATTTCCCCGCGTGTAGCGAGATATTACAACCAATACAGGGCGCTAACTTCTAATTTTACCATCAGTGAGATCACAGTAAGTATCAACTTAAACTGAGTAAAATAACAGCAAGAAGAAATGTAACAATTGGCGTAAAGGACTATGTAATTTTTCAATCGCCTTCAAAAGAGGAGGAGGTTCTTAATTCGACTGTATGTTTTTTTGTTTGTTACCTCATAACTTTTGACTGGGTGAATTGATTTTGATGATTCCAGGGGTCGAAACAGATTTCGACGTCAAAAATACTGACTTACTGACCAAAATTTTCAAAAATACTGACCAAATACTGACCTTTGTTCAAGTTCTGCTTACCCTAATTACACGACCTCCCAAAAAAAGGAATGTAATGTTTTTAGGTCTCAAGTATTATTGTATGTATGCGACTTAACTTTCTTTTCGGGGTAATCTGTGATTCCACCATAACTTCTGAACGACTGAAGACATTTTAACACATCGTAAAAATCGGGATATCATCAGAATCCATCCGAATCTGCTAAATAATTTTTTTTAAAGTAGTTACCACAGGGTTTTCGTGTTTTTTAATTTCTAATTTAATTAAATAATATTATTTTATTTGGCTTTAATATAATACGGCTCTTTATAGGTAGTTCAATTCACGAAGACTCGCCCCACTCCTTTACAACCACTCGTTTCATGCGATTCGGAATGTGTTAAAAAACCGGCCAAGTGCGAGTCAGACTCGCGCAACGAGGGTTCCATACTGCAAGAGAAGTGATGAAACTTTAAAATAATCACTTTTGTTCATTGAACTACAACATACAGTTACTTGTAATAACGAATAGCAAACGTAACTTTGTTTTTAGAGGTTTATCCTACTAATCATACTAATATTATAAATGCGAAAGTTTGTGTATGTGTGTGTGTGTATGTTTGTTACTCCTTCACGCCGCAACTACAATGTCAATTTTCCCTCGGTAGTATTGGTTCTTGGTCACACTTGACCGAAGTTTGTGTTCGAAAATTTATGTTTATATAATATAAGTGCGGAAAGTTTGTCATTTGCTCCGTGGCACCGCGTTCTGGTGCGCCCGCTCCAGTGCCGCGCTGGAGGAAAACCAAAAAAGCACTGTTGCGGAAAAAAATAACTTTCCGCGCGCAAAACACACATGGAAAGGTCTACTTTTTGAGCAAATATATTAAAATTACATATTTTTGCTGAGCAAAGATTGCTCAAGAAACGCTATGTGAATATGAGCGATTTTTTCTCTTCCTCTCTTCTTTAGGATTCGATGTGCTAAAATCTTTACTTTACTGACCTTTTTTTCAAAATACTGACTTTTACTGACCAACGTCAAAAATACTGACTTTTACTGACTTTACTGACTTGTTTCGACCCCTGTGATTCTTTTTTTTTATTAGAAAACTGACACTTTCCGTGTGCTCACATTTCAATTTAGTCCAGTTCTGCGAGGCTAGACAAAGTAAAAGTCGTTTGGCGTTAACGCCAGTAGACAAAAATGTATGGACAAACCACGCGACTGTAGAAAAACCACGACAGAATGGTACTAAACACGCTGTGTTTGATACTGTCGGCTGTCGATTGTCAAGCGAAGTACGCTAAAGTTATCTACAAGGTCCACGAGAACGCCAGCGAGCGTTCAAGTTGGCGTAGTCGATTATCAAACACAGCGTGTTGAGCTCAATTCGGTCGTGGTTTTTCTACAGTCACGTGGTTTGTCCATACATTTTTGTCTACTGGCGTTAACGCCAGACGACTGTTACTTTGTCTAGCCCCGTTGATAATAGTATCCATGAGAAAACCATATGTCTTAAATTTTTAAATGGAAGGATGTATATGCAACAGTAGTTTGATGAGAGTTGAAGTCGGTTTTTTTTATTACTCACCGCTGAGGCACACAGAGCACACATATCCGATGGTGAGCAGCTCCCTGTGGCAGAAACAGGCGGCTCTATAGTCCACGCGGCCCCGCCCCGGCAGCACCAGCTCTTTGCGCTCCCACGCTTCTGGCAGGAACACCCACTGGAGCAAAAAAACTGGTCAACTGCAAGCCCAGCTAGAGCGTTTTAGAAGGCCTGAATTGGAATTTTAATAGGATTTATATTTTTGACGTGATAACGTTAAATAAACTGATGAACACCAGCAACGTACATGAAAAATAGTAACGTTCCACCTGAGCCTGTGCGTGCAAGCGAGAGCGCAACAAGCGATAGAGAGGCACGATAAAACAAACGATAGAGAGGCCAATTATGACGTTATCACGTAAATCTATCGTCCGTAAACCGACTTTATTGTTATAGTGTTACACACTTTTTTTATAAATTATTTATAGTGTATCAAAATTATCGCTGCCAACGGGACTTGAACCTGAATCCCCAAGCTATCGCGGCTGGCTCTGCCAATTGAGCTATGGGACCAACTACCGCTGACGAGATTAATTTCGATACGCATTGTTTTAGTTTTTGGTAGACTGCGGAATCCTCTTTTGGGAAACTACCAATGTAATTTTTGGGTTTCAACTTTCAATCTAATTTCAAAGGATAGGATTTACACTTTTTTTATAGGATAGAAATTTTTTTTTAAGTGTACCAATTTGCTTTTAAAGAAAACGCTGATCAGCACACGTCCAGCAGCACTTGCTGCTTCTGAAACATTGTATTGTGGTGATACTAACCAGTAAGTACTGCAGCAACCCATCCAGCGAGGGGACCTTCAGGTACAGTCCGCCGGTGATGTCGCAGCCCTGCTGCAGCAGACTGAGGTGCTTGTCCAGCGAGCACACGTCCAGCAGCACTTGCTGCTTCTGAAACATTGTATTGTGGTGATACTAACCAGTAAGTACTGCAGCAACCCATCCAGCGAGGGGACCTTCAGGTACAGTCCGCCGGTGATGTCGCAGCCCTGCTGCAGCAGACTGAGGTGCTTGTCCAGCGAGCACACGTCCAGCAGCACTTGCTGCTTCTGAAACATTGTAGTGTGGTGATACTAACCAGTAAGTACTGCAGCAACCCATCCAGCGAGGGGACCTTCAGGTACAGTCCGCCGGTGATGTCGCAGCCCTGCTGCAGCAGACTGAGGTGCTTGTCCAGCGAGCACACGTCCAGCAGCACTTGCTGCTTCTGAAACATTGTATTGTGGTGATACTAACCAGTAAGTACTGCAGCAACCCATCCAGCGAGGGGACCTTCAGGTACAGTCCGCCGGTGATGTCGCAGCCCTGCTGCAGCAGACTGAGGTGCTTGTCCAGCGAGCACACGTCCAGCAGCACTTGCTGCTTCTGAAACATTGTATTGTTCTCTTTAGAGATAGGAAAAATGCTATGACGATGGTCTTCGGGGATGTAAACGTGACACCAGGGACCATGGAGACCAGAAGCTGCAATCAAGAAAGAAGGAGATTATGATGGTAAAGAAATGCTTGGAATTTTGACGTGAATAGAATTAAGTTAAAATTTTAAAAAATATTGGTGCATAGTCAATTTATCCTTAAAAGATTTGTGCATTGCTACAGTAACAATTATAAGCCACAACGTACCTGCGCGGTGAAGAACACGTTCATATAGTTGATGTACTGCGCCGCGGTGTCAGAGCTGCCCGTTATCACGAGGATGCGGCTACTCACTCGCAGCCCGGGGCCCGCCTGTTTGCGCATCTGCAATTAAATTACTATATGTATGGAGAGAGTTATGCTCTGAGTATCTTTGCGCGATCGAATCAGAAATGTGGAGTTCCGAAAAAGAGCCAAAGTGACCGAAATAGCTCAACATGTCGCAAAGCTGAAGCTGAAGCAATGGGCGTGGCACATAGCTCGTAGGACTGATGGACGTGCTAGAATGGCGGCCACGCACCGTCATCACTGGCAACACACAATGTCCGAAGACTTTAGTCTTCAGGCACTGAGGGATGTTGGACGAGATGATATCGCTGTGTTTTCCGAACGCCGCCGAGCTGTGTTGGATGCTTATGGGGTGCACCGAATACATTGTCACCCGAAAATGTTTTCTATACAGGGTTAACATTACCTCCTCCTATACTTGTATATAAAATAAAAGCTCTGCAAAGTGTTATTACAAAGGACAGTGCATTGAGAAATGTTTCTTTTACCCTTGAAATAAAACAAAGCCCCATTGCCATAGCTCCCGCCAGCAAAGACTCCCCGGGCCTCTCTTCTTGTGGCTGACTTTTGATTAGGTTCACTAATCTGAAACAAGTACACAAATGCATGATATAATAAACAATAAAATAAATAAGTTAAAAATTTAAAAATCCCCTGATCAATTTGCCATTTAGTGGTGGGGTTTATTTTGATTTTGAAATTTTTATTTGCGATCCATTTATAAACAAAATCAGTTCATTTGTTTGGGAGCTACGATGACATAGACAGACAGACAAACACATAGACACCTTTAGCACCCAATCGTTTTGGCACTGGATGTGAAAAATAGGGTTTTTTTGAGACCTAAAGGGCTATTTGATCAGTACACATTTCACAAAGGTTTTAGACACATGAGTCTAAATCTAATAAACCTTGGAATCGTCCAATTTGTGAACTTCAAATATCACTTGCTAATTAGGCTTATTGCCAAAGATTAAGTCTCACAATCTGTCATTCTGAGAGGAAATGCGTGCCTATCACTAGGAGATACAAAAGGGTCAACAAGTTATACTTTTGGTAAAGGCAAACAATGGTTACCTCATTTTAATGGTTTTCTCCACAAGTGTAAACAGTTCATACTGGCCGTCAATTTGTCGCACGTCCAGCGGCTTGCCAGGGGACGGGTACAAGTATTCACTGCAACACAGAAATTTAAATTATTCAATTAATAAATATGGATTTCACACAAAGCAACTGATACTACTAAGATACTGGATAATAGTCAATCCTGTTAATCCGATAATGACAGTTAAAATCTCGCATTTCAATATTTAATAAATAGTCCCAAAAATCGTTTAAGACGTCCCGCATGTCTCGCATTCCTCGTTTCTCATCAATAAACCATAAAAAAGCCATTGTTCAGTACATTCTGTTTACTAGGAACAAACGCTCCTACGGAATGAGTAAGAATAGCAAGACATCCGAAAAGTCATCACTTAAAGTAGAAACATTACCGTGCAATGCTAATTTTAAAACTTAATATGGGCAGTTGTGAAAACATTTTGGACATTGTGAACCAAAACCCAGAACTAGTAAAAAATGCCACTCATGTAAAAAATATGACTTTAAAAATAAACGTTAATTCAGAAGTGGTGTTGTTTATTTAAACCTTTAAGCACACCACCAACAGTTTCAACAAATCCTCAGTCTTGTTGTGTGTAGGGGTGGGTGTGTCCCGCATTAACTTATTATAAAGTTGGCCTCCTTAATATAGGCTAGAAACTATGAATATTAGGTAGCTAAATTATTAATCTTTAGGTATTTAAAGGAAATCTGCATACTTCAGAGTTTTTCATAATTTTCAGTCTTAAGCTGTCAATAAAAGGGAGAAACACCTTTTACGCTCTCTCTGTCACATTTACAGGCTTTATGACAGGTCTGCCGGGCAGTTCTGGTCGTCCATTTCATTTAATCGTGGGCAGCGAGATATTGCAGTTTATAGTATTGTAGACGAAGACGACGATGAACAAATCTGTCTCTTTCTAAGAGGAGACCGGTGCCCTATAGTGAGACATAAGAGAGGTTATTGAATGGAAGCCGGCGTTATTTTGCGGAAATCCATAATTAGCAGGACAGATTAATTTGTTTTGCTGTAATCCGCTACTTGAAAAGATTCTGTATGGTACAATATGCAGGAACACTGCCCACATGAAACACCACACACAATTTTCCAACTTTTGCGTCGAAGAAAGTGTTGGAAAATTGTGTGTGGTGTTTCATGTGGGCAGTGTTCCTGCATATTGTACCATACAGAAACTTTTCAAGTAGCGGATTACAGCAAAACAAATTAATCTGTCCTGCTAATAAGAGAGGTTGTAAATTGTATTGATAATACTATGTTATATTGTATTATGTTACTTACCTCTTATGAAAATGACAACCAATAACCGCTAACTGGTTCCTAGATTTCTGCATCAAGTGCGAGTTAGCGAATGCTATGACCGCATCTAAGCACCCGGTGAGTATCTTGGGATCCTCTGTTATATACCGCTGGTTAGGGTTCGTGTCCACTATAATTACTAGCAGACTGCTGTCTGATGGCGCTGGAAAATAATAAATTGGACTTTAAGTACATTTTTAACGTAAAAATTAGGAAATTGCACCCAAACGAAACTCTTGGAGGTTAGAATTATCAGTTTCGTACCATCGTCGTCAGTCATTTTTGAATTAGACAATTTTAATTAAATCATATTTTCAGATATATTTTTGTTATGAAACCATACTGAAACACATCATTACAGCTGTATATATAATTATTTTCGCGATTTATCTCACCAATAGAAAATTCTTTTTTGTTTACTAGTTAATAGTTTTGTACTTTGACTTTTTTTGACATTTGACGCCACAGAGTTTTGGAATTTGGCCGCGGAGTTTGACTGCAGTTTGACACAAACACAGATTGAAAAATCAAATGTCAACAGTCAAAAACGGACCATAGACTATATATAGATTTTGAGTTTCTCATTGTAAATTGAACGATTATTTATGTTTTTGGTACAGCTACACTCTCGTACATAGTTTCTGTATGTAGGTATTCCATTTTTTTTTTCTTAAAACTTGAATAATCAATATAAAATGCACAATCTGTTTTCTGATATTTTGCTACATTAATTTTACAGGCGTTGAACTTAATTGATAAAAAAATATGACGTACTTTCTCGTACCTAGCATTGTAGGCTTACGGCAATGAGTTTTGCGAAAATAACATTAATTATAGATTATTTTTCACAAAAACATTGCTCAAAAATTCCCATTGGCCTCATATTGGTTCCTGAAAGATCATCATTTTCTGCAGTTTCTCAGATGTAGAGCTACAGGAAATTAACGTATTGAAGTAAATGAGTCTTTTTGTGCAAATACTGTGGTCGATTCTGTTGCGCAAAATCTCTAAACTAAACTAATTTAAAATAGTGCTATCCTTTTCCATAGGGAACAGTTTGAAAAGGATAGCACTATTTTAAATTAGTTTAGTTTAGAGATTTTGTACAACAGAATTAGCAACATTATCATGTAGGTATATTATTTAAATGTTAAACCCGCTCGTAGAAGTCGTAGATGCATACTTATTTCGATAAGCCAAAAATGTAATAAGTACTTAGTATTAGCCAAGATAGGTACCCTACTATTTGCGAAAAATAAATATTTTTTTAAAATTCACTGGCGGATATTACCCTATCCAAGTATCTACTAGCACCTTCAGTACAATGGATAGATGATCACAGGTAAGTATAGATGATCTGGCTCTGCTGATATTGGTCTAAATTATTCATTTTTTCCATTTTTCCATACCAAAATGTTAATAAAAATCTAACCCATATGGTGAGACCTTCTCCGTCGGTCCGTCACAATCTTAAATTATTATTAAATTTTTGTTGTTATTTTCAACAAAGGGTTTTTGTGCTGAGGTGCGGACCTCTAAAAATGCTACTTATTATGAAAGTAACAAAATCAGATAGGCGTAACTAACAGTATGATTGCCCGAGCAATAAAAGGTAACAAGTGGACGTCATCTAATTACAAGTTTCGAGCTGTTGCGATGCTATCTACAGGGCACGGGACGCGAGTCATGCGACATCGAAACATGATGGATTCGTGGTTACCTCGCGTTATGTAACGCGATAGGGATGCATCCAAAGCGTTATTTTTAAATTATTTTAAAATGAGATAGGATAAGTAATATAATATTTATAGTTAGGTATGATTTGATTTCGGCCACGCACCGGGAAGCGCAGTGTCGGCAGAGGACGTCTATCCGCTGAAACGACGACGAGGATAGTTTGGCAAAAAAGAGTGGAAAAAATGGTATCCTTATGGTGAGACTTTCGTCTGCGCGTTCGTCCGTCACACTCGATTCTTTCAGTAGCTATAAAAGCTATTTCCCTGTGTCATTGCAATCATACAAAATTGAAAAATGATTTTTATTTAAAAAGGGGGAAAACCCGGGGTGTTGATATTACAAAATGAGATAACAATATTGAGTGGGGTATCATATTATAAAAGGGCGTTATTCGTATATTTTATACTATATTGGTACATAATATGGCTTGGCAAAGACGTCTTTAAAGAAATTGAGTCATACTGTATTCAGGGTCATATTGTAGGTACAGTAAAAGGTAGATTGCTGTTACCACAGAGCACATAATTCTTTTTTCTTTGGCTGTTACACTACGACGTAGGTACCTACTTAAATTTCAAGGGTAGGTAACTTTTAAACAATGATGCCTTTCGTATCCTCCAGTCAAATAGATATGTCGTGGAATCACTTAAGGTTAATACCTTAAGTGATTTTAATGATAGTGATATAATGATAATTTTTCCAATTTTTACGAAATCACAAGCAGAAGTCAACCCTAAGCGAAAGCCTGAGTCCAGTTGCGTGGGCAAGAATGCCAGGAATGAGCATTTGACAAATATGAATCTATGACGCCGTGACATCTGTCCGCATGAGGGCATCGCGCTATTAATTATTGTGTTAACATTCTTACTACTTACTAACATTGAGATATTAGATACGAGTTCACTTAAGGCTGACAGAAAGAAGTTCTAGGTACATAATGATTGCCAATCGCCAATAAAGAACCTGAGGATTTTATGGTCATCAGCGGGGCTAGACAAAGTAGGTACCTAACAATCGTTTAGCGTTGACGACAGTAGATAAAAATGTATGGACAAAACAAGTGACTGTAGAAAAACCACGTGACCGTATAGAGGAAAACACGCTTTTTTTGAAAATCGACTACGACAATTTGAACGCTCACTGGCGTTCTCGCAGACGTTGTAGATAACTTTACCGTACTTCGCATGACAATTGACAGCCGACAGCGAACAACGCTAAGCATAAAGTAGATTCTGCTTTCATTTGTTTTCATTCGTCACGTGGTTTGTCCATACATTTTTATCTTCTGTCGTGAACGCTAAACGACTGTTACTTTGTCTAGCCCCGCTGAACATTTTACGCAAACCTTCTTCAAACAAGAAAAGTAGAGAGCTGTCTGTCAAAACTTCCCACTAACTGTTGGTGTCAAAACAAGCACCTTTGGCACCCTGACTTTTCCTGCGGTCCACCGTGGCCACTGGCCAGGGCCCAGGGTATAGGTATATTTTGCCAATACATAAAAAAGACGTGAGTAGGTACTCGGAAGAAACAAATGTGTCTCTATATTTTATATTTTCATGTGTGATTTCACCCATTGTTCGATAGATGGCGCTGTCTCCAGTTCGCTCGCGCTAACAAGCTCGATACCAAATCTACATACTTGATTGCATGCGCGATCATTCTGCTGACCACTAAGACAAACTACAATTCGAGGTTTTCAAAGATTTTCATAGATTTTAGTCATGAAGGAATTATTATCAGGCAAAAAATTAATTTCGCTTAGTCCTAGGCGCAATACCCTCCTAAAAGAAGAATTATATCGACGACCTCTCGACATCCTATATTTTCAGAAGCATAAGTTAACTTAAAATAGCAATAATTAAGCAACAAATTATTACACAATACAATATAATGGCACTACAGTTAATTATTTTTTGCGTCCCCAAAAGACACAGTTCGAGTTTTTGAAGCGGGGACATTGATTTACTTTACCGCTCTATCAGACGTAAGACAGGAGCTTATTATTGCTTTTAAATTGTATATCATCGGTCGAGATGACGCGAGGAGATATGGCGCAAACTTATGTCATCTGTCAAAATACATGTTAACAGCGGTACGGAGATGACGACGGAAGATAACGAGAGCGTAGAGTCACCATGAATCTTTTTGTCGGAAAATTAATTATGATTTTTTATTCATTAAAAACTCGTGCATTACTTGCACTATCTAATTTCCTACCGGTTCCTACACAGTATTGCGCCGGAATGCTCAATTTCTTGGCGGTACATCCTAACTGGTAGGGTGATAACTAGCCTAGACCCACCAGACTAGTCCTGAGTCAATTTAGAAATTAAAAATTATAAAGAGACCCGTGGCGGGCATCGAACCCGTGATCTCGAATATGAGAACGGACCACTGCGCCAGGATGGTTTTTAAAAAGTTCATTAAAATATAAATGTATAGGTACTTTATACTTATCCTGCTAAAATAAAAATAGGAGGGTTACCCCACAGTGGTGTAAGAAGTGTATGGGATTTTGACAAGCAGCTAGCTGTCATTTCATAATATTGTTATTGTCTGTAGTCGTTTAATGATATGCCTCATTTGAATGCGTTGGTGGTCGCAGAGCTCGAGGAACGGAAGAAAAGGTATATATAGGATAGGGGGGATCCTTAGGGGGTAGAACAGGGTTCACAAGAGCGAAACAGGGGGAATCCACTATTTATGTTAAAAAAACTGGCACTCCGGGAATGCCGATAGACGTGGAAACTTAAAAAAAACTGTATTTTTTTTGAATCGTCATCACAGATCGTCATACAATAAATAGTACACCACAGAGTATATTTTACAAAGATAAATTTTATGACTAAAGATGGCACTACGGTCAGTAACGAGTTTAAGTAAGTTTGACTTTTAAAAGCATTTACAACAACAATAGTTACCTACTAAGAAAATAAATATGTAATTAACAATTCGCAATCTATCAGTTTATTAAAACGTAAGTACCAACGGTAATTGAAAGTGATTTTATTGTTTACAATCATTTACAATGGCCCGAGTTCGTGCCACAGGCCGGTGTCGCCACATTAGCGAGGGTTTTCGAAAATCGAACACGGGGAAAAGAGGAAAAAAAAGAAAAAACCGGGAACGAAATAATTATGCACGTTCCGTTTCGTAATGGCGTCGCGCTACTGTTTCGATTTAAGGCAATGTTCGCATCGTTCGGATTGTCGCTGCGTTTTGCATGTAATGTGTGACGACTCCATGAAAGACAGAATACGCTGGCTGGTAGGTACATTCTAATATTGTATACCACATTACATATCTTATATACACAAAAAAAGACGTGTGGCACTCGGAGACTGCCGCGGTAAAGCTATTGCATAGCTGTTTTTCTCAAATTATGCAATTATAATTATATAAACAATTCCACCTAGAGACGAGTTGCTGAACTAAAGAGACAAGCGTGATATTTCAAAAAGTCATTAAAAGATCTGCTATTCTTCGATAGATGGCAAAACTAAAAAGTGTTAGGTTATTTTCGTTACGGAATATCTGGATTCGGTCTCCACGCTCAAGGCCCGAGATAGAA
This sequence comes from Coenonympha arcania, assembly GCA_036785405.1. Lineage (NCBI taxonomy): Eukaryota > Metazoa > Arthropoda > Insecta > Lepidoptera > Nymphalidae > Coenonympha > Coenonympha arcania. The sequence goes on along the minus strand of CM072077.1, from coordinate 10,801,046 downwards.
GCTATGCAATAGCTTCAAAATAAAATATTTTTCAGTTTTTATCGCTACATTTTATGTTGAATCTAATTATGGCAGGATGGGCAGAGATAGATGGAAAATAAATTCAGAGCTCATGGCTTTGAGTGTCAAATATTTATGGCACAAAGGCTATATAGGTGAAAGATCTTTGCTGCGGCTGACATTAAAAATACATACTCTATTGGCACAGTTATGCGAGAGTGATATTAATTTTTTCAATCGCCTTTTTTTCGAAATTAAATGATTTAAGAACGCCATTCAAAGTTCGGTATACATGAAGAAATCAGAATTATGCCTGCCTTGGATTCGAACCCTAACCTTCTACTTGGCTAGGAAGCTCAACAGGTTGAAACATTCAGTATTATTGCTCTCTTTCACTGCTGCGGTCAAAACATTTGGTGTGAACCATGCACTAAAGCTGGCTTGTTCTCAGAATTTAATTATGGCGGCTGCCCAGATTAGCGCGCGTTCGTTTTGTTAATAACTCTAATAATGGATGACGCGCACTTTTATTATGCCCTTAATTTTCTACTTGTGTTTAATTAAAATAAAAAAAAATGCGCTTCAAGTTTCCCTTTTGAATAATTGAACTTTTCTAAACTGCTGGTAGAGTTTAAATCATGTAAGAAACCAGAGTAAAGATACTAGGAAAAATATATACCTAGGTAATTTCTCTGAAGCGGAGTTTTTAAGGAGAAGAAGTGGATGAATGAAGTGATTCTAAAGCAAGTTTCTAGCCTTCATCATTTCTTGTGATGAATCTTCTTCAAAAAGTAAATTATTTCCAGGGGAATGAGGACTAAAGTTAATAGTAGTGTTATTATCTCGCTGTAGACTCGGTCATAAATCATTCGAGTGTTTCGCTTTTGATGTTCTGCAGTAATGCACAACTCAACAAAGAACAACAAAAGCGAAACACTCGAATGATTTATGAGCGAGTCTGCAGCGAGATAATAATACTTACTATAACACTGTGGCGCTACTGTGCAAGAGATGAAATCCTTCTTTGTGCCAACAATCCTACATTTAAATCTATGGTTCTTGTTTTTTTTTTCACAACAAAAAGGCTGATAGTATGATTTTTTAACCTCTTGGGCCAACAAAATAAGCCCAATTGCGCCTAAGGGCCGCAATCACTGGTAAATATATAAATAATTCAAAATAACAAGCCACCAAAAACAAATTGTCCAACCGATAAGACAGCACCCGCTACTGTCTGCGCTCCCAGGTCCCAACAAACAAAACAGAACCAAAGACCAAACCTTAATAAGAACCGGGCCCCGAGATGAATACAAAAGAAGTAGATAAAGGGCCCATTGTTTTTTATCATGTCAAATATCACGCGGCCAAATTTCCTATATTGGAATGCCTCGATTCGCCAATAAGAAGCTGAGGAGCGCAAGAATTGATTTATTGTCCAATTAGCGTCGGTCAGGTGTGCCAACACTGCCAACTGCACAGATACCATCAGGTTTGCCAACCTTACCTGCTCCGAGTTCAGTTCAGCATTTCTACAACCTTTATAGGTACCTAGGTATTCTAATATTACATATACTATATTAGTGTTATTATCTCGCTGCAGACTCGGTCATAAATCATCCGAGTGTTTCGCTTTTGTATTTCACTATTGAGCTTCACTGCCAAGGGCGTAGCCAGGTACGGGCAGGGGGGGGCACCTGCCCCCCCCCTAGGTCGTGATGCTTCCAATCGCAACAAGTAAAATAATGGTGGGGTCGATGTGCCGGATACCGGCCTTTAAGTGGATCACTTCAGGACATCAGAAAAAAATGTTGCAGACATATTATAGCCACACTCACCACTACCTTATATGAAAGCCAGTATAGTCAATTTTCTTTTTAAAAAACTGTTTTATGCTGGAAGTTATTAATTATTTTTAATTTTAATTTAATCTGGAGGAAAAGAGCTAAAATTTCAGTTTTCGGCCTTAGTTTTTGGCCTTAGTTTTCGGCATGGGGTATTTAAATTTTTGGCCACTGCATTGTGATGGATTGGTAAGTCTAAAATGATATTAAAAGATATGAAAACTTAACCATTATTTTTATAGTATATCCAAATATTATTAAAATGACAATCAACATAATCTAATAAACTTAAATGAATAAAAACCCAGAAATACATCATCACCCATAAACAAAACCTCACGGGATCCATGGATTCTTCCGAGAAAAAATAGAAAATTCTTTTAAAAAACCGACTCCAAACGCCACTACAAAGAGTGAAATAATTTTAATGTAGGTACACCAATTCGAAATCGGGCGATTGCCTATGATATTATCGCAGTTTTTCGCACATCGAATAGTTATTACGAAGAACTAAGATTTTACGAAACATTGCCCGACTTTCATTATTTCACTCTTTATAGTGGAATTTGGAGTCGGTTTTTTGAAAAGAATTTTCCATTTTATTTTTACTTTTTAGTTGTTAAGTACCTCTGTAGCTTGAATTGAGTACAGACTTTAATTTTTATACTTCCAAGAGACTAGCATAAACGTATAAATTAAATTTTGATGAATTTAGAACCACCTCCTTAATGGAATCGGTTAAAATATTGCTTTCTGGAAGTAAATGCCCAAATCAATGTAAAAAATACCCAAATCACTGGAAGTGTGCTTATTGCAACTGAAGAGTTCCCTCAATTGCCCCGAGATCCCATCATCAGATTCTGACTTCATGTGTATTGCCATTAAGTAAACATCTGCAAGCAAATGCCACTTAAAAATACCCAAATCCTTTCAAAAGTACTTGTAAAATTTGAAAGAGTTCCCTCGATTTCACCAAGATTCCATGATCAGATTGTGTCCTGATGACCATATAACATCCTGGAAGTATACTCTTTCAAATAATACCCAAATCGCATTAGGTGAGCTTATAAAATTCTCTCAATTCTTAAAGAATTCCCTCAATTTCTTCAGGATCCCATCATCAGATCCTGACTTGATGAACATGAGACCATTTGGGAAGTATACCCTTTCAAACGAAAAAAGAATTTTTCCAAATCAGTTCAGGTGTCTACGAGTAATCGGGGAACATACATACAAAAAAGTTTCGGACGAATTGTAAACCTCCTCCTTTTTTGAAGTCCGTTAAAAAGTAGCCTGTGTGTTTATCTAGGATATAATCTATTTCCATTCCAATTTTCTGCCAAATCGTATATTTTTAATGATTACGACATAAACTGACGGCCGAAAACTAATGGCGTGAGTCTTCGCATTAAGTACATTATTAAAAGAATAAACCGTGAGAAAAATTATTACACCATTTGTAGAAAAGACATGAAAGTGTGGAAGACATGATATTCCACATCTCAGCCCCTAGGCCGAAAAATAAAGTTTTGAAAAAATTTAAATGTTAGTTCCCGGCCCCCATCATTATTGTTGTTTTATACAAAATATTCCAAAAGTTATATTAGGAATATGTTACCAAGTTATTTTTGAAGTGCAGTACTTATTAATATCATTTATTTAGAATAACTACATAAAGTTTACTTTGGAGTGAAACGCGCGGCACAATTTTTTTTTTAATTTCTGCAGTTTGCGTTACCTCTCTAATCGCCGCATCCAAAATTAACAAATCCTGTAAAATCACTCGAAGGTGTTTTCTGACGAAAAATGTTTTCATTTGCAAAGCAAACATTTTCAAATATCTGGATAAAGATTTTACTTGGAAATAGTAAGAATAAAATGGAATAAGTGATATTTTCTCAATTTTACGGCATCGTGTACGCGTAAATGCCGAGAACTGAAGGTGGCCGGTGAACCGGCTCATCAACCCTACTTTATAATTAATTTAAATAAAAAGTAAGAAAGTCAAACGTCAAACCGCTCATTAATAGATTAATCCTATGACATTATGACAGTGGCCCTGCCCCCCCCTGAACTAAATCCTGGCTACGCCCTTGTTCACTGCTGCTTTTGTATTTTAGTGAACAACAAAAGCGAAACACTCGAATGATTTATGGCCGAGTCTGCAGCGAGATAATAACATTACTATAAACTATTTCTTTTGGCGCTCGTCTTTTTAAATGGCATAGAAGCTAGTGGTTAATTTTTGACAGGGTAAATTACTGTTCCCTATTACCTTGATAATCAGAAAAGTCTATTAACCAGGAAAATCTTGGATAATTTACTGATAAATAATGTATTTATTTAATTTGTTGAAAACTTATTAAGTATATGGTTATTATTCTTTTTTTATTTAAATCTTTGTTGTTCCACCCTAAGTGATTTAGATTGACATCACACATCTAAACATGCATTGTCTTACCTATTGTCATCCAAACCACAGTCCAAACTAAACAAGTTTACACAACGAATATACAGCTCAATCGGTTCACGGTAGAACTCGGTAGAAGATATACTTAGGTATAGATGCTTCAAAATGGAGTTGCAAGATTCCATCCGCATAAACATACATTGCAAGCATTGAGTTAATAATATATCTAATCATTGCAAGTTAAATGAATGGTCTCTAAATGCGGTTTTAAAATTACACAAGAACCTTGGGATGTTCATTTTTGTAAATATTTAAATATCGAATCGGCACCACATTCGTAACAAATATCGGTTTTACGTCTATAATTCTGCTAAATTCAACCAGATTTCCGTCCACTAACTCTGGGAGTACGTTTATTACGTAAAAACTACATTTACACGGTGCAGTCACAAGTAGATAGGTACAGGTTGTCACTTGTCAGGCTCTATTTGAAATGCTGATGGCTTGCTGAGTGCATTCTGCAGATCGATTTGTGATAATTGCATGGAAAGGACAGGATTTTACGAAAGAACTTTATTGAAGAGGATATTATATTGAGTTTATTTTTGTCTTTCTCACTCTCACGAATATGGTGGGTGCGATATGCAGCATCGCGGAGGAATACCTATAACAGAAAAACGACGTTTTACCTATAAGTTACTAAAAAACTATGCCAGTTATCAAAAATCGGTTTCTGAGGGTTTTTTGATATTATTGTTATCGGCACATTAAAACAAAAATTACAATTACATACATTGTAGTTTCCGACCAAATAAAAAAAATTTGAACAATTTTTGGGTACCTAGGTACTTAAACTTTTTATCGAGAAAATGTCTTTCAATAGTGGTTTTTCTTCTGGTGAAATTTATATTAAAGACCCAAAATACATGACGTTTAAATCTGACATTGTCTTTATAGCGTCTAACCTTTTAGCCCGTTAAGCAATTCTAGCCGGTAACATGATCCACGAACCGATCACTATAATTAAGGGGGTATTAACACGCCCGTCTAAATGAAATCACTATCCGACGCGACACCCGACAGCCCCTTTAACTGATGGGCGGAGATTGATAACAATTAAGCCTATCATTTTTCCGGAAGTTTTCCGAAGCTCGAGTTATTTGAACCCGTTCCTTATCAGCTAATGCGGCTAACACTGTTTTTTGAAACAAAGTTTCTTTTCAGGGGGTATCGCGCAGGGGGACTAAGAAAATGCATGTTTTGTGTCACCAAAATGAAGAAAATCGACGAAAATGTCATCATTTACTTACCTACCCATGTTATTATTTTCTGTTCGAGCGAGATCCATCGAAAGTGAATTTAAGGATGTTGGAACTAGTGGGTAGGTATACTTGCTTAGCTGCGTTTCGGCCTAACAGCTGAGCATCATCGGAAAACGTTGACTCGAGTCTCGACAACATGTGTGTCTCTACGATTTCGAATTGTGAAGTCAACATCTCCTGAGGATGTTCCGGTGTCGGGACGAAACATGCGTCGAAGAAAGTGTTGGAAAATTTGTGTGTGGTGTTTCATGTGGGCAGTTTTCCTGCATACTGCACCATACAGAATCTTTTCAAGTAGCGGATTATAGCAAAACAAATTAATCTGTCCTGCTAATTATGGATTTTCGCAAAATAACGCCTGCTTCCATTCAATAACATGTGTGTCTGTTCAAACAAACCCAGTGAAATACCAAGAGTAAGAAAAACAAAATCACAATTTGCCCCTTCGCATTACGTTTAAAAACTTGTTCAAAACGCTTCCCAAAACACCCTTTTCACCGCAAAGTGTTCACGCGCGGGAACGAGACAGCAACAGAAATATAGAGCAAAATAAATGTGCGGGAAAGAAAGAGACGTAGTAATAGCCGGAAATTAGCACTCGTCTATCTTTCATTTTACACCCCAAATTTTCTTATTCCAATTTCCTCTCGCTACGACCATCGTCGAAATTTAAGGACGCAAGTATTGGTTTTGTCTACATAGAAAACTACACTCTATTTTTATCCTCATAAAGTACAAAAATCAGTGATTCAATAGAGATGGGTTTGAGCGTTTTTCGTTTAGAGATGCTTTAGAACACTCTGTCATTTGAAATGAGTCATTTTCTGATAAGAATGCCCTATTGGCTGAGACGTGTGCGATTTCGCCCGCTCGGCCGATAATGCCATTTCCGAACGTAGATAGCGCATGACTGGGGTGTCGGAATAGTATGTCTAGAGCGAGTGGACGGTCATTCAGGGGTGTTTAATATAGCTTAATTATAGTCAACGCAATAAATCGCTGCACATTAGGTCATAAAAAGAGTAAAGCCCGTAAATGCGACAAAGGGCGAAACAGGCGCTCAGACCCCCCTTTTATGACCTAGTGTGCAGCGACATATTGCGTTGAATACAGTTTAGTGACTCAATACTTAGTTGTTTGATCTACTCTCACACCTAATCCTAGGTAGTAGTAGCCTAGGTAGAAGTAAGCACTTGTTAAATGAGAATGGTGGATACAACATCTAGTTCATTGGTAAATTATAGCAGTCTATAGCCCAGCATATTTTAATAGGATGGAATCTCAATAAAGTAAAGGATTATAAATTGAATTCCATTTTCCAATTCATTCTTACCTACGCGGTATGAACTCATTATGAGTTTGACATTTTCTATGTTTAAAATACTTTGGTTGTCGTTCGCATATTTCCTGTTATTTCTCTACGATCTTTATGTCTACAATTGGGTGTAACGGAATTATGAGATAGTGGAGAGACAACTATAATAAATGTGGTGATTATGGCCTTTGAAATATTATTAATACCTACGCCATGTCAGTTTTTTTTCTTAGCGAGACACAGATAATATATGTTATAATATGTGTGTTATACAATAAATTAAATTATGTCAGTTTTAAATTATGAACATCAAGATCAAGATGTTGTATTTTCTTTAAAATCGTATAACCGTAGGTAGGTAATCTTTGTGTAGGTGGACTTTAAGGTAATCAATTTTTTTTGTGTTCACACCTGGGAGGATATTCAAACACCCCTAAAAATTTGGCCACTGTCTCTGTGCCTACAATAGGGGTGTCGTTATACTCGTTACAGATATCCTAGGTGCCGGTTTTTGGCGGAGTTTTAATAAAGCGCAGGGGGCGGCCGAGATATGGAAATGAGCGTGTGGAGAGAGGAAATTTGAATTTATACACCATCCAGCGCCATCGAGCTAGTTTTATTCGCGAGGGTGCGATTACCGGCCGAGAGATGGTTTTTGAACAGTTACGACTGTTTTAATGCGGGGAGGGATGTTTTATGATTATTGAATTATCTTTTATATCCTACCTAACTGTTGGTTTGCATTGTCTAATGTTTTATCCTAATTTGTGTAGTTTTACTAGTTTTGTAATCTCGAGTCATGCTTCAATTTTAAAAGCTTTTATTTATCTTGCAATATATGTTTGTTGGGGTGGAAATAATGGAATCTTGCAACTCAATTTTGAAGCAGATATTATCTTCGATCGATTGAGCTATTGAAATTTCGTATAAGTACACTTTAGAGTATGTGTTATTGTATTGTATGGAGTCATTCTAAATCCAATATGGCGGAACACAAGATGGCGGACTAGTTTTTTAATGCACTTATAGTTCCTACAATATGGGTATCAAATAAAAGGGTTTGCTAAGAAGAAAGGGTTTCCCAAGCCACTACCACCCACATGCAACACTACATACAACTCTTATTACAACACTCGACGCATGTTTCGTCCCGACACTGGAACATCCTCAGGATACGTTGAATTCACAACGCGAAATTGTATTCTCTTCAATAGACTTAGTTAAAGTTATATCGCTATAAGTAGCAACTTTCTTGAAAATAGGTGTAGGTTGGGAAATGGAACAGGAACGAGAACCGGAACACTATAATATTATCCCAGAAAAATCTGAGATTCCCATAGATTTCGAAATATCTGCAAGTGAAGCTCCGGACAAAACCTAGCAAAAGTATAAGTAAAGTTAAAGTATAGTATAGTCGACGTACCAATGACGCGTACGAAGCGGTTTGATTCCTCGTTCCTGATACGGCCTGCAAAGGCCTGGAATACCCTCCCAGGCAGTGTCTTTCCTGCCACTTACAACCCGGGTGCCTTCAAATCAAGAGTGAATAGGCATCTTCTAGGCAAGCGCATTCTACCTTAGACTGTATTGTCATCACTTTCCATCAGGTGTGATCACAGTCAAGCGCTAGCCTGTATAGTATAAAAAAAAATATTCTATGTGTAATTTTTAATTTTTCACACGAACCCAAAGGCATTTTTTATTTCAAAATGGAATTTAAAAAATAAATTGACCGCAAAAATTAGAACTCCATAAATGCATATTGTTAAATCGAGTGTAAGAAATTTCTGCAGTCCTAATCGAATCAGATGCGATCCTTTTCTTTGTCGTTGCATTCCCATGATTAAAAAAAAGCCCTTTGAAAAATCCACCTGTACTTATATGAAATGACCTCCATACAAATGTGTTATGTTTAATTTTGACGCTTTATATACCTATATTAATACCTAAATTATGTGATTGTGAGTGATTTTCGTGTGTTTTAAACTTGATTTGTTAATGAAACATTATTTTTTTCTTATTCCATGCAAGTTAGTACTTGACTGCAATCTCACCTGATGGTAATTGTGATGATGCAGCCTAGATGTTATCGTACTAACTTGGAAGGGTAAGTAAATTTACCCCAACGGTTTCTACAAGCATCGCACCGGAACGCTAAAATCGCTTGGCGGTGCGTCTTTGCTCGTAGGGTGGTAGCTAGCCACGGCCAAAGCCTCCCACCAGACCAGACCTGAGCCAATTTAGCCACTTTGTAATTTTATAATTTCCGAATCGAACCCGCGACCCCGCGACCTCCCACTCGAATCCGAGCGCGCCACCACTGCGCGAGGGAGGTCGTCAAAAATAATAATAGGTGTAGTACGTGGCAATTAAATTGACCCAAATGATTGTACTCAAGCGCAAGCCTATCAATAACAACTGCCAAACAGTCCCAAAATTAAAAAAAAGTAAGTTAAGTTAATGTGTGGTAGGACTGTTTTTATAATAGCCCTTGTTTTTTTTTCGAATTCTCAACATAACTTAGCACCTCTCTCCCAGAAAAAACTTAAGTCGTAAATAATAACGCACATAACAAAACAAATTTTAATCGTTCAACGACTGACAAGTGGATCCCATTCAGTTCATTCACGGAGACTCCATTCATTTGTAAAATGCAAAAAATGATCACTTTACTGTGACTTTACTATTCATTTTTATTATGATACGTACGTATTTCGAATAATAATATGGTTTGTGCGATAAGTATCTCAATTCGAGCTCTGATACGGGGTCACTTTTCCAGTGTATATTTTCCTCACAGTGTGCTTTTGAAGTAAGAAAAAATGTTTAGTAACGCTTTAATTTTTTTGAAAAAATTATAATAATTGGAATTGAAATTAGGAACTCCATTTGATATATTATTTTAATCAGATATTTTAAATTAAGATCATCATGACTCACAAATAAAGAATATATTATTTCCTAAATTAAAAAAAAAATCATATTGTATCGCAATTTGCACATAAAAATAATATGACTCGAACTATGATTACTAACGTAGAAATAATTAGCATACTAACATTTAGTTAGTACTTTATGAATGTTAGGATGTGATTAATATTTGCATACTGAAGTGTCAGTCGAATATGTGAGGACGTCTACTAGTTTAAGAACCAAAATGCACTATATTCAGCCAATAAATTCATTTCATTTCATTTCATTTCATTTCATAAGTCTAATTGTAGAAAAATTCTGTATTAAAAATCATCATAACATAACTTGTAGGGAAATTAAAATATTATGGGCATACTGAAACAATATTTTTTTTGTTGGAAATTACCCCCTTTTTCTCCCTATCTCGTTTGATCCACAACTTTTTGATCACCATGTATATCCAACTAGGTATATTTAAATTAAAGACGTACCTATGTATCATATTCTATTATTTCTTCACACCTTCTCCATATATATTCACGATACGATATCTAAATCCTCTTACGTACCTACTTCGTGAATACGAAATGAAAGTGTTGCCGTCCTTTTCACCGTCTCTCTCACACTTTCCGTGTTACAACTGTACAGAACGTACGATCCAACGTATAAAATACGTATAATAGAACCTACTATCGATTATCGAATTGGACTATTTGACAGAGGCTGCATCTGTTCCACTCAATGTACTCAATTCATCTATAATATCTTCATTCCACAGTCCACTATACCCCGTGGGATTTCGTGATATTTTTTTTAGATAAAACTCATGAAATGATGATCTACGGCCATTTGTTAATTCACAAACCATAAAGCCTTACAACTGTGTCTATTTCTATTAAATAGTTTTGTAAATCATCGATGGAGAGTTATTTCTGATTTTTTTAGGGTTCCGCACCTAAAGGGTAAAACGGGACCCTATTACTAAGACACTGCCGTCCGTGTGTCCTATCCTATAGTGACAGCTGTATCTCTTGAACCGTAATAGTTAGACAGTTGAATTTTTCACATACTACATAATGATTTATTTCTGTTGCCGCTATAACAACAAATACTAAAAAAACAGAATAAAAATAATAATTATTAAAAGATTTTTTTGCTTGTTTTTGCTCGACATTGATAACGGCGACTGGTAGACGCTTAAAATATTCACAAAATAATGTTTAAGTAGTTATTTATTTTAAAAATAAATAGTTAAATTAAAATAAAATAAATATTTACCGGGGGGATGTCTAGTTAGATACAAAAAACAGGATGTTTTGCTCATTTTTTATTTTGGTGGGCAGAGAGAGGTGTTTAGTTTACTTCAATACTATTGAGAATTGGTCTTGATAGTACGGAACCCTCAGTGCGCGAGCCCGACTCGCACTTGACCAATTATTTTATTTTAATTTATTGAGTTAACAAAATGTAGTTACCACAGATTTAGTTACCTAAGCAAACCATGAAAGGACAAGTATCTAATTAAGTATGTACATACAATTTAATATTGCGAGTGTGACCTACATAATACCTATAATTACCTAGGTATGGAAACCCCACTTATATTAATTATTGCAATATTTACAAAAAGCGCAATTATGACAATTATAAGCGAATATTAATTGCTCGTAAGTTGAGGCATGCAACTGACATTTTGCTTCTCAAAATTGGTTCTTAATTAGTCGTTTAGCAAGAAAGAATACCGTAAAAATCATTTAATAATAAAGACGAAATTCGAATTTTCACCCACAGATTACACAGATTACTAGTAATCTGAGTTTTCAACTTTTCAGCAATCCCGAGAGAATTTTGTTTTTTTTTTTAATTTACATTCACCTATTTTTTTATACTTATTACTTTTAATATACAGTCATTCACCTATGTGAAAGTTTGCAAGTTTGTATGTCTGTTACTCAATCACACAATCAAGCGATTCGGCTGTTTGGAACTTATATAGAGTGTAGAGTGTAGACACACATAGGCTACCTTTTATCCCGGAAAAATCCAGGGTTCCCGCAGGAAAAAATAAATTAAATATTATTAGTAGTTGCGGCGCGAAAGAGTAAGTAGGTATTTCTCTGTTGCATTTTGAATTATTATAATTTCTTAGTGCACTCTTAGACTCTTTTAAGGAACCTATGTTACAAATTTGGATTTTGGAGTCTCTAGACCTCAGCTCTAAACCCAGCGGTTTGGTCCCAGCATGTCAGTCAGTCATAACTTCATAAGTCAGTCAGTAAGTTTTTTGTTAATAGATAATGTGGTAATGATTTAAGATTCTGCTTGTAAGTCGTAGAATCAATTACAATACGCCGATTTGTCAGAACAATAATCAACGTAAAAACATTTTTCCTCAGCTAATTAAATCAGTGCATACACACGATTCAACACAATGGGTAAATTATGTAGCACTCCATAAATGATAATAACGCAAAAACGTACCAATCTCAGCAATTTCACAGCGCATAATTTGCGTCAACGGTGTGTCAACGGTACTTACTCGTATTTTATAAAGAGCTGCAAGTGCCGATTTTCTTGCCAGTTCTTCTCGGTGCAAACCTGCTTTCCGAACCTGGCGGTACAGTTTTGACTTTTCTTAAGAGCTTATTATTTGGGCCTATGTGAAAAATAAAGATTTTCATTTTTATTTTCATTTCTGACTCTTAAAATTAGAGGAAACACACCCTAAAGATTCTTTTTCAATAGACCAATTGCTCGGTACAATTGCAATGCTGCCTACTGTGTGTAATTGTGTATGGTAAATACGACGTTAAAGTATGAACTAACTAAAACATTTCCATGTAAAATGTTGCCAATGCAAGAGATAGGTGTAGCTTTGCAATGTCAAAAAGTTAAAAAGTTAGTAAGTATATGTAGTGTCAAGCTTCTACTTCTACAAGCCCTAACTTCACATACTTGTTACTTTACACCTCGGTAAAAAGTTTGATGATCATCACTAACTGACGTAACTGTATTTATTAATACTGTATTTCATAAATACATCAGTCTCTTTATAATACTCCTATTGTGATATGAATGTTTGTTAATCCTTGAACCCGTTGCCACTGAACCGAATTGTCATTTGGCTGAAAGAAGGTTGATCAAGTAAGTACCTACACGTTCGATATACAGGTTATTTTTTATAAAAAGTCATTCCTTGCTCTGTGTTTTTATTCAAGAAAAAATCTACGTTCCTGCAGGATTTGATGTGTGTATGAAGAAAAAAATTTAGTGAACATAATCGAAGGCTCTGCGAGAGGAGGTGGGAGCAAAACCGCGGCATATTGTTAGCTATATAATGATTGTGAACACTCGCATTCTTTGTTGGGCTATTATTAACGTGCCGGGAACGCCTCCGTTTTATTAAATTAATTAGTCCCTTGTTTACAATAGGGCTGCTAACATACAGTTAAATAATCCGTAAAAAAATATAGGTACCTAAGTGTAAGTACTAAAATCATTAGAATCTTAACTTCATCAAAACTAACAAATGATGCGGGCACCGTTTTTGTCTTGGAAAAACCTAGAACTTTTTACGTAATTTTAAATTTCAGATTTCGATTCTTCATTTTGAATTTCAGTCAAATCGGTTCAGTACTTAATTACGGTGAAGGAGTACTTAATAAATATAACACTCACTAAGTATACATGCAACTTTCGCCTTTTAATATTATAGTGTGGACTATTGTATTAATTGAAATACAGTTCATGTGGTTGCATGTAGTAAGTACAATAGTGATTTTAATTACTTTAGGTATTGTATCCGGGGGTACGACCGTGCCCTTGCCAAGACGAGTCAAGCGAAGCGTAATTGCGTAAGAGAAATTGTTTTCGATGGGACTCCTGTCGTTGAAAGAAACTCTTCTCATTTAAAGGTGACCGTGAAGATAATACCTAAGTGTAGATTTGGAGATTGATGGACTCCTGGTCGTTAAAAACCATCGACACAGACCATCGATTTAGGATGTCGGTGTCTAAAACTCGGCTGTGTTTAACTTTTAATGCCCATGCACTTTAAGACCCTTTCCATAAAATCCTTCTCATTTTTTTATGCTCCTATACGCAGTGTTATTTGACTCAACTATGTGAATAGAGGACAATATTATATCGATTCTCTCTTAGAGATTTTAAAAGCGAGTCTAAAGATCTACTATCCTTTTCACAATGGTATGGTTGCAAAGGAATATCATTCCTTTCCACAGGTGCCATTTTAAGAGGGACAGAAGATTTTCAGTCGCACTGCTTTAGACTTTATCAGGGTCGCGAAGAGTCGCTGGAATCTGGATTTAAGAGAAGCAAGCTTTATTTGGATATTTATTACAGGAGGCCTATGTCCAGCTGAAACAAAACGATACGTGACTTTTTAATCTGTGCAGAAAGTATTAAAGATGAGCACAGAGCAGCCCTGCCGCAGTCTCTGAAAAACAAATATTTCCCAGCCGGAATGCTAACGACAGCTGTCGATGGCGATCTGCTAGCGAGAATCGTTATCGACGAGGGTTTTTGCCGCGTTTCCCAGCGCCCGCGCAGTTAAATGGTGGCCTGTGACGCGTAACGGTGACGTACGGATATCATAACTGCATCGTAACGACAGGTACTACATATTATTGAGGCAATAAAATATGAAAAAATTGGTTGCCTGTAAAGTCGGTTTACTGACGATAGTTGAACGTGACAACGTCTTCTTTGTCGCTCGTTCCGCGCTCGCGAGGTAACGCCGGTAACGCCGGATGAGTCATGTTTTTTCGTGCGTGCAACCGGCTCTATCGATTTATAAGACGTTGTCACGTCAAAATATATGATGTAAAGTCGTGGCGTTTTTGAATCAAAGTTTCTTTTCGGACGGTACATATAAGCGAAAAAAAATGATTTTTTTTTCATTCACAAAAATCCACGAGAATCGCGATATAGTCCAGGCGGTGGCTTCATGATTATATTTACGTCATCGAGTATAATGGGAAATTCCACTTCCCACGAAAGGTAGGCTGAAGAATTGGTCTGCCGAGGCTCAGCTTCGCAGGTAGTTCGCCAGTGAAAAAAAATCAGCAAAAGTAAAAAAAAACATAAAAATGAGCTGTCAGACCAATTAATATTGAAAGAGCTTCAAGAGGTAAAATGGGGCTCTCATACTGCACCTGACTGTGGTATAACTGAGATTTCATTTTCATAATATTATAACCTTTCATATTTAATTGGAGCCCAAACTGATACCTACCTAGATACTAGAATCTACACTAAAGTCTGGATTTCGGTTAGTAACAAATGCCTAGGGCATCGAGGATTTCCCGTTCCCGTTTCCGCCCCCTTTATCAACCTTTAGGTAAGTATATTAATTCTGTCGTGGCCAGATCTAAGAATAGATCATTTGATACCTATGTAACTAAAGGATAGGCTTCTGGAAAGATTTGTGTTGTCTAAGAAGCAGTGGCTACGAGGTCATCCCATATCGTAAAGTAATCTTGCGGTGCATGGATGTTCACATTAAGTTTAATAGCAGCAATAATAATTGTGTTAGCAACACTCAGGAGCACTGTGGCAACATTATTGCCGTTGAATGCAACGAGTTCATCCACGTCAGATTCCCGCTGAGCTATTGTGTGCACACTCATTCATGGCTATGTACAGAATCGTCGTGTACGTGGATCGAAGTGTCTTGATCCAAAGACGACGAAGCGTTAAACTATTGTAGAAGGAATAATAACCCAAGGTGGTATCAGGTTTTTAGTATTCTCATGAACTAAAATCAAAATATTCCAGGAAAATAATAAAAAATGCATTCTAATGACCACTAGGAAATTGTTATTAATATCCGGAATTTAATTATACACCCAGTGGATACTATTTCTACATTGTTTTTTTTTTAATTTTATTGTATAGTAGTCAGTCGAAACTGAGTAAGTGAGAACTGGGTAAGCGTGAAAACTCTATTTGTGGGAGTATTTGTTAGGTCCCGTCATTTTGCCCGCCTAACATGGAAACTTGGGTTACTTAGTGAGAAAGTTCTATTAGAAAAAAGATCCTGGTTTAAATCCAAACTACTATTTGGACTAGACTACAATCTCCACATTAACTTCTAAAATAATTATATTTGTAATTAACGTCCGTATTCCAAAGTTATAGGCAAATGAACAAGTTGTACTTCTCAATAAAATCTGTACGACAGGAAAAATGTGCATTGAAAATAAAGTAATTTTTTGTGTGCACGCGAAAAAAAATCGCTGGCGTAAAAAATGACTGTTTTGACAGGGTACATAGACGTCATTGGTTTTGACGCCAGCAGCTTACCGTGTAGTTCGCTCAGCAGCCACCTATACGTGCTAATTTGTTTAGAGTAGATTTTATTTTTAACCGACTTCAAAAAAAGGAGGAGGTTCTCAATTCGTCGGAATCTTTTTTTTTTTTTTTTTTTTTTTTTTTATGTATGTTCCCCGATTACTCGAAGGTGCGTGGACCAATTTCGTTAATTCTTTTTCTGTTTGATAGGGTATAGTTCACAGATGGTCCCATATTCATCAAGTCAGGATCTGATGATGGGATCCTGGAGAAATCGAGGGAACTCTTCAAATTTTATAAGCACACTTGAAGTGATTTGGGTAATGTTTGAAAGAGTAATTTTTTCGAGGTAGTCTTATGGTCATTAGGTCAGGATCTGATGATGGGATCTTGGTAAAATCGAGAGAACTCTTCAAATTTTGCTAGTATACTTGAAGCGATTGAGGTATTTTTTATAGTTACTATTGCATTTCCTTGCAGTCATCAAGTAATGACTGTATTCATCAAGTCAGGTCATCAAGTCTGATGATGGGATCTTGGAGAAATTGAGGGAACTCTTCAGATTTTAGAAGCATACTTCAAGCGATGTGGGCAATTTTTCCAATGCCTTGCGCACTAGTTGTTTTCCACTAAAAAGTATAAAATAAAATGGAAAACTCTTTCCAAAAAACCAACTTCAAATGCCACTACAAAGAATGAAATAATTTTTAATGTACACCAATTCGAAGTCGGGCAATGTTTTGTTCATTCAATAATAGTCCTTCGTATTGTCGATAATTTTGTCGTTTCTTTGCACATTAAGTTTTATAATAAGAAGGACTGTTAATGATTGAACAAAACATTGCCCGACTTCGAATTGGTGTACATTAAAAATTATTTCATTCTTTGTAGTGGCATTTGAAGTTGGTTTTTTGGAAAGAGTTTTCCATTTTATCTCAAGACTATTTATCTCTCTCTATAAGAAGACTCTATTCAATAATACTGCAGTGCGTTTTCATTCAATCAAGTATAACTTACTACTGTATAACTCAATTATTCGTTTCCAAGTAATAGTAGAAGTTGACCGATGTTTTGACGATTAGTGCCCACACGCAGGTATTTTGATGTATCACTTACCATTTTGACAGTTAACCTATTTATAGTGCAAATTCCGTAAAATAAGTACCACATTTATGCCTTGTTGATTGTAAGGAAGCCCAGCATGAGGCAATCGAGGATTTTTGTACAAGACAGCTTTTTTATTCACTGGAATCTGTTGTTTTTTTTATGTATGTTCCCCGATTACTCGAAGACGCCTGAACGGATTCGGAAAATTCTTTTTTTGTTTCAAAGGGTATACTTCCCAAATAGTCCCAAGGTCTTCAAGTCAGGATCTGATGATGGAATCCTGGAGAAATTCTTCAAATTTTATAAGCACACTTGAAGCGATTTGGGTATTATTATAGGATAGAACAGTGGTATTCTAATACCGCATTTTTCTTCCACGTTTCTGATACGAGCCGCTAAGGTGTGGAACGCCCTTCCAGCCTCCGTGTTCCAGCCAAGTAGGTACAATCTGGGTGCCTTCAAAAGAAGAGAGAATAGGCATTTTTTAGGCAAGCGCGCTCCAACCTAGACCTCATCATTGCTTTCCATCAGGCATGATTCTGGCCGCTCCTTCCGTAATCTGTGGGCCAAACGAAGGCCTATCTATATTTATTTTAAAAAAGAGGTCAAGTGTGAGTCGGGCACGCTTACTGAGGGTTCCGTACCATCAAGAGTTCAAGACCAATTCCAACCAAAACACCCCTGCCCACCATATTTGAAAACAAGCAACAAATAATCACGTTTGTTGTATGGAAGCCCCCCTAAATATTTATTATATTTCTTAGTATTTGTTGTTATAGCGGCAACAGAAATACATCATCTGTGAAAATTTCAAGTGTCTAGCTATCACGGTTCAAGAGATACAGCCTGGTGACAGACAGACGGACGGACGGACCGACAGCTAAGTAAGTCTATAGTAGTGTTATTATCTCACTGCAGACTCGGTCATAAATCATTCGAGTGTTTCGCATTTGTTGTTCTTTGTTGAGTTGTGCATTACTGCAGAACAACAAAAGCGAAACACTCGAGTGATTTATGACCGAGTCTGCAGCGAGATAATAACACTACTATAGTAATAGGGTCCCGTATTTACCCTTTGGGTAAGGAACCCTGAAAAAAAGGTACTCCTGCCATTTTATGCTGCAGTGCGTCCCATGACTTTGGACAGCACTTCTTTTTCATTATGAGTAGGAAACATTCCTAGCTGTGTGCTAAGTGCTGTTTAAATCTGTGGTTGCAAGCTATAATGCCGCTAAAACCGTATTTCTACGTATTTCACCTTTTTAAAGCTACAAAAACTCATATGGTATTTATTTTCTTAAAACGGACGCACTGGGTACGTCTGGGGTATAGCATATTTAAATTTTTAATTCTGTGTTTATTTTATTTTTATTTTCCAAAAAGTACGTACTTCTCTACCTATTTGCTTACTTGAAAAAAGGGGGTATTACTGTTTACCATACCAGTCCATCTGTCCCGCAATAACTCTAAAATAACAAGCAATTCGACTTTTCTCATGATTTGCATCGAGTAACGATGTTTTCATCCGACCAACTTTCACTGTTGTTTTGATTCATTTAGTACTCAAATGACAGGAGTGGAGATGGCAAGCTAATCTTTCTGCCAAAACGTATAAAACTGCCAATAGGTACATGACAGAGTAATCGTTGTGTTATGTACAGTTAGTAATTAAAAGAACGACAACAACGAGTCTTAAAAACTGCATACTAGAGTACCTACTTCTAAAGGTGTGTCAAGCCCGTTAACAAGCAATGGAGCAGTTAATTCAAAATTCCACTCTGCAATCTGAAAAATAAAAATTAAAATCAAGATCAAAATGAAAACATATATTCTTTCACATAAGCCACTTACAGGCACTTACAAAATATCTAACTCTTGAAGAAACTCGGCACTTGCTCTTTTAAAAAATAAGACAGATAGCGTTATCCGGGATTAAAAACGTAGCCTGTAATTTTTAGAGCTTAGAGCACTTGATGCGATGGCTCATGCAGTGGCGTGGTTGAAGAATAAACCAATAAAAAAAAAACTCATATTTATATAAAAAAAATTTCTACTTTAAAAACTCTTTAATTTAATATATATAAGAAATTATATGAATTTAGCGTTATTACACACTCATGGCCCACCCGTATGATCCCGTGGGGAATACAAGAAATACTTCCTTATTTCCTTGTCTATATCATTAAGGAAACCAGTGTGAAATTTCAGCTTTCTAAGATGAAGGGCTTGGGTTGATAAATGAAATGAATGAATGAATTATTGATTGGTTTTTTTGAAAGAATTAATGAATGAGTGAGAAGACCAGGACTTTTTTTATATCTCGATATCGCGTGAGCCATCCTGCCGAACATGAAAATATCAATCACCCCAGATTACATTACCCATTGGAGAGGGATTAGACTTTCAGCTTAGCAATGAAAGTGCCATTAGAGGTAGTTATAGTTCCCTCCTGCTGTTAGAGTACTCAATGTACGTTTTTCTTCACAAAATTTGCATCGCAGCTCCAAAAGCTAGCCATACACGCACAGATTTGCCCGACGGATCTGTCCGACAGACGTGCCTGGCGGACAGATCCGTGCATGTATGGTGAGAACGGACACGGATTTGCACGCCGGGTGCCTGCCCGCTGCCCGTGGTCAAATCGAGCGGATCGGGCACGGGGCGGGTAGATCCGAGCTCCCAACTGTGCGTGTGTGCGTAGCGACGGATGTACCCGCCAGATTTGATGTCAGTCGCGCACTAACACTCGAAGTATTAATATACATGAGTTTGATCATAGAAATGGCGTTTAGTGAAAATAAAGAATTTTGGACAAGTTTTATAGAGCTTTATAAGTCTATGCCTTGTTTGTGGAAAAAACAATATTTACAAAGATAAGCAATTGTATCTTAATAAATTATTATAAATCGTATTAATTGTATTTTAATAAATTATTATTTCTTTCTTCGAGACAAATAAAACCACCACATATTATTGCTAATTTATGCTTTGAAATAGACATTTTTACAGACGACCGTATTTGCTGGAATTACGATCTGAACTGCTGCCCGTACTCGTGTGTGGCGAATCACGGATCTGCCTGTCGGACAGATCCGTCGGGCAGATCTGTGCGTGTATGGCTAGCTATACAGGAGCTAATTTGGGTCCGCCATATCTGCAGGATCGTTCGACGCACGGCAGTCGGTGGCGACACAAAACAAATGTAAGGACCAACAGACACAAAGGACTTTTTCAAACATTAATTGCCCTCCAAAATTCAACATTTGCAAACTATTAAAAGTGTCTAAAGAGGGGAACTTTTAAAAATTTTAGAGAACCTTACCGTCAATCTTCGGTATTGCATCCTTTACTTTATAGGGTATCTTAGTGCTTACCCACTCATTTTTAAGCAGTGGCCTTAAATCTACTTTAGTTTTTGTAATAAAGAATGATGAGACGAGCAACCCGTCCACCTGACAAACTGGCTCTATCGAATCCTTACAGAAAAATATGTAACGGAAAATTAGGGTTTTATGAACAATCGGTATTGACAAGAAAATGAGTTTTCCCAAACCCTGTTTAAAAAAAAATATGTAACGGAAAATTAGGGTTTTATGAACAATCGGTATTGACAAGAAAATGAGTTTTCTCAAACCCTGTTTCAGAAAAAAAATATGAAACGGTAAATTAGGGTTTTATGAACAATCGGTATTGACAAGAAAATGAGTTTTCTGAGGAGTTTTCTCAAACCTTGTTTCAGAAAAAAAATATGTAACGGAAAATTAAGGTTTTATGAACAATCGGTCATAAAGGTAAGGTTTTATGAACAGGCGGTCTGTGGTCAGCTGTCAAACTGACAAGTCGTAAAATCTCAAGCTCCTGTTTTAAAAATTAATATTTTAAAAATATTTTACAATAATTAGCAAAAATAAGTGCTTTTTGTACATCATTAAGATAAACTTATGGACCTAGAATGATAAATCTTGTAAAAAACAACAACAGTTTGGAAAATCAAGTGACGCGCGGAGGCGGATTTCAAACGTCAACGGCTTAACCCGGGGAGTATTTCTTCTTTTTTACATATTTAATTATAAATTCAATGTTTTACTGGTCTATATAAGTCACTTATTGTTTGGACTTTTATAGTGAACAATTTTTTATAACTCTTTTACACGCACATACTCGATAAACTCGAGATACGTCACTAACCTCATGAACTGGTAGAACCTTTCTCAACTTACTTGACTAATTTGTGGAAGTAAGTTTGATGAATAACATAAACTGCCTCAGACAGCACAAACTTTCACACCTTCATATTTATAACCAAATTAAATATTGTATGATGTAAATATTGTTCTATTTTTGTAGTGTTTAAGTTAACAAAACAGACTAACACAACACAATTTACTTAGTTTTCTTTTTTAACATCAATGAACATTACCCATTAAATGTAATTTGCACAATAGTAGCTTACTAATTGTCTGTTAGTTCCATTGGACACTACACTTTACATAAACTAAATTTAATTCAGTAATTGTTGGATATTCACTTTGTTTCAATGAATTTTGTTCCAAATTAAACAGTTTTTTGCACTGCATAGAAGTTTTTTAATTGTAAAACTTTTACATTACGTTCACATGAAAATTTGCTTGATGATTCTAATGTCTCTTGTCAAAAGGCGATTTTGCGCGGTAATACCGAGCTGTCAATGTCGGCCACAGACAGCGCAGAGTCCATGGACCACAGATACTAATCTTCAACAGTCTCCCCCCTCTCAACTTCTTCAGGGAGTTGAGGAAGTAAGGGGCACAGATTCCGAATCGCACGTCGAACGATGCCCTTTTGTGTGAGAACGTCCGCCACTCGCGCAACGTTATCAGCGCCCGGATATATCTTTGAGATGCGTCCCATACGCCATTTTAGAGGAGGCAAGTTGGGCTCCTTTAAGATCACCATGTCGCCTGGAGACAGTTTTCCTTCATTAACGCGCCACTTTGTTCTTTGTTGTAGTTCACAGAGGTATTCGTTGCGCCAGCGTTCCCAAAATTGTTGTTTCATCTGTTCTAGTCGCTGATATCTATTGAGGTAACTTATTGTGAAGTCCAGGAGCACCGGCGATGGCAATGAGGTGAGCGGCTTGCCGATGAGGAAGTGCCCAGGAGTTAGAGGGAGAAGGTCGGTTGGATCTGAAGAAAGTGGAGTAAGAGGTCTGGAGTTCAATATTGCCTCCACTTGAACCATAAGCGTCGATAATTCTTCAAAAGTGAAGTGATTTTGGGCTAACATACGATTAAGATGATGCTTTGCGGATTTGACACCGGCCTTCCAAAGTCCACCAAAGTGGGGCGTATGTGCCGGGGAAAAAGTAAGTTTTAAACCCTCAGTGGCAGCGAACGAAGTGATCGATTCATTGTTTTCTATTGTTTGCAAAAATTTACGAAGATCGTTATTTGCACCGACAAAATTTCGTCCTTGATCGCAAAGGATCTCAATTGGCTTTCCTCTACGCGAAATAAATCGTTTCAGACAAAGAAAGAAGCAGTCGGTGCTCAGATCAGATGCAAGTTCCAGATGTATTGCCTTTGTCGACAAGCAGACGAATAGACATAAATAAGCTTTTAATATCCTGCAGCCACGTCCGAGCCGATCTCGCATTGGGAACGGTCCTGCGAAGTCGACTCCGGAAATTTCGAAAGGCAGATTGGGAGTTACTCTGGAGGATGGTAAATTGCCCATTATGGGACTTACGGTACCAGCCTTTAAGATTTTGCAGAGCTTGCAATTATTGACGGTGCTCCGTGCAAGCCGTCTGCCCGCAATAGGCCAGTAAGTTTGACGTACGGTGAAAAGCAGCAATTGTGGACCACCATGCATGAGTTTAATATTATGTTCATAAGCGAATAACAGTTTTGTAAATTGATGTGTGGAATCCAATATGATAGGATGTTTTTTGTTAAAGGTTTCCGTTGAATTTTGTATACGTCCACCTACACGTAGCACACCCTGCTCGTCCAAAAAAGGGCGGAGTGAGAGTAGACGAGATTTAGACGGCAAACATTTTTTATTATTTAATAATTTAATATCGGCTTCAAAACATTCTAATTGGTGTAGTTTTATTATTTGAGTTAAGGCAATGTCTATTTCTTCATTTGATAAATTACTAGTACGTTTGGGGTTAGAATTTTTGCAATTGTTAATAAATCTAAAAACATAAGCCATGCTTCTAATCAGTCTTAAATAGTTGGAAAATCTGTCAAAGTTGATGATTTTATTTGTATGAGTTGTCGTAAAACCTTTAGTTGAGGTAAGTGTAGTATTATTTTTTACATTTTTTGGACTACAACTTTTAGCCCTTTTTTCTGGAAGTTCAGTCGGGATCATGTAAAGATCACTTGGCCACTCACTTTCATGTTTCAATAAGAACTGTGGGCCGTGCCACCATAAAGTTGCGCCTTGAATGAGTTTAGGATCTAAACCACGAGATGCAAGGTCTGCTGGATTCTGAGGGCCTGGAACGTATCTCCAAACTCCAGAAGAAGTCTGTTCCTGAATTATGGCTACTCTGTTTCCAACAAAAGGTTTGAGCTCACGAGAATGAGATGATAACCAGCCAAGAACTACTGAAGAGTCGGTCCAATAAAATGTTTTTGGAGTCTCTGGGAGTCGCAGAGCCTTCATAACAGATGAAGCTAATCGAGATGAGAGTAAAGCTCCACAAAGCTCTAATTTTGGTATGGTCTGAGACTTTACTGGAGAAACCTTTGTTTTAGCACAAAGAAGGTTCACTGATATATTTCCCGATTTGTCAATTGATCGTAAATATATACACGAAGCATAGGCTTCTAGAGAAGCATCACAAAATGCATGGAGCTCAATAACCACAGGTTCAGCACTAAGCGTATATCTAGGAATGTGAAGTGACGACAGACTTTCTAGATTGGAAACGAAGTTGAACCATGAATTAGCAATATCAGAAGGAATGGGTTCGTCCCAGTCTAATTTTAAAAGCCAGAGTTTTTGAAGAATAATTTTTGGTATTATGGTACATGCACTGAGTAATCCAAGGGGATCAAAAAGGGTAGCTGAATTTGAGAAAATAGATCGCTTCGTTGCTATTGAAGTATCTTCAATTTTTGTAGGGAATTTCAAGACGTCAGCGACTGGATCCCATTTGAGGCCAAGAGCGCTGGATTGAGAACTTAATTCTAAGTCCGTAGCTACATGAATGTTTGGATGATCTTTGAAAATGGAAGGAACATTA
The DNA here is from genome assembly GCA_036785405.1 of Coenonympha arcania. Lineage (NCBI taxonomy): Eukaryota > Metazoa > Arthropoda > Insecta > Lepidoptera > Nymphalidae > Coenonympha > Coenonympha arcania. Next base: position 10,776,586 of record CM072077.1, on the reverse strand, counting down.
GTACGAAATTTGCGTAATGGAAAACATGCAGATTTGAGTATCTGTGTGACGTTATCAATTATGTAGAGAAGCTCATCTTCAGATTGACTACCCGATAAGAAATCGTCGACATAAAAGTCGTGTTTTATTAATTCAGATATTTTTTCGTCTTTACATTCTTTCGACAGTTGCAGCAAACATCGAGTGCTTAGAAAGGGAGCTGACGCAGTTCCGTAAGTAACCGTGTTTAACTGATAAGTTTTAATAGGAAGGGTGTCATTTTCTCGGTAAGTTGTTTCGTTAAATAATTGTTCACAATAATGTTGATCGTATTCAGGACGAATAGGCGGTACCTCTTCGATCTCCCAAAATTTGGAAAGCTGATGTTGTATATCTTTGGAGAAGTTACAATAAATTTTATTTGATGTGTCGTAATACCTCCCCCCCATGGGGCCTGCAACTATCCAACCGAGTTGAGTTTCTTGTAAGATAGGCTTATGAGGACCTAATTTTAATGTAGAAGAACAAAGTAAATCCCAAAATATGTCGGCTCCTAAGAGCATGTCCACTTCTGAAGACAGATGAAAGGTTGGATCAGCTAACCTGATGTGACTAGGTATATTAAGACTTTTGAAGTCTATGTTTATCTGAGGTAGCTTATCACTGATAAGAGGAATGATGTAACATTTAACAGATGTACAGAAATCATTGTATGTAGATTTAATTGTGATGTCACAATGTTCTGTAATTTTTATCATAGAATTGTTTAGACCAAACACATGATTAATTTGTTTTTTAATTTTTGGTAAACCTAAGGCATTACAAGCTTTTTCTGTGAGGAATGAAGTTTGGCTTCCACTATCTAATATAGTTCTAAGCTGTACTGATTTATTGTTATGTATCACTTGTACTAAGGCAGTTGACAAAAGGGCTTGATTTGGGCATACAGATGACATGCTATGTGTTGTTTGAGATGGGGCACTAGGAACTACTATGTTTGACGTTGGAAGAGATGTAGTGGTTCCTTGATGATGTTGAGATGTCTCAGATGATGTACGTGAAGTAGATGGCATAGATGGTGAAGATGGAGACGATGGCTCTATATAATGAAGAGAAGACTGTTTATGTAGTATTGAATTATGTTTTCTACGGCACACCCTACAGCCCCCTAGTTTACATTGGGGATTCCGGTGCCCACCCCGTAAACAGTTAGTACAGAGTTGCCACTCAAAAACCTTTGCTATTCTATCATCGACAGACCAGGACTTGAATTTAGGGCATTCATACAGTTTATGTTGTTGCTTGCAGGCTTGACAGCAATTATTTTTCTCTAAAGAATTTGAAGCAGGTGAAGAAGCTGCAAACGACTTTGATTTTATGAAGTTGTGACGTTTTTCAGTTTTAATCGGTTTAGCGACGGATATTGTTTCTAAAACAGTTGCTCTGTTCCGCACAAAGTTGAAAAAATCTACTAATTTTATATTGTCTAGAGTGCTCCTGAACTCCTCCCATTTCCTAGAAGTGACTGGATCTAATTTTGTAGAAGCCAAGTATATGATAAGAGTGTCCCATTGATCGGTCGGTTCACCTAATGAATTTAACGCATTTAAATTTTTTGAAATTGAGTCGATGAGGTCTCTCAAGGTTTTTTCGGATTCCTTTTGAATGGGTTCTATAGAAAAGAGACCCTTAATATGCTCGTTAATCAACAATCTTTTATTATCAAACCTTTCACAAAGAAGCGACCAAGCAATCGGGTAATTTGCTGCTGAAACACTCACGGATTGTATCACCGCCTTCGCAGAACCTTCCAAATACGAGTTCAGGTAATAAAACTTATTTATGTCATCAATGGAGTCATTATTTCCAATCAACGAAGAAAACATGTCTTTAAATTCAAGCCATTTCTCCGGACTGCCCGAGAAAGGAGCAATTTTTATCACAGGCAGCTTTAAATGATGATGCCTAGATTGATCGGAGCAACTAACAGAGGCAGATTCATTTTTATTCGAACTCTCAAAAACTTGAATCAAATTCTGTGCCTGCGCTATTAGCTTAAAGAACCTGTTTTCAATTTCCTCTCTTTCTAGCATTTGGGATTCCTCATCCCGATCTAAAGATTCTATTTTGCATTGTATCTCTTCAAAATTGTATGATAAATCTTGAAATTTACTTAAACGCAAGTTCAACTCGTTGCATTGTGTTTTATTTAATTTACAATCTAAGAACGCTGTTAAATACTTCTCAAATAAAGTAATGCGTGTTTTAACACGTCCACGTTGTGCAATTAATTCTTTTAGATCTGACATTTTGTAGGTGCAAACAACGACACAGCTTTGCAAAGAATCAAACTTTGACGGCAAGAAATAAGTAAAACAATGCATCAACCAACCTCGAATCCCGCATAGGTACCTGCGGGCAGTATTTTACCGCTGCACACTCGAGGCTCGGCGCTCACCAGCGTTTAGCCGGGCGGGATCAAAGTCCGAAGTGGTGATTTGAGTGCCGAGTCAACTCACGGAATTCTGGAAAAGTCGGCGAAACTTACGTTAAACTAACTTGTAGTGGTGAAATACGATGTGTTTTGAAGAGACAGGGCGTATTATTACTATGTAGATGTGAGAATCAACGAAATATTTTGTAATTTGATGTGAAAGTTTAACGGTTGACGTAAAAAAGTTTCGAAAAAATATCGACGCAAATAGGCTAAAATGAAGCAAAATTGATGTTGGGATGATGAAAGGATGTGATGATGATAAGGAATGAGCGTTACTTCCCTCGATTCCAGGATTGTTTCACCTCTGAACAGGGATCGCCTTCCAAAAAAGATGTAGGTACGATGTCACGATGTCGGTTTCGAAGTTTATTATACGCGTAGGATCACGTCGGGGTCACCAATTTTGTTGGATATTCACTTTGTTTCAATGAATTTTGTTCCAAATTAAACAGTTTTTTGCACTGCATAGAAGTTTTTTAATTGTAAAACTTTTACATTACGTTCACATGAAAATTTGCTTGATGATTCTAATGTCTCTTGTCAAAAGGCGATTTTGCGCGGTAATACCGAGCTGTCAATGTCGGCCACAGACAGCGCAGAGTCCATGGACCACAGATACTAATCTTCAACAGTAATAAATCTAACCATGTACCCTTACAACTATTTATAGTAAATCAGTAGGCAGGTACTGCTGTGTGTAGGCAATAATATTTGTGCTCCTGTTACCATTCCCACACTGACACTACTTCTTGCACATTTCAGATATTTGAGACATAACACAATGAAGACCCGCAGAGCAGCCGGTGTGGAAATGCAGATGAAACTTCAAAATGCCCTCGAAGAATTGAAGGCTTCGAGGGAGCACTGCACCCAACTAATGCTTGAACATGAACACAGTGAGCTGGAAATTAAACAAACAATCGACAAGAACACCCAGTTGAAGGCAGAGCTTGCTGAGCTGCACTGCACCCACTCCGCAGTCCTTCTTGAAAGAGATCAGCTGCGGGAAGCGGTTTCTTCTTTCAGTCAATGTCTTGAAACATATGAGGAGGCGTTGTCGAAGATATCCCAGCTAGAGAGTGAACTTAACAGTGCTCAAGTGTTGATTTTGGACTTGCAGGCACAGATAGACAATCATGCACTTCAGCAGACGGACTGCCTATATAATGAATTATTCCCGAATGAATATGCGGTGTGTGATTCTGAGTTACTCGATTTACCCTCCACCACCCCTAATGTGAACTTGGATCTGAAGTGTGAAAGCTCAACACTATCGAATCTCCATAGTAAGTTGGTTAAAAATCACCTTAGTCATAAAAAATTTAAGAAATATGTCAAAATAAATAAATTTATTAAAAAATCTTTACAATTGAAAAAGAAAGAAACTGTTTTTAGAAACCAGCGCCGCCGGATGCTCAAAAAATTAAATAAATACCACATTTTGGTCGATGAAAATAAGAAAAAACATGAATTTCATGTAAACAGTCTCAACAAGATAAGAACCACATGGAACATAGTCAACAGGGAAGCAGGAAAAACCAAATCGCGCAACCCGAAGATTGAAATAGTTGCAAATGGTAATAAAATAACATCCGATTTGGAGGTCGCGAATACCTTTGAAAACTATTTTCAAAATGTTCCTGTTTTGTTAACGGATTCTCTAAAGTCATCGCCAACAACAGCTCAAAAACTTTTAAGAGAAAACGTGAAAGAGTGCTCTGCCTTATTTAAATTTGAACATGTCACTGCAGCAGACATTAAAAAAACCTCCCGCCTGATAAAAATTAAAAGAACTGGTGACCTTTGGGGAATGTCTGTGCAAGTAGTTTTTAACATAATTGACTCCATTGCCCCTTATATGGCTGTATTATTTAACCAATGTATCGACCTAGGAATTTTTCCAAATTTAATGAAGCATAGTAAACTTATACCACTATTTAAATCTGGGGATAAACAGGACCTCAATAACTATAGACCTATTTCAATCTTACCAACTCTGAGTAAGATATTTGAAAAAATCATTCTTGACCAACTCCTTAGTCATTTTAATTCTAACAAAATTCTTCACTCCGAACAGTATGGTTTTACTAAGGGTAGGAATACAACTGATGCAGGTGCCAAGCTTTTAAGCCATATCTATGATGCCTGGGAACAGTCTCAGAATGCCATCGGAGTCTTCTGTGACCTGTCCAAGGCTTTTGATTGCGTTGAACATCAGACACTACTATTTAAACTTAGCCATTACGGCATCAAAGACAGAGCTCTTGATTTCGTTGCCTCTTATCTAAGTGATCGAACACAAAAGGTATGCATAAATGACATAAAGTCGCAGGGTTGTTCCCCCATAATGGGTGTGCCACAGGGTTCAATATTGGGACCTTTTCTATTTTTAGTGTACATAAATGATTTGCCGCACCATGTAAACGGTATTTGCGAGATAGTATTGTTTGCTGATGACACTTCTTTGATTTTTAAAACTGATAGAGGTAAAGACAACTTTGACGACGTAAATTATGCTATCGCGCATGTATCGCATTGGTTCACTGTTAACAATTTACTTTTAAACTCAAAAAAGACTAAGTGTATTGAGTTCGCACTACCAAACGTAAAAAACGTAGCTACCAACAAAAAGGTGATTGTGAATGGTGAAACACTGGAAATGGAAAACTCTACAGTATTTCTGGGGGTAACCTTAGACGATAAACTACAATGGGGCGCTCATATTGAGACTCTGGCAGGTAAACTTAGTTCAGCTGCCTATGCTGTGAGAAAAATTAGGCAGTTAACAGACATTGATACAGCCAGGCTTGTCTATTATGCCTATTTCCACAGTGTTATGTCCTATGGTATTCTATTATGGGGCAAAGCTGCTGAGATTCAAACTATATTTGTATTGCAAAAGAGAGCAATTAGATCTATATACAAAATGAAGCCACGCGAATCTCTTCGCCAAAAATTTAAAGAAATAGGTGTTCTTACAGTGGCATCTCAATATATTTATAATTGCTTACTCTTTGTACGTCAAAACATTAATAATTATAAGCAACGTATAGATGTAAGTAACCGTCCAATTAGAAATGGCGGACACAAGTTAGTTGTAGTACCACACCGTTTACGTAAAGTACAGAAGTCCTTTGTGGGGTTGAGTGTACGCTTCTACAATATGATCCCGAAGTCTGTTTTGGACTTACCTTTACACAGGTTTAAAGTCACTGTCAAAAAACATCTAATAAGTCGGGGTTACTATACTATTGAAGAATTCTTTAATGACAAGAATTGTTGGAATGATAGGGATATATTTCCATCTCTTCACGAGATATCTTAAAAATTATGTATTAATTATTGATATTATTTAAGAAATTGTATATAATGACATTTTTTTTTGAAAAGAGCAAGTGCCGAGTTTCTTGCCAGTTCTTCTCGGTGCAAACCTGCTTTCCGAACCTGGCGGTAGAGTTTTGACTTTTCATAAGAGCTTATTAATTGGGCCTATGTGAAAATAAAGATTTTTCATTTTCATTTTCATTTTCATCGGTATTGACAAGAAAATGAGTTTTCTCAAACCCTGTTTCAGAAAAAAAATCCCAAAAAGCATCTAATTTTGTCATACTTTGAAAATTGGCTGTAAAACGGCATAAATTATTTAATTAATTAAAAATTACAACAACCTTGATTGACAGTTTTATTTTTTCGTAATCGTGTAAAGTAATAATTTCCCCAAAATTTAAGTAAATCAGTGTGAACGCGGCTGCTTCTTCCCCCTGTAAACTTCATTCGGCCATAAGCCTTAAGTTATACCCGTTTCAGATGCAATGCAATATCATGGGACGCACTGCACTGCGCTCATCATCCCGAGACTACTGAGACATCAGTCCTTATATCTCATTTTACCCAGTAACCACGTCGATCTACAGTGCTCTTCAAACCGAAACACAGTAATACCTATTATAGTAGTGTTATTATCTCGCTGCAGACTCGGTCATAAACCATTCGAGTGTTTCTCTTTTGTTGTTCTTTGTTGAGTTGTGCATTACTGCAGAACAACAAAAGCGAAACACTTGAATGATTTATGTTCGAGTCTGCAGCGAGATAATAACACTAAGTACTATAGTTACTGGTAATACTGGTTACGGCGGTAGCAGTGTGAGGTATCGGTTAGAGTAACGCTGTCTCGAGTTCAATGTTTTTTTTTATTTTTCCCATCCAAAAAAAAGCTCAACAATGTGTTTCAATTCACCTCAAAATAATGGAGTCAGACAGACGGACGGACGGAGAAAGTATCAAGGTTCGACAAAAGTTCCAACTTTACCATTTTGGTATGAAACCCTAAAACATAGATATATAATATATCAACCATAAACTGTCACGTGTGCTTCAGCGATAAAATAGGTATATAAAAAATTGGTTGTCTGTAAAGTCGGTTTACTGACGATAGTTGAACGTGACAACTCTCGCTTGCACTTCAAGCCTTACATGGAACGCCTCAGAGCGAGGTAACGCCGGTAACGCCGGATGAGTCATGTTTTTTTGTGCGTGCAGCCGGCTCTATCGATTTATAAGACGTTGTCACGTCAAAAATCGATAGAGTGACCAGCGTTGGTCGCGCCATGACGTCACTCAGCCCCGTTGACAAGTTTGAAGTGGAATTTAAACGAGGCGACATTTCTTTATTGCGTCCGTCGCTCGCTATCTGCGTTGGACGTTGGTCCGTTGGCGCTCTAATGACGGCATTTCCGAGATCGCACTGATGGGAATCGATTGTTCTTGGAAGCTTGGAAGTTTGATGAAAATGAAAATGAAAAATCTTTATTTTCACATAGGCCCAATTAATAGGCTCATAAGAAAAGTCAAAACTCTACCGCCAGGTTCGGAAGCAGGTTTGCACCGAGAAGAACTGGCATGAAACTCGGCACTTGCTCTTTTAAAAAAAAATGTCATTATATACAATTTCTTAAATAATATCAAAAATTATTACATAATTTTTAAGATATCTCATGCAGAGGAGATGGAAATATATCCCTAACATTCCAAGAATTCTTGTCATTGACAAATTCTTCAATAGTATAGTAACCCCGATTTATTAGATGTTTTTTGACAGTCACTTTAAACCTGTGTAAAGGTAAGTCCAAAACAGACTTCGGGATCATATTGTAGAAGCGTACACTCAACCCCACAAAGGACTTCTGTACTTTACGTAAACGGTGTGGTACTACAACTAACTTGTGACCGCCATTTCTAATTGGACGGTTACTTACATCTATACGTTGATAAAGGTGGTTGATAGGCCAGATCCTTGGAGTTTGAGGTCTATGCACCGATAAGAAAACTCAGGATATGGGCATTCGAACGATTTACGTAAACCTTTTTCGTACAAGCAGACAGTAGCGTTGCATCTGCCAAAATTCTGTAGGTGGCTGCTGAGCAACTACATGTTGTCCTTACTACTGGTGTCAAAACTAGCATTTTTGGCACCGGTAAACTGGCGTACACTTTTTTCGCAGCGTCTGCCCTGTCCAGGGTATAATAATTTATAATATGTCTAATTGGTACGGGAGCTAGCAACGTTTGAAAAGTAAGAATTTTAGAAGAGCTGATTTTGTGATATGTCGTCCTTCTTGCACTTTCGGTTAGAGTCGGGGCCATCTGGAAGCCGAAAGCCGTTGCGTTCATTAATGCGCATCCTTGGTCTGTCCAGGTGTTGCAGCTTACGCCTCCATAATGTTTATACCAATGTTGTTGGGGCTACTAATTGCCCTTAAAATTATTACAGGCGCACTACCATTTATGATGACGTTTCATATGTTAACTCGTATGTGGTTGACAATTGACTAATACAAAAATGAAACGTCATCATAAATGATAGTGCGCCTGTAGTTATTTTAAGGGCAATTAGTAGCCCCGACAACATTGGTATAAACATTGTGGACGCGTAAGCTGCAAATAGGATGCGCAGTAATAAACGCAACGGCTTCTGCCAGCCAGATAGCCCAGACTCTAACCGAAAGTGCAAGAAAGACAACATATCACAAAACCAGCTCACCTAAAATTCTTTCTCGAAAACGTTGCTAGCTCCTATACCAAATAGTCTATCAACGAAATAATCATATCTAAGTATACTAATAAAGTTATGTTATTGAAAATTAAAATGAAAATCTTTTTTTTCACATAGGCCCAAATAATAGGCTCTTATGAAAACGCAAAACTCTACCGCCAGGTTTGGAAAGCAGGTTTGCACCGAGTCTTGTCAATGGATACCGTAACAAACTGTTCATCTGTTACCACACTGATCATCAACTGTTCATTTGTTACCACACTGTCATGTGCGGATTGGCAGGATGTACCTACGCATAACTTTCAAACACGCAGATGCTGGTTTTCCTTCGCTGTTAAAGCTCACTAAGGGTGTCCGGTGTGCACGCAAAATTGAAATGTTTAGTTTTTCGCAGTTTTTTAACAATCCATTTTCTTTCGTCTAGCTTCTGCACGAAAAAGAACTTTGTTTCAATAATAATTTGGCCGTAGACTTCCAACCTTCAATCAAGTCTTGTCAAGAGAGAGAGAAATTAAATAAAAATAAAAATATATATACGGGTATATATAATCTTTAGTCCCTATTAGGGCTGGCGATGGACGAGAAGCGTCTTGAGTCTTGTCGCGGCACTAAATTTATTGCACCAATTAGTAGGGCCAGCGGAAGGTTTATCTGCGCCTTCGATCACACTCTATTTGGGAGGTAACGGTCGATAATGGTCGAATTTCGGGGAACGCGCCTTTGATATACCCTACTACTTTTTTTCTTATTTTTAGGATTCCGTATAAAATGGGTTATTCCTACCTATCGTCGTACCACTACTTAGTGCTTACAAAGCTAGATTCGTTTCTTCTTTTGGAACGAAGTTCCTTATCGCGCGTTGCGAAAGGCTGAAAAAATTAAGACGAAAAGTTGTAACGACACTTTTTGCTATAGTAAGATATTGTAAGTCGTGCGGCGTACACATGTTTCTCTGTCTGTCTGTCTCTCTCTCTCTCTCTTATAGAAAGCAAGCCAGATATACTTCGTTCCATCCGGGTGTCCCTTGACACTTCTCAAGTTTTTTTAATACGAAACGTTAAGGTTTAGAACGCTCTCTCGAAATCTGTTTCACGTATCCTAAAACCTGAGTACGTTCCATCGATAAGAAACCTCAGGATATAGGCATCCGAAAGATTTACGTAAGTAAACCTTTTTTCTACAAGCAAACAGTAGCGCCATCTCTCAAAATTATATACGTGGCTGCTGAGCGAACTACAGCGTAGCCTTACTGTTGGTGGAAAAACAAGCATTTTTGGCACCGATAAAATGGAATGTCTATTGCGACACCACATGTCGGCGTGCGCGGTGCAGCGACTGTTTGCTACAGGTTTATTTAATTCAATATAGGCTTATACGCTTGACCACTTACATATAAAGTAATAAAATGTAAAAGTAAAAGAAATGGTTCTTTTTGCTTTGTACAGGACGCACTACATTTTAAAACATAACAGTAAAATACAGTAAATAAATAAATTTATGGATTCTATTAAATCATATTGTAGTTTACTGATCCCTTTTGCTACGTACGTCGCACTAGTGTAGGTACAGAACCACCGAGCCCTGCGCATTGCTCTCTCTTGACTGTTAGTTTTCTTTTTATAAGTAGCTATTTTCGGAAGCGGGAATGTAACAAGTTAATTGGGTGGAAATATCCCAACACTAACTGGCCGTATTACCGTATTGCCGCACCGATGTACAGATTAATAAAGGATTCTTGACCTGTCAGTTTGAGAAATGTCAAATGTAGGCTGTTAAAGTTCTGATGATTTTATTACTATTTGTGCTGATTGGCCACTGACTGACTCATTGATCACCTCTCCTGAACAATTTAGTATATTTTTTTCAAGGATGGTATCGTATAGAGGGGAAAAAAGCATTAAGAAAAATAAGGAGAGAGCTGATGATTGAGTATTTCGGAGACGGGTGAAGAGAATAGCCAGGGTATTAAGATAGGTGGGGGGTGCTCGACCAAATGTCATTCGAAACGTCATCCAATTGGCAGTGAGCTGAAAAAAATCAAAATGGCGGATTCAAAATAGCCGGCGTAGGAATTTCGACAGTTTCTCGGAAAGTGTAAAAGATGGAAGAACGGTTTCTTGACAAGAAGTGATCAGGAACCGAAGGTCTGTTCAACGGATAGAAAAAGGACGGAATTAATTTTTCCGTAGAAAATGTTTAACGAAAGTTGAAGAGAAATAGGGGGGAAGAGGTCCGTGGGCCGCATGTGGCCCGCACATTCACGCACCCTACTAGTTGATGTATGCCTGCTGGCTGCTATGCTATAGGTTATGACTTATGATTTTACTAGCTTTTTGCCCGCGTTTACTACAAAGCCTTCCTCAATGATTAGTGGGACTATCTAATAGTGCCAGATTTTTTTTAAAACACTCCAGTAATCAGCATTGATATGCAAAATATTCGGCCCTAGGGCAGAAAGTAGTAGTAGGTCATGAATTACCAAATATTGAAAATACTTAACCAGCCACAGCCAAGGGAATATAATCGCATTCCGCGCCCGCGTTTCTGGCATTAAAGATCTCTTTTCCGTGCAGATGCGATGAAAAGATATTTGTTATAGCAATGTACATAAAACTATAGGTATTTAGGTTTAGATTGCTGTAAATCTGCTTCCTCCAGATTTGTGAATGGACTTTTTCAGGATAAGAAACAGCAGGGGACCATGGGAATATTTTTTTTTTGCCCGTGATACCCCTAAAAGCTCCAGGGGTACCACGGGCAAAATAAATTACCGGTGGCACCCTAGGGGGACTATTGGGGGGACCACAGGCAATAAACGTGAAAATCCGATTAGTGTATTTTCGATATTTAATGTAAACTAATTTGCCGTAGATAAGTGAGAAATTATTTACATTATATTATATGACAAAACAACGTTCGCCGGGTCAACTGGTACTTATATATTCCGTTGGCTTTTATTGGTCAAACGTGTAGAGAAGTCAGGATCGTTACACGGACATGTGGACAGACAAGTAATGGGGAGTAATGACCACTTTTTATATCATAATTAACTTTAAATTGGTTATGTGCAGCGCGCCGTGATATTCATACAAATTAAGTATAATTATCAGCTTTATATTTTGTCTCACAGGCACCCCCGCGCCCTCTGTCGTCTCGGAGTCGACAAAATTCACGAATTTTAATTTGGATACAAAATTTTAAGTGATACTTTTTCTCGATACGGTCAGGTTTGTTGTGGCAGCGAAAACGTTTTGATGGAAGAAAGATGTAATATCTAGCTTTTTTTCAGTTGCAATTTCTATTTGAAATCTTAATTCAAGAAGTATGGGCGATAACTTCAAGAGTTACTATGGTAGTTAAAACTTGAACAATTCAAGGGTGTAGGGCAGCATTGCCAGATTTTTTTTGCCAAGTTAGTCGGGATTTTGGAACTTTTTGAGTGAAAAAAGCGGGATTCTTTTGTCGAAAGCGGTACATCCTACTAGGATGATCCTAGTAAAAAATGTATGTAAACAGAAGTACTAAAGAAGAAGAAACTAAGAGTCTTATTCATCTTCTTAATAAAAAAATAGAAATAAAAAAAGTTTTATTCATTGAAAAGTAGGTATAGCGTTTCAAGTTGAAACTTTCAAACACTGTGGAGTGAGTGTTACAAATTTATTAGTTACCAAGTTATCCCCAAAAAGCGGGACTGAGCCTGTCCCGCGCGGGACATCTAATTTTAGATATCAAATATTTCTGCTTTAAATCGACATTGTGCCCAACTGTACCAAAAGGTTTTTTATTAAAAAAGTGGGGGTAAAAACGTTATCACCATAAACACTATTTCAAGAATAAAATGTAGGCCTAGTTTTGAAAACACCTATTCGCGTCATGCTAAGTCACTAGACCATAGCCTGAAATGCCTTTTCATTCTTCTCTTGAAGCTATGACTATTTAACCATGGACAACACATGGACATAGCGTATTTATACGTACTTTAGCCGTATCTGTAAAAGTTGAAAAGGTCCTAGATATTCCATAAAAATATGTATTTTCATATTTTCCTCAATCCGTAGCCACATTCCTCGTGTGTACACAAACCATCACGCATAAGAACAATGGGAAGTTATTTAAAATGGCTGAAAACAAAACACACCCACGACATCGGGTTGGGTTGGGGACACGTTGAAACTCCGCTTTTTGTGTCTACCTGTGCCTTTAGTACCTTGTCACATTGAATATCGTCCAAACATTCGTAAGTGTCTTATACATTTCGTGTTGTAGATTGAGTTTGGAAAGGTTACAAGTCTTGTCCGGTGTCGATCTCGAAATCCGGTAGCTAAAAGTAATTTGTGAAATTACGTTCTTAGAATTTGGAGGCAATTAAGGCCCTCTGGTCGCCGACCAGTTTCGGATAAGCGTAGGTCGACTTTATTTGTGCTGTTGGGCATAATTAAAGGAATACTGTACCAAAGTGTTTAACGCACAATTTGTTTTATTAAGAAGTCGGTTAAAAATGGGTTTTCGCGATGATTATCGTTAACTGAAACAGATGAGTGGTGATGACCAATTAATTTTATTTTTGTAGTGACACTAGCTGACCCCACAAACGTTGTTTTGCCCTTATCGATATAAAATAGACCTACTCTCAGACATACCGAACATACAGAAAATTTCATAACAATGGGTCGAGCCGTTTCGGAGGAGTTTGTCAACAAAAAAAATTCTTCGCCAAAACTGCCAAAGATTTAATTGGTGCGATACCAATTAAATCTTTGGCACCTATTCGTAAGAGTGAGGAGTACAAAAATAAAATCCGTCTTCGGTCAACCTTGTCCATATAATTTTTGCAATTTCGGACTTGGATTGTGGTCAAATCAAATCAAATCAATCAAATCAAAATCATTTATTTTGCATGAATATGGGTTACATAATTGGTCAGTAAAAACTCAAGTAGGTACGTATAGGATATCGATTTAAGTAGTAGGTACGTATCAATTTTCCTTCACAATTTTCCGTATTTAAGTACATACATAGGACCAGCTCCATGTAACAGCACTCGTCTTTCCCTGGAGTACCTACTTAGTTTTTGTGTAAAAACTCAGGAATAACTCTATTATTTATGTTTTATTCACTCATGAATCCGATAACGATATAAAATGTCAATTCGTATGGCTTACACAATTACACATAGCATATTATCCAAGTTGTGATGAGTCTTTGAGGTTAGGCCATTGCCACATTATGTTATAGGTCGAAATCTTATAAGTATCATGCAATGTAAATGCAAGTCTCTACCACCAAATTCGGAAAGCAGGTTTGCATCAAGAATCACACAACAATCACACATGCTGTTTTTAATATGTCATCATAAACATTTTTTTTTTACTTAGGTACCATAAACAATTTTTTTCTCACATTATCATTTTGCCGGTTGTGAGGCAATAGGGAATTTTCCCTCCAGGCAGGTGTTATGCCTGGGGACCGCTTGTGATCCGAGCGTGTGACTAACCTTAGTGCAGGTTTTTAATAAATAGATGACGTTGGCTGTATATGTATGGAGGAATTCGATTCGTTTGTGCGATGCGAGTTGACTTGAAATTCGTACAAAAACCTGTACTAATCCCTCAGAACAGAGTGGCTTCGATTACAATGCAAAGTTCGGGGGAGAGGGATGTAATGTACTGCTTCTGACATGGGAAGTTCTCTTAACGTCGGCGTGATCGATTTGTCATTTTCCGCTATTAAAAAATGCAATATTTTCTCACTCCAAATGTGTCGTTACCTTTCCCTCATAGTAAAATACTTGCAACTTAGCAAGAATGTGATACTTTTAAACGACTTCAAGATATATGTTTACAATTTACTACATTGCCGTCTGTATACATGCGAGACGAAATAGGCGTGCTAAACAGCAGGGCAGCGGCTATAATAAGGCGTATTTCCATTGCTGCGAACGACTCACACGGTTCGAATAGACCGCATTTCAGATTCGTGTATGGGGGAAATTTTCTTACACTGCGAGGTAAAGTTTGTCTTTCATTCGTTTTACGTTACTGACTTTATGATAAATTGGTCCATATGTAACTACTACAAATTTAGTATTTTACCTATGGGGAATATTCTTTTTCAAATTGTAAGTTGTTCCTTCACTATGTTTTATAAAACAGATTGTACTATTCAATACTAAAAGGATAAGAACAAATGAGGTCTATGCCGCAGTATATAGATATTTAAATCCCCGACGACGCGCCCTACTCTGTCAAACTTCATACGAGTCGAATGAAAAGCGATTTTGACAGAATGGGTCGCGTCTTCGTGGATTGGAATAGCTATACCTACGTCTGCATTTGTAAATCTTGTGAATCGTAATAACTTCGCTCGCGTGACCCCTTTTACCCACTTAAAGGAACTTACCAAAAATACTTGCTTAGCGTACGTTTACGTTATAGTAACAGCTATCTGAATGCTAAATTTCAGCCCGATCCATCGAATAATTCCTGCTAGGCGCTAATAGATTAGTCAGTTAATCAGCCACCTTGATCCTTTCAATATAATACGTTACGAATATTCGTGTGCAGCGATACTCATGCGCCGCAATGGAATATCGCCTTAATAGACTTGATGAGTAAACAGCAGGGCATCACGTCTTTTATAGACGCCTGTAGTAAAACTTTCCGAAGAGGTTTCACTTTTTGCGTCGACATGACGCTATACGGGAGTGGTCATGGGAAAGTTTAATTGCCGCCAAAAATGGTATATAATATATACCTTGTTGTGGAAGGAAAATTCAACAACGCTCATTAGCGCGAATACATAAAAAAGAAGAAGAAATGTTATAGCAGCAGCCGTAGCCATGCGACTTATCGATTCTATTTCTACGATGAGGTTTGGTACTCTTGACGCTTGTGGAACGAAATTCGAAATATGTAAGAGAATCACATATTCAGTTGTCATCGATAAATATCATGTAACCCTCAATGTTTTTGGGGTTCCGTACCCCAAAAGTTAATAAAAACCTGTCAAGTGCGAGTCGGACTCGCGCACTGAGGGTTCCGTACTACAACCGGAGGAATAAAACCATAAAAACCACTTTTCTTATCGAACCGCAAAACTAACTTTGTTTTTAGAGGTTTAATGTAAATATCAAAAAACTACTTATTAGATCTCGTTCAAACCAATTTTCGGTGGAAGTTTGCATGGTAATGTACATCATGTATTTTTTTTTAGTTTTATCATACTCTTATTTTAGAAGTTACGGGGGGGGGACACACATTTTACCACTTTGGAAGTGTCTCTCGCGCAAGCTATTCATTTTAGAAAAAAATGATATTAGAAACCTTAGTATCATTTTTGAAGACCTATCCATAGATACCCCACACATATGGGTTTGATGAAAAAAAATTTTTTGAGTTTCAGTTCTAAGTATGGGGCACCCCCAAAATTCATTACTTTTTTTTTAATTTTGTGTGAAAACCTTAATGCGGTTCACAGAATTCATCTACTTACCAAGTTTCAACAGTATAGCTCTTATAGTTTCGGAAAAAAGTGGCTGTGACATACGGACGGACAGACGGACAGACGGACAGACGGACAGACGGACAGACAGACATGACGAATCTATAAGGGTTCCGTTTTTTGCCATTCGGCTACGGAACCCTAAAAACGGGACCCTATTACTAAGACTTCGCTGTCCGTCCATCCGTCCGTTTGACAGCAGGCTGTATCTACCACTACATGATGTATTTGTGTTGCCGCTATAAATACAAATACTAAAAATAGAATAAAATAAATATTTAAGGGGGCTCTCATACAACAAACATTATTTTTTTGCTTGTTTTTGCTCGATATTGATAACGGTAATAGGTAGACACTTAAAATTTTAACAGCGTATTTAATTATATACCTATTTACTATAGAAATAAATCGTTAAATAAAAATAAAAATTAAGGGGGGGCTCCCATACAACAAACGGGATTTTTTCGCTCGTTTTGCCGTTTTAATTTGGCGCCCATGTTTAGTTTACACGAATGGGTGTTGATAGTAGGTACGGAATCCTCAGTGTGCGAGCCCGACTCGCACTTAACCAATTTTTATTTTACTAGGTACTACAATATGCAGACGAAGTCACAAAATACTAAATAGTACCTAAGTATCAAGTACCTATATCACAAACACATCTCAAAATAAGTTATCAAGGGATATGTTTTATTTGCGCAAACCAATTAACTCGCAACCGCCCCCTTTATTATTGCAGCGATTAATCCACTCGTCCGAGTTTTTAATATCGATACCGATCTCGAATCAATTATATTTATTTGCTTGCGAGTATGGGCTCAAAGTTTTAATCGAATACGATTGCGAATGATATGATGGAATGGCGCAAAAAATCGTTTAAATATTATTGTACATTGACTAAATCAAAAGGTAGACTGTATTCAGCCCCTAGATTGTGTAAGAAAAACGTATTCATCGTTATCGTAAACGTTTACAAATTCTGCACGCTGATTCGTTCCCTGATTTACGTCAGCCAATCGGGGGGCAAGAATTTACTAACGGTTATTGATGATTACGATAACGATAAATACGTGTCAACTGAAGTGCGGTATGATGACGGTGACGTAAGGAAAAGTGCGTAAGACGAGGCGTGCGAAGATGTATCTACCTGTCACATTGGGTCAACTTAATTGCCGCTCACTACATTGTACCTACAGTCTACAAATTTTTTTTTAATGACTATAATACACATACTTTAGTATTTTGTACGAATTTCAATTTGATATTATCTTTACCCGTTCCGTAGAAAAAGGGAGATGATGATAGATGACTCTCCGTGATCTTTTACAAACCTAAAATAGTATAATACTTAGTAAACCATAGATTCATAATATAAATAAGATCGTCGCTCATATTCCGACTAGATAGAGCCCAACCTCCGTGACTGCGCCAACTTTTTCTTGTAGTGCGAGTGTGGCGGTTTGAAAGTATAGTGCGCGAATGCTAGTGTGTGTGAAAAATTGTGTAGCAACGGCTTGGGTATGCGAACTTCGACATGGTGTGGTCACATCTAGCGGAATATTATGGCATTGACAATGGCATATTCCGCAAAGTATTTATTACCGCACTTTTGAAACCGCGTGCGGCCTTTTGGACCTCTATGATTTAAACATATAGGTACCAATATCCTGACTAGTAGATACATGATACATGATACTGTACATGATACTGCAATGCTGGCTATTTCAATGTATCAGTAATTACAACGTTCGTCTAACCAACGTCTTTTTGTTTCTCCAGTATTTGACGTAAAGCATCTTGAAAATCACACCGAAAATTACTAGACCAGAAAAGAAGGCTGAGACAGTGTAGTAGGTACAGCGGTACGGGCTAAACTAGTGTCTCAATAATCCGTCAATTATCACACTATCTGTGCGTTGATCTCAAACGGTCGTAAGCCATATAGGCGTGGTGCAATCAGCCCCAGACGCCGCTTAATAATTGCCGCGCCAAATGACGCCGCGCTGTGTGCACCCACGACACGACCACTGCCTATACCATTCATTTGTCAGATCGGATATTGAGACTTCATTGCAAAAATTATAATGTCTGGTTGTACGTCTTTTTTGTTATTTCAGTACATTTTTACGCAATGCAAGCTTAAAATCGCAGCGTAAATTACCAGAACAGAGAAGGAGACTGAAACAGTGTTATAGATACAGCGGTACGGGCTAAACTAGTGTCTCAATAATCCGTCAGTTATCACACTATCTGTGCGTTGATCTCAAATGGTCGTAAGCCATATAGGCGTGGTGCAATCAGCCCCAGACGCCGAGGAATAATTGCCGCGCCAAATGACGCCGCGCTGTGTGCACCCACGACACGACCACTGCCAATACCATTCATTTGTCAGATCGGATATTGAGACTTCATTGCGAAATTGTAATGTGTCTGGTTCTCTGGTTGTATGTCTTTTTTTATTCCAGTATTTGACGTAAAGCATCTTGAATATCATACCCAAAATTACTAAGCTGAAGATTGATGAAACAAAAATGTTTCATATCCACAAAACAATTAGTCTCAGAAACATAAATCTAATCGAAATATTTACTTAATTAAGTACTTTCGAATATGTAATTTTATTATAGTCGTAATTTTATTAAGTTTCTTGGAAAGGGACGCCCAAAGTTCTTTTTTTCTCAAACACAAGTTAGTCTTAGTAGGTTTTTGACTGCAATTTCACTTCATGGTAAGTGATGATGCAACCGAAGATGTTGTCGTACTAATTTGGAAGGGGTAAGTAAACCCCTAACGTAAACCTCTTACGGTTAAAGGTTAGATGTTTCTTATTTTGTTTCGTAGAAAAAATACGAATTTTTGCTGTTACGAATTTGGTCAGATATTTTTATTTAAGTAGGTACCTACAAGCTTTTAATCCGTCTCAACGTTCCTGATGTTTGTTTGTTTGTTTGTAATCAAATCTTGCAAGTTAAAGATCCACTTCCCGGCTACCGATTGAAATGAAATTTTGCATGCATTTGTGAATCTCGTGACAATGCAAAATTATTAAGGCATGCAGCTGAGATGTTGGAACCGGGTGGACATAGGTAGGGCCCATTGGAGCTCGGTAGTTAAACTACACAAATTCATCGAATTTGGGCTCGCTAGATTCTCGAAGAATGCTTTGGTGCTAGATGGTATAGTAGTGTTATTATCTCGCTGCAGACTCGGTCATAAATCATCCGAGTGTTTCGCTTTTGTATTTCACTGCTGAGCTTCACTGCTGCTTTTGTATTTTAGTGAACAACAAAAGCGAAACACTCGAATGATTTATGGCCGAGTCTGCAGCGAGATAGTAACATTACTATAACCAGGGTCAGTTGATGACTAGAATACAGATAAAACTTATAAACGTTTGTGTAAAGAATACATTTTAATGTGTAGGTAGGTACTTGCTTTAAGCTCGCAACTATACACCAATCGACTGTTTCCATATTATGTCACCGTAAAAATATAATTAAAGACTAAAGTCAGGTAAATACGGGTGAAAACATTATATCGTCCATGCAAATTGCCATCCTACCAGTTTATTGGTTTGCATTGGCCGGGGGCGGTGCGGGCAGCTAAGACAAAATATGAAAGATTATCTTTCGGAGGCAGAACGCGGCCTGATGGTTTAATTAGCCTACAGGCACTTAGCAGATTGCATTCTTAATGTCAGGGTTGCCGATCGATTGTAATCAATAACTGTTGAAACCAGATGGTATAGTTTATTATCGGTGCCCATACGTTTTCTTCAGGAGATCTGCTAAGCAAAAACTCGACATTTTAACTATTTAAGGGATTTATTGAATTTATTTTTGTCTTTCTCACGCTCCCGGATACGTTGGTAGGTGCAACATGCAGCGTCGCGGAAGAATATAACAGAAAAACGACCTTTTACCTAATTTACTCAAAAACTAAGCCAGTTATCAAAAATCGGTTTCTAAGCGTTTTTGGATTTTGTTATTACCGACACATTAAAACAAAAATTACAATTACATCCATTGTAGTTTCCGATAAAGAACAGGAAAACTGAGATTTTGGAGCAACTTTTGGGAGAATTTCTATCAAGAAAATTTTTATCCAATCGTGTTTCTGCTTCTAAGCGATTTTAGATTAAAGACTCAAAATACATGACATTTAAATTCCTCCCATAGATTGAATTTTCTAGCTAGTTACATA
Organism: Coenonympha arcania; assembly: GCA_036785405.1. Taxonomy (NCBI): domain Eukaryota; kingdom Metazoa; phylum Arthropoda; class Insecta; order Lepidoptera; family Nymphalidae; genus Coenonympha; species Coenonympha arcania. Next base: position 10,756,355 of record CM072077.1, on the reverse strand, counting down.
ATTAGCTAGAAACATGAAAATTCGTGTCATTGCCATTTTGTCAACTTCCCGATTTTTGAGCTTTAATCATGATCTCGTAGCATTTAGCTCTCTCTACCACCCTTTGGGTGACTCTATATTACTAAGCCTGAAGTAATTTAGTTTCATTTTAAATAATAAAATTATAATAAATCCTATAACTATGCACCTAACTTTTGCTTTGAACGAAATTTTGTTTCGGCAAGAGTTCAGCCAAGTGGCAACCCTAGGTCGGGATGGGTTAGTTAGTGCTAAGAGGCCATGAAAATTGTTTTACGCCTTTCCAGTGTCGACTTACGAGGACCTCTTCATCGCGCAGGCGTCTCAATTGAAACCTGACCATAACTACCTAAAGGTACTACTATCTACCTCCATATAGGTAGGCTATTCGTGAAAATGTACTTGTTTTTTTTATAAATAATAATAAATATATACGGGACATTTTTAGACATCGCAATGTTGCCCCAAAGTAAGCGATAGCTTGTGTTATGGGTGCTAGATGACTAATAAATATACATACATACTAATATACATGAATATAATATATTGGAAAACACCCAGACACTGGAAAACATTCATGCTCATCACACAAACATTTACCAGTAGTGGGAATCGAACCCACGACCTCTGGCGCAGACGGCAGGTTCGCTACTACGCCATTCGGCCGTCAAGTAACTTGAGTGTGTTTACACACTTCAAGTAACTTAAGAGTGATCTCTGATCTCACCTCATGGTAAGTGACAATGCAGCACTTATCTTACTAACTTGGAAGCTTCGGCCGTGGATAGGTAACAAAAACCAGGTAAAAGTTATTATCTCTTCCTAGCTAGAGCCTAGAACGATTAATAACATCATTCATGTACCTACCTATTAATATGATGTGTGTAAAACTGGTAGAATTAAAAGAAAACATTTTTTGTAGGTATGCCATCTGTTTGATATTTGAGTTTACCTGATTTATATGCCAATATTTACGTAACGAAACCAAAACGAAACCAATGTGTTCATTATGTATGAACGAAACGATATATTATCGCATCACAACGTAGTGCCGAAACGTTACAAAAATTCTAGCGACCGAAGGTCAACGACGCACCACAGACTTTGTCTTAAGACATTTTCCTCAGACTATTTCATTGGGTTCCTCTACTATATCTACCCTATGCAGCTGTTGTTGTCTGTACCATAAAATTACATTTTGGCACTAACATAGTTGGTAGGTACTATAAAGTGGACTAGATTAATCACAGAATGGGTAGTAAGGGACGGCTCAAAACGCAATAAAGGGAGACAAAGAATGCGCTGGGCAGATGACATCAGGAGGACTGCTGGACCATTATGGTGGAGGATCGCGCAGGACAGGCAACTATGGAAGTACCTGGAGGAGGCCTATGCCTCCGAAAACGCGCTGACCACTACGGCATCCAAAGTACAAGATTATTATAATTTGATGTAAACTGTTTGTATCTTAGTTTAATTATGGTATGTCAGCAATAAAGGCTATTTTATTTTATTTTATTTATTTTTAGTAGGTACGAGAACCGAAATGAATATAAATTTTTGGTACGATCATTTTGATCTTTTGTATTTAATTTCTTTTTACAATCCATAAGTAACCACCTCCTCGTCACGCATTTGGTCCATTACTGGTCCATTACTAAGTGACCGTTTGGTAATGAATGGAGTTTTATAACTTCTAAACTCTGACCTGAACTGTAGTGGAAGGGATTCGCTGCAGCTGGTTACTGCTCAATTCAATTCAATTCAATTTATTAACGATATACCATCCTAGTGCGATATTCGGTTGACGACCGATTATTAGTCAAAGTATGAATTAGCCTTAACTCTCTCACTTTCGTATCAAACTAACTTTGAATTATTAAAAAACTCGGGTGACTTAATTACTTACTAAAATTATAACCTAAGTTATAGTTTTAAGTCGACTATAGTAGTGTTATTATCTCGCTGCAGACTCGGCCATAAGTCATTCGAGTGTTTCGCTTTTGTTGTTCACTAAAATACAAAAGCAGCAGTGAAGCTCAGCAGTGCAATACAAAAGCGAAACACTCGGATAATTTATGACCGAGTCTGCAGCGAGATAATAACACTACTATAATCAAAAAGATCGTATTGACCTTTCATAAGTGTATGTAAGTTAAGGGTTATGTCAAATAACGATATTTTTTCTTAATGTCCCACAACGAAATATCGTTTAATGATTTTGTCGTCCGCATGAACAGGCCCTTAACCGCTAAAGGGTCATTTCTGTGCGTATTCGATCAGATAACGGTCCGAATGTTAAATTAGTTCAGTAGGCACTCCGCTAATGATCCCGCAGTTTTCGCGGCGATTAAGTACCGTTAATTATAACTAATTACCGCCAATCAGAGGCTGCTATTTGTTTTTGTGTATAACTCCGTAATTATGGGTGTGGCACTTTTTACAAGCTCGGTTTCAATTAATTCTAAAATTAAAAATTCTTTATTTTACACCGGCCTTGCGGAAAATCGTAAGACATTTCTTGTTAATAATACTATACCTACTATGGTTTGTATAGTATAACACCTACATGTTGACTTTGCTAAGGTTCTGAGGGTTTCAAATTTCAATGCGCTTTGCACTGAGAAGAACTCATAACAAACTCAGTCGGGGGAAAATTTTCTTTGGTTATTACCATCTTGGAAAGTCATTGAAATTAAATTTGCGCTAGTATAATTTCATTATCACTCCCAAAGACTTATATATTGTTATTTGAGTAAAAAAAAATGCACAACCTTTAAGAAGTTTTCACTGCGAGGTATCGGCAACGGTAACAGTTCAATAGTTTTTTTCCCATAATAAAAAATTACTTCAAAAATATAATTATAGGACTGTTTCAAAAGCTTCCGTTTAACTTAAGCTGTGAACTTATTGAGGCCTTTAATATTCTTCTAATATTTCGTGCAGAAGTTTGTTCCAAAATTTTACTAGGTATCGTTTGATCCAAATTGAACACTTTCATCATTTGTACGTGGCAATTAAGTTGACCAAAAATGGCTGCCGTCTGCACTGGAATATCTCGTCGCGTCTCCCCTTCCCCTTGCGGGCCTAATACCGCATTTCAGTTGACACCCGAATATAGTATGCTTTACGCAGGGTTCAACTTATACGCCGTCTTTACATAACGTGTGTCTGCTTAAAGTCTGTTATGTTATGAAAGCCATCCAAACAAGGAGTAGGGATATACCTAAACCTAGGCTCCCTTTAATACCTATTACCTAGCTAGTAGATACGTATTTACCTAATAAAGTGATTTCTAGCCAACTATCAAGTAATTAGCTATAATAAGTCTAAAAGCGCGGGTATTTGATGCAATTAATTAAATTTTATATTCGCGAAATGTTGCAACAAACATACAGTTTAATTGCAAATATTTGCGCTAATGACTTTAAGACATTCTTTGTATGTGTTACAGCCGAAGTTGATACGGTCTGCAAAGTTAACAACGCCCAGACACCGAATTCCTTTATCATACTACATTGGCACATACTTAGCTCTAAGTTTAGAATTTGAAAACTATAGGTACATATTTATACTAACAATGAAAGACGTAAGCTCTCAATAAGTATGGTCTGTAGACAAAATCTAAATCTTAAAAACAAAAAATATTCTCTCGTCTTATTGGCTCGCTTTTACATTTAATTATGCTAAGTTGGCTCTTGCTTTACCTTTAAAATATACTCCTACATAATAAAAATATGTATCATTTTGCTAACATTTAGTTTTCTGTAGCAAAGAAATAGCAACTAGGATGTATCTGAATCACAGACTTCTCTTTTTATAAATGTACGACGTGAGTCAATATACTATAACTTCCCTGTAAAAAAATTACTTTAATTATGCTTATTTCCCAAATAAATTAATGTAAGGGAATAAACTTAAATATCGGTTATTCTAACAGGCAGAAAAGTAAGTGGCCTACACGTTCATATTTACCTTTTACGATTATCATTGCAATTATGCTGCGGACCAAGTCTGCAAATTGCACATAGTCGGCAATGCCCGGACAAACATATTCAGGGCATAATGGGCATTTAAATAATATTACCTATTATTTTATAAATGCTTATCGACTCTTAGTTTAAAACACTGACGGACCCACAGTTCTTGCCGTAAATGTCCCATGCCCATCCATCCATCCTTTTTGACGTGACAACGTCTTATAATTCGATAGAGCCGGTTGCACGCACGAAAAAAAATTGGTTGCCTGTAAAGTGGGTTTACTGACGATAGTTGAACGTGACAACGTCTTCTTTGTCACTCGTTCCGCGCTCGCGAGGTAACGCCGGTAACGCCGCATGAGCGAGGTAACGCCGGATGAGTCATGTTTTTTCGTGCGTGCAACCGGCTCTGTCGATTTATAAGACGTTGTCACGTCAAAAACATGACTCATCCGGCGTTACCTCGCTCATGCGGCGTTACCTCGCTCATGCGGCGTTACCTCGCTCTGAGGCGTTCCATGTAAGGCTTGAAGTGCAAGCGAGAGCGCGGAACGAGCGACAAAGAAGACGTTGTCACGTTCAACTATCGTCAGTAAACCGACTTTACAGGCAACCAATTTTTTTAAGATTGCTATGCATAAAAAATGTATGAAAATGCGTGGATGTCATGTGAAATGCGTTTCATTTTTAAATTTTTAGCATATCGCAAAACGCCATATAGGATATGACTATTAGAGGCGCTATGTTCAATGTTCATAGAGCTGAAATAATGATGTTGGTAAAAGAAAGCATCAGATATTACGCAGATTACCGAAAGATTATCCATCTGCGGAACCCTAAAAACGGAAGAACCCGGAGGTCGCGCGCAACCGGCCGAATCCACATTATTTCAGTCATTACGAATAAACTGACCAATTACAATAAATTGTTGGCGTGCCCACCGCAATAAAACCGCCATTTTGGTAAATAAATAAATACATACACGAGTAAGTGCCTAATTAATGGCTGCCGAAGTTACGGTGACACTTCGTAGCATACAAATATGTGATTTATACGAATTACAACAAACTAGCCCTCGTCTGCGGCTTTTTTCGTGTTCTGGGATGAAAAGTAGTATATAATACAGAATTATGTATTTACATAATTATAAGTTAAAACGTTTTGCCCCTGGTTTTACCATTTCCACTCCTGTCCCATTTATATCAAGGCTTTCCCATCTCCGACCTGCCCCGTTTATTTCAAGGCTTTCCTATTTCCACTCCTGCCTCATCTATACCAAGGTTTTTAAGGAAGTTTTAAAGAAGAAGAAGCTCCTACATTTAGATGTAGATTACTATTTCAAATTTCTCTTTTTTCAACGAACGATGAGACTATAGTAGTGTTATTATCTCGCTGCAGACTCGGTCATAAATCGTTCGAGTGTTTCGCTTTTGTTGTTCTGCAGTAATGCACAACTCAACAAAGAACAACAAAAGCGAAACACTCGAATGACTTATGACCGAGTCTGCAGCGAGATAATAACACTACTATAGCAAAAAGTTCACATGATGTAAAGTGATACGCCTGCCCAAGTAAGATGCATCATGCATTTCGTCCCACAACAGTTGTTTCTTAATTTCTTCTCCATACAAACGTAATACGCCTATTAATTCAGTAAAATTTTAAATTATACTTCGCCGTGAAGCAGTAACACGGTTGGATAAATTTTTCTGGATAGAAAGTTCTCCAAAAGTTGCTCCAAAATCTCCATTTTTGTAATTTTCATCGGAAGCTACAATGGATGTAATTGTAATTTTTGTTTAAATGTGTCGGTAACCTGAACTCGGCGGTAGAGTTTTGACTTTTCAGAGCCTATTATTATTGAGGCCTATGTGAAATATAAAGATTTTAATTTTCATTTTCAGTCAAATTCTCCAATACTTCTTTGTACTCATAATAATTTTCATAAGAGCCTGATTTAGGTATATGTGAAAAATAAAGTTTTTCATTTTAATTTTCAGTCAAATTCTCCAATACTTCTTTGTAATCATAATTAGTGGGTGGGCAAATGGATAATCGCGAGGCGAGTGTGTTAAATTGGAAAGCTGCGAGAGACGGCGAGTTGGCTCGCCTACTGTGTAAAGGGCCTTATACGTGTGGAAATACCTCCAATTACTAGTAAGTAGTAGGCTCAGACTGCACTGACGATATGCGCTTTGTTGTTGATAGGATATACAGTATATCCAATACATATAATAACTTCATGTGTAACTGTAAACGTTCCTGTCAAATAATAGACATTTACCTACCCTGGACAGAGTGGACGGCGCGAAAAAATGTCGCCAATTTATCGGTGCCAAAAATGCTTGTTTTGCCACCAACAGTAAGGCCACGCTGTATTTCGCTCTGCGGCCACCTATAGAATTTTGCCAGATGGCGCTACTGTTTTGCTTCTATGAAAAAGGTTTACCTATGTAAATCGTTGCCCCGATGCCCATATCCCGAGTTTTCTTATCAGTGTGTCAAACACAATAAATGTTGAGTTAGACAGTGTTAGGTTTTTAAATCCATATCAACTTGAACACATTTATAGTATTTTTTTAACCTACCTTACGATTTAGCCGGTTGTTTGCTGCCGGGAAATTTGCCTCCAGGCAGATGTTATACCTGGGGACCGTTTGTGATCCAATCCAAGCGTGTGACGTCAGAAGTTGTATTTATGGAAGGCTCGTCGAATGCTTCGTCAGCGTGTGCTAGGGGACTGGTTACGCCATCTATCGTCAGCTATCGAAAACTGCTACACCATAGACCATGGAGCAGCGTACTGGTAGATACAAGTCTTAGCCGCTGAAGCCTCCAACCAAACCAACCAACATATAGAATTTATAAAATACCAAACTGATGAATCTGGTGAACCACAGAACTAAATATTTTGTTACTTCGGTGTCGGGGCAAAACATACGTACAGAAAAGTTTTTGAAAAATTTGTCCGATTATAATCGGTTTTGTGAGGTGTCATTCAATTTCATATTGAGAGCAAAATTTTTAAGTAAAGGAATTCCGCAATGAAATAAATGCAATCTAGAAATCTATAAAGGTCCTTGCCGGATACCAAACCTTGAATGGAAAGCAAACAAGAGTTAAGCGACTTTTTGTCTTGAAGAGAAGACAAAAATGTCGTCATTGTGGTCAATACTAGTTCTCACTTGTGATTTCCATGTAAGTGTGTTCGGGTAGTGTCAACTGTCGATTATGCCAATTGCCTTCACGTGTAAAACTGGTCGAGTCCTCTCAGAGGCGAGTGGTAATTGATGGCGATTTTAATAATGGACATTATATTATTATGTATGGAGAGACACAAAAAATATTTTTGTATGTTTTCTCTTTATGATGTAGATGTATTTTTTTTTTGGAGATGATTTTTTTTCCTATTTCTCATATTATTATTACCTCTTGATATTTAATGTATTTTTGTTAGGTATCTACTCGCCCAAATTTGGCTTTAAGCTACTAGTAAACTTGAGTTTGGGCTACTAGACTAGCCCAAACTTTTGGACGTAGAAAGGTGTTTTTTTCACAGGTTTGCCTGCCTTTATTGCGTAAGGTTATCTCTTGTTTAAATTTAAAAAATCCTAGAAGTACTTTAATATGAAAATTTGCATTAGCACTAAAATTCAAGCAATTTGTCGTTTCGACGTAAGATGCTTGATTTAGCATATATCGTGATAGACAGAAGGTTAGGTACTAAAAAGATAATAATTCGTCGTTTCGATGTAGGTATATATTGTTAGCTTTATTTGTGTCAGCCGAAAGATTAGCTGTTTAGAGCTATACCCATTGATCATTACTAAGGATAGGCCTGTTCGAACATTTTGCCAAAGCCTTTTTCATACAAGGAAATTTAGCGCCAACTATCAAACATCCTGCGAAATACTTGTTTTTTTTTATGTAATATTTCTTGATGTTACTTACCGATGATACGTTATCCCATGCTTCTTTTTAAATTTCTTGGTGTAATTTTTGCAGTCTTTTATCGCACAATTAGGCATTTTTATCTTTTAGAGTTAAATTTTCCACTATTCTCTCGCTACTAAGCGTACTTACTAAAATGGCGGGAACCGTCTCCATGGAAACGTGCGTGCGGAGCGTCGTGAGCTGAGGCGGGGACCGCGGCATAGACAATAGTGCGCGTACAATGGGGACATTTCCCCATTGAACTGGCGACATTTTTTCGCGCGGTTCGCCCTGTCTCTATATAGAGGTCAATGGCTATACCACATATTATTTTCATTCGTTTATTTTCTCTATGACCCTCCCTTTGTCCCTCGCTATTGTTAGGTTAGGTTAGGTTAGGTTAGGTTAGGTTAGGTTTGTATCTGTTTCATGTGTCAAAGAAAGGAACGAATGGAAATCGAAAAGATTGCCTCTTTTTTTAAGTGTGACGTAATTATAATCCATCTGCTACTCAATATGAGTTGATATCAAATTACTATGATTTGTCAATAACTAGAGCTTGCGGTTAGAGGTCACAGTTTAGCAAACATACAGTTCAGGAACGCGTCTATACGCCATAGTACAACATTGTACGTCATGGTACAAGTATCTGGATTGACAATGGATAATGTTATAGTGCTGTGATTTGGATACTCTCGTCATCGTCATTTATCTGCAGACACCTGGACGTCCTCAGCTGGAATGACCTGCAAACAAAATAAAGTCAGCGCCTTTTTTGAAGTCCTGTCCACTTAATGAAGTGTCTAACAACATTATAATCCGGTCATTGGGGAAGGGTGTAATACAAAATAGTAAAAGCAAAATCAAGGAATTGCATTGATGTTGCAGCTACATTATTATCTATTGTTTACACTCTATAATTACATTAATTTAATTACATTATTACATTGGTTGCCTGGAAGAACTCACTATGTAACGTCGGCCGTCAAGTGGTATGCCAAAGTTTAATTTTATAATTGAGTAAGTATAGGAATTTTCTTTACTTTTGTTATGTGATGTACCTACATACAATAAAGAGCACCACATAAGATCTATCTATCAACACCACTCGATAGCTAAAGGATCAAACTGCAAATGCTACAGCTCGCATATTATAGTATTCACCCAAACATACAGGACACTCTCCTCTGAAGTTTTTTTTTAATTTTTTGTCGAGAATACTTAACAGAACATAGTCCCTGCGAATTTAAAGCTTACTTCTTACCTTCTCCCGTCTGCATTGTTCCTATTTAAGAACTGTATAATTTTTAATCTGTGGTCAATAGGTGAAGTCAGTGATTAAATATAATTTGTTGCGACTACGTATAGTTAGGTAAGTGATCTGTGGTTTTGTGGCCCTGAAGAGGTCAAGGAATCATAACTTTTTAAATCCATTTTAGAAAGAAAGAAAAAACGGTTATTCGGTGAAAAAAAAACTTTCGTAATTATTATTTATTATTCAAACGTATTATTGCTCAAATAATAGGTAAATAATAAATAATAGTTATATTAAAAGCTTGTTTCGAAAAAATATTTTTTAATGATAACTAATTGTTTGCAGTAAATGGATGTAAAACGAAACCATACATCGATTCATTTCTCCGTAATCGATGCTGTAAAATGATGAATTCAGTAAAATTTTATTTATATTGAAGGTTATTGAACATCTCTAGCCAATAAGAAGAGCGCTCTCTAAATTCCTATTAGTAAGTAAATTGAAGCCTTTTTATTACTTATTCGTAAAATGTCCTAATAAGTTTAAGTACCTTAACTTCCGAATTTAATAAATTATTCTAAAAGCACGTACTAGCCACTAGGTAGGTTCATAATTATGTACAATAAATCTAGATTAGCATAAAAATTTCGCTAAATAATTAATTTATTTGAACAAAATCCGTAAAGGCATAAATTCGATTTCTTTATTAGTTAAAAACCGGTTGTCTTGGAACTTTAATTGAATAAAATCGAAACCTTGACGATGTGTTACAGACATAAATAATGGTGTTCATTAATTTATTATTCTACTACCTTGTACCCGCGACTTCTGTTTCGTGGAAGGCTGGAAGCAGGTTATTTTAAAATCCTTCGGGAACCATTAATTTTTCCGGAATGTGTAAATCCAAGATATAGCCTAATTTCAGGGAATAACGCCATATTCTGTGATAAATATTAAATTCAAATAAGTAAGATTTTCGATCATCGTCTTAGTCCTCATAAAATGAATGCATGAGTTTTGTGCAACACTCGGTTGAGACGAAGTTCACCCACCGCTCGATAGATGACGCTGTGTCAAAGTTAGCTCGCGCTAATGAGTTTTTCATACCAAAATATCCTAAGCAACGCTGATTGATTGCATGATTTTATCATTCATTTTTTTTTTTTTAATAACTGGCTTTACGGCTCTGGGTTCCAGCCCTTCTGAGTTTTATCATTCATGAATAGGCATATATAATAGGTATTTATACCCTGGACAAGGTGGACGGCGTGAAAAAAAAACGGCAGTTTACCGGTGCCAATAATGCTTGTTTTGCCACCAACAGTAAGTCCACACTGTGGTTCGCTCAGCAGCCTGTAGAATTTTGACAGATGGCGCTACTGCTTGCACGTATGAAAAAGGTAGTATAGGTATACGGAAATCGTTCGAATGCCATGTCCTGCCATACCATGAGATTTTAGTCAATTTTCTTCATGTCGGGATTTTCTTGACGGAAAAAATCTATTTTCTTTCGCTTAGCCCCCTCCGTCCGAAAAGAAACTTCGTTTCAATAATATTAGTTGTTAAGACTAAAGTCATATAAATTCGATAATTTAACGATGTTTGCATACCTGCAAAAGCGATCTAATGGTAGCTTTTAAAAAATAATAAAAACACTAATTATTACATTAAACAGGATAGTAACCCAATAAAACTATTTCAATTTGGCGATTCGTAACATCTTTATTATACATTATCAAGTCCAAATTGTCTCCTATTAGGAATATAAAAACCGTAAAATAAGCTTTCAAAATAAATTAGTTACCATAAAAATCATAATTTATATGCATTTTACATTAATCAGTACCGAAATTAAGTGATTCCAGCGATCATCTGCTAGGTTTATCAATAAAATGGTCTATTATATTTAATAACGTACTTAAAAAATAAATAAAAGTATAATAACACGTTTTATGAGCGAACATCATTGAAAATTATTCGTATTTTTTTTTAACAAATCGACTTTACAACTATTACATTTATAGGTAGGTAATGTAGTTTTATATTTACAAAAATAATATACTTAATTAAAATGTTACATCATGGCTTGGGATATTTTATGAGAAATTGCACTTATTTTACAAAAAATATATATGAACTATTGCCGTAGACATATTATTATAGTTGATTATAGACTGGCCCATTTAACAAAGCGAAATGGCACCAATCGCGCCAGCAGGTAACCAACCGGTTAGTCTAGGTAACAACTTTGTCAAGCGTCAGGAAAAATCAAGATTAGACGTATACAAGGGACCTGGCGGACCGCCCGAAAAAATCTCGCCAGTTTACTGGTGTCAAAAATATTTGTTTTGTCACCAACGGCGTCAGTAGTAAACCGACCGCAGTATTGTCTATGGACTGCGGTCCATGCCACAGATTAGAGTTACACCGCACTTGAATTTCCAGGGACGATTTCCGCCATGTTGCGGCGTATTAGCGGACATTTTAACAAATGGCGCTAATTTTTCTTGAAGGTATGAAGAAAGTTGACGTAAAATGCTCATCCTCAGCACAGATCCTCAGGTTCACATCGGTGGCTCAAAGCAAAGCCGTAAGAAATTAAGAGCTGAGGAGAAAATCTATATTTGTTGGATATAGATTTTCTCCTTAGCTCTTAAAAATGAGGAGGAATGAGGAACTTCTTGGAAGAATGAGGGTCCATAAGGAAGACGACGAAAAGTACACCTGGAAATATAGATAAGAAAAAATTTCTTACTTACCTATTTCAGGTGTTCTTTTCGTGGAAAGTGATACCATCAACTATTGATGACGTAAGTAATCATGCAGCCGTCGCTTGGACTATTATAGAGAATAATTCCGGAATGGATCAGTAGTCGGTGATATAGAACAGGCCAGTCTATAGGTTCTACAGTAATATGTCAATGCCTAATATAATAATGAGAATCATCCATCTTTTTTACATTGTTTTCCTAACCAATATAGCGATATAATTATAAATAAAATTAAGTACATACTGGCACAAAACACCACAGATTTTGAACAACTATACTTTTGCTAGTCTCAGAGTCCATTTCTTTAGAAAACAAAAAGCCTGACTAGGAAAATAAAAAACTTCGCAAAAATTTGGAACTATTTTTTTCTATACACTTACTAAGTCAGATTTTTTTATTTTCCTGGTAGGCGGTAGCAGGGTATTTACTAGTCTGAGAATCCAAATAAAAATCACTTTTAAGCGTCCACTTAAGCGATAATCTTAACTTATTTAACTGCACTTTTGCTAGTCCACGTATCCGATCGTTTCAAATGTCAATGTCAGTCCGCCATGTTTACCGCCATGTTTGCCGCCATTTTAGGAAGATGGCGGCTGGCTGTCACGCGCTATAGCGTGTCCCTGACGTCAATGTGGCTGTAAAGAGTTGAGGATATTCATGTTTATAGCGTGCTGGTGGGAGGGTGGACCTCCTAGGAAGCTCAGTTGGGGCCTGGTAGCCGCCGCCATGGCTGCGAATAGCGGTGGGGCCCCTCCACCGCCGAATAATGCGAAGGATGGTGGCAGAAGGGGCCTCGCAGACAGCCGAAGCTTCTCTATTTCAGCTTCTTGGAGCCGTTTTGCCTTGGCGCGGCGATTCTGGAACCATATTTTGACCTGGAATAAAAGAAAGATGGTTGTTGTAGCGACAGCTTAGGAGAATATTTTTGGGCGAGATGAAGTATATCCTATCATCTATGAGGTCTGCATGACATAGATCCTATTGTCTAACACGATAGATCATGAGTTTCTGGGTAATTCTCCAGGTCCGATGAATAAATAGTACTTATCAAGAAATTTTCATTTCGAGCCCGTTTTGTACATGAGTAGTGCTTCACCCCCGTGCCTCGGAAAGCATATTAAGCCGAGGAACCTGTGCCTGATATCTTTCCGGTTGTAGGTACCCAATCCGTCATCCCGAACTATTAGATTAAAATAAATTATTCACATGTCGACTATAATAACAAATGTCCCGTAAAGATGCTAAATCCTTGTAAAGATTGACCGTTGATGCCGTAAAAATAATCCGTTTCTACAGTAGTCTATACATAGACAAGGAAATCAATGAACTATGAAATATTTTTTTTTTGGAATCAATAAGTTATTTCGACTTAATTTTAATTGCCTTAAAATTATGTGCTGCTCACTGAATATTTTTCGTGATGTCAACACGGATTATTTTAATATTAAAAAATGTAAAAATAATTGATTTAATCGATCACTTAACTAATTTAATTTCCAATGCGTACGAATAAACATTGATGTCTATTCGCAAGTATATTATTAGCATTTAGTATTAGCAGATTTGTTAGTTGATTCGCAAACCGCACCTACAATATTTGAATAAATTTTTAAGCTCGAAAGATTTAATAGTTAGTTAATACACTGGTAAAAGTCTGAGCCATAATAATGACATAATTCGAGGCGATTCTATATTATGTGTGGTAAGTATAGAATGGAAAAAAAATCTAAAATATATGAGAATTTTAAATTTTGAGAAATGATCAAAGCAATGATGAGGTCTAGGTTGGAGCGCGCTTGCCTAGAAAATGCCTATTCACTCTTGAACGGCGCCCAGATTGTACTTGGCTAGAAACAAGGAGGCTGTAAGGGCGTTCCACACCTTAGCGGTTCGTAACAGAAACGTGGAAGAAAAACGTGATGATGATGATAAGTCCCTGTTGCGAACTGAATTGCACTTTATTGTGTCAGCGCTAGAGTCGCTATTTGTCATATACCAGGCCAGTCTCACTTATCACGTGACCGTCCCGGCTACAAGTAGGGTTTCGGACCTCAATATTTCAGATGGTTGACGCACGCGGGCCGAGTTTCACACAGTTCTGTACAGTCTATTTTACGCGCCGTCTGACTACGGCAGCCCTAGTACGTCGTAAGAGATAAAGTTAGGCGATAGAAAGAGACGACAACATTGTGTTTGTTGCGTGTCGATTTTGAGGGCGGGGCCAGGCGCTATTGCGAACTGAATTGAACTTTTTGTGTCAGCGCTAGAGTCGCTATTTCTTTAAATCATCGTGCGGAGTGGACCTTCTGTACTTGTACTATTTAGGCGTTCTACCCACTGCGCCGCGCCCCGTCGCGTAGCGCGGGATGGCAGATATTACCATTGTATGCAAGTATCTCAATTTGTATAGAAATCACGCCTAGCACAATACACTGGCGACGCGAAAACGCGCGGGAAGGCGGCCGCGCGCAGTTTCTGCCAATCTGCGCGGGAGCGCCGGCCGTGCCGCGGGGTATGACACACCGGCTCCGCAGTCCCGGGCGTGATTTGATACCACAGAGCAAGGAATGACTTTATATGATACTGTCCAAAATCTTCTATGGACGCAGTGTCTTTTAATTCTTGTATACAAAAACCTTAAAATGACAATATAACTGCAACATCTTGAAGTTGAATAACAACACAGTGAACATACGAGTTTATTTAGCGCGAGGCCGTCGTAATCTGCATCACCGCGCGGGGGAGCAGATTACACCACTAAGTAAGGCAGATCTGCGCCTCCGTCACCGCGCGCGTTATCTGTCGTTCCGCGGCGGGACGCGTCTTCAGTGGGTGGAGCGCCTTAGTGTTCTGTGCAAGCTGCTTGTTAAGCTGAGTCGCCACTGACCTGCGTCTCGGTGAGCCGCAGCGAGGAGGAGAACTCGGCGCGCTCGGCGATGCTCAGGTACTGCTTGTCGCGGAACTTCTTCTCCAGCGCCAACAGCTGCTGCGTGGTGAAGGGAGTGCGCGGCTTCCTGTTGGGCTTGTGCTTGCGCAGCTGGCAGCGCACCACCGGGGGACCCGTGGGGGGTCCAGCTGGGGAACACAATATGGGCATTAACATTTTTTGACGTGATAAATTGATGAACACCAGCAACGCACATGAAAAATAGTAACGTTCCGCGTAACGTTCCACCTGAGCTTGTGCGTGCAAGCGAGAGCGCGCAACAAGCAACAGAGAGGCACGATAAAACAAACTATAGAGAGGCCAATTATGACGTTATCACGTAAATCTATCGTCCGTAAACCGACTTTACAGACAACCAATTTTTTTTTATTCATCTTTCTATTGCAGTCTCGCAAAAATGACGAACAACGCTGCGGTACGCGGCATTCGGATACATGCCTTATCGTATGAAAGACGTCGAAAATTGTCTCTCGTTCCGTCGCAGTTTACAGCGGCGGGCGAGGGCCATGCCGCACACCGCAGCGTTGTGCGTATGTTGTGTAAACGCAGCGTCACGAGTCGAGAGTGCGGATAAGTGGTCATTTGATTTTGTCGCAGCTATCAAAGTAGACGTATTAACATGAACAAATCCATTGTCCTGCAGTGCACCTACTCCCCAATTCACCGCGCTTGCCCAGCCCTACGCCGCTGACGCAAACTGGGACGGAACGAGAGAACATCGTATGTATAGGTACGTGTCCAATGCCGCATGCCGCATACCGCAGCGTTGTGCGTTTTGATCACTGTGTTTGAAGTGCGAACAATATGTTTGAAGTGTATTAATTGAATGTCAGTGATGAAAAGTTGGTGTCTTCCTTGTGTATCAAGGCGCAGACCGCAGTGTATTGCAATGCATTGGAGAAGACATTGCATCTGACATATCACTTAACATCAGCTGAACTCATGCTAGTCTAACTCTTCGCTGGTAAAAAAAATGCTTGAGTGTCGTGAAACACTCGGATGGAACGAAAGTTTAACCACTCGATAGATGGCGCTGTATCAAATTAGCTCGCTCTAAGGAATTCAAGTATCAAATAATATAGCTGATACAAGAAATAATTTACGAAAGTTGTTGCTAATGATATGTGATTTTTCATTTTCATGGATTTTCTCCGTGGCGGGATTTTTATCACGTCACAAAAATCCCGCCTTTCGCCTATCCCCTTGCGCCGTATTGTCCGAAAACGAACATTCGTTCCAAAAAATGCGTGGCACGCCGGAATCGCCCGCTCCCGAAAGAAGATAACAGTGTCGCGTGTTCAATGGTTTTTCCAACTTAAGATGTCAGTTCAAAATTTGATTTTACAGTAGTAAATCAAGTCTCAACTACCTGAAATAAAACACACGAATATTACATCATATTTTCGAGAAACTGTATACTTAAGTGAAAACATAAAAAGGATAATTTTTGGTCGATAAAAAAAAATCCCGAAGTTAGGTCCAATTTTTTACAATTTTCAATTTATTATCAATGTTATACGTACTAGAGAGCCCAGGTTTAGGATTATAATTCCAATAAATATTACGAAGTACGTACATTATCGTTTTCTTTTTATGTTATGTATTTTAAAAGTTATACACTCGTATAAATGGCGTTCATTACATCCTTATTTCGCGTAATACGCCATGCTCTTTTGTACCAGAACGATGTTTTGCGCATGATATGTTTTGCTAGCTTTCAGCCCCCTCTTAAAAATGCCCACAGCGCCTGAAGACGTTCTCACTTCAAAGACATACATACTTTGTACGACAATTTATGAGTTTGTCGATACATGACACAGTAGTCGTGGTATTAGCGTAAATAATGACACTTCACTGTATCGGGCTATTAACATTAATTTAGTTTTAATTTAAACCTTAATTATAATAAACAGCTCAATAAATACGCACATATGTCATCCGCTAAATGTGTAATTAAGAAATAATTCACCTTCTGTCGTTTACTATACGAGGCCTTAGTACCTACCTACTAAGTTTTTAGTTTTGTAACTTTGTTAATTCCAGCCGTATTGCCTATATGTACTATAGAAATCTTATTTAAGAGGTTTTTAACCGACTTCAAAAAAAGGAGGAGGTTCTCAATTCGTCGGAATCTTTTTTTTTTTTTTTTATTTTTTTTTTTTATGTATGTTCCCCGATTACTCGAAGATGCGTGGACCAATTTCGAAAATTCTTTTTTTGTTTGATAGGGTATAGTTCACAGATGGTCCCATAGTCATCAAGTCAGGATCTGATGATGGGATCCTGGAGAAATCGAGGGAACTCTTCAAATTTTATTAGCACACTTGAAGTGATTTGGGTATTGTTTGAAAGAGTAATTTTTTCCAGGTAGTCTAATGGTCATTAGGTCAGGATCTGATGATGGGATCTTGGTAAAATCGAGGGTACTCTTCAAATTTTGCTAGTATACTTGAAGCGATTGAGGTATTTTTTATAGTTACTATTGCATTTCCTTGCAGTCATCAAGTAATGACTGTATTCATCAAGTCAGGATCTGATGATGGGATCTTGGAGAAATTGAGAGAACTCTTCAGATTTTAGAAGCATATACTTCAGGCGATGTGGGCATTTTTTCCAATGCCTTGCGCATTAGTTGTTTTCCACTAAAAAGTATAAAATAAAATGGAAAATTCTTTCCAAAAAACCAACTTCAAATGCCACTACAAAGAATGAAATAATTTTTAATGTACACCAATTCGAAGTCGGGCAATGTTTCGTTCATTCAATAATAGTCCATCGTATTGTCGATAATTTTGTCGTTTCTTTGCACATCATGTTTTATAATAAGAAGGACTATTAATGATTGAACAAAACATTGCCCGACTTCGAATTGGTGTACATTAAAAATTATTTCATTCTTTGTAGTGGCATTTGAAGTTGGTTTTTTGGAAAGAATTTTCCATTTTTTTGATAACTAGCTTAGTGTTTGAGTAATTAGGTAAAAAGTCGTTTTTCTGTTGTATTCTTCCGCGACGCTGCATGTCGCACCTACCAACGTATCCGTGAGTCACTCTCACAGATAAAGAAAGACAAAAATATATTCAATATATTTTTGTCTTTCTTTGAAAAATATAATCTTATGAGGAGCTATTAGGAGCTAAGCCAATCTCTACAAGATCTAATTCTAAGAGATACACCGGGCTCTCCCCATTGCTCTCTGATTGACTCTGAGTTTTCTAATGACGTCTCGAACCAGCCCCTAGATTGTGTAAGAAAAACGTATTCATATAGTTATCGTAATTTTTACTTTGGTTCCCTCATTTACGTCAGCCAATCAGAGGGCAGAATTTGCTAACGATTACGATAACGATTAATACGTGTTTCTTACGCAGACCCAATGTCTCAGATCCGTAAATCACGTCACTTTATTGACCCTTTAGAAAACGTTAATATCTATGTGACCGAGCTTTGCTCGGTAGTATTACAGCTACTCACCAATAGATGGCAGCAGGAGTTTACTGTCATAGTTTTACTTTATCGCCAATAGATGTCAGGTTTAGATTTTTTTTTGGTAAATACGACATTTTCTAAAAATGAATCCTAGCTAGATCAATTTATCATCCCCAAAACCCCATGTATACTAAATTTCATAAAAATCAATTGAGCCGTTTCCGAGATTCAGATTATATAGAAAAACTAGCTGACCCGGCCACGCGTTGCTGTGGCTAAAGTATTTGTTATATTAATAAATTAAAATTGCGACTATAATTTGAGATTTAAACTATCCTATCTCTCAAGTTGGACCAAATGACAGATATTCACGAAGTTTGAACTAAATCGGTTCAGTAGTTTAGGAGTTTATCGCGGACAAACATCGTGACACGAGATTTATATATATTAAGACTAGCTGACCCGGCCACGCGTTGCTGTGGCTAATGTTTTTGTTATATTAATAAATTAAAATTGCGACTATAATTTGAGATTTAAACTATCCTATCTCTCAAGTTGGATCGAACTGCACATGGTGTGCGAATTTTATTATAATCGGTTCAGTAGTTTAGGAGTCCATCGCGGACAAACATCGTGACACGAGATTTATATATATTAGATATATATAATTATAACAAGAATTGCTCGTTTAAAGGTATAGGATTAATTAAATAGATTGGTACGTACACTACGTACATTTTACAAGCAACGAATAAGTATAAGTAGGTATAGTTAAACGTTTGCTGTAGGTCAAGAAACTATTATGTCGTTAGACTGTTAACTAATGCAGGAGTCACAATAAAGTCAAAATATTTATAACTCCAAGTGGTTATGAATATTCATGCGCGGGCTCAGGTTTGACCGCGCCGCCGGTGAATCTTTTACATAAACTAATTTATGGATCCAGCGCACGCTTGCGACAAGATAGTCGTGGATAAGTCTGATGACTGTACACAGGAATAGTATTAGAGATAAGGCGTAACCTCAAATGATGTTAAGGTATAGAATTAGATCGTCTAATTACTAATATTATGTAAATGAACGTGTAAATACGTGTATTAAGTGTTTCGTTTACAAGTTCATTGTAAGATTAGACGATCTATAGTAATAATAAACAAAAAAAAAATGAGAAGCAAGTAATTAAACAATTAATGTACACGATTTTGTCGACCTCCCTGGCGCAGTGGCGGCGCGCTCCTTAGACGCGCTCGGATTCGAGTCGCGAGTTCGATTTCTAAACTGGCGTCTGGTGGGAGGTTTCGGCCTTGGCTAGTTACCACCCTACCAGCAAAGACGCACCGGCAAGCGATTTAGCGTTCCGGTGCGATGCTTGTAGAAACCGTTGGGGTAAATTTACTTACCCTTCCAAGTTAGTACGATAACATCTTAGGCTGCATCTTCAGGTGAGATCACAGTCAAGTAGGTACTAACTTGTACAGAGTAAAAAAAAACGACTGCCCTGTGGTAAAACGTTGGAATGATGTATGAATATAATATGTACAAATCTCTTTAGTCGTTCAGAAGTTACGGTGGAATAAAGAAACTCACATACATACATAGGTACATACCTACATGAACCCGAAAAACATGACACTCCTTTTTTTTGGCAGTGGTGTAAGAATGATTCCGTAAACATTTTCGAACCTGTTTGAAAAATCATTTTAAACTGAGACTTATTAATTAATTAATTAGTTATTAATAAGTACTAATTATTAATTAATTAGTTAAGTACTGCGAACTCGCCATCCTCAACATAAACGGACAGTTTTCTAGAGGATGGCTTAGATATATTATTAAATTGTAATTTGTTTTGGCCAATAAAAAAAAATAAAAAAAAATAAAAATTATTATCAAGGTATTTAGAAGGCAAGTCGTTCTATCATTTAGATCAGCTATAAGAAAAATTGGTGGTAGGACTCGTCCTTGCGGCGTTCGACGGGGTAGGTAGGGAACATAAACATTCCATTTTTATCATTTTGAAATGGAACAACAGACGGTGAAATTATGTTTGCAAATAAAGGTCATGGTATAAAGCAAGGATCAACGACCGATATTCATGACTCCAAACAATGCCTACAACAGGAAATTGATAAATTACCATAAACGATTGATTCACTTACACCGGCATCAAACAATAACACATAAAATTAATTCTCTAAGATACTGTCAAGTTTCGAACACGGTTAATTACAAGAATTTCCAATGAAACCACTACTTACATAATAATTATGTATACAGACCTAAATTTAATACTTAAAGTACCTATCAGAAGAATGAATCCTTTAAAAGATATGGATTAATTCTATGGGGCAATTCAACTGACGTAGGGTTTTTCGACACGAAAAATATGTATGCTGTTTTCTTGACAACTGTAGACCACTGTTCAAGAGAAAGATAATAGTCAGCTTTAAATATTATATTATTACATCACCGAACGTTTCGGATGATCAAAATTTTCGGAAATATGTTTAAATTTTCATAGTTCGAGCTTTTACAGTAGCATCAGCTATGAGTATGTAATGCAGTAGCGGGTGTAATTATTATAATTAATATGAATACATTACAATTTAACAGGTTGTTTAGTTTCATTATAGGCAGCAATGTGTGTAACTAGATTGCATACAATGAATATTATCATTTAAACAATAACTTCAGGTTTTGCATTTATATAAGTGTATGTAGTTTGCATTAGATAGGTACCTACCTACCTATCTATTTTTTTATTATATTAATGCAGCCTTAGCCTTACCAATGGCCATACTACTAATCTATTCTATTTCTAAAATTGCTTTTGGTAGACTACTTACTGGCAATTGGAACGAAATTCAAAAAATGTATATGGGAATGACATAGAGGTCTAAGAGGCCGCAAGCGACTTCAAAAGTGCGGCAATAAATACTCTGTCAAAGTTCGCATACCCGAGCTGCCGTTACACAATATTTCACGCACACTAGCATCCGCGCACCATACAAATTTGAAATTGACACACTCACACTACAAGAAAAAGTTGCCGCAGTCACGGAGCTGTCGTTGTTAGGTTGGGCTCTATCTAGTCGAAGCGCGAGCGACGGGGAATAAATCTACGGGGAATGACGTAATATCCGATTGACAAATTGATTACGTGACTTATCACTCTCATAGGTACAATTTTTGAAGTTCGTTCCAAGTTCCAGTAGTCTTCCAAAAGCAATCGTTAGAACCATAATAATGGACTATGGCTACGGTTGCTACTTATTCCTATTATACTAAGTATGTAAAATAAATAAAGGAAATGTCTATGACGATGTCAATTCGTATAATTATGAAAATATTAATACAAAACCATCAAAACATTCCATTATACCGTCAATATACCTTGCAAAGGCCAATCCGTATGCTCTCCTATAGATATAAATACAATGGCACAAAAAGATGCGAGCGAATCTATAGACTTCCTCCGCAAAAGTGATAAAATACAAACTATTCAAGACCAGCCGCATCTAGATTCTAGGAGACATATCAATGCAGCGCGGAGGCTAATGAAGATATAATATCCGTTTCTGAACGTATTTATTTGGCCGCCATCTTGTTCCGATGACAGCGCCCGCGTAATGGCGGCCAATTATTGGGATTTATTCTCGGCGCAGCGAACCGTGATCCCTATGACACTGACAGCTAATATCACCATATAACATTGTAGTGGCGTCACCATTAAATCGGGATCATATTGGGGGCGTCTAAAAATGCCATTAATAAATTTTACGTAGCTTTATACCATTAGTAATGATATTCCGTTGATATTTTTTACAATTCTTAACATTTACAAGAAGTTATGTCAATCTGAATTTATGTTTACGTCCTGCAAAACTTACGTCGTGTGACGTTTATCGACTAGGGCGGCAAGTATCGATAAAAAAATGTCGGTAATGGAAACGAGTGCACAATTTTTCAGACAAAATAAATAAATGGGGAGCATTCATTTTCATGATAAAATATATACTTATATAGCAAAAACGTGTTTACCGGGTTAAGCATTATTAGAAAATAACAAGGTTGGAAACTTTTGTTTACTTACCTACTTAATCTATGCCAAAAATCTTAAATTAATACAACATCAACAAAATGGACATTAAAAATGCACATTGTAATATTTTTTAAAACATGTTGACCAACGTGGCTTAAGTGCAAGCCACGCCTCTGTCGACACGATCTACGACACGATCGACACGACCAAAGACACAACCCATCACTAAACGAACTGTCATAGGGATCATGGTTCGCCGCGCGGAGAATAGTTGTCAATGTCGACGTTTAATTGGATTATTGTTGCGCTGAATTATGCAAATGATGATCCTTCGTGAAATATATACCATCTCGTCAGAGCAAGTCTCAAATAACCCCTCCATTTCCACGAACAAAGGGGTAGCACGTACATGTACACTCTATAATGACAAATAATGATAATAATTAAAACTCAAAATGGAAACAAAATGTTCATTCTTTCACATAGGCCTAACTTACAGGCTCTTATGAAATGTCGAACTCTACTACCACGTAGGGATTTACGGGAAGTAATTTTGCACTGAGAAAAACTGACAGGATACTCGGTAGGTAATTGCGATTTTTTTTAAATCTTAATATATATAAATCTCGTGTCACAATGTTTGTCTTCGATGACTCCTAAACCACTTAACCGATTATAATAAAATTCGCACACCATGTGCAGTTCGATCCAACTTGAGAGATAGGATAGTTTGTTCCTCTTAGATTGTTTACTATAATGTAATATAACAAAAACTTTAGCCACAGCAACGCGTGGCCGGGTCAGCTAGTAATATTTTATTGGTGTTCACAATTTTCTTTTAAATAATAATATGTAGAGATGTAGGTAGGTAAGTAGTGTACCTACAAGATATATGTTTAAAATTACGTTGGTATTGAGGGCTAACAATGAAGGATTATCGCACAGCTATGAAGGATTATCGCACAGCTGATAATTAAGTGTCAATTGCCGAACTTTCACGTCGAATTACGCAGGTGTGTCCCTACACTAATCGTGAACGTGATGATCACGCTTGACGATCACAAAATCGGCATTCGAGTCGTGTGCTGATGTGCGATTACGCAGCAATGTGGGGATTGGCTTTTTGCTGACTCACACACTCGGCGGGTTCCGCGAAACGATTTGTTATTGCAGCGGGCACGCACACAAACAATGTTAATTATAATTAATTATATTCGCGCTAGAGATACGCTGTGGAGTTGTGGAAACGGACTAGGGTCACTTTACACCGCGGCGGAATGGAATGGAAGCGACTTTTTGACGTGACAACGTCTTATAAATCGATAGAGCCGGTTGCACGCACGAAAAAACATGACTCATCCGGCGTTACCTCGCTCATGCGGCGTTACCGGCGTTACCTCGCGAGCGCGGAACGAGTGACAAAGAAGACGTTGTCACGTTCAACTATCGTCAGTAAACCGACTTTACAGGCAACCAATTTTTGACGTGACAACGTCTTATAAATCGATAGAGCCGGTTGCACGCACGAAAAAACATGACTCATCCGGCGTTACCGGCGTTACCTCGCTCATGCGACGTTACCGGCGTTACCTCGCGAGCGCGGAACGAGCGACAAAGAAGACGTTGTCACGTTCAACTATCGTCAGTAAACCGACTTTACAGGCAACCAATTTTTGACGTGACAACGTCTTATAAATCGATAGAGCCGGTTGCACGCACGAAAAAACATGACTCATCCGGCGTTACCGGCGTTACCTCGCTCATGCGGCGTTACCGGCGTTACCTCGCGAGCGCGGAACGAGCAACAAAGAAAACGTTGTCACGTTCAACTATCGTCAGTAAACCGACTTTACAGGCAACCAATTTTTGACGTGACAACGTCTTATAAATCGATAGAGCCGGTTGCACGCACGAAAAAACATGACTCATCCGGCGTTACCGGCGTTACCTCGCTCATGCGGCGTTACCGGCGTTACCTCGCGAGCGCGGAACGAGCGACAAAGAAGACGTTGTCACGTTCAACTATCGTCAGTAAGCCGACTTTACAGGCAACTAATTTTTTTTTGACATAGTATAATGTCCTTTGAATTCCAATTGTATATCATATAAAGTAAATAATTTTCGGAAATGCGCCAGGATTCTCCGGAAGACGCGCGACCTTTTTTGGCTCCTATTTAGTTTGTATTTTCTACAGTTGATATTGAGTTCATTATGAGTAAAAGAGAGTCGCTTCCATTCCATTCCGCCGCGGTGTAAATTGACCCTTAGGTTATAGGTACGTACATATTTGGTCCAATGAGAAGAGCTTTAGCTAGTTAGCTATGAGTACCTAAGAATAGAACGAACTAAATTCAAATTTTATGTATTTTTCGCAAATACACGTTGTAGGTTTGTGGCAATATTTTTTGCGAGCATAATATTTATTCACCAATATGTTTTTTAATAAAAACTGCTCGAAAATTCCCACTCACCTCATATTGGTTCCCGAAAAATTATGCAGTTTCCCAGATTTCGAGCTATCGAGAACCACTATGAACTAAATGCGTAATTTTAAGCAAAGCTTTTATGTAGATAAATAAATGTTATGCTCGCAAAACTCATTGCCTTAAGCCAACGATGTATAATTAGCACACTATTTGTGAAAAACTACTTATTTTAATAAAATGTGAATTTTGGGGGCTACTTTGGTAGGTAGGTACGATTAAAGATGCAATCTCATAAGACCATCAGGCAGCATATAGGCACGTATGATCGCTATAAGAGTAACTGAACCTTATCGGATCATTTTATTGTATTTTCGATGGTTAAAGAAGCTAATACCAGAATATCTACAAACTGTATCTACATATTATGTAGGAGAGATTCTGTATAGTACCTACCTACTCAGTACTCTAGTCTCGTAGTCTGTTTAATAGAGACTATAGTTACCTACATACACGTTTGCTACACCTAACATCAAATACCTAAAGTATAAGATATTTTAAAACACAGACAACATCATCAACGTAATATAGCCTTTATGACTATCACATTAGAGTTCAAAATATATATTTATTACATTTCATATAATAATGGCAGGCTTCAACAAAAACTTGAAGTCCGTTGATTGTATAATTTTGTGCTCGCGTACGATTCTACTTATCGCTTTATCAGCACAATGCCTGTCCTTTTCTCTTGCATACACGTCTACTGAGGTGCGAGAGGGAGAGGTAGAGCAAGAAAACGCTTTTTATCGTTTTCCACGGCGTTTAATTCCCTTGTATGCAATAGGTCATAAAGTTGGTTGAATTTTATATTGATTATGGATATTATAGAATCAATTGCACGATTCTGTTTTAATAAACTATTGCTGACGTTGTTTTGCCCGTTTTTTTTTCGCGTGGAGCCTTTATTCTGAGTAGGGGACAGTTTGTGGCCAGCGTGCACTGATAAGAAAACTTAGGATATGGGCATCCGAACGATTTACGTAAACCTTTTTCGCACAAGCAAACAGTAGCGCCATCTGTCAAAATTCTATAGGAGGCTGCTGAGCAAACTACACCATGGCCTTACAAAAAAAGTGGCGACATTTTTTGGCGCCGTCCGTTCACACTGTAGTTCGCTCAGCAGCCACCTACAGAATTTTGGCAGATGGCGCTGTTGTTTGCTCGTACGAAAAAGGTTTACGTAAATCGTTCGGATGTCCATATCCTGAGGTTTCTTATCGGTGTTCACGGTAGAATAACAGACCCTCAGACTACATTAAATAAAGGAACAGACCATGCTGAGTTAGGGCCCATTTCTGTGTTGTGCCACACATAACAAGCGTGTCTGGGGCTTCCGTCACTTGGGCAATAATCTGGTATTTGTTGCCCAGGTGGTGGAAGCTTCAGTCATCGTTTTAGTACATAAGTGTCGCATAGAATGTTGTGAAATAAATATAATATTTTTCTTTCTTTCTTTCAAACCGCGGTGATACCCGGATAAACTCTGCATGTAGAGTCCTCCAGTAAAAAAACCATATTTGGATAACCCCAATTTCACAAGGAAAGGAAATTTCGGACGCCACGAAAAAACCACGAGGCAACGGCATGTGAATGGCTCCCAAATCGGTCGCGACGGATGATATTAAATAAATAATTACACATTTGTCAGATGCCTGCAAAAACCAGGTCTGGCTGGTAGTCCATATTTGGGCCGCTATGCCGGCAGGCCGCAGGTGACCGCCAATTACCGCCGCGCAAAAACCGCGCGGACAAATTGTGAAATTGTTCACTCCAGCCTCCAAGTCGGCCATGCTTGCTTTTCTTATGGCCCCGTGGATCGTTCCGTTTACTGTTGCATTGATGATCTAGAATTATGAGGCTAAGGGACCTAAGGGTGAGCCCATCTGAACATTTTACGTAAACCTTCTTACAAGAAAAAAGTAGAGCCATCTGTCAAATTTCCCGCTAATACGCCACAATAAGGCGGAAACTGTCCCTGTGGAAACGCGAGTGCGGACTATAGTAGTGTTATTATCTCGCTGCAGACTCGGTCATAAATCATTCGAGTGTTTCGCTTTTGTTGTTCTGCAGTAATGCACAACTCAACAAAGAACAACAAAAGCGAAACACTCGAATGATTTATGACCGAGTCTGCAGCGAGATAATAACACTACTATAAAAACATAGTGAAGTAATCTGGGGCGTGGATCGCGGTCCTTAAACGATACTGCGGTCGGCTTAATACTGATGACGTTGGTGTCAAAACAAACATTTTTGACACCAGTAAACTAGTGACTGATTCTGTGTATTGAGGGAACTCATTGATCCATTTACAAATGTACATCTCCAGCCCTCCTTTCAAGTCAGTGTGGTAGATATTATGCAAGGAAACCTAAATTGCAATAATAAGCATTTTTTTATTAAACGGGTTTTAAACGAACATTCATTAGACTAGCTACTGCGCGCGGCTTTGTCAGCATGAATGTCGGTATCTGCATTATAATGACTGAACCTTAAAATATTAACCTTAATGTGGTGTAGGGGACTTCTTTGAACAAATCCGTCATACATGATTTTTGCGCACACAACGGAAGCTCTCTAAAAGAAACAATTTTTCCCGTTTTTTGCAACATTTTTCATTGACGCTCCGCTCCAATATAGATCTTAATCCATAATTTTATAGCCTTCTTCTGTAAATAAACTATCCAGTATATATATTTTTTTAAATTTATACTAGTAGTTCCTGAGATTATCGCGTTAAAATAAACAAACAATCTCTTCAGCTTTATAATATTTTTATTGTATAGATTAGGGCTCGAGTCACTCAAGCAATCATTGCTTGGATAATTGCTCAGTGAAAGCAGATTCAAGATTTCCTATTTTTTCCTTGTTTTCACCTGCGGACTGTCAACATAGGCAGATGTTTGTTGATTCAGTATGGCATGAAACAATTCAGGATGCCTCCTTAATACTTTATTATCGTCATTTCGTTTGATATTTGAACCAGGCAGGTGGACATTAGTCCTATATAGGCACGGTTTACCTAACACGTTTGGTAACAGGTTGACACTAGGTAGGTAGTATATTTATTCATTTCTACGTACGTATACAAGGTGTTAGTTAATTGGTATAACCTACCGAAAACCACGAGTGGGGGACGGTGTATAGATACTGGAAAAATTATCACGAGACTTCTAGCTCAAATCCTGGGGGAGTTATACGGTTTTCAAAAATGTACCATAAATGTTTAGGTGCCATCCCTAAAAACAGCTGATTCAATGTCAATGAACTGGGAATAATAAAAAATGTATTATTATTTTACGATAGCCAATCCAGACTCTCGAAACACTATTAACTTAAAGCAATTTATTTTTATTGGCCAGCATTTAAATACCTAAATTTGCGAATATCCAATAGAGTTCGAAAAAGGGAAAGCTTGTACGTATGAGACTTGTGTGAGTGCGTGTGTACGGTTGTGTTGTAGGTATACGGGGTCTCTAGCGTATTTTACACAGGTAAACTTACCATGAGATACTAGGCTGACATAAAAATTAAGAGAATTCAGTAACTTAATAAATTATGAAAATCACGAGGTGGGTCCCGTATTTTTATTGTAATTTCTTGTTGGTCAGTGAGTTTTGTCGTGAACTCATTGTTGCGAATCCTGATCCTGATGTTTTTTGCCAAGAAATTCTCAGTAGGTAACAGCGCAGAATTAGAAATAAATGGTTGTCGCTTCGATTAGAAAAAAAATAAAAGAATGGATTATCAAATTTGGAGCAACGTGGGGTAGGTATTATTCTGAAAAATTCTGGTAGAGTAGGCCTTTTACTTCATTCTCATATGAGATTTTAGGCTACGCCCAGCGGTGGAAAATTTAGTCTCGATAGTGATGAAGAAAAATACCATATGTAAATCCTTCACGAATTAAATTTCAATTAAATTAATAGGTACGCATAACTTCAAGATATTGGCAGTTCTACCTAATTGCAAATATCTTACAAAGGAACTCTAATATGTCATTTGAGTCGTGTTCAATTAGTGTGAGCTATTTCTGTAGAAGTGTGCGTAAGGATAGGCATAACAAAACATTCATTCAAAACAACAAGATGTAGGTAAATAAACGAACGGCCGAGCATGGGTAATAGGAGCGCATGGAAATTAAGTAAGTAGGTAAGATTTTTAGAAAATATTTTTTTGGTAGTGTTTCCACTTGTAGGATTTTTGCCTTTACTGACTACTTTCAGGGAGAAACTAAACAAACAGTTTGCTATGGACTATTTTAATTTTTAATATGAGGTGATTAGGTACGAGTGAACTTATGTAATAAATAATATTTTACTTTCCGGAGAGAAAAATGTGTACCTATTACTGTGGTTTTTAAATCTCAAATCTGATCAGATTATTTTAAAATTGTTACGTAAACAATTAACATGTGTTTTGTTCATTTACACTTTAAAAGTTACATAATAGTAAAATTATTAGTAAAGTCAAAAGATTTTTATTTTTCAGACCTCCTTTTGATGAAAGCATATTAATTTTATTTTTTGATATTAGGGTAAAATAAAAATCATGACTGAAAGCACTGCTTTTAAGTTCGTCGGGACTCGGGACATCACTCATCAGTTGCGCGTTTACGGTTCCGATGGCTAGTGGCCACTCGCTTCAACTAGTGAGAAATTGAGAATAATTATTACGTGTTGTAGTGTTAGTTGCGAAAATGAGCTACTCAAATTCGGATTATTACAATATGATCATGTGTGTAGGAGCTTGAGAGAGTGGAATTTAGCAGCAGTTCGAAGGCGGTAATATGAACGGTACGTAGAGAATAATCCTCTACCACCACCGCTCCCCTCACCGGCGTGCTTTCGACGTTTGGTAAACAGGCTGCATCAGACTGGGTCTTTCCATCGACGCCCTAGCGAAGGTCGGCCGGTTTGGACCACTTCGAAGAGGATCCAACCCGCAGCACTCGTAGTGCAGGCCAGGTACTCGGCGTAGACTATTGGACAGTGTGGAAAACTTTAAACCGCGACGGTCAGCACCCATAGGTATTCTTCCAATACAATAAAATAACAAAGCTGTTATACCAATGTCCATGCCGAAAAGCGAGGTTGGCGGCACGTACAAAAGCATCTACGCCTGCTTTGTCGAGTGCCGCCAACTGCGCGTTTCTTATTACAAAAAAAATACCTAGTCTCGTTAGTACCTACTCGAGTGTATGCGAGCCTACACTCGAGTACTAGGCGATCATAAACAAGCGAATTTAATGTTCAGCTGTGTATCTCGGAGTTTGTTGGGTCTTGAGTTCGAATGTTGTGTTGAAAGGAGTTAATTAGAGCTTTAGAGCAATAATGCTCTACCGTCATGAGGAGTCATGATGTCTAGGTACAAAACCGACCTTTGTTACCTAATTCCAGACTGATAACTACTTAAAATTTCGTAATTCCGTCAGAAACGCTTTTAAATTGTTGAAGTTCTGAAATCCAAAGTAATAATTATTAATTATTATCAGTAATTTCGGTTTCGGTGCAGTCGCTAGTCGGCGACCGCCGCGACTGACTGTTGCGAAAATTCCAAAAGACACGAGCTAAGGATCGCAGGTGGCATTAATTGACAAAAGTTAGTTTTTTTACGAACCTACCTACTACAAGTTAGTACTTGGCTGCGATCTCACCTGATGGTAACCCCTTTACAGTAACTCCTAACGGTTTCTACACAGTATCGCGCCGGAACGCCATATCTCTTGGCGGTGCGATTTTGCCGGTAGGTAGTAATTAGCCGAGGACGAAGCCTCCCATCAGACCAGACCTGAGTCAAATTAGAAGATGAGATTGTTCTAATGCCAAGAAGGCAAGTGGTGGGAATCAAACCCACGACTTCCCATTTCGATCCGAGCACGCGCCGCGCCGCGCCGCCCGCTGCACGCCTGGGGATGGTCAAACTCGTAGGCATTAAAATAGTCGGCGAGTCATCGACTTTACCTAAAGTACCTTGTACTAGGGCGTTAGGAATTGAAAGTTTTATTTCGTACGATGTTATGACCTACATAAAGTATGAGGTTAAGAACCTCTACGTCGATAAATTAAATTTCCCAGTTAGGGTTGCTAAATTTGTTTTTCCTAAATTAAATAATTAATTTTGTATGGAAATGAAAAAATAATAATTTCCATTTTTTATGTCCACCAACGTGTTTATAGGATCAAGTTGCATGGGTAGTTTTCGGTAGGTTATACTAATTTACTAACACCTTGTATATTTACTAGCAGGTAGATCCATCAGGCAGGTAAAAATCTTCATCAATAATATGATGCATAAACACAGCGAGCTATGGAGACAGCTTTAATCGTAACTCTACGTGATTAATGAGAAAAGAGGAGATCCGTAGATGAACCAGAGTCACCGGTATAGCTCAACGTAGCGTGAAGCAGAAGTGGTTTTGTGCGGGGCTACGTTCTACATAGCTCGTTAAATGTTGGGGACCCAAAGAGCTACCCCGCACGGTTTCCCGTGCGTAGTGTTGGTATAGACCTCCGATCAGACTGACGACATTTTGAGTTGACTGAGTTTATATACAAGTGGCGGAGGACTATGTGGGTTGGAAGTCATTGAAATAGGTAGACCTTTGTCCAGTAGAGGACGTCTTTCAGCTGAAACGAACGAAGCAATGAATCCGTCAAAGGTAATGGATATAGCTAAGTCTTGCTCGAGGTTTCGCCCACGTCCAATTCGGTTTTAGTAAATCCCGAGGGATTGAAGATTAACTCATTTTGTCCTGTTATATTCCCGCTCCCTTTCAAGTTTGCTAATGTACTCAACTTTTATTTATTTATTTTTCCTTAAGCCTGCTCTTATTAACAAGACTTATTGCATTTTATTTATAAATGATTTTATAGAACTTCTTTAGAAACTCTTGTAGGATACCTTGATGTAGTGTAAGTGGTAACAAACTTGGGCCTGATATTATGACACATAATATGACATATTTCGAAATTCAAAAAATGTATAAGAATTATCGCTAATTTGATCAAGTGACGTAATACATTTTTTTAATTTCTTCCATCCGACTCCGCGCATAAATGAAATCGCAATTAGTCATAATATGACTATGGCTAGTTGCTTTTAAAATGATATAATTAGAAATGTAGATAACATTAGATAGTGTATATGCTTACCTTACACTAACGAGTCACTTGCTAAAATAGGTAAAAACGCCTTTCTTTTATACCACTTCATAGTCTCTAACAATGTTTCTCACGGCTCTAATAAGTTTCGAACAAGATTCTGGAAAGTTGCGTATTGACTAAGCATCCGTAATTGCTGGGCTTTTAAGGCGCAATCGAGGAATGCCAACAGTGAAATAGTCGAACGCTCTAGACGTCCAACTAGATCGCTTACTAATAGCCAGCGGCCCAGCGGCGCTCGGCGTGCCAGGAACATAATTTGTATTAACTTTAATTGGCGAATGCTCGGCTAACGAGGCGGTTATTGTAGATTTATGATAGGCATTCTAAGCTGAGTACAGTAGGTAGGCGGCGTATAAGTTGAGCCCTACGCGGAACCAATTTTCGAGCGGCAAGTGAAGTGCGGTATAAGACAGCGCGTATAAAGGTGAGGCGCTGAAAATGAAAAATGGGAAAAAAACTTCATTTTTCACATGGGCAAATTTACCGTGAAAAGTAAAAATTCGGCAAAGTTGGAAAAAAGGTTTGCACGGAGAAGAACTGGCAGGAAACTCGGCACTTGCTCTTTTAAAAAAATATCACGCTTTTATATATGTACTAGCTGTTGCCCGCGGCTCCGCTCGCGTGAATTTAGGTTTTTCACTACTTCTGCGGGAACCATCGCTTTTTCCGGGATAAAAAGTACCATAATGTGTTAATCCAGGTAATAATTCATCTCCATTCCAAATTTCAGCTAAATCGGATTCGTAGTTGCAGCGTTGCAGCAGACAAACACACACATATATACAAACTTTCACCTTTATTATATTATAGTGTAATGTGCACATATAAACTTTCGTACTTTAAATACGCCGCTCCCAAAATAGGTTCAGTGCTAATGCCGAGTTTCACGACTCTTTAAACTTCAAAAACACGGGACTTTCATACAAACTCCCAACCCCTATTTCACCCCCTTAGGGAAGGATTTTCTCAAAACCGTTTCTTAACTGACAACTACCCATTAGAAAGAACCTACTTTCCAAATTTCAAGTCAACAGTAACAATATTAAAATTTTCACATAAAAACTTTCATCCCCTATTTTACCACCCTTAAAGGGGAATTTTCCAAAACGCTACTTATACAAATTTTTAATATCTGAAGCTGATAACCTAAATGACGATTTTCACGTCTCTAACTTCAAAAACACGGGACTTTCATATAAACTTCTAACCCCTATTTCACCCCCTTAGAGGGGTAGTTTCTCAAAATCGTTTCTTACCTGACAACTACCCATTAAAAAGAACCTACTTTCCAAATTTCAAGTCAACAGTAACTATATTAAAATTTTCACATAAAAACTTTCATCCCCTATTTTACCACCCTTAAAGGGGAATTTTCCAAAACGACTTATACAAATTTTTAATATCTGAAGCTGATAACCTAACTGACGATTTTCACGTCTCTAACTTTAAAAACACGGGACTTTCATATAAACTTCCAACCCCTATTTCACCCCCTTAGAGGGGTAGTTTCTCAAAATCGTTTCTTAGCTGACAACTACCCATTAGAAAGAACCTACTTTACAAATTTCAAGTCAACAGTAACAATATTAAAATTTTCACATAAAAATTTCATCCCCTATTTTACCACCCTTAAAGGGGAATTTTCCAAAACGACTTATACAAATTTTTAATATCTGAAGCTGATAACCTAAATGACGATTTTCACGTCTCTAACTTCAAAAACACGGGACTTTCATATAAACTTCCAACCCCTATTTCACCCCCTTAGAGGGGTAGTTTCTCAAAATCGTTTCTTAGCTGACACCTACCCATTACAAAGAACCTACCTTTCAAATTTCAAGTTTGTAGGCTTTATACTTCCTGAGATATCGTGATGAGTGAGTGAGTGAGTGGTAACTCTCTTTTATATATATAGAAGAAGAAGATATAGATGAAAGTTTACTATATGATTTTTAAGATATCTTGTGAGGAGACTGAAGCATATCCCTATTATCCTTTATCTTAATGACACGAATCCTTGTCGTTAAGAAATTTAAATTTAAATTTAAATTTTTCAAAGGTATAGTAACCCTGATTTACCTATTAGATGTCTTGTGACAGTATGACTTATAACTTGTGCAAACGTAAGTCCAAATTCTTTCAAAGACTTTGTGATCATATTGTAGAAGCGTATACTCAACAACACACAGGATTTCTGTACCTCACACGAGTATTTAAACCAACTTAACGTCCCATGTCTTTTAATTAATTATTTTCTCTTATGTAAGCGAAACATGCCCATCGTGGTGGGCTGTGGCCAAAATCCACTTTCTGGGAGAAGAAAAAGAAATTATTGCATCTCCCATTACTCTTTCAGTAGTTTCAGTTCAATGATCTAAGATCCAAGTAGTGTGTGGTATAAAGCCATAACTATTTTCTTGCATCCATTTCCCCTGATCGTTAAGACAAAGTGGGTTTAATAAATTAACTTTTTGCCGCGCCATATTGCTATACAATTATCTTAATCTCCAGCTTTCAGAGAAACGCATAACATGCGTGCGGCCATGTAATTAACCACGTGATTACTGTTTATCTCATTTGCATACGTTCACATAAAGACCAGTTACCAGTAGCTGCATTTTCTCGGAAAGAAGACTAGATTTGGTCTTAAGTCTCAACTAGTAGGAAAGATTAGGTAATTGGTTTTACTATAATCCGCTACTTGAAAAGATTGTGTATGGTACAATATGCGAAACACTGCCCACATGAAACACCACACACAATTTTCCAACACTCTCTTCGACGTACGTTTCGTCCCAACACCGGGACATCCTCAGGAGATGTTAACTTCACAATGCGAAAACGTAGAGTCTCTCCGATTCCGAGTCGTGTCTCGCTTATAGCAAAGCAAATTAATTTTTCCTACTAATTATGGATTTCCGCAAAGTAATGCCAGCTTTCATTCAATATTTAAGTCTCAACATTAACCCTACCTTTGTGCCTTTACCGGTCTCTATAATGGATAGCTGCTTAATTCAGATAATATGTTCAGATCTTTACTTTCCGTCAAGGGATTTGAACCCCCATCAAATCCCTTAACTTTTCAGAGTTATACCTACGTGTTTGATAATTCGCAGAGCACGTTAAAAGCAGTCCCAACAGTTTATGAAAGTGAGGAATAGAGTCAGAAGTCAAATAATTGTAGTAGAAATGTCCTATGAAATGAAATGAAATGAAATGATTTATTTTGCCGAATGTGAGTAATGAACAATATGGATAGTAGGTAAGATTTATAGTTTCTTTCACATTTTGCCATTATATTGTACATATGGCGTGCAAAATATAATAGTTTGCTTGTTACGATAAAGAAATTAATTTACAAATGAATCCTTTAGAGAAAATCAATACCGTAAAACGGGGTGAATAAAACCACAGGGGTGAATAGATACAAAACTAAAAATGTTTTTCTACAGACTATAGCCAAACATTTTGAAAGAAAATAAATTCCGAAATTTATATTTTTTAAAAGTACAGTATATTCTTTTTTGAAATAGCAACACTGAATTGACTTGAAGTTTGCCCAACATAATAAAAAAAGATCTTGAAGTGAGTCCTTCGAATGCAGGTCGAACAAGGTCCTGTAAAGTTAACTGTTATCATTGTGAAAGGAAGTGTTTTGTGCCATTACAACTTGTTAAATAAATTCGCTGTTTCTTTGTTACCCAAATTAATAAAAAGGTAAGTGCCTTTGTGATGTAAATTTTGAAATATTTGTAAAATTGTATACCGAGTCATTTTTCATTTGTGATTGAGGTTAATAGACACGGGAAAGGGGCGAATAGATACGTAGTATGGGGTGAATAAATACGTATTATGGGTTCAATAGACACGTGAAAGGGTTTAATAGAAACGAGTAAGGGGTGATTAGAAAAGTATGTCTTAGGGCTGCTACTTATTGAAATATTAGTTTTTGTGCTCGAAAAATTTAGAATTCTTAGGAGTTGTATTATTTAGAGAAGATGATGATATATTATGATAGGTAGGACTGTTTAAATATTATTACGTGTCTAGGCGTCTGTAATGTGTTTATCTAGGTTAATGGCCGATTGAGCTAATAGGTACCTACTCGTATTATTAAATTAAAAACTTCCAAATCAGGATTTAAATCTTAGTTTTATGTACAGTGTTACTAATTATGCAGGTAGATAAATATTTTCATCGTCTACATAAATATTATGTTCTTCTGTTATAGGTACCAATCATTATGCCGCGTGTTTATAAACCTGATCCTAGGGGGAAAAGGTATAGAAAATACGACGAAAATATTATAAATGAAGCTGTTGCCGCTTATGCGAATGGAAAATGTTCCTTAAAGGTCATAGCCGAGAAATACGATATTGACAAATCAGTACTGTATAGACACAGTATCAAAACAATGAAAAAACAAGGAGGGCAAAGTGTTTTAACACATGAGACTGAAGAGTGCATGATAAAGTATATCAATATATGTGCAGAATGGGGATGCCCTTTAGATGCATTAGATTTGAGATACATTGTTAAGGCGTATCTTGACCGGGTGGGCCGGACAGTGCTTAAATTTAAAAATAATTTACCGGGACCCGACTTTGTCGCGGGTTTCCTAAAACGTCATAAAGACCAAATTTCACAAAGGTACAGCCAAAATATAAAGAAAAAAAGGGCAGAAGTTTCACCCGACATAATAAAAGAATATTTTAAAGAGTTGGAACAGTCATTGACGGATATTGATCCAAACAATATAATTAACTATGACGAAACGAATTTAACTGATGACCCAGGACGCAAAAAAATCATTACAAAACGAGGAACGAAGTACCCAGAGAGGGTAATGAATAGTTCCAAATCATCAGTTTCAGTGATGATAGCTGCTACAGCTGACGGCGATTTACTGCCACCATATGTGGTATACAAATCTCAAAATTTGTATAACACGTGGACAGAAAACGGACCACCAGGAGCAAGGTATAATCGTACGCAATCCGGTTGGTTCGATGCAACCATTTTCGAAGATTGGATTCAATCCATCATAATACCTCATTTCAAAGATAAAGTCGGGAAAAAGTGCTTAATAGGCGATAATCTCTCATCGCATTTATCGATGGAGACAATAAAACTGTGCCACGAGCAAAATATATCGTTCATTTTTTTGCCGGCAAATAGTACACATCTAACACAACCTCTTGATGTGGCATTCTTCAGGCCGATGAAGATAGCATGGCGAAACATAGTATTGAAATGGAAAAAAACTGATGGAAAAACCCAAGCAACGATTCCAAAGGGATGTTTCCCTAGACTTTTAAGTAAATTAATGGAAGAGCTTCGTGAAAATAGTAAGGCTAATATAATAGCAGGCTTCCGGAAAACGGGAATATGCCCGATTAATGAAGAAGAGGTTTTAAGTAGACTACCTGAAGTGCAAAACAATGAAAATGAAACTGAAATAGAAAAATCCGTTCTAGATCTACTGAAGGAGATGAGATATGGAACCATGAACATAACAGAACCAAAAAGGAAAAGAAAATTAGAAGTGATACCTGGACGAAGCGTAGGTACTGGTGAAAGTGAAGACTACATAGAAACAGAACAAGAGGAAAGAAAACAAAAAACAAAAAAGAGAGAATTAACATCCAAAATTATACGAAACAACAAAGAAAATACTACAACTAATATTTGCGATGGCAAAAAGATCAATAAATATAAGGGAAAAGGTGAAGGGAAAAAAACTAAAACACAAGATCAGTATATTGCTGGCAAAGAAAAAGAAGAAAATGAACAAGACACTGAAAAAATACTTCTTGACACTGGACTACCTGGACGAAGCGTTGGTACTGGGGACAGTGAATACTACATAGAAACAGAACAAGAGGAAAGAAAACAAAAAGCAAAAAAGAAAGAACTAACATCCAAAATTACACAAAACAACAAAGAAAATACTTTAACTAATATTTACGATGGCAAAGAGAAAAATAAATATAAGGGAAAAGGTGAAGGAAAAAAAACTAAAACACAAGATCAGAACATTGCTCACAAAGAAGAAGAAGAAAACGGACATGACACTGAAACAATACTACTTGACACAATAAATGACTTTGATTTTATAGCAAACGATTCCATAGAAACAATGCCCATTATTTTGGACGACATGCTATTATGTGAAAATGAAATTGTTATACATGACATACAAATAAACGAGATGCAGAATGATACCGGAGTAGAAATGACGTTTACACAAAAAAATGAAACAGAAAAAAATAAAAGAAAACTGCAAATTATATCTAATGAAAAGGTGTCAGATATCACTACGATTAAAAAATTTACTTTGAATAAGTGCAAAAAAATAAATACAAAAACGCGTCTTAAAATTTTAGGGGATACAACTGATAATATTGATCGTCCTGGTACAAGCAGTTTGCAAACTAGCCAAATTCGGGAACCAGTATATCATTACAAAAATGATGATGAAATTCTGAAAGATTTAATGAATGACAATATATGGTAGATATACCTATAATATGTGACAGTAATATTAGATAATGACCGAGTGACTGAAACTGATTGATATCTTTACCTTACCTACCCAAATGAACTGAATCTGTGCTATTGTTTAAATTGTAAGTGATTGATTTAGTACCTACTTACCCAGTTTTAAATGTTGATTGTGAAAAAGTTGGTAATTTGGAAGGTTAACTACGTACCTAAATAATAATGAGACTATTTAGAATTATGATGTGCTTTTTGTACAATTAATAAACGATGCAACTGGTTGATCTCAAATATAAGAATAAATAATTGATCTCGTAGATAAGAACCTATTGTTTTATTTCTGCTTTTAGGTAACATTTACTACTTCTCTACCTCCCTTTCTTATCACACAATACGTCATTATCTAGGTAGGTGTTTACTTAAGCTTTGGAAATTGCCAACCCTAGCATTTTTTTCTATTCACCCCGTACCTCGTGTCTATTGAACCCATGTGCGGGTCAATAGAAACGTAACATGTTTTTGCATTTTGTGAATAAACTAAGGAATAAACGCCAATTTAGATGACTGAAATCTATTAAAACAGCTAAGAGACATCATGTAAACACGCAATAATGTTCTCTGAAATATTTAATACATATAAAAATGAAGTCAAAGTTCAAAATTGTGTCTATTCACCCCGTTTTACGGTATATAATATGATAAAAATTACCTACAATTATAAAACGTCATAAATCAAGAATATTCTCAATAATGTCAAATCTTACTACATCTATTCAAAAAATCTTAACACTAAAGAAACATTGATTATTTAAGGTATGTATAGTCAAAGTTTTTTATGAAATCTGGAAATACTCGTATGTCAAATCTTACAATTATTCAAAAAATCTTGTACACAATAAAAGCATTGGTCAATTAAATAGTCGAATAATTTTTTCCTAAACTTAGGCATTGGTAGACTTTTAGTGCTGTCAGAAATATACCTAATATTGTTACAAGTGAACCCTATGACAAGCGCCATAAGGTTTATAATCGCACTGCCGAAATACCACTCGTAAGTTGTAAACAACTTAAGGGGTCAGTGACCTCTATAAACAATGGGTTTCTGGTAATTCCCACGTCTCGAACGATCGACCCTACCAATAAATAATGAGGGTGGAAGCTTCGAGACTCGTTCAGATGCATATAAAAAAGCGGGCCGCGCACCGACGAGTCAGTCTGACTGAGGGACGAGAGAAGTAAACAAGTGAAGCAAGCGATCAAGAGCGAAGAGGAAGCGAACTACGAGGGAACAACGAGGAAGACCAGGGATATTGGATACTGGAAGTACCGAATAAAGTCTCATCAAGGATCAGCAGGTGTTTTATTCCAAATCGTCGAACCCAGCACGTA
The DNA here is from genome assembly GCA_036785405.1 of Coenonympha arcania. NCBI lineage: Eukaryota > Metazoa > Arthropoda > Insecta > Lepidoptera > Nymphalidae > Coenonympha > Coenonympha arcania. The sequence continues at coordinate 10,716,438 of CM072077.1, read as the reverse complement.
ACAATTGGTGTCAGAAGTGCGATTTGGAAGAGATGCCATTGACTCCAAGAGACGACTCCAGCAGTGAGGGTGTCAAGACCAGGGCCCAGCGTGCTGCGGAATCCAGCCGTCCACCTGCAGTGGAGCACCTGGAAGAGCCGGCGCTCGTTGGGTCCCGCCACCATGAGCCACCCACGGGCTCCGCCCATCAGGCCACGCCCCCTCAGGCCACGCCTACCTCATCGGAAGCTCCGCCCACTGGCCCCGCCCACCAGGCCACACCCCCTGAGGCTCCGCCCATTGGCCCCGCCCACCAGGCCACGCCCCCTGAGGCCACGCCCACCTCATCGGGAGCTCCGCCCACTGGCCCCGCCCACCATGCCCCGCCTTCTAAACAAGCCACGCCCAACATCGACTTATCCAGTTTGCTACGGATGATGCAACTGCATTTTGCAGCTCAGGACAGCAAGTTTGCGGCGATTCAAGAAAATCAGGACGGCAAGTTTGCAGAGGTTCAGCAGACCGTCTTGTCTGCAGTGAACGAAGTTGGCGGCATGGTGGCCAACATACGGAAAGATTTGGATCTAATGGAGGAACGGGTCACTTGTCTGGGAACCGACGTTGAAAACATGAAGTGTGGCTTCACCGAACTGCAGAAGTTTGTACGTTTGGAAGCCACAAGGGGGACATCAGGTGGAGCAGTGAGTGCAGTCCAGGGACCGCATGTGAAGGTACCCCCATACGAAGGCAGCACCTCCTGGTCCGCATACCGGCACCAGTTTCAGACGGTCGCTGCTGCCAATGGATGGACTGATGAACAGTGCCTGACTGCCCTCACTGTCGCGCTCAGAGGGCAGGCTCTAACCGTTCTGGAGGCCCTGCCTAGTTCGGGTTGTGGATATAAAGAGCTGTTGGATGCACTCGAATCTAGGTACGGGGAACGACATCTGGAGCATGTTTTCCGCGCCCAGCTGCGCGACAGAGTTCAACGAGCTGGAGAAGGGCTCCAGCAATGGGCGTTGGAAATCGAAAAGCTCGTGCGGAAAGCGTATCCATCGGCCGATGACAAAATGACAACTGCAAATACCGTGCAAGCATTTGTTGATGGAATCAGAGACCTGGAGGTAAGAGCTGCCGTGAGGCTTCGCCATCATGCCTCATTAAAGGAAGCGTTGGCGCATGCCTTGGAAGTCGAGGCAGTGCGACACGACATTCGGCAGGCACCTGTTCACAAGCTACGTGAAGTATCGGAGGAGGTGAAAGAGGTCAAGACCTCATTCAAGAACCTTGGTGTTGTGTGCTATAAATGCGGCGAACGAGGGCATCTGCAGCTGAATTGCCCACAAAAAGGGTCACAGATGTCTAGGTTAAAGAAAGTGGAGGAATATTTGGAGGAGCTGAAGAAGAAGAGTGGGGATACAGGTTCCCCTAAAAATCAGGGAAACGAGTAACAGCCAGAACTAAGGGGCGAGTACTGGCTGGCACGGAGGAAGCCCCAGCACCTGTTATCTCGCAAGCAAAGACGGATAAATCGGGCATTTGGAATGATTCTACAGTCAATGAACTCCTTAAAGACTGCAAAAGTAACCTGACTTATTCGCAAAGCATCAAGGCTAAGAAGTTTCTTTTACGCTACGCGGACATCTTTTCTAGTCAGGAAGGAAACCCGGGAAGAACGTCGTTAGTGCAGCATAGAATTGATACCGGCAACGAGAGACCCATCCGTCAGCGGGCAAGACGGATACCGATAGCGAAAGAGAAAGAAGTCAAGGATATGCTGCAAGAGATGGAAAAGAACAAAATCATTGAACCATCCTCAAGTCCATGGTGTTCGCCTGTTGTGCTAGTGAAAAAGAAAGATGGAAGCACACGGTTCTGTGTGGACTATAGGCGACTCAATGACATCACAAAGAAGGACAGTTACCCTCTACCCAGAATAGATGACACTCTGGACACCTTGAGTGGCATGAAATGGTTTTCCACTCTAGACCTGAAATCTGGTTACTGGCAGGTGGAAATCCATCCAAAAGACAAGGAGAAGACAGCGTTCTCAACAGGAAAGGGATTATGGCAGTTCAATGTCATGCCATTTGGTTTGTGCAACGCGCCTGCCACCTTTGAACGACTCATGGAGTGTGTGCTAGCAGGGTTAGTAGGAGACGCCTGCTTGGTATATCTGGATGACGTCGTTGTCATGGGTCGGGACTTCGAGGACCATTTGCGAAACTTGGAACGCGTCTTCGCAAAAATATATGGAGCAAACTTAAAACTGAACCCGAAGAAGTGTCAGTTATTCAGAAATGAAGTGAATTATCTCGGCCATGTCATCACTAGTGAGGGCATACAAACCGACCCAGCGAAAGTTGAAGCGGTTAAAAAATGGCCCACCCCCAAAGACAAGACAGAGGTAAGGGCATTTTTGGGCTTGTGTTCCTACTACAGGCGTTTTGTTAAAGGGTTTTCGGAGATCGCAAAACCATTACACAAACTAACAGAAGAGAAACGACAGTTTTGTTGGGATGAAGCCTGCGAGAATTCCTTTAAAAATCTGAAGAAATGCTTATGTGAAACACCAATTTTGGGTTACCCACGACCAGAGGGCCAGTTTATCGTCGATTCAGATGCAAGTAATACGGCGATTGGAGGAGTGCTTTCTCAAAAACAGGGCGATAGAGAAGTGGTGATTGGATATTTCAGCAAATCACTATCGAGACCGGAACGGAACTACTGTGTGACAAGAAGAGAGCTTTTGGCCGTGGTAAAAACGTTACAGCACTTCAGCAAATACCTTATAGGTCGACGGTTTTTACTACGCACCGATCATGCAGCACTGAAATGGCTACTGCAATTTAAGAATCCTGAAGGTCAGGTCGCTCGATGGATCGAACAACTCCAGGAATATGACTTCGAGACTCAACATCGCAGTGGGAAGTCTCACGGAAATGCAGATGCACTTTCACGAAGACCATGCCCGGAAGACTGTAGACATTGCATCAAACAGGAGTCCATGGAAGCGACGTTGAAACTTACCACGACGAGTCCCTTAGGACCCTGGGAGGATAATGCAATGAAGATGGCTCAAGAGGATGATGATGATCTGAGGCATATAATCGGGTGGAAGAAAAGGGGGGACGCTAGACCAACATGGAGTGAGGTTGCACCTACGAGTGTTGTCACTAAGGCTTATTGGGCTCAGTGGAACAGTCTTATTCTACAGAATGGAATACTTTACCGGAAATGGGAGAAGACTAACGGCAGGGAGTTCCATCTTCAGATAATTGTTCCGAGGTCCAAAGTACCCGATGTCCTTCGTGAAGTGCACGACGGTGTTTCGGGAGGCCATCTTGGCGTCAAGAAGACACTAACGAAGGTACGAGAGAGGTTCTACTGGCTTCATTGTCGGGAAGATGTGCAGGCTTGGTGCCGTAAATGTACCACTTGCGCTGCTGTGAAGGGACCACAGACAAGGAGTAGGGGTAACCTGCAACTGTACAACGTTGGTGCACCTTGGGAACGTATAGCTGTGGATGTAGCCGGGCCATTTCCTGTGACGGAATCGGGGAACAAATACTTCATGGTTGTTATGGACTACTTCACTAAGTGGCCAGAAGTGTTTGCCATACCTAACCAGGAAGCTACAACCGTTGCAACTAAGCTAGTCGAGGAGGTCATATGTCGTTTTGGTGTACCGCTGGAGATCCACTCCGATCAGGGGAGGAACTTTGAGTCACAAGTGTTTCAGGAAGTATGCAGAACTTTAGGTCTGCATAAAACGCGCACAACTGCATACCACCCGCAGTCGGATGGGATGGTGGAAAGATTTAATCAGACTCTTGAAAGACATTTGGCTAAACTGGTGGACACCCATCAGAGAGACTGGGACAAGTACATCCCACTGTTCCTCCTCGCCTACAGGACAGCAGAGCATGAGAGCATTAAGGCAACTCCGGCGTTTGTCAACTATGGCAGGGAACTCCGGTTGCCAATAGACTTATTGACGGGAGGATCACCGGACGAACCTTGCACCATTCAGGATTACGTTGCCAACCTGAAGGAAAAAATGCGGGAGATACATGCCTCAGTACGGGAAAACGGATTGCAATCGAGCGAGAAAATGAAAACCAGATACGACCGTAAATCGAACACGAGCGGATTCGAGGAAGGAGCCTTAGTATGGCTGCATAATCCGACTCGTCGGAAAGGGAAGTCTCCAAAATTGCAAACCAGATGGGAGGGTCCGTACAAAGTGGTCACCCGTATGAATGATGTCACGTATAGGATTCAACGTCAACCAAGAGGTGCATTTAAGGTGGTACACATCGATCGCCTGGCGAGACATCACGGGAGCAACAGTGATGCTCGGGACGAGCATCGCTAAGAGGAGGGCAGTGTTACAAGTGAACCCTATGACAAGCGCCATAAGGTTTATAATCGCACTGCCGAAATACCACTCGTAAGTTGTAAACAACTTAAGGGGTCAGTGACCTCTATAAACAATGGGTTTCTGGTAATTCCCACGTCTCGAACGATCGACCCTACCAATAAATAATGAGGGTGGAAGCTTCGAGACTCGTTCAGATGCATATAAAAAAGCGGGCCGCGCACCGACGAGTCAGTCTGACTGAGGGACGAGAGAAGTAAACAAGTGAAGCAAGCGATCAAGAGCGAAGAGGAAGCGAACTACGAGGGAACAACGAGGAAGACCAGGGATATTGGATACTGGAAGTACCGAATAAAGTCTCATCAAGGATCAGCAGGTGTTTTATTCCAAATCGTCGAACCCAGCACGTAACAATATTAATATACCTAATAATCATCAGAAATTATAGGACCTTTGAGCGAGGACCATATGATTTCATCAATGGGAGCTTAATTTATATAGCAAAATATTTTTTAATAATTAAAATTAATCACAGATGGATTTTGATTATTTGAAGCCTGAACCCGATCGAGACAGTTTATGCATACCTTTGGATGTTAGGACATTTTTCTCACGTAAACTCCTCCAATTTGCAAAGACGATGTCGCGTTCGCAATGCATTTTGTCGCGATGTACGCTGTAAAATGTCGTTATTTGCAAACGCTTTGATGACATTTGCATACAAAGTAATTATTGAGATAATTATTGAGATAATACTTTTTGTGACCGTTCATTTGCATAAATTGGACCCCTAGTTCTTGTGTAAGAGCTAAAATGGTCAAGACCTAAGAATTTGCAGATGATTAATGGTAGGATAAAAACAAGACTGAAGTTTCCTACCATTATTTTAATTACTTTAATGGTGGTAGGACTCTTCTTGCGAAGTTCGTCGTTCTTTTTTTATATTAAATAGGCTAGCGCTTGACTGTGATCACACCTGATGGAAAGTGATGATACAGTCTATGGTGGAACGCGCTTGCCTAGAAGTTTGTTGAAAGTATTCACTCTTGATTTGAAGGCGCCCGGATTGTAAGTGGCAGGAAAGACACTGCATGGGAGGGTATTCCAGGCTTTTGCAGTGCGTTTCAAGAACGAGGAGTCAAACCGCTTCGTACGCGTCTTTGGTACGTCGAATATGTGAGTTCGTCCGGGTAGGTACCACCGCAGTGTCAGTTATTCTAGCGTGAAGCATAGTATTACTGTGTTTTAGTTTGAAGGACACTGTATGCCGACGTGAAACTGATGTCTAAGGATGATGAGCGCAGTGCAGTGCGTCGTATGATATTGCAACGCAAAGCTGTGGGACGCACTGCATGTGGGATGAGCAGGCGTGTCATTCAACATCAGGTGAACGTCTTGCTCGTCTTTTCATTGTCTTGTATAAAGTGAGATTTCATGTAAAAGTAGATACTTACATATGACAATAGATTTTTGTGCTGAAGTATGATTTTACCTACATAAAAATTCTTGTGTCACAGTGTTTGTGATTGTGACCAAACGTGTCCGAAACGGCTCGACCGATTTTAATAAAATTTTTGTCTACATTCTGCAGGTCTAAAAACAGGTCGAGAGCTATTTCTCATACCTCTAAATGGCAAAACAACGTTTGCCGCGTCAGCTATTTAAAAAATATACAATACGAATAGAGTAGTAGGTAGGTATTCTTATTATAGGTAATATCTGGGTGACCGAGCTTTGCTCGGTAGTACTACAGCTACTCACCAATAGATGGCAGCAGGAGTTTACTGTAATAGTTTTACTTTATTGCCAATTTATATATTTTTTTTGGTAAATACGACATCTTCTAAAAATGAATCCTAGCTAGATTAATTTATCGCCCCCAAAACCCCTTGTATACTAAATTTCATGAAAATCGTTCGAGCCGTTTCCGAGATTCAGATTATTTAGAAATATTATTATATATTTATATATATACAAGAATTGCTCGTTTAAAGGTATAGGAACACCAATTTTAATATTGTGCACTGGAATATAACCTTTCTACCATAGAACCGCGAGACGTCGAGAGAAGTGGCATCCTTATGTGGTTGATGTCCAGCGTACTCGGACGAAACGCTTTTCTTCCACGTTTCTGATACGAACCGCTAAGGTGTGGAACACCCTTCCAGCTTCCGTGTTTCCAGCCAAATACAATCTGGGTGCCTTCAAGAGAAGAGTGAATCTAGGCATTTTCTAGGCAAGCGCGCTCCATCCTAGACCTCATCATTTCTGTTCATCAGACTTGATTGTAGTCAAGCGCAAGCCTATAAATTATAAAAAAAAATGTTTATTCGTAATATATAAAGTACCTAATCATTTTGAAGCAGTTTTCTGCGTGATTACTGTACTTTTTAATAATATTTTATCGCGGCGAGCAATAAATACAAATCAATTCTGTTCGTCTCGAACCTGCTGAGTTTAATTAATCTATTCTACAGAGTGCAGGCTACTGAATAATCGATGCAATAACCAATCGATTAAGGCGCAGCCATTTCATAGTTAGATATTTTAGGGTTCCATATCAAAATGGTAAAAATGGAACCCATACGGTGAGACCACAGAATTACTATTTCTGTGGGTGAAACTTTCTCTATAAGAGAAGAGTGCACCTTCGTCTTAGTTTGCACTATGATATCTGGGTAGATGGAAAATTTCTGCAGAGATTGACCGTCGTGGCCGGATCATTATTAGGTAGGTAATAGGTATTAGGTATTTATTGTTTGGTATATTTTATTATTTGGTAATAGGTACCTATTTGTTACCTACTTCTTTAAGAGAATCGTCTAGCTGTAATTTTTTTTCATAAATAAAGTGATTACGTTTTCCTATACCTACTCGTAAATAGTAATCGTAGTTCGATTTTCATAATTTTTAGAAATGTTGCAGATACAATGAAGAACTATACTCCTACGTATAAATTTGAATATAACTAAACTAAAATGCTAAAAAAAATTATCTGTATAAAGTATAACCTTAGATTAAGGTGTACCTACTAAATCTAATTAGACCAACTTGGTAAACGTTTGCGGCGGTAGAAACGTTATCACCGAAACAATATTTCAAGAACAAAATGTAAGGCCTTGTTTGCAACTCTGTCATTGTTTCTGATATAGTCCAAGATCCCAGGGCCGCCAGACGTTACGTATTTTCTGACGAACAAAATGTGCACGATTGAGTAGTGTTACTATGTACTAAGAGCGCATGCCTACTTACTAGCCTGCTTAGTGGGCCAATTTTCAGGTATCAGGTGATCAAGGGACATAAAAACATTACTTACCTTACGTAAATTCTCCAAGCTGATTTTCACGTATATTTTAGGCAATACCCTCAAAAATAAGTCGCCAATACTCCCAGACACTTTCCGTGGGCCGTATTGCTTAACAGACGCTTTAAAGTTCACAAAATAATTACTTAACTTCACGTAAATTCTCATGCTCCATTTTTACATACAGTGTGAGTCTTCATAATGTGCACATATTGAAATGAGGGAAACTATGCTTAATTTTATCGACGGAAAACGTATTAAAAAAAATCTAAATTTTTTTTTATATTTTTTTGGAATTTTTAAAAATTGCCTTCCCTACTATGACCCTTGTTTAAACAAAACGGTGTAACTTTTAAACTAAATGATCTATCACGATGAACCAAACTTATTAATGATTGGAAGTAATGGTCCGTCCTCAGGAAATGAAAATTGTGGAAAAAAATTACCCTCAATGGAAAAAACACGTGTTTTTAATAAAATTTCTGTTTTTTTTTTTTCACTAATTTTTACAATAATCGTAAAATTTCTCAATAAAATGTCCCTATTGTGTGCCTTTTTTATTACTTTAAATTATTCCTCATCGTATAAGCTCTCTCAAACTCCACACGAATCGAATGAATACATAATCGATTTCGACAGATCGTCGGAGCGCGTCTTTATACTTATAGTAATTGTAGTTAGTTCTAATAAGTTGTAGAAATAGACCCCTAACTATCTAGAGACATCCCAACACCTTACATCGAGCAAGACTCATCCATTATATACAGGAAAAATACGTACGAGTATAATCGAATCCCTTATTAACGACGTCTGCGCAATCCTCACTCAGTTTTTATTTATCGTTCCCTCATTCATTCAGGGTATCATTCATTCATAGGAATCCCGTCGGAAATGACAAGCCAGTGATTGACAGTTGAATGCGTCGCCCGGGCATTTCGAGAAAAGGCAATTAGTTGTAATTAGCCGCGACACCGTGTTGCGACTCTCAAGTGGAGTGCTGGGTCAAGCAACTGGACTTTGTGGAGGAAGTACTTTATTAAGTGGTGCTTCGAAATGGATACCTAAGCCATACCTACAATAATAGACATCTACCCTGGACAGGGCGGAGGGCACGAAAAAATTTCGTCAGTTTTTCGATGCCAAAAATGCTTGTTTTGCCACCAACAGTAAGGCTGGCATCAGCTACCTATAGAATTTTGACAGATGGCGCTACTGTTTGCTTGTACGGATGCCCATATCCTGAAGTTTCTTATCGGTGCCTACCATCCACAATATAAGGGATAGCTTTTTCAGGGTTACCGAATCTTACCCAAATCTATACCTATATTAATACTATAAACCTGAAGAGTTTGTTCGTTTGAACTTGAACGGGCTAATCTCAGAAACTACTAGTTTGACTTACAGCCAGTTAACCCGGGTTATTGTGTTAACTCAGAGTTAACACGCTAACCCAGAGTGGAGTGGTCAAAAATGTCGAATATTAAGAGAGAGAGAGTTGACTCTGGTTTTAAATGTAAATATTCAATTCTTGTTTCGCGCAAGTGGACCTAAAGGGTATCTACGAAAAAGTGTTAAAGTACTTACGTCAAAATTTAGAAAATTCAGTACAGCCGTTTAAGTTTTGTAACGAACACTTTGCCACGAGAATTTTAATATGTAGGTACATACTTATCTAAGTACGAAAATTATTGGAAATCCCACAAGTGTGACGTTTCCATTTACTTACTACCAATTTGGCTGAAATTTTGAATAGGGAGTGAATATACATGGTAGATAAATTTGATCCTGGAAAAACCGTAGTTACCGCAATGGATTTGTGCAAAACTAAACTTATAGCGCGCAGAGACGCGGCCAAAAGCTAGCACATAGTATGAGTAGGTAGCTACAACATAATTTAATTCAATTATGGAGCGTTATACCTATTTAATTCAATTAAAGTGCACCCGCTTACTTATAACAAACACGAAATGTTAGAGTTATGTGCTTAAAGAATTACTTTGTTGCCCCTCTCACAAAGGTATTGAATACTAAGAAATAGTACATTTCAATATAAGTGCGGAAAGTTTGTCATTTCTTTACGAGTCCCGGTTTGTTGACCAAGCCGAAGGCGAGGGTCAACTATAGGGACGAGTAAAAATGACAATTCCGCACGTGCATTGAACGACGTTTTTTAATACATTTGCGAAAAAAAATATTGGTTTTTTACGTGTTTGCCTGCTCCGTGTTTGCATGCCGTGTCCGTGTTCATGCGCTCCTGGTATCCCGCTCCGGTGCCGCGTAGGAGGAAAACACAAAAACACTAGTGCGTTAAAGAATAACTTTGCGCACGCTAAACACACATGGAAATGTCAACTTTTTGAGCAAATGTATTAAAAAGTTTATTTATTCACTTACTCATCGACGAACAAAGCTGAAATTTTTATTTATTACGAAAAATTTTTTGTTTCATGTAACGATAGAATGTTGAGACGAGGAATACGTTCACCAGATGTTAAGTGATACACCTGGGGGGCTCGCCAAGCAACCTCCACGAGTGCCAGTGCTACGGTGCCCCTCTGTAGCGCACGGGCCGGTGCTCCCTGGTAACGTCGGTTGATAACCGACGGCTAAAAGCTTGGCCCGGTGGATAGGTGACGTTTCTTCGGTGTCCCTCTGAGTCCCAGCAGAGGGCACAGTGTCGAAACGCACCAACCCCGGAGGAGGAAGAAAACCTCATTAAAAAATTACAGGCGGGGGCGGAAACGCCCACAAGTCCCTTCGGGGCGCTACGAGGAAGACAACCTCGTAAAAAAATCACCGAAGTGGGCGGGAACGCTCGTCGAGAGGGATATTTACGGCGGCACATCCCTCTCGCAGGAGACGCGCCGGTTGCTGGGGTGCGAACACCTTCCTTCGGCGACCGGTGCCGGCCTGCGGGTGACGTACGTAAGGGGTTCTGGCGTCCGTCACCCGAATTCCACCGACAGGCCGAGGTGGTGGCGCGACCTGTTCGGGACGCGCCTCCCAGGAGGGTCGGCAGCGGCCAGGCTACCGGCAGCAGCGGCGGGACCTGCCGCTTCGGTGGCGGGTCGAGGCCTGGCGGGAGCGCGGGTGAATACGCAAGTGAATCCCGTACTCCCGCCAACGAGGTCCGTCGTGGCAAAGCACAGGTTTTAGTGGGTGCGAGCCCCACATAACCCCTCCGTGTCCCCTGACGGAGGGGTATGCGTCAGGCATTTCCTGTGGGTAAAAAAAAAAGTGATACACCTGCCCATGTCAAAAGCAGTGCATTCCATCACCTTGATTCTGTAAAAATACTTATAGCAGCAACGAGCTAACATCTATATGCTGATTGGTAAATGCTTCCGTCAGTTATGCAGCCAAGTCGTCGTCGTCTTATTCGTAGCAAAAGTCATAGTAATGACATATGGGGTTGCCAAATAAACTTTTTTTTTTAAATTACCTAGGACTAGTATTTTTAGACAGCGACAATTGGCTACTAATGGCTGCGTTGCTGTGGATACCGTCGATGAGTGGCCGATGTAGAATTTTATATTTTCGAAAATAACACCCCAGGACTTTACATTGCAATATCATTTACGACGCTCTGCACTGCGCTATTCATTCTGACATAAGTTTAGTAAGTTTTTATGTCTAATTTTGCACAGAAATCTCGCCGGTTTCAGTGCCCTTAAAATCGAAACTTTAAGTACCTATTAACGGCCTACAAGCCGTATTTAGGTGATTTTGAATGAAATTTTATGCAAAAACTATACAGACAATTACTTTCAAATTTACACGTCATGTATTTTGGGTCTTTAATCTAAAATCGCTTGGAAGCAGAAACACGATTGGATGAAATTTTCTCGATAGAAAGTTCTCCCAAAAGTTGCTCCAAAATCTCAGTTTTTCTATATTTTATCGGAAACTACAATGGATGTAATTGTAATTTTTGTTTTAATGTATCGGTAATAATAATATCCTAAAACGTTTAGAACAGATTTTTGATAACTGGCTTAGTTTTTGAGTAATTAGGTAAAACGTCGTTTTTCAGCTATATTCTTCCGCGACGCTGCATGTCGCACCTACCAAATCTCCGTGAGAGTGAGGAAGACAAAAATAAATTCAATAAATCCCCTTAAGGTAAAGATATAAAGTTATAGGTATTATGGTATTAGAAACCCGAAAATTGCTAAACTTTGTAATTTTTATTTATAGTCGGTTTAGCTGTTGTGTTTAACGCGGTATAAATCATTGAAATTGGTTTGTTAATTAATAAATTAAATATTAATGCTGCTCCGAAACGAACTAGTTTTAAAAACACATGTCATAGATCGTAGACGGCGCAAAACGATTCACGCATCAATACTGGCCAAGTGCGTTCCAGAATAGGACGTGTGGGGTCAGTACATAGCATACTCATTAAGCCCGATCATAAAAGATAGCCACTGGCCACCTTTAGAAACCTAAGAATATGAGCATCAGAAGGATTTAAGTAAACCTTTTTCATACAAGCATACAGTAGCGCCATCTGTCAAAATTCTATACGTAGCTGCTGAGCGAATTACAGCGTGGCCTTACTGTTGGTGGCAAAACAAGCATATTTGGCACCGATAAACTGGTGACAGTGCCGTCCGGTCCTCCCTGTCCAGGGTACATGTCTATCCCACTGGCAAATATTTTTTATCCACTGAAGATTTTCTACCCAACCTGCTTTCCGAACCTGGTGGTAGAGTTTTGACTTTTCATAAGAGCCTATTAATTGGGCCTATGTGAAAATAAAGATTTTTCATTTTCTACGAAAATGTTATGTTTACTTCAAAGATAGGCACCGAGTAACAAAATACGTGTGCAGGACTGCATCAACCTCCTGTCTGATAGCAGATAGGACTTCAATCCATCATTTTGCTCCAGCGTGCGAATTGGTAGGCCTCACACATTTTGAGAACAATGAGCACCTCATAGGCACCTCGCGCCTGATTGTTTTTACCTATTCGATGTCTTTTAGGTAACCAACAAAATTAGCCGGTTTTAAGAATCAGAAAAAATGTTAATATTGAAAAAAATTGAAATATTACTGACAGCATTCCAGTAGGTAAACAAAATAATAACAAACGATTGTTTGTGGTGCCTTCACGCTGAAACGATTTTCAGGCTGCAATTTTAAATGGAGAAAGATTATATTACCTATAGGTAGGTACATGGTTTATTATCCCGGGAAAGTTATGATTTTCCAAAATTCACGCACTTAGAGCCGTAGGAAACAGCTACTTACGAGTAACTAGAAGAAAAATAAGAACAAGGCCATTGGCAAACTTTTTTAGAAAATCTTTTATTTTGTAAGCGCAAACATTTAATATAATATGTTTATAACTGTGAAATAGGCAAAGGCAAAGTTAACCGAAAGCCAACTAAACTACGGGTTTATTATTTGACCGCAGAACCCTAAAATCGGCAAATAAACTAACTTATGGAGGTCAATAAAACGCGGCAAGTATGGCCATCAACTAATTTATATTGATTTACTGCTCGGGCCACGATTTACGGCCACTTTCCTCATTTGTAGCAATATTATGTCATGTTTGTTAAACAAACAAAGTTTATAGGATTCCTTAGTTAAATAGAGTTTAAGTATCTATGCTACTTAGGAGAATCGTCTAGCTGTAAGTTTTTATACAAAAAGCGATAACGTTTTTCTAACAGTAAATGCAGTCCGATTTTCATAATTTTTAGAAATGTTGCAGATACAAAATAAAGAATTATGCTCGTACGTTTAACTTTTAAGCAATATTGCTTGCGTTAAAAATTATTAGTGCCTAATTATCCGTATTTTTGACCCAATACTTCCTGGAATATTTTTTTATTTTAACTCAACTAGAATACTAAAAAAATGAAACGTTCTATGAATCTAACGTGTCTATCTAACGCTAAGGTGTGGGACGCCCTTCCAGCCTCCGTGTTTCCAGCCAAGTACAATCTAGGTGCCTTCAAGAGAAGAGTGAATAGGCATTTTCTAGGCAAGCGCGCTCCATCCTAGACCTCATCATTGCTTTCCATCAGGCATGATTGTCGTCAAGTGCAAGCCTACAATAAAAAAAAAAAAAAAAAATCTAATGAGACCAAAATTGTCCAATCTGGTAAACGTTTGGGGGGGTAAAAACCTTATCATCCGAAGCAATATTTCAAGAACAAAATGTAGACCCATCTCTGGACTTGCAACTCTATCTATACAAACATAGATATCATTTTTGAGAACACCCATTCGCGTCGCTCTTCGTCACTAGATGATAGTCTTAAAGGAGCCAAACACAAGATTTTGCACTGCAATCACCATTTTTGAAAACACCTATTCACGTCGTCACTAGACGATAGTCTTAAAGGAGCCAAAACACAAGGTTAGTTCTTCACTGCAATCTCACCTGATGGTAAGTGACAATGCAGCCGAAGACGTTATCGTACAAGGAAAGGGTTAAGTGTAACCCCTAACTACACAGCATCGCACCGGAACTCTGGATCGATTGGCAGTGCATGTAAGGTGGTAGGGTGGTAACCATTTTGCGCCTGAAGCCTCCCACCAGACCTAACCTGGGGGCTATTCACGTAACGTTTTCACACACTGAGTGAAGTGAATCAAGAAATGAAATAAATAATCGGCCAAGTGCGAGTCGGGCTCACGCACGAAGGGTTCCGTGCCATTATCTATATAACATAGCGAGATGATGATGCAGAAGCCAGAACTCTCAATTATATCCCACTACTATTATACAAGTAGAGTAGGTACTATTGGATGTTCTGGACCATCGACCAAAAACGAGCAAAAATCAGGTTTGTTGTATGGCAGCCCCCCTTACCTAATCTTTATTTTACTATAATATGTTTTAGTATTTGTTGTTAAGGGGATTTATTGAATTTATTTTTGTCTTTCTCACTCTCACGGAGATTTGGTAGGTGCGACATGCAGCGTCGCGGAAGAATATAGCAGAAAAACGACGTTTTACCTAATTACTCAAAAACTAAGCCAGTTATCAAAAATCTGTTCTAAGCGTTTTAGGATGTTATTATTACCGATACATTAAAACAAAAATTACAATTACATCCATTGTAGTTTCCGATAAAACATAGAAAAACTGAGATTTTGGAGCAACTTTTGGGAGAACTTTCTATCGAGAAAATTTTATCCAATCGTGTTTCTGCTTCTAAGCGATTTTAGATTAAAGACCCAAAATACATGACGTGTAAATTTGAAAGTAATTGTCTTTATAGTTTTTGCATAAAACTTCATTCAAAATCACCTAAATACGGCTTGTAGGCCGTTAAAGCGGCAATGGAAATACATCATCTGAGAAAATTTAATTGTGTAAGTGTCACGGTTCAAGAGATACAGCCTAGTGACGGACGAACGGACGGACAGCGCAGTGTCAGTAATAACTCCCGTTTACCCTTTGGGTACGAAACCCTAAAACACTATTATATTATTTTCCTAGAATATTTCGGTTTTGATTCATTGAAAAACTTGATATCCACCCTTTTACACCAACCTACAACCTGGTGACAGACGGACATGCAGACGACGGGCGGACAGCGAAGTCTCAGTAATAGGGTCCCTTTTTTACCCTTTGGGTACGGAACCCTGAAAAGCTCAATCGTTAATGAGTCCAATCATTAAGAAATACGCATCATTCCAGCGCGGTATACCGGGAAGCGCGCGCGCATGCGTCATATTAAAATACGACCGATCCAGGAAATCATAATTGGCTATCTGGATCTTAATCGATCTATATCAGTGATCGCATGTTTTGAGGATAAAAACTTACAATCGGATATCGGCAGTACGATTAAATACTCATCCAATCTTAGTGAGGGCTATATCTATCCATACCTACTGACCCAGCAAACGTAGTTTTGCCATATTATGAGTTATTTCTCTCTCAGACCTAATGAATATACCTACCTACTAGGTACTTAGTGAGGTGTGTCTTACACAGACATAAAAATTCTGACGAATTGAGAACCTCCTCCTTTTTTTTTTGAAGTCGGTTAAAAAGACGTGAATATCGTGGATAACTCGTTACAAACAAAGTTTTAACACCTAAGAGAAAACTAATTTTTTTATTTTCATGTGTGATTTCACCCACCACTCGATAGATGGCGTTGACTTCAGTAAGCTCGAGCTAAGGTAAGTACCTAGTACCTACCTACAACTACAATAATATTGTAGTTCTCGAAAAAAATACTTTCGTTTTCAGCCTACAAGCCGTATTTAGGTGTTTTTGAATGAAGTTTTATGCAAAAACTATAAAGACAATTACTTTCAAATTTACACGTCATGTACCTATTTTGGGTCTTTAATCTAAAATCGCTAAGAAGCAGAAACACGATTGGATAAAATTTTCTCGATAGAAAGTTCTCCCAAAAGTTGCTCCAAAATCTCAGTTTTTCTAGTTTTTATCGGACACTACATTGGATGTAATTGTAATTTTTGTTTTAAAGTGTCGGTAATTATAATGTCCAAAAACGCTAAGAAACAGATTTTTGATAACCAGCTTAGTTTTTGAGTACCTAATTAGGTAAAAGGTCGTTTTTCTGTTATATTCTTCCGCGACGCTGCATGTCGCACCTACCAAATCTCCGTGAGAGTGAGAAAGACAAAAATAAATTCAATAAATCCCCTTATCCGTTTTATGCCGTTAATTCTGTCATCTAACCTATGTTCACAGAAACAAACGACTTTGATATTTAAAAAGAAACACCTACCCATGTCCGTAACACCTTGTATTATTAATGAGTCAAGTCATGGTAGTTACTTATGTCATCGGCTGTTCAGTTAATTAGCGATTATTATTTATTATTATTGATTTGGTTGACGATTTTATGCGGTGATAAATATTCGTTGGTATTCCGTACCTAAATTAATCGGAAAACCTCTAAACACCATCGCATTTTAATTTTTATCATGGTTTTGATCGGTCTTAACATTGATCATTTCATGATAAATGAATATATTTCGGAGAGTGCAGTGCTCAGGAACTATTTATTTTGGTAGGTACCAAAGACGTGTATGAAGCGGTTTGATTCCTCGTTCCTGATACGCACTGCAAAGATCTGGAATACCCTCCTAGACACTGTCTTACCGACCACCTATAACTTGGATGCCTTCAAATCAAGAGTGACTAGGCATTTCCTAGGCAAGCGCGTTCCACCTATCAAGTGTGATCACATCATTGATCATTACTAAGGATAGGCCTGTTCGAACATTTTGCCAAAGCCTTTTTCATACAAGGAAATTTAGCGCCATCTATCAAACATCCTGCGAAATACTTGTTTTTTTTATGTAATATTTCTTGATGTTACTTACCGATGATACGTTATCCCATGCTTCTTTTTAAATTTCTTGGTGTAATTTTTGCAGTCTTTTATCGCACAATTAGGCATTTTTATCTTTTAGAGTTAAATTTTCCACTATTCTCTCGCTACTAAGCGTACTTACTAAAATGGCGAGAACCGTCTCCATGGAAACGTGCGTGCGGAGCGTCGTGAGCTGAGGCGGGGACCGCGGCATAGACAATAGTGCGCGTACAATGGGGACATTTCCCCATTGAACTGGCGACATTTTTTCGCGCGGTTCGCCCTGTCTCTATATAGAGGTCAATGGATCACATTCATGCGCTAGCCTATATAGTTAAAATATAATGAAATTACAGGTTACAGAATTTTTGAGAAAGTTTTAAAGTAAATTAATAATATGTGTAGTTACTTATTAAAAATTTTAACATTTAAAATTCAAACTATGTTCAAACCTAACTGTAATTAACTAGTTAGGCATGTAGAAAAGGATAATGACCAATGGATGTATGAAATCTCGTACAAAGCTGATTCAAATCCAAACATTATTTTTATAGACTACGGTCTCCACATCAACTCCTACAATATTTTTTTTGTCTTTCGGATTCCAAAGCTATAGGCGAAAGAAATCGTCATGCTTCTCAATAAAATCAGGAATGATTTGCAATGACACGAAATCTGCAAAGAAAAGAAATAGATTTTGTATGCAAAATTAAATTCCGGATATGAAAAACAAATTTGTAATGCCAATATTCTTAAAAAACACTATTTTATTTTTCTAGATATTTTGGTTATGGTTCTTGAGAGAACTTGATACCACCTTTAGTCATTCTTCTTTAAACGTCTGTGGTTTAACTACCTTTAACTTTTCACAATTACCTACCATTTGCCATTTGTTGATATACAACCATTACCTACTACATATAATTTAAAATCAATTGAATAAAAACACTACTAATAGGGGGAAGTCCCGTAACGCCGGACGGCACCTAGCGCCGGACAGTGGTACTATCCAAGAAAGTATAAACCTGTTCGATTCGAACTACTAGTGAAAGGGGTGCGGGGGGTACATAGCTACAGGATCACGCGCCGCAGCTCGCCAGGGTCGCGCAAGGCCGCAGCGGGAGAGGATAAATGTAGTTCTTGGCGGGAACGCGCGGCGTCACATAAGATCGACGTAAGTAGTTCTGGCACATTTATGCATTTATATTTTAATGGTAGTCGATAATTGAAGTAGCATTTGATTGTTATCGGTAAACCGACAGCATTTTATTTGATTTTTGAAACCATTTTGGTAGGTACTACCTAATGTACGATATTGTCTGTCCCTTAGTACCGGACACTAAGCCGTCCCCTAGCACCGGACAATGTGTTTTTATTTATTTCTTGTAACAATCTACGTTATTTAATTAATTAATTTAATTTTCTTTTAAGGTATAGACAAAGGAAGAGAAACGAAATGGAAGACAAGAAAAAGAAAGGATCATTGGAGACACAGAGCTTGCAAGCAGCTATTTGTCCAAGGAAATTAGTGTAAGATAAGCCGCAATGGTTCATCAAGTTCTTAAAAGCACTTTACATGCTTACTGCAGCTCGAAAAAGGAAATGTGACCGAAGTGAGATTTTAAAGTCATCACCATACAAAAAAGTAGTAGAAGAAAAAGAAAATATCGTAAAAAAAAGAGGGAAATAGGATATAAGTTTAAAGTAGCGGTGGAAAGCAATGTAAAAAAAACCTAAGGAAAGAGCTCAGAGAAAAGAAAACAATCTAAAGCCGTGAAGTCTAAAAGAGAAAATAGAGATAAAGCTAAAAAGTAGAACTACAAGAACAAACATCTAACACAGACACAACAATTTGTGTAGTTTGCTTAGAAAACTATATCGAAGACTGGATCCAATGCTCATCGTGTCTTGGGTGTGCACATGAAGCATGTGCAGACGTTCCAGACTGTGGAGATGGCTACATATGCGATTGATGCAGACTCTTCTGAAATATCCAGTGCTAGGGGTATGGCACAAACACCCGTCCGGTACTAGGTGCCACTTTTTAAAATTATATTTTTTGTTACCCAAGTTTGATTCGTGGTATAAATTATGTTTTTAGCAGAGGTTGCTTTTTTTTAGTTTGGTGTGATTTCTATCTTTGTTACCTACTGTAAGTCATAAATAAATATACATTCCTGAAAATATTTTTTATTTTATTCATAAAAAACCTTAGGTGTCCGCCACTAGGGGACTTCCCCCTACAACACAAATTAGAGATTGTTTGTTAATTTGTTTGACATTAGAAGTTTTAGTTAATTCTAAAGGCACTTGTTCATTAGAAACAGCCGAATTTTCCGCCTGCCCAGTGACCTATTGTTATAAATGTTATGTCAACAGGGTTACTTAATACTCTATTGTGTGGTAATTTACCTTTTTTCGATTGTACCTACAACTTATTTGATTAACGGTATAAAAGGGTTATTTAAACAATTGTGTAGTGACCTGCGGGTCAAAAACTATAGAAACAATTAATTTATTAAACTTACTTTCGAGTTTTTTGGGTCTTTAATCTGAATTTGCTCTGAACACCGATAAGAAACCTCAGGATATGGTCATTCGAACGATTTACGTAAACCTTTTTCGTACAAGCAAACAATAGCGCCATCTGTTAAAATTCTATAGGTGGCTGTTGAGCGAACTACAGCGTGGCGCTACTGTTGGTGGCAAAAGAAGCATTTTTGGCACCGATAAACTGGCGACATTTTTAGCGCCATCCGCCCTGTCCAGGATATTTTATGTCTATTGTCTCTACCAAAGAATGACAATTTAGTACCGTGGACCTTCGAGGGGGGCGCTTCAAACCGACACAAAAATGAACTGTCAATTTTATAGAATGTTTAATCCATACTTAGAATACATTTATAGTACCTTACTTATACCTACGTATGGACATGTTTTCCAATGTCACTTTTTTGTGTTTTAGTAGATAAATTAAAAAAAATTACACCAAAGAATGACAAGTAAAGACTGTCCATGTCAGATACAGTGCATTGCAATGCAGAGTCTAGGATATTGCAATGTTATACGATGCACTGCAATGCGCTTCATTTTCATTAACTTGAGTCAAGTAAATATAATAGTAGGTTATAGGTACCTTTAATCTAAACGGCATAAAAATTAAACGCAAGGGCGTATCCAAAAAAATGTTGGTAGGTAAGTAATTAGTTATGCAGATAACATAAAAATAATATGATAATTAGTCCTAAACTAAATTGTCTTGGAAATTTTCGGAAGCTAACACAGGTAGGTAATAAAATTAAAAACAAAAACATAACGAGTATTCCATTTAAATTTAACTTGTGTGCATAATATAATGCACTTTGTTAATCACCTAGTACAGCAATCAAACAGATTGTTTTACGCTATTACCGTATTATCAAAGTGGTTATAGATCCTATGACCAGCAGTGGATGTCCATTGCTCATCGGCTGAAACGATGATATTGATGAAATTGCTATCTGATACCCATAGTTGCAATGCCAGTAGTTTAACGTGTTCCCTAAAGCACGAGGTTGAAACAGCGAAATTACGATCTGTCTTTATCGGTGTCAGTATACTTAGGTTCCTACTTACTTGACAGATAAACCCAATACACTCTAATACTCTATAATATTAAGAACTTAGTTTTTACCATGGGTCGATTTTAGAAAGTCAAAAATAAACATCTAAACTTGATGCTACTGTGGAGACTTACCATCAAATCCAGAGATGAACAAAATGTTTTCATGATCAACGATTCTGATTGCAATTGCAATTAAATATTATCATTCCAGTTAATAATTCATTAAAAACGCAATCAATATGATGACCCCTACTTACACGGATCACAATCACCTTTTTAATTTCGCCAATCCTGACGAATGATTGCGTTAATCGTCAATATTCTGGACTATAAATACTTACTGTCCATCTCTTAAAGGAAATAAACGATATAATTGGAACCTAACTACTAGCGAGATTAATATTTCAAATCGGGGATCACTCTATATACTTACCCAATAAATATTATAAAAGCGAAAGTTTGTATGTATGTATGTAAGTTTGTTACTACTTCACGCCGTAATTACTGAACAGAAGTAAGTGGCTGAAATTTGACAGAAATAGATTATATCCTGGATTAACATAAAAAAAAATTGGTAGTCTGTAAAGTCGGTTTACTGACGATAGTTGAACGTGACAACGTCTTCTTTTTAGCTCGTTCCGCGCTCGCGAGGAAACGCCGGTAACGCCGCATGAGCGAGGTAACGCCGGATGAGTCATGTTTTTTCGTGCGTGCAACCAGCTCTATCGAATTATAAGACGATGTCACGTCAAAAATACTTTTATCCCGAGAAATCCGCAGGCAGCAGTTAGTATAGGTAAGTCATACAGATATGGTTTCCGAACTGTACGATCGCTAAGCGATGGTTTATGTCTATGACCGAGTAATTTCAGTATTCTGAATAGTATATTGTATGCAAAAGTACCTACACGTATAATATGGACTTATTAAACATATACGTGCATACTATTTTAATTAAAATCGTCTGTTTTTATAATTGTCTGCTAACCTTGGGTTTAATCACGAACGTCCCTGAACCTGTGTTTTACATTTAAATTTAAATATAGGTAACTTTCTTTTTTACCCCGCATGGATACCTACTTAATAAATTATTAACTACATACGTATAATACATTTTTATCGTTACTTTACAAAAAAAACATTAAGTCCAAATAGAAGGCTTCGGCCGTGGGTGGTTACCACCTTACCGGCAAGACGCACTGCCAAGTAAGTTGGCAAGTGTTGCGTTCCGGCGCAATACTGTGTAGCAATCTTTAGAAGTTTAGAACTAACCACTTCCAAGTTTTTACGACATCATTTTTGGCGGGATCACATAAAGGCATAAACGGTCGTTTGAAGAGATTTTTAGTGACCTGCAGTTTAAAAACTATAAAAAAATTAGGACTTTCAAATTAAAACCTCATGTATTTTGGGTGTTCAATATTTAAAATTCGCTATGAAGCCGAAACTCGATTGGATAAATTTTCTCGATACAACCAGCCCTGGAAAACATACATGCTCATCACAAAAACATTTTCCAGTTGTGGTAATCGAACCCACGACCGACGCAGACAGCAGGATCGCTACCGTTATGACATTTGGTCATTTTGCTTTAAAAATTAAATAAAAATAAAGTAAATGTATGTAAACCTACTTAAGTGTGTTTTTATTACAAACAAAGAGTTTTGAAGGTCACTCAAATAATGCATTCAGTCAACGCCCTCTCCTAAAAGTCATTTTAGTTTGCCTTTGTCTTGTTACCTATTTTTTTTTTGGTAAATAATTGTTTTCGGTAGCTTTGTTCAAAACTTAACATTTAACAACCGTATTACGCGGGGTCTAATTTTATTTACCAAACAAAATTATGCTTCTTAAATCAGATAATTTTGGTAAGAATTTGAATTTCGAAATGAAAAATGAATATTTTTTTGATGCACAAAAAGTTTGCGCCAACACTGGTCCACTCTCTATTCGCCACATCGAATTACGAGAGAGAGAGTCTCTCGTAATTCGATGTGGCGACATCTCTGACATGACCGGAGAGAGATCAGGCGCAGGATATTATCTTTTTTTTTATATTACGTCCGGCGAGAAATCTCCATTGAGATAATATGAAAATGAAAAAATGAAAATGAAAATCTTTATTTTTCACATAGGCCCAAATTATAGGCTCTTATGAAAAGTCAAAACTCTACCGTCAGGTTCGGAAAGCAGGTTTGCACCGAGAAGAACTGGCAAGAAACTTGGCACTTGCTCTTTTCAAAAATCTCATTATATACAATTTCTTAAATATTATCAAAAATTATTACATAATTTTTAAGATATCTCGTGAGGCGATGGAAATACATCCGCATCATTCCAAGAACTCTTGTCATTGAAAAATTCTTCAATAGTATAGTAACCCCGATATACCTACTTGTTTTTTGACAGTGACTTTAAACATGTGTAAAGGTAAGTCCAAAACAGACTTCGGGATCATATTGTAGAAGCGTACACTCAACCCCACAAAGGACTTCTGTACTTTACGCAAACGGTGTGGTACTACAACTAACTTGTGTCCGCAATTTCGAATTGGACGGTTAGGTAGGTACTTATATCTATACGTTGCTTATAAGTAATTATGTACATAGTGTAAGGGGATTGATTGAATTTATTTTTGTCTTTCTCACTCTCACGGAGATTTGGTAGTGCGACATGCAGCGTCGCGGAAGAATATAGCAAAAAAACGACGTTTTACCTAATTACTCAAATACTAAGCTGGTTATCAAAAATCCGTTCTAAGCGTTTTAGGATATTATTATTACCGATACATTAAAACAAAAATTTCAATTACATCCATTGTAGCTTCCGATAAAATATAGAAAAACTGAGATTTTGGAGCAACTTTTGGGAAAACTTTCTATCGAGAAAATTTTATCCAATCGTGTTTCTGCTTCTTAGCGATTTTAGATTTAAGACCCAAAATACATGACGTTCAATTTTGAACGTAATTTTCTCTAAAGGTTTTACGTAAAACTGCATTCGGGTCTGAGACTGTTATCTACGGCGTCTGCGAGAGGGATCTGAGGCCGTACCACCATCTCTTTTGACGTGATAACGTTTAATAAATTGATGAACACCAGCGACGCACATGAAAAATTGTAACGTTCCGCGTAACGTTCCACCTGAGCCTCTGCGTGCAAGCGAGAGCGCGCAACAAGCGATAAGTATAGAGAGGCACGATAAAACAAACAATAGAGAGGCCAATTATGACGTTATCACGTAAGTCTATCGTCCGTAAAACTAAACCGACTTTACAGACAACCAATTTTTTTTTTTAATTTTCATACTGACATTGTATGAAAATGTTACTGCTATAAGGATGTTGGTAGACTGGTACGGCCCCAGATCTCCCTCTACCCTAACTAAGTTATGCAGAAACTTAACTCACCATTAGGAGATCCAGCTCTGAACATGTGGTTAGGCGTCATCCACGGGAACGCACCGAAGGGCCACGCCGGAGGCGCGTGCCCCTGGTACAGCCTCGGCAGCAGCGGTTGGGGCACCACCACCCCCCTGCTCTCCCCCTCCATCTCCCCATCATCGTTGGAAACTCTCTCATCACGCTCATCGCCCACATTCGACTCCAAATCCTCTATGTCCACATCACTATCGTCCGTTTCCACCGCGGATTCCGCATCGTTGCTGATCGCGTCCGGCGTATTTCTAGGCGTCTCGCTCTTACTTCCTAACAATGAGTCCACGCTAAACGATATCCGTCCCTTTCCCCCGCTCTCCGCGGGCTCCGACCGCTCACATTCAAGCGAGGTCTTCATTTCATATGTATCATCTTCACAGAGAGAAGATCCGGATCCGACGGTATCACATCACGCTTCCGGATTCAGTTCCGTCATCACATTTCGGATTTTACGTCTCACACTGATATATTTTGTTACAATTTTATTCATTATTTTCGATTTTGGGAAGTAAAATTTTAATAACAGTTCAATAAATGCAGTGTTTTTATTTATTATTTATACCTACGTAAGTTTTTTTTATTTATGAAAATGAAATTGAAGCTGTTTATTTGGGATAAACTTTGCACTTATAAATGGTTATTGTTATTCAGATAGGTACAGTTTATTCACTGACAATATTGCCAATATAGACATCCGGTTATTTGTGTTTCGGTATTCTAGAAAACAGTTTTTTCTGTAGCGCTAAGTACCTACCTAAAGTTTAAACACAATCTTTTGGTAATTCAGTCACACATTTCATTTTTTTTTCAGTCACCATGTGTTCTTGCTGACAAAAATTTGTGTATTTTTATGAAATTGTCACTACTAATAGCGTAGCTTCTTAAATTCGGTAGCGATCCAAAACTTTCTCATTTGATGTTAGGTAACTATGTAGGTATATTGTAATAGGCTTTTATTTAATTGGAGTTATTGTTTTTTATCAAAGACAACACTTTAGTTTATTTTACGCGCTGTAGCATTAAAATTAGATGGCTTTTTTGGAGAAAATCTTCTCTCCCTAAATAGAAATCTGCTGAAAGTAGCGCACTTCGTTTTTCTTATAAGAATAATCAGTAACACGATTTCACTTAGTTTATGATTTTAACCTCTAACATGCCTACTTAGGTATGTCCAAAAAAAATATAGTTCACTGTAAAACTGATTTATAATGTTACTTTTGCGTACAGTATTTTACGCCCTTGGGAAAACGTTTTTCCAGCACATAAGTTTCGTAGTAGATTTAGGTTTTTCTTATAAGAGTTACCGTTTAAGTCCAATGTTCACAACACCGGTACGCGAAAACGCTTTTCCAAAAAAAAATCCTGTAGTAAAACTCAGTTTTTCTCACAAGTGTCGGAAACGCGATTCAGCGCATTTTACGCAACACCCGTTCATGTAGATACGCGAATGCGCCGGGAAAAACGGTACGCGTATATTCGCGTGGGGAAATCGCGCTGGCGTAGGGGCGACTGCAAACTCTTCGCGGACCGCCTCTCTCTCTCCGATACATCCGAGGGAGATGGAGCTATCGAGCGAGGAATTTTAATAAGCGGCGCGGTTAGAGAGAGACGGCGATACAATCCGGATCCGACATGTGTGAAGCGATATTGGGTAGGCGGGGTCGGTCGCGCTCAAATTAACAGTCTGTGTGTAATACGCCTTATGCTGATGCGTGTTAAAACTGGATTTTGAGCCCTAGTGAGGAAAGTTACGGTTGGTTTTCCGTTGACGTGGGGTGTGAAGAAGTGATGTTTTGGTGGTGCGGGCTTCAGATTGCAACGACTATTGTGTTGAATGGCAAAAGGAGTAAATAGAGGTGCCGCAGCGTAGAGGGGACTTTACGATTTAATTATTCGCGAATACGGAGGCATTTTGTAGCGAGCTAATGTCTCATTGTCTCGTTAATATCTCCGACGGCCATGTTTGATTTGTTTATGACGCGGCTAGGTGCAATGTGACGTTTGTACTTCGCTACCTTGATTGTTATGACGTGTAGTAGCTTCTGCCTGCGACTTCGCTTGTATTTGCACATATATTATCTATGGCCTTAGTATTTTTTCCATTTTCTGATCAGGACTGGACGATTTACCTATAAGTTTTAACTAAAAAGATTGGCTTAGTTTTTGGTTTGCCTTCAAGCTTTTTAATTTTTCTTTAAAGTTACTCTACAATCTCACCCTCTGACAAAATAACTCTTACTTAGGTAGGTACTCTCTGATTATTGTCATCGATAAGTCACATGACCAATGTTTCGATAAGATTTAATTCTCATACAAATTTTTATTAGCAATCGTAGAAATAGAACCCAGTGCAAAACTGCTTTCCGAACATGACGGTAGAGTAAGTCAGGCCAAAGAATAGACCGAGAAAAAGTGCGAGTTTACCGGTGCCAAAGTTGTTTCGTCAGTAGAAAGTCGACAGCAGTATTTTCTATAGATCGTATTCCCCGCTAGATCCATACCTAGTAGGTACCTACCGTAACTTACCTACCGTACCTTACCCTTATTACCTTGTACCTTGTCAATAGTCTGCACGCACGTTTCCATGGATACGGTTTCCGCCATATTGTGGCGTGTTAGTGGAAATAAATGACGGTTGACTCTAAGTACTATGTATTTTCTTGTAGGTATGTAAAAAGTTTGCGTAAATGTTCTGATGACCATACCTATCCTCAGGTTCCTTAACGGTGGGCCAGTGTGAAAGAATTGAACATTTTGATTTTGAATATCAAATCAATTAATTTCACATAGGCCTAACGTACAGGCACTTGTAAAACTTCAATATGATATCTGTCGCAAATGTCATGGTGATAACTACAAGACTTAAAACTAAGTTTACGAGGGTTCCAACGCGTCCTGCACTGAGAAGAATCCCACTACAAACTCAGTCGGGTTTATATTAGCCGGGGTTATAATATGATACCTATATCTATACCTAACTATACTTACAGACAGTCTTAAAACAGTTTAATATATGTAATGTACCTAGGTAGGCACTGGTACTTAGAGTAGTTATTACAGAACTAACTATCTCGTATAGAAGCGTTCTCAGAGTGACGTTTTGTTCAGACACGCCGGTCGGAAGTCGGGACTCAATGCTCGGTAAATGGTCCAAGAGCAAGAAACTAAATTTACAACGTGAATTTACCTAAATTTCTTTCATCATCATCAGTGGTGCTACATCCCTTTATCGTTCGAGACCTGGGGTCTGATTGCGAAAAAAATTCGTAGGTTTTCATCGTTATGATAATCGTAAGCAAATTCTGCTCTGCCATTGGCTGACGTAAATCAGGGAGCCGATCAGTGGGCAGAACTTGTGTACGATTACGATAACGATGAATACGTTTTCCTTACACAAGTGTCTACTAGCTGCTCTTTACCTGAGTTTCTTCCTCAGATCACTCACTGAGGTTTCTTCCATAAGTTTTTTTTTATTCTAGGTATACAAGTTAGTACTTGACTGCGATCTCACCTGATAAGATGTTATCGTACTAACTTGAAGAGTAAGTAAATTTACCCCAACGGTTTCTACACAGTATCGCACCGGAACGCTTAATCGCATGGCGGTGCGCCTTTGCTGGTAGGGTGGTAACTAGCTACGGCCGAAGCCTCCCACCAGACCAGACCTGAGCCAATTTAGAAATTATAAAATTCAAAAGTGGCTCGTAGCGGGAATCGAACCAGCGACCTCCCACTCGAATCCGAGCGCGCCGCCACTGCGCCAAAAAATCGTCGTATAAAAATATAATTAGAAAAAGCCTAGCACAACTTGTCTCTAGCTCTGCTACTAGACGTCTCCGGTGCTGAATTAATTTCACTTTGCTCGTTTGCTTGCATAGCGTCTTTATTAGTTCAGTATTGTTCGTAGGGTCGCTATACTTAAATGTATAGCGTTTCAGACGCTTTCGTTTCGTTATAGGTACTTACTTTACATGTATACTGAGCCCTTTGCTAGGTAGGTATACTGAAAATGAAAACGAAAATATTTATTTTCACATAGGCCTAAATAATATAAAAACTCTACCGCCAGGTTCAGAAAGCAGGTTTGCACCGAAAAGAACTTGTTCTTTTTGAAAAATATCATTGCATACAATTTTCTTAAATAACGTCAAAAATTATTACATAATTTTTAAGATATCTCGTGAGGAGATGGAAATATATCCCTAAGTATATCACTTCAAAAATCCTTGTCATTGAAAAATTCTTCAGTAGTATAGTAACCCTGATTTATTCAATGTTTTTTGACAGTGACTTTAAACTTGTGTGAAGGTAGGTTCAAAACAGACTTCGGGATCATATTGTAGAAGCGTACACTCAACCCCACAAAGGACTTCTGTACTTTACGCAAACGGTGTGGTAGGTACTACAACTGTCAACTAACTTGTGTCCTCCATTTCTAATTGGACGGTTACTTATATCTATTCGTTGCTTATATGTTCTAATGTCGTAATGTGTGTATGTCGTTATTAATGTTCATGGATCCCTAAAAAAGAAACTAATTCAATTTCATCACTCATTAAACCGACCTAATGACTCTACAACTCAAACAGAAGGTAATCTTCAAAGAGTTTTTGTATCTGGCTAAGTTTTAGATAGGTATATTATTGCAAATAATAGAAAAATAGGTGTACCTGATACGTTTGTATGAAGAAGCCAGTACGAGCACCCTTAAGGGCCTATCCCTCTAAATAGCGACCATCAAAAGAACATAAATATATCAAAATCCGATTACAAAGGCGACGCCATTCGAAATCAAATCGTTAGCGAGATGTCAGTTTAAGTTAATCGCATTAAATCGATATCTGTGATCTTTTGCACACACAAAAAAGACGACCTTAAACAAGGGCAGTAAGGTTTGGAATTGCGTTACGTATGGTGACAATTCGCAGTTATTATAACAAAGACCCTTTTAGTTCAGGAGTTGACAACAAAAAGTGTAGGACAATATGATCAAGGGTGCAACCAACTCTGCCTGCCTGGGAGTTGTGGAGGCGGCATCTCATCAAATCGGCAGCCCTAGCCATCACAAAACATTGAAGTCGAAAGTACTTATGTTTGTTACTTCTTCATACTGCAACTACAATTTTGTTGAAATTTGGAATGGAGATAGATAATAGATTATGCCCTGGATTAATATTTTATTAGTGAAAAAACGAAATTCTCGCTAGCGGAGCCGCGGTCTTCCGCTAGTACCTAACTATGACATAAAGGATCGAGTTTAAAAAAATGAAAATGACGCTAAATTGATAATAATTAATTATCATTATTATTTTTAATGAGTGCCTGTAGGCTTTAAGCCAATGAAAGTGCCTGTAAGCTCTAAATTACTCTTAAAAAGAACTAGAAATAATCACGACCACCTATAAAACTTAGACAACGATAGCATGCAAGGCATTATTATCATTAGTTGTATTATTAATTTTAGCTTTCTTCCAAATTATTCCCTGTCTGAGGTTTTCTGGAAGAGATAAGTCCGCCTCATTGTTACCTGTATTTTCTTTTTATTTCTACTGGAATTGTTCATTATTTTTGAGCGCACAGTAAAAGTATATAAATGTAGGTACCTATACATTACAGTCACGGAATAAAAAGGTTCGTCGAATTTCAAATTGATTCGTTTGCACTGGTCGATTGCACTGGGTATGTTGACATAATGGACTCTTACACAACTATTGCAAACGAAAACCGACAATAAGGTGACGAACATTTTCATTCTGTGACTATACATACCACGATCAAATGAGTCCAAACTTCCAGCCGCCAGCTCTCGATCTATCTCTGTAAAGTTGATAAGCGAAATTGATTCTTATTGATAGGGGGATCGGGCATTGTAAGGGCGGTTTCACATCCCCCCTTGCCAATTAACGCGATTTAATTGCGACGGGAGATTATCGGCGGGTAATGAAAAGAGTAATGGCGTGTGTGTACACGGCTTTATGTCGGTCTGTCGGATTGTGTGTGAATGCTGATATGTGTGATTGATTCTGTGTGGGAATATAATGTTGATGATGTATTTATTTATTTATTATCAAACCGCTGACCCGTCTTTTGATTTAGTACAGGCAATTCTGAAGAAATATGCATACCTAATAATTTCTTCATTCCCCTATTTAACACTTTTCTACATTAAAAATCTTAAGTATGGTGCAAAACTTCAGCCATTGATGCTTCTGTGACCGAATTAGTGTGTGAATGAATCTGAATAAGTGAATGAATGAATGTCAAGACTTTAGTTCTTGTTCACTTAACTTGACACACAGTTTAAAGATATTCTAGTGAATCTTAAAACAGTGTTCATAGAATTATACAATGTGTAATGAAAAGTTTAAATGATATTGAAGGGTACATAAGTGTACTTGATAACGAATCATCCTGTAAATTTTTTAAATAGAATTAAGCATATATATTTATTTTTCCATACATTATGGAAAAATAAATATGTTTATTTCTGTTTAAAATGTTTACAGCGTGCTTCGTTATCAAGTACACTTACATGTTGTATAGACGTGTCTTAGAATTATTGATCATTTCATTTGGCCGACCATTTCATAAAAAAAATTGTTTTTAGTGAAACTAATTTTTTGTCATATCAAGTAATTTTGTGTTTTTTTATCAATGGGGAAAAATCCCGGCTATCCCAGCCTCCATTATGATCGTTTACTGGATTACATGGGATTTTTTTCCCCTAGGTAGATAGGTAGTAGGTACCTACCTATTAAAAGCAAGGTACCGAATGGATACCTACCTAATCTTCAATATCACAATATGACAGGAAAGCAGAAGAGGAGAGGAAGGTAGGTAGATAATTGTAGAGTGCGAGGCGGGAAATGTGTTTACGATGGCAGGAAGGGGGAGGGGGGCAGGGGGGGAAGCGACGCACGTTTTATTGCTTCACCGCTTTTCTCCTTTCCTCACCGCTTTTATACAGCGGGCTCCGAAATAGAAAAAAAAAATTGAATTTATGGAAGACCTAACGAGGTCCGGTAAAAGGAATAACTAAAATCTAAACGTTTGTAAAAGGAATAACTATGAAAACGTTTAGATGAAATATTTTTAAGATTGTGAGTTTAGATTTTTATTTTTTATTACCTAAGTAATCTGTAATTACTACAACTAGGTACTTACTGAACCGAATTGGCTGAAGTTTAAATTGAAGATAGTTTATAAAGTGGATTGACACACATTTTTGTAGGTCATTTCTATAATACCTATTACACGAGTAGGTATCTGCCTGTAATAATATGTTGACAACATAAATTGGCCATTATGATGTCAACATAATATTATTATTGGGAGATGCTTAAAGAAAGCTTTAAATTCAAATGGTTTTAAAGTGGAGCATGAATTAGGGCCTAAAAAGGCGCTAACTAAAAACTCTCTCAGACTTCTTTTCCCCACTCAAACTCATTCAGACTCATAGCCTCGCTTATTATACCAATTGCGTAGCTGGTTGGTTTCTGGTGAGTTTAGCCACCATAATGTAAGAAGTTACTATTGAGAAAATTTTAAATAAATTATTTTTTGTCAATGTCTGAATAAAGTCGCTAACTAAAAACTCATTTCGCGCTGAAATGGGCGAACATCCCGTCCCTACTGGGCCTCACTCGGCCTCACTATGCCCCGCTTTTAATAGGTCCGGTATGTTAACTAAAAACCCACTCAGACTCTTTTTCCCCACTCAGATTCCTACAGACTCACTGTACCCTAGCTTTTAATACCTACCAATTGCATAGCTAGCTCCTTGCTGGCTAGTTTAACCTCCGTTATTATCCAGAAAAATAAAAAAAAAGCTTCTTAGTCAAACATTGATAAAGATTGTTCTAAATCGGAGCGTCCGCTAGAGTCTGAAAAAAGTCGCTAACTAAAAACTCATTTCGCGCTGTAATGGGCGAACGTCCCGTCCCCACTCGGCCTCACTCAGCCTCACTATGCCCCGCTTTTAATAAAAAAATATCTCATCTCCGCTAAATTGTCCGCGCCATTCCCCACTCGGGAATATGAAAGTCGTTATTTAAAAAATGATTACAAACTTTTCGTATTATTTCGGTATAAATTGTGAGTTAAGCTGTTTTTTATGAGCGTCCTCTAAATACTAAAAACTCATTTCGCGTGGCTGAAAGTCCTTTTCCCCACTTAGACTCATTCAGACTCACTATACTCTCGCTTTTAATACCTACCAATTGCATAGCTGGCTTGTTGCTGGTGACTTGAGCCTCTATAATGTAAAAAGTTAGTATTCAGAAAAATTGAAAGAAATGCGTTTTAGTCAATCATTGATAAAGATGGTTCTAAATCGGAGCGTCCGCTAGAGTCTGAAAAAAGGCGCTAACTAAAAACTCATTTCGCGCTGTAATGGGCGAACGTCCCGTCCCCACTCGGCCTCACTCAGCCTCACTATGCCCCGCTTTTAATAATAATGTTTCTTTATTAAAGGTAAAACACCCAATTGTACAATAAGTTGCAAATAAATAATCATAGACACTAAATACAGTCTTACGGGTAGGTATACACTAATAAAAAGAATCTACAATTAAATACTTAAAACTTAACTAGTAAATATACTTACACCTAACTGAAATGGTCAAAAGACTCATTTCAGATGTCAAGGATACGGGTTGGAACTACTTTCTATTTTTAGCCTGATGAACAGACAGCCAATAGTCAAAGATCTGACTGGGCATCCCCTCGCACACGACCCTAAGTATAGCATTGTTAGAACTGCGAAGCCTTTCCCAAAAGGTCGCTATGCGAGCTCTAACAATGCCATAGAAATCGGCCACCCTCGACTCGGCAAACATGGTGGAAGCACTGCAATAGCGTGGCAGGCCCATGAGGGCGCGGAAGGCGTTATTGTACTGCACACGTATTGCAGTGTATGATTTTCTCAGAAAGTTAGTCCATAGCTGGCACGTATAAAAGCATTGGCAGTAGGCATTAAAAAGAGTAATTTTAACTTCCTTACTGCACTTGCTGAATCTACGCGCCAGCATGTTACACCGAATCGAGAGAGCCCGTCTTTCTCTCTCGATGTCGTTGTCGTCTTTGAGATGCTCAGTCAGGATGTGCCCGAGGTACTTAAATTGCTGCACAACCCGAACTGCTTTGCCATTTAGCGTGATTTCTGGGAACCTTTCCGGACCTTTGCCTTAATAAAAAAATATCTCATCTCCGCTAAATTGTCCGCGCCATTCTCCACTCGGGAATATGAAAGTCGTTATTTAAAAAATGATTGCTCCTTTTAGTATTATTTCGGTATAAATTTTGAGTTAAGCTTTTTTTTTTATGAGCGTCCTCTAAATACTAAAAACCCATTTCGCGTGGCCGAGCGTCCTTTTCCCCACTCAGACTCATTCAGACTCACTATACCCTTGCTTTTAATACCTTCCAATTCCGTAGCTGGCTTACAGCTGGTGAGTTTAACCTCCGTGATGTAAGAAGTTATTATTCAGAAAAAAAATAAAAATAGCTTTTTAGTCAATCATTGATAAAGATGGTTCTAAAACGGAGCGCCCGCTAGAGTCTGAAAAAAGGCGCTAACTAAAAACTCATTTCGCGCTGTAATGGGCGAACGTCCCGTCCCCACTCGGCCTCACTCAGCCTCACTATGCCCCGCTTTTAATAAAAAAATATCTCATCTCCGCTAAATTTTCCACGCCATTCCCCACTCGGGAATATGAAAGTCGTTATTTAAAAAATGATTGCTCCTTTTCGTATTATTTCGGTATAAATTTTGAGTTAAGCTGTTTTCTTATGAGCGCCCTCTCGAGGAGTTTTATCTGTCGCCCTCGCTCTTTTTTCTCTTTAATTTATATTCCAATTTTCTTTCGTTCTTTTAATTTAATACGACAATAATAGGTTTTTAATTGCTGGAATTAATTCATTGCGATTTTACCACTTTTAATTTTGAATTCGTTGTTTTTAGATAATTTTATTATTTTTGTTTTGTTATATACGTTGTCGTGTATGTTGTTCTATATATTTAAAAATAAGCAAAGATACAGCCTGTTTAAGACGTATCTATGAAAGTAATCGTATTTTTATTGAGTTCGGGGTTTCTAGTCGACGGTAGGTACTATATCAGCTTGAGATCTAAATAAATTGAAAGAGCTGTAATATAATCATGTAAATTCACTTAAATAAAATAACATATTTAAGTAAAATGTGTCCTTAATAATTTAAAACATATCGTACTTAAGTAAGTATTTAGGCCCATAGGGTATCTGCTATAGGTAATTAACTAACTAATCTCTTAGTCAAATTTATGATACAAAAGTAAGCCATTTTTGCTTACACTCTACAAGTTAGTACTTGACTGCGATCTCACCTAATGGTAAGTGATGATGTAGCTAGTGTAGATTACCTTCATACTGACTGGGAAAGGGTAAGTAATTAGTAACCCTAATGGTATTAACACGGCATCGCACCGGAACACAAGACCGCTTGGCGGTGGCGTGTCTTTGTTGGTACCTGGTGGTAATCAGAAAAAAACCTTCCTTCCTTTCAACTTTAATTCAAAATAAGTATATCAAACACGAGTCTTCGTTTTTTTTCTAATTACCTACCTACTTAACTATTTCAAAAGCCCCTCGTCTGTCGAACAGATAAAAAATAAACAGCACCTTGTTAAAGAGGAGTCGTGTTTAAGCCGAGAACAAACAGCGTCCTAAAACAACCAAACATCGGGTCCCCACTTAAGCATCACTTAACGAAACCACTTTAAACTGACCCCCACAGCCTTAACCGTCCGGTGTGAGGTGCCTCTAAATGGGGGTCCTTTTAATTTGAACGCATTATACACTCTCAGCAAATATAGTACAGGAGCTTGTGGTGATTTCGGCACCTTTTCGAAAGATAATATCGACCGTATTAAAATTGTCTTTGTAGCAGGACAGATTTTTTTTTGTTATAATCCGCTACTATCTTAATTATCTTTGTATTAAAGATTTTTATAATGATAGAAAAATACACAATTCAAGGGAAAATAGGGTTTTTGGCAAAATTTTTCGTTTACACTGCGTTTCGAAAGTTTGTCTTTTTAATAGAAGCGGCAGGAAACTCAAAATTATTAGTAGATAAATAAGTAAAAAAAAAACAAACCAAAAACTAAAAATTAGCCAGTACTTGTCTACATTAATGGTTGTAATTAAGCATTTTTAAATACTAGTGCAAGTAACTTAAACAGAAAATTAGGAAACTTATTATAGGTAAGTATCTATCAATTATAATGTAGCGTAGTGAAAGTGGCAAGCTAAATGTTGAAGTTGACTTTATAGATTTTGACCAATTTTCTATTTATACTTATCTTCTACTACAAGAACTTACCTTAGAGAACCACAACCACTGTCTCCGTAACTATAACGAACAAAGATCGTGTAACAACCGAATAAAGAATAGGGAAGTGTAGCATTCGAAAATCGAATTTGGTACAAACAGAGGCGCCACTGAGCTAAGCAGATTATGGTTTTAAGACGACTGTTTGCGTTTTAAAAATGGAACGCGTTTGGTTTGCGCATTAACACCTTTTACTGTTGTGCTTTTAAGGAGGTTAAACATCTACGTGTGTGGCCACTGGAACCCGGATGGGTCGCAACTGGAAAAAAAGTTACAGCTTTCCTTTGTCACTTCATTAGCAAGATATGAGTACTTTGTTTTCGATGGCTCTTATTGTATACACATCGTGAAAACACAAATGAAATTTGTGCTTTATTATTTAAATAAAATTTGGATTTTTTTTAACATTACTTTTTAGTTTGTGTTTACCTGTGAAAAAAAGAACCAAATATTGTACATGAAAGCTGAAATAAATGAAATGAATTTAATGTTATATTTATACTAGAGGACGACTACGGCTCTACCCGCGTGTATTTCGGGTTTTCACTAATCACATGGATTTTTTCGGGATAAAAAGTAGCCAATGTTTTAATCCAGGGTATAATCTATCTCCATTCCAAATGTCTGCCAAATTAGTTCAGTAGTTGCGGCGTGAAGGAATAATAAACATACACACACAAACTTTCGCCTTTATGATATTTGCTGTTTCTTAATTTTTGCTGGTGGCTAAATAGGTATCGAATTTTATATGTTTTGGCACTATCAAAGATTAAAAATTTTGAATAGTAATACGGCCTTATGAGCTTGGCTTTAAATATGAAATAAAATAGGTATATTTTGATTGATTGATTGAACACTGTAGTTAAGTAAGTAGTTTTTTCTTGGGAATATCACCTCAAGTTTTTATAAAATTTGTTTCTTTTTTCATGAATAGGTAGTTAATATTAATAAATCTGTATCAATTTTTTTTAAATAATAACCAGTAGATAATGTGTGTAGTTCATAACGCGTGCTTACAACACACGTGCAGAACACACTCATTGTGTCGATTCAAAGAACTCGAAAAGCCTTTTGATCCCGTACTCCATTGAAGAAGGTGATGCGAAAAAACGCAAACAATAATCACAACAATAATATCATAGCGCTTATTTAGATCTTTCGAATATCCAATTTAAAGCAATAGGATAGGGTCTAAAATTGAATGGTAACTTTAGTTTTATGGGATCATTGTCTGTCAAAAGTGACATCTTCATTCCCTTAAGATATTAAGATAACATTAGTGGCTTTTAAATGGTTGTCCGGTATTCGGTGTATTGAATGGATTCCGCTATAAAATATACTCGAGCTAGGGTTGTCACCTCGCCACTCATAAACATTAAAACTTTCGGCTAGCTAAATATGTCGCATCAAACTTCCTTCAATCAGAACTCAAGAAGATACAGTAGTGCCGATTCTGTTGTGCTAAATATCTAAACTAAACCTCTTAAAAATAGTGCTATCCTTTCCATGGGGAGCATTTTGAAAAGGTTAATAGTTGAATTTTTTGACGCATCAAATTAGTTTAGTTTACAGATTTTACACAAAGTATTGGTACCAATATGTCACAATTTTCGTGACTCTATGGTGAGGTACTCGTAATCAGTTATTCGTAATCAGCGCTAGCTGAAGAGACCTGGGTTCAAATCCCACTGATTGATTATCTACCTACTACAATTCTTTTAAATATTCAAAATTAATACAACTTATCTTTATTAACTAAGATTTTTGTAAGTTCGAAAGAAGCCAAATTAGGCCTATTAGTAAACATAAAACCATTTCAACAGCTATTATAATTTTTTTTAATCTTAATACAATGTGTGCTGAACTAAGCATATTTTGCTATAATTTCAAAACAATTATTACTGAACTATCAACATACGAACCATAATTTTGTTGCTAATGTAAACTACAAACTAAAACATATCTACCTAACGCGACATTCAAATTTTCTTATGTCTGAAACTGAAAGAAAACTGAGTAATTGCCAACCCTAGCTCGAACGAATGGGTAAATGAGTGAATGAGTCTCATGAATGGGTGACGTTTCGAATGATGGTCCCATGTTGATAAATACGAAACTAATCAAATTATTTATGGCATTAAATGGTCATAAAATCCGTGACACATCTGCTCGGCGGTAGTTTTGTAGTCTTTGATTAAAAAAAGGGTTCATACAGTCCCTTGACTTTTATTATTGCGATAGGAATATGTAGAGGGCATTGTGTTTAATTTTTATGGCGTACTAATTTATATGAAAGAATTGAATAAAGGATTTTCGGACAAATCTTTTAAAAATTTTGTTTTTCGAAAATTCGATCGAGCGTAATTTTTATGTGCTCGGGATAGGTTACAAATATTTTCTGAAACCAACTGACATTGATTTTTTAACTACATTCTCTCTTATTCCTTGTCTTTATTAAAAAAGTTTCTCCGTTTAAAATTTCTACTTCATAAATCGATTTGAATGACACTGTAGGTAAGCCGCTGTGATTTCTGGGCAAAATGAGCCATAAGAACTGATGAACGCATTGCAGTGTGTCGCATGATATTGCAGTGCAAAATTATAGGACACACGGCATCTGACATGGGCATGCCATCACTTACCATCAGGTGAACGTCTCACTGGTCTCGTCATTTTATGGCATGATAAATAGTCAAAGAGTCAATCAAGTCAATTTTTGCATGAAAAAATATTGTACAGTTAGGCCTACACCAAAGTAAATAACAACTCTTCACTCCCTGTATTAAAAGTATGTTAAATTAAACCCAACGATATACATTACAGTTTAATATAAATTAATAGCGTACATTATTACGAAATGATTACCAAAGTCATTCAAGTGAGCATCATAACCCATATCGCGTCCATTACCTCATTACCCCATAGCTAACAGGGGTTAAGGGGGGCCGGGGAGACAGGGGATAACCGTCCCAGTTTTCACCTCATTTAGCCCCAGTCGAGAGCCCTATTATGTAGGTACTTTATGTATCCCTAAATTACCCATCACTTAATAGGCTACCCTGTTTACCCCAAACCAGTTTAACTTGACCTCTCTACATTTAGAGCAAGCTGTAATGTTTGATGTTCGAAAAGTACATACGTAATAGTTATATTATTTGGTTGACAAAATATTTATATTAAAAAATCTGAGACGAATGTTAAATGAAAAGCTAGTTTAGTTAGATAGGCAAGTTAGCCAAAAATATAATTAATGCCTAGAAAAAGCCTATTTACTCTTTTATAGAAGAAACCTTTTATTTCAAATAGTGATCTAACACCTATTTTATACGTGGCATGTTAGTAAGAGCCAAAAAATTATTTCTATCTTTAGAACCATGTGAGTGAAAAGTGCTTATAATATTATTATTTGTGCTAAAATAATGTAACTAAGTAATACTGAAAAATAAGTATAAAATACTGCTGCTATGTATATGATAAATAAAAAAATCCATAAAAATAAATAATCTAATATACATTCAATAGAATAACGTGGAGAGGGGCCAAGTTATAATGGTCATTTTAACAAGGTGGGGAGATTTTAAAGTGTTCGTATGATTAGGGAGTTGTTCAAATTTAATGCGCCTGTAGCCGGCGACCGGGAGCCGTGATTTAATGTTTGTTTGAACTCTCAACAAGTTTACAACACTTATCGAGTTTGTACTTACTGAGTTGCCACTCGGGGATCTATTTTAAAGGTTTCTTAAACACTTTATTAGATTGCAATCTAGTAGTGTGTCACTTGATTAAGTGCACAAATGAAAATGGGTAAAACTAAGTAAAGCATTTTAATCGACAAAAAACATAGATAAAATCGTAGTAGGTTTTTAGGAATATTCGTTGGTTTTTCCCTGAAGAAGATATTTTAAAGCTTTTGTCAAATTTTCTCAATAAATTGCGATTTTAACAAAATAAAGTCCTCTCGATTTTTTTCAAATAATATTTTATTAAGTAAACCTAATCTTATTTACTTACCATCTAACAAAAACAAAACTAACTTGGAAGGGGAAAGTAAGTACGTATTCTCACACTACTGGTTTCTACTCAGCATCGCGCCGGAAAGCTAACTCGTTTGGCGGCGCGTCTTTACTGATAGGGTGTTAACTAGCCAAAGTCAAAGTCTCCCACCAGACCAGA
Organism: Coenonympha arcania; assembly: GCA_036785405.1. NCBI lineage: Eukaryota > Metazoa > Arthropoda > Insecta > Lepidoptera > Nymphalidae > Coenonympha > Coenonympha arcania. The sequence goes on along the minus strand of CM072077.1, from coordinate 10,676,867 downwards.
CCTGAGCCAAATTAGAGATTATAAAATTCTAAAATGGTCCGTGGCGGGACTCGAACCCGCGACCTCCCACTCGTTCTAGGACTCAAATCCGATTCATCAAAAATAAAAACACTAAATAAATTTGAAATTATTGCTCTATGCCAAGAATCTAACTCTGAACCTTGTAGGTAGGTATTTCAATACCATAAGCACATAATATCTTGACATAAATAATATGGGAAGTCACCCAATACAAAATAATAACATTACTCAGCGATATCGTTCGCGCGGAGTGAATGAGTGAACGAACGATTGTTTAATGTACCAGAAGTGAGCAAATTCGTTTTTAAACGGCTATCAGTCGGTCATTAAAACGGCTGTGAATGCGTTCGCCTATGCCGCGCCATTTTAGGTTGCTAGGGTGACCACGAAATTTTGTCAAACAAAAAATCACGTCGGTAATTTTTCCCTCTTATAAATCAACGTACCATTATAAAAACTGCAGGAAAGGGATGTATGGTTTTAGGAAAAGACAGAGCATTTATTTATAAATCAACGTGAAATTCAGGCGGAATAGTGTAACTTATAATGTCCTTCATATGTGAAATTATTGATGACAGAGTAGGACAAAACACTGTATAATAATTCCACGTTTATTTTTTATTATAATCTGGGTGCCTTCAAGAAAAGAGTAAATAGAAATTTTTTAGGCAAGCGTGCTCCCAGTCTAGACCTCATCGTTGCTTTCCGTCGGGCATTGTTGTAAAGCGCAAGTCTATCAATAATTGAAAAAAGGCCGTGTGGATTTCAAAAGCTAAAGTCAGTTACGTTATTCTATTTCTACGAATACTAATCGTATGAAATTCAAAAAAAAAGAATGGGAATGGCGTGAACGTATGGGAAGAAGAGATAAGTATCATTTTAAGTTTTACTCAAGATATGGTACCTACTCGACGGAAATCTGGTTTTCCAAAAAACGGCACCGATATAAAAATGACCGTCCATATCTAAAAGCTGTTAACTTTTTAAAAATAGAACAGTCTCACTTTGAATAATCCAGAATCTATCCGCCCTACCGCCTGCGTTTATTAAGTAGGTGCTCCCGATAATGGGATACACTACAATGCCGATTGTCGGACGCACAATGCACACTCCAGCAATTGTTGTTCCCACATCTGGGGTCCCAGATATCGACTCTTTAATCGTGGACGCCTTATTTATGTACCTATTCCATTTTCAAATCTTGTCATTTTTGAATTGAAAATGCGGTTACAGATTATATTATACTACTTACCTACATAAGGGCAGTTTTTTTTGCAGTTTTATTCGCCTAATTCGATTTTTTCTCCTGGTTTGGATGGAAACAATCATGTGTGGTAGATACAATGAGTTTTAAATTAGTTTATAAAATAATGTCTAGTTTAAGACTCATTTTCAACCCATTTCAAAAAAGGAGGTTCCCAATTCCACTGTATGTTTATTATGTTCGTTACCTCATCATAACTATTAACTGGGTGAATCGATTTTGATGAATTTTTTTTCATTAGAAAGCTGACGCTTCTCGTATAGTCATTTCAATTAAGTCCAGTTCTGATTATGGTATCCATGAGAAAAACATAAAAGTCTTAAATTTTTAATTGGAAAGGATGTAGGTATTACAACAGTAGTTTGATGACAGTTGAAGTCGATTTTTTTGTTAATTAATTAACGTATAATATTATAGACTTTAAAGTCGTGGCTCTTTTTAAAGTTCATTACTTGAACATACTACGCAAAAATCTAGACTAAAACATTACTGTCACCTAAGTCGATAGGTATTGGTACCAATTAGATAATGATTATTTCATTATTAAATCAAAATCCTTGTATTCGTTGGTACAGTCAGCAAATGTGTTATTCGGGGGTAGAGTAGTATAGTTACGTCGATTATAAATAGGTACATATTAGCTAATTTTTAGGCTGACCACATTTCATTTTTTTTAAATATAAATTACTAACAAAGACCTACTTATAAGGTCGTATCGACCGCAATGAATATGATTTTCTAGTCATAATTAATAATAATTACGTATTCCACAGTAAAAATATTTTATTTACTCGGTTTTCCTGTTTACCGAAAGCACTAGTTAATTTGTTTCAGTTAATTATTTAACTCGCTCAGTGTTGCCCATTAAAACAATCGCTCGCCTAACAGGAAAGAGCTTATTAAAGAAATAATTACCAATTAAGTTCGTTATTGTATAATAATTAATATTATTGTTGATTAGCTTGTTAATAATTAGCCCAAAAGGAACGTTATCCGTTTTCCTTAATTAGTCAATTTGCTATCAAACTTTAACCATCGGTTTCTGAAACGTTAATCAAGCGCTAAACGTCTGCTAAGTAGTAAAACATTACGCATACAACAATAAAAAATAGAGTGAAAATTATGGGTCTAATTTTTCGTACTCTTATGCCATATTTTGGAAAAAAAAATTCTTGAGTGTCGTGGATCACTCGGTTAGAACAACGTTACATTCGTAGTATTTTATAAGAGATATATACACGATCTGAAAAGTCTTTCATACAGATTGCAATTTCCCAGTTTACTGCGTTGGTGTAGCTGTTCGAGCACCAAATATTTAAAATCTTTGAAGTTCAAATCTCACTGTGTAACAAAATGTCTTTTTTCGAACTTATAATTTCTTTAAAATGACAAATAAACATTATATTTGCAAGTCGATGACACAGAAATAAAAAAATATTAAATGCAAAAATGACGGAATTTTCGTGGATTTTCTTCATATCGGGATTTTCAAGACATAAAAATCCATTGCCCCTTGCTGCGTCCGAAAAGCAATTTCGTTACGTACAAATTCCGGGTTTTCGCCAGTCGAATATTTTTGTGAATCCATATCAAATCCTAAATGTTTCTGAACCATGACTTTCTTCATGTACTATCACCTCTCTTATAATTAATCTTACGTATTATAACTGTATTATGTTAACACAATATTTAAATAAATGGGTGAAGATAAATTAAATTATAATTTACCTTGTATAAACTGGTAGTTGGGTCCTGTACCAACCTAGTTATTATTTTCATAATACATATCCCATTATTATTATTTATTGTGCCGACCTCATTACGATAACATTATCATAATGGCATTATTATGGATTTTCTAATTAAAACTCGACAAATTAATAATGAAAATGAAAATGAAAATGAAAAATCTTTATTTTCACATAGGCCCAATTAATAGGCTCTTATGAAAAGTCAAAACTCTACCGCCAGGTTCGGAAAGCAGGTTTGCACCGAGAAGAACTGGCAAGAAACTCGGCACTTGCTCTTTTCAAAAAAAAAATGTCATTATATACAATTTCTTAAATAATATCAATAACTAATACATAATTTTTAAGATATCTCGTGAAGAGATGGAAATATATCCCTATCATTCCAACAATTCTTGTCATTGAAAAATTCTTCAATAGTATAGTAACCCCGACTTATTAGATGTTTTTTGACAGTGACTTTAAACCTGTGTAAAGGTAAGTCCAAAACAGACTTCGGGATCATATTGTAGAAGCGTACACTCAACCCCACAAAGGACTTCTGTACTTTACGTAAACGGTGTGGTACTACTACTAACTTGTGTCCGCCATTTCTAATTGGACGGTTACTTACATCTACTTATACGTTGCTTATAATTATTAAATAATAAAATGACAGCGCCATTTTTAAACAACTCTTGTAGCGAGTATTTAAAAATAAAGGATTTTGATATAAAACGAACCACCCTAAAAGTTAAGTCAATAAAACTCAATAAAAACGCCACAACACGTTGGTAAACGTCGAAGTTATATAAGTAAACGTATTTCGGGGGTATAATAGACCGTTTTGGTTTGAGCTCCCCATGTCAAATGTCAACCCTACGGGTACATTTTTGGCGTCACTAAATAAAAAGCCTGTGATAAACTGTAATTTTTAATGGCTTTTTTATTATGAGTTTTACCCAAGTAGATAGAGATTTTTTATTATGAGCTGTACTCAAATAGATAGAGATTTTTTATATGAGCTATACCCAAGTAGATAATCACACTAATAATATTATAAACGCGAAAGTTTGTGTGTAAGTGTGTGTGTGTAAGTATGTATGTTTGTTTCTCCTTCACGCCGCAACTACTGAACCGATTTGGCTGAAATTTAGAACATAGATAGCTTATAACCCGGATTAAAACATGGGCTACTTTTTATCCCGGGAAAATCCATAGTTTCCATGGGATATTTAAAAACCCTAATTTTCAACAGTAATCTATAGCTACAACTAAAGGTAGATTACTTTGACAATCTTTCTTGAAAGTAGGTGTGAAGGTCATTGAAAAGGAAATTAAATTTTTTCTCGGGATTAGTAAAAAATCGAATTTTACGCGGGCGCAGCCGCGGGCAAAAGCTAGTTTGCAAATAAACGCCCGTTCACTGCATTTTTCTTTCAACGTGTGAACGTTCTAACACAGTCAGAGAGACATCGACGTCAAACTTATAACACCTTCCTTTTTAGGTCGGGGGTTAAAAATAATCGACCAAGTACGAGTTGGACTCGTGCATGAAGAGTTCCGTATCATCATCTATAAAAACGACAAAAAATTACGTTTATTGTATGGGAGTCTTTTTATTTTAATTCTATTGAAGTGAACATTCATAATCAAATATTCTGTGAATATTTCAAGCGTGTACCTATTGCCATTTGCCATTAACAATATCGAGCAAAAAAAATCACGTTTGTTGTATGGGTACTGTAGGCCCCTTTTTCACCGACTTCATGTATATATTGTACCCTGTTTTCAGTATTTGTTGCTGTAGCTGCAACAGAAACACATCTGTGTCAAAATTTCAGCTGTCTAACCATCACGGTTCAAGAGATTCAGCCTGGTGACAGACGGACGGACGCACGGACGGGCGGAAGAACGGTGAAGTCTCAATAATATGGTCCTGTTTTTACCCTTTGGGTACGGAACCCTAAAAACAGCTTTTCCGCTTTATTGCTATCTCTCTTGTATTAAATCTCTTCTCGCCCTTTAGTATCATTACGGGCCCTTAATAGATTTTCGTTTAAACAGCAACGCACATAAATTAAATAAAGCGACACGCTCACTGAATGATTCAACAATTAAACTTATTATCCTTTATTGTATACGAGTACTTACACTGAATTTATTGAATTGAATTGCTTCTAAACGATTTGTTTGGGGTCGGAGCGATTGTAGATAAATGTTTGTGTTAGCTTCAATATAGCTCGAAACTTTTTTTTGAGACTAAGTTTCTTTTCGGACGGTAGCGCGCAGGGGGCCAGGAGAAAGGTAATGAATTTTATCCGTCACGAAAATCAGGATATTACTTTGATTAATTTTGGTTTTTTTTCCAATATCTAATAAGTGGAAACAAAGTTTTCGTGCCAATTTTTGTTACCAAACTCCGCCGAAACGGCTCGACCAATTTTTATGAAATTTTCTGTGTAGATATGTCCGTAGGCCTGAGAGTTATATTATGTCAAAATCTATTTTTTTTATATCCCTAATGTCAAAGGAACGTTTGCCGGGACACTAGTTTCTATATTCATTATTCACACTTAATACCTATTATAAAGGTGAAAGTTTGTGTGGATGTTTGTTACTCCTTCATGCCGCAAATACTGCACCGATTTGTCTGAAATTTGGAATGGAGATAGCTATTAGGTACATCCGGGATTGAAAATTATGCTACTTTTTATCCCCGAAAAATTCACTGTTCCCGCGGGATAATAAGTAAGTACTTAGATATATTAATAATAATGACTCTTGAACGAATCTACGAATATCTTGATGTCGTCTGCCCACCTATTCGTTAAGTTTAAAGATATCAAAATGAGTATCACAATAAACATGACATTTACTCCGCGGGGATACGTTTACGCAATAACTACAAACTCAGTAATGAATTCGAAAAGGGCCTTCCCTTTATTGGATCAGGCGAGTGTTAAACCGAGATCAAAGAGGCTTAGCCGACTGCATGGGATGGCTTTATGCGACACTGATCATCAAATGCTTTGCAAACTCTTGCAGACAGGGTCATAAAAATTTGCTACGGACTTCTTATTTACCACATAAATAATCGCATGATCGGATATTTACGTATTTAGTACGTCCCGCGAGAACCTTGGATTTCTCCGGGATATAAGTAGACTATGTTTTAAACCCGGGGTATAATAATCTACCTCTATTTCCAATTTTCAGCCAAATTGGTTCAGTAGTTGTGGCGTGACGGAGTAACAAACATACAGACTTACACACAAACTTTCGTCTTTATAATATTAGAGGGATTTTAACTGGGTTCTGAGTCATCATCTCTTATCCCAAACCATAAGACCTATAAGTTAAAAAAAATTGCATAGGGGGTATCTACGTAACGTAGAAAAGGGATAAGGAAGTAGGATTGTTTTTATCCCAAAAGGATCACCCTAGCTAAGCACGGGAGGGTCAGGTAATAACAAATTAAAAAGGAATGCGTAAGTGACGTGGAACATTCGGTTGAAACGAAAGTTCACCCACCGCTCGATAGATGGCACTGTGCCTAGTTACTAAAATAGGTTAGGTTAGGTTAGGAATTTAGGTAGATATTAAAATAGGTACTTATAAATAAATAATAATAGGTAAATAAGGGAGTATCAATTCAATTCATTCATTCATACTAACTCGTTTTAGTGCCAAATGATATAAATGGTGGCATGTTTGTATCAGCGGAAACTTTTTGTATGTGTATATACAATATATATATATATATATATATATTTTCGTGGAATTTTGACGTGATAACGTTTAATAAATTGATGAACACCAGCAACGCACATGAAAAATAGTAACGTTCCGCGTAACGTTCCACCTGAGCCTGTGCTTGCAAGCGAGGGCGCGCAACAAGCGATAGAGAGGCACGATAAAACAAACGATAGAGAGGCCAATTATGACGTTATCACGTAAGTCTATCGTCCGTGAACCGACTTTACAGACAACCAATTTTTTTTTTCATGTCGGGACTTTCATGTCGGAAAGCGCCATTTTCTTTCGCCTAGTCCCCTGTGCTGTAATGTCCGAAAACGAACCTTCGTTCCAATAAAATCTACATTGAATAACACCATCCCACGCACCCTACCCAGCATCCCCTAGCCATGATATGGAAAAATATATCGAATTTAATACCAACTAAACGCGTTTAGATTCCCTACCCTAGTACCCCTCCCGGGGTCGTAATGTATGAGTAAAATATGTCATCTGTATATTTACATATGCTCGGTAAATCTGCATAGGCGATCGGTATTATGCTTATAATGACCCCTAGTAATAAAGGACGTTATTGTTTAGGGTGCTTATAATAAGGAAAATGGATTTTTAAGACATTTGCTCAAATAGTGCACTTTTCCATGTATGTTTAGCGTGCGCAAAGTTGTTCTTTTCCGTACTAGTACTTTTTGTTTTCCTTCTGCATGGAGGTTTTAATCAAAAAATTTGTAGTACAAAATGTTTGTATTAAATGACTATTTTATAGCGTAAACACTATTAATACTTGAATTAAAGGACGTAACTTTTTAAATTGTTAAATCTGAAATAAAAATATAATTTTTCAACAAAGTTTCATTGTTATTTGTTTCAGAGTTACTTTTTTGTAAAAATATGAGGGCTTTCATAACTTCTGGATTCTGACCCCAGGACACATCAGTTGACCATAGACAATTCTTGTCCACTTTTTTGTTTATTTTTTTTTTGTGCGTGAGTGGTTTGCAATTGTGGTAAATTACACACCTTAAACTACTGTTATAACACTTCCCTGGTCTGTGTGTTATAATATTTTTATTTTTGGCCCCAACTTTATGTATTTTCGCAAATGTGTTAAAAAATGTCGTTCAATGCACGTGCGGAATTGTCATTTCCACTCGTCTCTATGATGGACACGCGCCTAAGTTTTGTGTCAACAAACTGAGACTCGTAAAGAATTGACATACTTTCCGCACTTATATTGAAATGTATATCTTTTCTACTTTGGCCTCCAAAATAAAAAGTTCCTTTTTCTTTTTTAGGGTTCTGTACGCAAAGGGTAAAAACGGGACTACGACCAGACTTCGCTGCCCATACATCCGTCCGTACGTCTGTCACCAGGCTGTATCTCTGGGACCGTGATAGCTACAGACTTGAACTTTTCATAGAAGATGTATTTCTATTGCCACCTACTACATTTTGCATTTTTCCGCATTCGTTCGTTCGTTTCAGCCGACGGACGTCCACTGCTGGACAAAGGCCTCCTGCAATGCTTTCCAGCCCACACGGTCCTGCGCCATTTGTATCCAGCACCTTCCCGCGACTCTTTTAATGTCGTCAGGTCGGTCCATCTGGTCGGAGGTCTGCCAACACTGCGCTTTCCCGTGCGGGGTCGCCATTCCAGCACTTTGGGTCCCCAACGTCCGTCGGTTCTACGAGCTATGTGGCCCGCCCATTGCCACTTCAGCTTCGCGATACGTTGAGCTATGTCAGTAACTCTGGTTCGTCTACGGATCTCCTCATTTCTGATTCGATCACGCAGAGAAACTCCAACCATAGCTCTCTCCATCGCTCGCTGAGTGACTCTGAGCCTTCGTATGAGGCCCATAGTAAAAGACCAAGTCTCGGATCCATTTTTCCGCATTGCCACCTACTATATTTTGCATTTTTGCATATTTGCCGAAAATTGCATTTGCATTTTTTTGTTCCATTTCAATTTTTTTTACGGACGGCTTCCTGTTTTATCATTTGGGTAAGGAACCCTCAAAACATGTTAGTAGGTATAGTCTTTGTCGTAACGCTTTACTTCAAAAAAAATCCAGCCGTAGCTAACAGTTAACACAATGTGCATCAAGATATTTAACTTCATTTAACACTGTTAAATAACTCCCAAATAACTCCCAACCATCAATAACAACTTATGAATGACTCCCAGAATTGTATGGCCCGAACATCTGAACGATTCGGCAACTGCTAGAATTCCTCGACACACATGTTCAGATCCTTTCATCGCATCCGAAATATATCATTAATCACCAATCTCACCTATCATTTATCATTCAAATGAGACTTAAAGGGAGATAAAATGAAGTGATGCGATCTTGCACGAGTAAACACGACTAAATTCGAGTTAATGATACAATTGAAAGATTAATTGTTATTTTAGAAAATTACACAGTCGCTGAATGAAAGGATTGATTCCGACAACGTGGGTGCTGGGGTATACTTAGTATGAATTTGTTGGCAAAGCTGGAAAGAGAGTCCTACCACTAGTAAAAGTACAAAAAACTAGGCATCCTCAACAAGGTTAAGTGTTAGGTTAGGTTAGGTTAGGTTAGATTAAAAGATGTAATTAAAGTAAGTCCTTAGTATATTTACCTATTTACAAATGTACTACTAAGGAACTATACCGTAAATATACTAAGGATTTGTATTTCAATATCAAAGATTTAAATCTGGATCCGCCCTTAGCCTACTTCACGCCCGAACAGCTCCTGACCAAGATGAGGACCAAATGCGTTCTGGAATGGAGTACTGCAGGCACCTCTGGGATGAATCTGCCAAGTATCAGCTCGATGTATTGGACTGGGTCGATCAACGCGCTCGCAGAATAATCGGCAAGGAACCGCTAACGCGGGCAAAATTGGTCAGCTTTCAACACTGACGCAATGTTGCCTGTTCAGCGGTTTTTTACAGGATATACCTACTTTGGTGAGTGTGCTCAGGAACTACATTACCTTGTGCCTCCTTCACCTTTCTAGCATAAGACCGCAAGACGCCGGAAGCGGGGGCATCCTTGTGGTTGACATCCAATAAACTCGCACGAAACGTGTTTTCTTCCACGTTTCTGATACGAACCGCTAAGGTGTGGAACGCCCTTACAGCCTCCGTGTTCCCAGACAATCTAGGTGCCTTCAAGAGAAGAGTGAATAGGCATTCCGCATTTTCTAGGCAAGCGCTCTAACCAAGACGTCATCACTGCTTTCTACAATAAAAAAGTACATTGCAAATTGAACTGTGGTGACACAATACCATACAAAGTGTTACGGCCCCTTGCCTGTCCAGACGAGGGCTGAGTTCCCGGGCCCATAGAGGAACGAGCCCGGACAGGTCGAGGGGGGACCGACTAGTGAGACTACAGTGATCAGTACGGATGACGGTATCCAATCCGAGTCGGATAGTAATATCCGAGTCTCACTAGCCGATCAGTGGAAATAACAGGCGGCTTTTACTAGCACTACTACGGCAATCGTCAACTCGGGCAGCGACAGCCTTCGACATAGACAAGGAAAATAGAAGGCCACTAACCTGGTTGATGCATGCGACGATACTCGATGCGACGCCCCCTGTAGTGGATGTGGGACAGTATGTGACGTGAAAGTGTAAAGGGGTGTGTAGGTGTGTGTGTGGGGCTTGCAACCGTAGGTCCTCTGCACCAATCAGCTCCCAGACACGTCAAACACGAACACAGCTCCAATCGTTCGTTCGCCTCCTATGAGTGGAGTGCTCAATGCAGCAGCACAGTGGGTCGCAACCCGCAACAATGAACGCGACGGTCAAAATATGTCGAACGTTCAGGCTGGCTTCAACTCCCACAAACACTCAAGCGAATAAAATAAAGTACGTGGTTCACGACACACAAGGTCAGCGGTCAATGACAGCGCGGTCCACAATTACTTAACTACCGCGAACTTTATCGCCGCTAAACGCAGCTGGGCACGCGTGTTACTAGGTAGATCCGGCGAGCGTAGCGAACTCACAAAGGCCGGCACGACAACTAGTCAATGTCCCAAACACGCGTGCAATGTCCAAAAAACCCAGCGATATCACAGCGCAAGTCGAAGCGGTCCCCAAACAATCAGGTCCGGGGAAAACAAACCGCGGCACGAAAACGACTCCGGCGCTTCCAAACGAGCGACTCGTTGCGCAGTTATTCGGTGACTACTCACCCGCGCAAATATAAACGTGGCTACTCAAACGTAGTATAGTAATTTACGTCTCGCGACTACGCGTTTCAAAGACGACACGTGGTCAAAATTACGTCAGCCACGCGCGGGGAACCGCTAAGTTTGTCGGTCGACAGCAGACTCGCTCCACAAGATGAGTTCACGAATACGCACAAAAGGTCGCGCCCCCACATAAAACTGTCGCGGTCCCAAGACGTACGTTTCTTGGGGTACAAACCGCCGGGGCAAAAGGGCGCCGCAAAAAACCCAGCCGCACGCACGGCTGTTGCTAGCTGACTCCGAATGGTACTGTGCGCGCCCCGATTGCCGCGTCATTGCAGGCATAAAAAATTCTCGTCGACCGATGCGCGAGCGGGATAGGAAGATTGGCGTTTCCACGAGTTGGAGCGGGAGCGCACGATTCGATACAAAAAACCCGCCGTAACCGAAGTGCGAGCAAGACGCGCAAATGAGCGCTTCCGCGGGTTAGAGAGGGAGAACACGATTCAATACAACACAATAGACTCGGCACTCGAGCCAGCTACGCTCGCGTAAACAATCCCCCGCTCCGAATCTAAGGATGTAGATTCGCTAATCAATAGGCCGTTGGGACAACGTGACCACGGCACGTTGCAATACTGAGTCCCCTACAAATACCTCGGCCACCCGGGGAACGCCATCCAATAACAGTTTAACAATGCGTCCACGACGCAAACTAGTGGGAGTAGATTAGATTCTTTAAGCATAACAAGATCTCCCATTCTAGACATGGCGGTGCCTACACAGTGCTTGCTCTCAACAAGTAAGTCGACGACCTCCTTCAGATAACGATTGGTTCCCTTACAATTAGTCCCGCAGTCGGTCCGAACCAAATCGGGTAGGCCGCGACGGCTCACGAGGCGGCCCAGAGTGGCCACGAACGCCTCCGTGCTGAGGGCACTGATAAGTCCCAAGTGGACTGCCTTGGTTGCAAGGCAAACAAAGACGCACAAGTAGGCCTCAAAAGACCGAGCATTCTTAAGGTTAGAGCTCTTCACTAAGAAAGGACCGGCAATTGGTTCCAACACCGGCGAAAGGTCGAGCAGCCTTTTCGCGGTCCGCAGGCAGGTCACCCATCACAAGCTGTGCAATGGATGCCTCCAAACGATAGCAAGCAATACAGTTGAAGATCACGCTTCGAATGGTTCGTCGGCCTGCCAAAATCCAAACTCACGCTGCAAAATGGCTGAGAGGGTATTGCAACCCGCATGAGTATTTAAAAAAAGCCAAGATTATGGACCGAAGTCCGAAGCCAACACAGGACAATCTCACTGTCCGACCACGCAAAAACGTCCACCATGTTTACCAGAGACTTCCAAGAAGCGTGGACGTGGTTTAGTAACCGGGTCAATAGTTCGGCTCCACAAGTGCAACTTAGGAATTGTTAGACGAGACCTGATAGATGCAACCTTGCACTTAGCTAGGACAAGGTGCAATGAGACTTGCCCCGAAGCGCTCACCCACCACAACGACGCAATCCAGCGCTGTGATCCGAGATCTAGCAGCGCGCGTACCATAAGCCACTCACCCTTCGGGTTGTACACCCTGACCAAAGCCGTTGGTAAAAGTACAGTCTGGCAGACCGGCTTATGGTCGTTCAAATTGTCAGGTGAGGTGGCGGTGGTGGGAGCCAAGGCAGCAGCAAGTCAACGGAAGTTGCCCCTTTCGGGCAACTCCTCTAGCCTTGGGCGCTCGTAAGGGCCTTCTTGGGGAACTTCGACCACACCAAGAGGTGGGGTTCCCCCAGGGTACACCCAAGCGTCTCTCCCGGTCTGAGGGGGTCTGGCCATGTACAACAGCCGCGGGGCGGCGTAGTGCGGAAGGGGGTGTCCAGGCCATCGAGGAAGGTGTCGCTGCAGCCTGGGGTATTCAGCCAGAGGAGGGGAGTACCTCCTTGGATCAGGCTGAGCGACGGCAAAACCTCCCTCAGGGTTGACAGAGGGCGGAACGCCCCCGCCCCTGGAGGGCTGCACCCCCGCCCGAGGGGGGGGTGAAGCCCTATCAAAACCAGGGGCCGCACTAACAGTGTCACCACGCCTTCTATCGGCTGGGCCTGTGACCGGTGAGGAGACTCCACTCCTGCCGGGTGTCCGCTCAACCACCTCCTGCCTACCGACGCCATTGCGGTCGAGGCAAAGAATAGGAAGGTGGTTGCCCTGACAATGGGGACAAGGCCGTTGGTGCTGGCAATTTCGTTGTAAGTGCCGACCTAAGCAAGAGTAGCACCAACGGCGCTCCCTAGCGATGGCCCTACGGGACTTGGGCGGTCTCTCCAAGAATTTAGGGCAGTAGGTCGTCGAGTGCGTGGAAGCACGGCAATAGTGACAGGGGGTCACCTCGGTCGCAGCAAGACCACTAAAGTTTAGAATTGGGCGGCGTCCAGTCTCCTGCGCTAATTCTGGCTGCTTGGAACCCCTGGTGGAAGTCGTGGGTTTAGAAGGTGGCGTCGGTCGCGCCGGCTCCTTTGCCGGTGTTCCCGAGGCCACGGCATTCTCCACCTGGCGGTTCTGTTCCTCAAGGAACTTTAAGAGGTCACTAAACGGGGGTATATAATTAGCCCCGTCCCCGCCGTACCTCTCTTCAAATCGGATCCGCAGATCGAGAGGCAGGCGGGACAGAACCAGGTGAAGAAGCCAGAAGGACCACTGATCCACCGGTAAGTCAAGTTGTCGAAGGGCGTTGCAAGCAACCACGACTGGGTCAATGATCACCTCCCGGAGACGTGCTAGGTCTTTCAAAACCGGGAGGGATATTAACTCCATCATGTGCGCGTCAGCAAGGCGGCGCACATTGGCGTAGCGCCTCTCGAGGAGTTCTCTGGCCGTGGAGTAGCTGGCGTCAGACAACTTCAAATGGCAGACTACCCCAAGTGCCTCCCCTTGAAGGGAGGTCCGCAAATAGGCCATTTTTTGGCCTGGGGATAGGTCGCGGCGGGTATGGACTAGACTGTCGAAGATGGAGATGAACCCCATCCAGTCTTGAAGCCGCCCACCAAAGTGTGGAAGGTCCAAAGTAGGCAGCCGACCCAATAGGGCGGGCTGCGGCTGCGGGCGAGGCGACTCGCACAGAATGCTCTGTCGAGCCTCACGATTCATTTTGGCCCCAGCCTCGAGCACATCGTCGGTGAACTCGAAGAACTGCTCGTAGTCCTTCTGGGCCGATTCTCGCGCCTCGTCGTCCTCCACTGTAGCAAGGAATTCCGAATAGGCCTCTTCAAAATGGGCCCGTCTGGCTGGGAGCTGCTCAAGGCGGTGGAGCAAGCTAGCCGTCCTGTCTGGACGAGTAATAAGCGCATGCGCGCTAGCTGCCCACCGCAGCTCATCCTGCATACGGCGCACCGGAGGCTTATGCGAAGGCATGGCGAGACTGCGCGAGAATAATTACAAGGAAGCACGAAACCAAAAAATAAAACAACAAGGAAGTGGAACAAGCACAGATGCAAACACCAACACGTGCAGAACGCTAATCAAGGTCGCGGTTAACAAACGCGCGGCACGCGGTAAATAAACGCGGCGTTGCTACAAAAACGCGTGGTGTAGCGGTACAATAATCTGTGGCCGTTAACGCGGCGTATCGGTCCGACACGTGGCGTACCGCGCCTACAAACGTGTGACCGACAGAGATACGCGACGAATTAAATACGCGCAACAAATATCGATATCGACGCGCCGAACGTGTAAAAGCCGCTTAACCAAAAGGCGCGAAACCACGCTCTGCTACCAAATGTTACGGCCCCTTGCCTGTCCAGACGAGGGCTGAGTTCCCGGGCCCATAGAGGAACGAGCCCGGACAGGTCGAGGGGGGACCGACTAGTGAGACTACAGTGATCAGTACGGATGACGGTATCCAATCCGAGTCGGATAGTAATATCCGAGTCTCACTAGCCGATCAGTGGAAATAACAGGCGGCTTTTACTAGCACTACTACGGCAATCGTCAACTCGGGCAGCGACAGCCTTCGACATAGACAAGGAAAATAGAAGGCCACTAACCTGGTTGATGCATGCGACGATACTCGATGCGACGCCCCCTGTAGTGGATGTGGGACAGTATGTGACGTGAAAGTGTAAAGGGGTGTGTAGGTGTGTGTGTGGGGCTTGCAACCGTAGGTCCTCTGCACCAATCAGCTCCCAGACACGTCAAACACGAACACAGCTCCAATCGTTCGTTCGCCTCCTATGAGTGGAGTGCTCAATGCAGCAGCACAGTGGGTCGCAACCCGCAACAATGAACGCGACGGTCAAAATATGTCGAACGTTCAGGCTGGCTTCAACTCCCACAAACACTCAAGCGAATAAAATAAAGTACGTGGTTCACGACACACAAGGTCAGCGGTCAATGACAGCGCGGTCCACAATTACTTAACTACCGCGAACTTTATCGCCGCTAAACGCAGCTGGGCACGCGTGTTACTAGGTAGATCCGGCGAGCGTAGCGAACTCACAAAGGCCGGCACGACAACTAGTCAATGTCCCAAACACGCGTGCAATGTCCAAAAAACCCAGCGATATCACAGCGCAAGTCGAAGCGGTCCCCAAACAATCAGGTCCGGGGAAAACAAACCGCGGCACGAAAACGACTCCGGCGCTTCCAAACGAGCGACTCGTTGCGCAGTTATTCGGTGACTACTCACCCGCGCAAATATAAACGTGGCTACTCAAACGTAGTATAGTAATTTACGTCTCGCGACTACGCGTTTCAAAGACGACACGTGGTCAAAATTACGTCAGCCACGCGCGGGGAACCGCTAAGTTTGTCGGTCGACAGCAGACTCGCTCCACAAGATGAGTTCACGAATACGCACAAAAGGTCGCGCCCCCACATAAAACTGTCGCGGTCCCAAGACGTACGTTTCTTGGGGTACAAACCGCCGGGGCAAAAGGGCGCCGCAAAAAACCCAGCCGCACGCACGGCTGTTGCTAGCTGACTCCGAATGGTACTGTGCGCGCCCCGATTGCCGCGTCATTGCAGGCATAAAAAATTCTCGTCGACCGATGCGCGAGCGGGATAGGAAGATTGGCGTTTCCACGAGTTGGAGCGGGAGCGCACGATTCGATACAAAAAACCCGCCGTAACCGAAGTGCGAGCAAGACGCGCAAATGAGCGCTTCCGCGGGTTAGAGAGGGAGAACACGATTCAATACAACACAATAGACTCGGCACTCGAGCCAGCTACGCTCGCGTAAACACAAAGATATGTTAAGCTGCAATTTGCGTGTTAAATAAATGATATCTTGGCGTCGGTGTGTCTCGACAATTATTCGGTTAGTCAATGATTTCGGTTACCTTTCATAAGTTTGCCGAAACATGACTTTGTAAAATTCATTGACTTGACTTGAAAGGATTAACTCAATTTTTGTGAAAAAGGATCTATTATTCCCCATTCATGCTTTCGCACAATTTTACTATCATTTTAAAGTATTATAATATTATTTTGTGGGTAACTTTCATAGATATTTAATGGTAAGTGCATTACAATGAAAGCATTATATTCGGAACCATTCATCATAAAGGCAATTTTGAGTACATTTTAATAAGTATAACTAAGTAATATAAATGTCCTAATAGCGCAGCGGTAGTGGCTCTGCCTTCTTTGTTGGAGGTCGTGGGTTCGATTCCCACAACTGGAAGACGATGAGCAGAATAAGCATGAGTGTTTTTTATTTAAGTTATTTTAAGTTTATTTTAGTAAAGTTAAGCAAGCCCTTTTATTGTGGTACCCAGAAGAACAACCCAGAGTATGGTGGTGTTCAAAAAATACTGTGGTCCGACCTTTGCCAGTCTTTGCCATTCTAAATCTAAAATAGCCAATCGCGATTAAATCAATATAGGATTTTAGAATGGCATACGAATGAAAGTTGCAAGTTTTGCAATTTCAACAATATAATACAAGTCGGGTAAAATATATTAATGAATTTTATTTATTCCGATTATGTAGATTGTATATGTAGGTAGGTACTAGAAAGACCACCCCTAATACAATAATTTCAAAAATATGAACTCAACAATAAATCTCAGTATGAATTACTCTCGTACCGCGTATCTGAATGGCCAGAGATAACCAAAATGGTGGATCATTAAAATCAAATCCCGTAACAAATGCCCATAAAACGATCTCGAAACGCTTTGTGATATAGATATGTCGCAGTCAAACTGTGCGCACTGTGCAATTGTGACTCTATCTGGGTATTTATTTATTAAAGACAACACAAGTCTTGTTACTAGCCTATTTAGTATTTATACTTATTGTTGTTAAATTAATAAAAGCTAGGTAGTTAAATTAAGATAACATAAAAATACCTGGCTGAGTTTGTTGTGGGCTTCTTCTCAGCGGCAGGGTGCGGCATTATGGAGACAGTGTAAAATGAAATAAATGGTCATAAGAGCCTCTCTATGCTTGGCCTATATGAAATAAAGTATTTTCTATTCTATTCAATTCTTAATACGAATATATATATCTGCGATCTCCGCTGTTGGTTAGGGACAATCCAGACCAATATGTAGGTACTTACTTGGAAATGGCAACCTTAACGGCATAGAAGCCGTATTTAAGCGATTTTGAATGAAGTTTTATTCAAAAACTATAAAGAAAATTACTTTCAAATTAAAACGTCATGTATTCTGGGTCTGTAATCTAAAATCGCTTAGAAGCAGAAACACGATTAGATAAAACTTTCTCGATAGAAAGTTCACCCAAAGGTTGCTCCAAAGTCTCAGTTTTTCTACTTTTTATCGGAAACAACAATGGATGTACTTAATTGTAATTTTTGTTTTTATGTGTCGGTTATAATAATATCTAAAAACGCTTACAAACAGTTTTGATAACTTTTTAGTTTTTGAGTAAATAGATCATTTTTCTGTTATATTCTTCCGCGACGCTGCATGTCGCACCTACCGACGTATCCGTGAGAGTGAGAAAGACAAAAATAAATTCAATAAATCCCCTTAATGATTTCTGCATAGCATCGCGCTTGAATGCTATATCGCTTGGCTGGTAACTATAACCACTGCCGAAGTATTTCACCAGACAAAAAACAAGCCGATTCAGAAATTATGAAATTTCAAAGTGGCTAGTTTCATGTACCTACTACTTTATTTATGTTTTCAGCCAGACTAATCAAAAAGCGGATAACAAAGCTTGAACAATAGATAATTTTTATTTTTGTTCGGTCATCTGACTTCGTCCGTAACACACACTCACAGCTTTTAATGGTATCCGAGTTATTAGTAATAAATTATAGAATAATTCGGGTCCAACAACAAATAAATCCTTAATAAGGTGTCGTTAAACTTTATTATTTACTAACTGACTGCACTTACAGCTATTGTTGAGTTTTTTTTGACTGCCCAAACATCTGTTAGGACTCTGTGTATGGGGTAAAGTCACAGATGCATCAGTTATACTTATTCCTTAGTTTTTTTTTATATGACCGATGACGCGGTAGAAATTTACATTACACTCAGATATCAAGAAAGAATTTCATTCCTGACTGTTACTTGTACTTAAGTTTGCCTTCAGTACCTATTGACTTATTTAGCTGAACCGGAAACGTGTTTTTGCCATATAAATAATTTCTCTAGGACCAGTGACAGACCTAGTGAATGCCTACACCTACACAAATTTCATAAAAATCGGTCAAGATGTTTCTGAAGAGTTTGTTTACAAACAAACACTGTGACACGAGAATTTTATATATTAGAAGACCCGGCAAACGTTGTGTTGCCATATAATTTTTTCTCTCTTAGAAGAATATATCGTGTTCTTTTCTCAGACTCATCGAATACCTATACACTTTTATAAAAATCGGTCAACTTGTTTTGAAAGAGTTTTGTTACTAACTTTTTGACACGAAAATTTTATATTGAGAGTTTCAAATTAATGCAGCTTTTTAGATAGCATACCTTCTGTGTATTTCCCTTCCGTGAATCCCTTTTCTTATACTTCTAGTAAGCAGATCTCAAACTATAATAATGCTTTGAATCTAGATACTATGCCTTGCTACATAGTCTATATTGCTTTCAATCTAAAAAATTTAAAGCAATATATATATTTGACGACCTCCCTGGCGCAGTGGTGGCGCGCTCGGATTCGAGTGGGAGGTCGCGGGTTCGATTCCCGTCACGGGCCTCTTTGGAATTTTATAATTTCTAAATTGGCTCAGGTCTGGTCTGGTGGGAGGCTTTGGCCGTGGCTAGTTACCACCCTACCAGCAAAGACGCACCGCCAAGCGATTTAGCGTTCCGGTGCGATGCTTGTAGAAACCGTTGGGGTAAATTTACTTACCCTTCCAGGTTAGTACGATAACATCTTAGGCTGCATCATCACTTACCATCAAGTGAGATCGCAGTCAAGTACTAACTTGTACTTGACTTAAGACAAGTTACGTATTTCTAATATTTTATTTTAGCACTGTAATTCTGATTCTTTTCCCTACTCTGCTCCTTGGAGCGACAATATTTATAGTTGATATCGTTTATAGCCTCTATTATGCTACCGTGGACTCCCGGCTCCATTGTGACGCCTCTGTCGCCCCGTAACTTTTTATTATCCAAATTATTACTATTACAACGTTGTAGATGAATTATTGATTTTTTAGATGATTATGTTTTGGGATGCTCTAAAATTTATCCATAGAATGCGTAGATATACTAAGGATGATATAGACATAGATAACATAGATAGATGATACATAGATAAAAATTGTGTCCGAACCGAAAGAGAGATAAAACGCGAAAAGAGAGACAATCGCACTATAGCTAGTTGCAAGTAAAATTAGGCTGTTATAATGGTTTAAGACGTAAATTATAATGTTTTAGTTTGTTTATAAAAATACACATACCCTCGTTTATATATAGGTTTTCTCGGGACACTTTTTTCGTGAATTTTGTATTAGATCAGTCAGCAACGAGCGCTTATTGAATACGGCCGTATACAGTGGTATTGTTTTAATAATTGTTTATCTACCGTCATTCCGTTTATTCACGACGCAGATAAAATGGTTATCAAAAAGTGTGCATCGTGTGGCAAAAACATCACGAGAAAATCCCCAGGTCTCGAATGCAGCAGGTGTTGCAAAGAAGTCCACGCGGATCCTTCGTGCACCAAACTCTCGAACAAGCAGCTGAATACCTTAAAAAACGCTACAGGTATCGAGTGGAGTTGTGAGGAATGCCTACAAAACGTGACTCGCAGGTCGTCGTTCATTATCCCTGATGATGACGCTGAGGAGGACTCGGACTCTGGGCGTGCCCTGCACTCAAAATCCATCATCGACACACAAAAGCTGGTCCAGGATATCAGTCGGGAACTCAAAAAAACATTCCGAGAAGAAATTTCTCAACTGGAATCATCTTTAGAGTTTCTACATGATCAGCTCAATAATATGGAACAATCGATGAAAGCCCAAGATACCAAAATCAAAACCCTTGAGCACAAAAACCTTGACTTAAATAACAAAAACAAACACCTGGAGCTTCGCGTTGCGGTTCTGGAACAAGGCGCGAGGCAAACCGAACAAAATGCGCTGTCAGCGTCGCTTGAAATCGCCGGTTTGCCTGACTTTCCTCCCGTAGAACTCGACAACGTAATTACCGCGGTAGCATCTAAATTAGACGAAGACAAAAGTGAAATACAGTCGACTCAACGTTTGTCTAGTGGCAAGGATAAACCATGCACCATTCTATTAGAATTTAAGTCGAAAATTACTCGAAACAAATGGATTGCAGCTAGTAAGGGAAGAAGTATCTCAGTCGCACAGGTGTTGCCTAACGTCAATAAAGAAAAAGCTGAAGATCGTGTGTTTGTGAGAGAAGCGCTAACGAAACACGTTAAAACCTTACTTTACAATGCTAAACTAAAACTACGCAACTCTTTCCAATTTGTATGGTGCAAAGACGGGAAGGTTTGTGCAAGGAAAACAAACAACAGCAAAATCTTTTACATTCGTTGTCTTCAAGACATTGACCTAGTTTTAAGGGAAACTGCAATTTAATTTTTTAAGGATAGGTACTTACCTGACGTTTCTTTATTGACGTTTCTATATATATACTTAAATTATTTAGATTTTTGTTTTTTGTCTTTGTCAAAGCATGTCTAAAGTTAAAGAAATTTTTGATTGCAAATCAATTAATTATTTCTTTCAGCATATACCAAGTCACAGTAAACTTAACTTTTCTTGTCTGCACATAAATATTAGATCCCTTATTAAAAATTTTACAAAACTGTTGCAAGTAATCCACAGCTGTAGTTTTCCATTGGACGTTATAATAGTCACGGAAGCTGGAATCTCTGACAATATCGTTCATTTGTATAATATAACTGGCTATAGCATGTACTCAAGACTGCGAATAAACAAGAAAGGGGGCGGTATTATTGTTTATACCAATAACTCAATAAAATTCACACCCGTCCTATATAAAAGTAACACATTTGAAAACCTTACAGGGATTCTTAAACTTCAAGGTCACGATCAGGACGCAGTCTTGTGTGCAGTTTATAGACCGCCGTCTTCAAACAAAATTATCTTTGTAAAGGAACTAAGTAAGTATGTCTCACATTTTGATCACAAAAACAATGTTCTTCTCATCGGCGACACCAATTTCGACCTAAAAAACATATCATCATACACAGATTCATATCTTGACACAATGAGTGAAGCCGGATTAATGTGCGGAATCACGACATACACTAGAATAGAACCGAGAGTTGATCGAGTAACAAAATCATGTATAGATCACATTTTTGCGCGATTCCCCACATTACAACCGTACTCCGCTGCGCTGGATGTCGTACTGGCGGATTCCCGTATATATAATGTACTCTGTGCTGGCGGACCATCGCGCTATTGTGTTCGCATGCGCTTGCGACGCCGTGCCTTCTCCCAGCAATGTACAGGTTGTTTCAAAATCGTACGTTGATCACAAGGTTTTATTTAATGAACTAGATAAAGTTGACTGGGCGCAAACTAATACAATGAATTGCCCTAATCAAATTCTTAAATTTATTACTGATTCGCATGCGGAAGCTTGTGCCGCGGCTAGTAAAAATTGCACCCATAAACAACGGACTAAACAATTGAGGGCTCCGTGGATTGACTGTAACGTATTAGAACTTTGTGATAGAAGGGATAAACTGTTTCGTTTGTGGAAAAAGAATCCTAATGATGCCAAACTTAGGTTAGACTATATAAAGTCGCGAAATAAAGCTAATAAAGTACTAGATGACCGGCGGAATTCATATTATTTTAAACGGATAAATACCAGCTATAACAACTCTAAAAAAATCTATAAAATAATAAATGAGATGATGGGTCGTGTATCGTTATCTATTGATGATTCAATTTTAAAAGCCTTTGAAGCACAGGGATTGTCCAGCAAGGCCATTGCTGACGGCTTTGCAAACGAGTTCGACTTGGCTGTTAAGTCTATAATTCCCACCTGCACTAACAAGTTATTGGATCCTTGTTTATATACAAAGTCCCAAAACTCATCCATTTTATTTCAGAAAGCGTCAAGCACTAAAATATCTAAGATTATTAAAAACTTAAATTTAAACAAAGCACCGGGGTCAGACGGCATCAAGGTTAGCCACATTAGAGCGGTTTGTGATAAGATTTCTTTGGCTATAGCAAATCTAACTAACAGTAGTGTTAGAAGCGGCGTCTACCCAGACAGTTTAAAAAAAGGATGTGTGCGACCAGTTTTTAAAAAAGGGAAACGTAATGATTTCTCTAATTATCGACCCATCACGCTTTTATCGTCGGTAGACAAAATTGTGGAAAAATTTATCTGCGAACAGATTCACACGTTTTATAAGAATAACGAAGTCATTTACCACAATCAATATGGGTTTCAGCAGGGAAAGGGAACAATTGATCTTCTGTCAAAATTCACTGACCAAGTTAATGAATACCTTAACCAAAAAAAGCACGTCCTTGCATTGTTTATTGACTTTTCGCGCGCCTTCGACACTCTGAACCACAATCTATTGCAAAGTAAATTAGAGACATGTGGAATTCGAGGTCCGTTGCTCGCTTGGTGCACTGACTATCTCCGTAATCGTACGTTCAGTGTACGGATTGGTAACGCTGTCAGCGACACCCATGCGGCTAGTGAAGGCACGGCTCAGGGCTCCGTCCTTGGCCCGTTGCACTTTTTGTCGTATGTGAACGACATGAGAAACTGTATTCAGCATTGTACATGCTATCAATTCGCGGATGACACTTGCATCATCTTCGCTGACCGGGATCCTAATAAGATCTGTGACACATTGCAGAGGGACTTCAACACCCTGACCATGTGGTGCCACGATGCGGGTTTAGTTCTTAATGTTAAAAAAACCAAATTGATTCACATTAGATCACCATATCTAAAATTTACTCCCTTTAAAAAAATTATAGCTCACGATCATGCCTGTTTACACAGTGTTAATTTTAACTGTTGTAATTGCCCTTTCATTGAGCAAGTCGACCGATACACCTATCTCGGTCTCACTATCGACTGTAAATTCAATTGGAGTTTGCACATAGACTATGTTTGTAACAAACTAAGGCAATTTCTGGCTAATATAACTATCTTGAAACGACGGATTCCATTTAAAATCAGATTAATGTTATATAACTCGCTTGCTCTTACTTATGTGCAATATGGTCTCAGTAGTTACGGTCGTACTTATAAAACTTACCTAAATAACATTTATAAGCTACAGTTCAGAATTTTAAAAACTATTGTATCCAGTTCCATTAAATGTAAATACGAAGGCGATGAACTAAAGCTATTTAAACATTGTAAAACGTTACCCGTTCAGGAACAGTTTAAATACACGTTGCTAAAGGAGGAGTTCTTCAATGAGAAGATACTCCGGAAAAAAGAACATCCTGTACGGACGCGAGCGATGACGGCTAACCGGCTGATCACTACGCGCGCTAACAATACGTACGGCGAGCGAACCACCGCGTACTTGGTTCCGCGTTTCATGAACGAACTACCTCCAACCCTCATACAAAAAATTGACATTAAAAACATCAAGTTGAAATTGAAAGAGCACTTTTTAACAAAGTTAGATACATGATTATATTTTGTCTCATACTTGCTTGGTTCTTTACATAATACGTTATATACCTACTGTATAATTTATTTATGTAACTATTTACATAATCGTTGTTGATATAGGCACTGAGGACAAACCTCTGTGGTTTTTTGCAGTGTCCTTTAGATTAAGTTCTTGGATTGTATGTTTTTAGTTGATAATAAAAAAAAAAAAAAAAAAAAAGATACACCCTTAGATAGTAAGTCAATGTAGGTTGTAGATGAATTATTGATTTTTTCAGATGATTATGTTTTGGGATGCTCTAAAATTTATCCATAGAAGGTATGTAACATTATGTAGATATGTAAATACTTATTCGTGTTACTTTACGCGACTGCTTGAAAGCAGTAGTTTTTGGAGTGTATTTTTTTTTTAATTCTATACAAGTTAGTACTTGACTGCGATCTCACCTGGTGGTAAGTGATGATGCAGCCTAAGATGTTATCGTACTAACTTGGAAGGGTAAGTAAATTTACCCCCAACGGTTTCTACACAGCATCGCACCGGAACGCTAAATCGCTTGGCGGTGCGTCTTTGCTGGTAGGGTGGTAACTAGCCACGGCCGAAGACTCCCACCCATATTTATGATTTATTGTTGCAGAGTTTTTGAATCATTCAGTTACGTTTTGGGGTATTTTAACAACCGACTTCAAAGAAAGAAGGAGGTTTTCAATTCGACTGCATTTTTAACCACCGACGCAAAAAGAGAGGTATAAATTTAACGTGTCTGTGTATCTGTGTATCATCTTTGGAATTGTAGGTAGCACCCGACGGATGAACCGATTTTCATTTAGTTTTTTTTTTGTGTCATAGACAATTTTATCCCGAGTGTTCTAAGGCTACGTTTTATGAAAATCTGTTGAGCCAGTGAGTGAGTGAATTAATTGACTGAATGAATGATTGAATGATAGTAAGAACGAATGATTGAGTCGTGTTTCACGTTTTTAGGGTTCCGTAGCCGAATGGCAAAAAACGGAACCCTTATAAATTCGTCATGTCTGTCTGTCCGTCTGTCCGTCTGTCCGTCTGTCCGTCTGTCCGTCTGTCCGTCTGTCCGTCCGTATGTCACAGCCACTTTTTTCCGAAACTATAAGAGCTATACTGTTGAAACTTGGTAAGTAGATGTATTATGTGAACCGCATTAAGGTTTTTATACAAAATTTAAAAAAAAGTAATAAATTTTGGGGGTGCCCCATACTTAGAACTGAAACTCAAAAATTTTTTTTTCATCAAACCCATATGTGTGGGGTATCTATGAATAGGTCTTCAAAAATGATACTAAGGTTTCTAATATCATTTTTTTCTAAAATGAATAGCTTGCGCGAGAGACACTTCCAAAGTGGTAAAATGTGTGTCCCCCCCCCTGTAACTTCTAAAATAAGAGTATGATAAAACTAAAAAAAATATATGATGTACATTACCATGCAAACTTCCACCGAAAATAGGTTTGAACGAGATCTAATAAGTAGTTTTTTTGATATTTACATTAAACCTCTAAAAACAAAGTTAGTTTTGCGGTTCGATAAGAAAAGTGATTTTTTTATGGTTTTATTCCTCCGGTTGTAGTACGGAACCCTCAGTGCGCGAGTCCGACTCGCACTTGCCAGGTTTTTTATAGGTACTTGGTTGTTGTTATATTATGATATTAGTGCAATATTATGAATTGTTCCAACAATAATGCATATAGGGTAGTGTTTGCACACCCACACCCAAACACTACATTAAAACTAAACCACATACCTACTACTTAGTAGTTAGTACAATAATTGTTATCTTCTATATATATAAAAGAATGAGGCATTTTGGTTGTTCCACGGATTCCGCCAAAACTATAGGTCCTAGAGATCTGAAATTTGGTACCTAGGTAGATATTAGGTCATGAATTCGTACTAAGACGGGGATTCCAGAAATTCCATGTTTAAGGGGTAAAAATCATACATTTAAGGGTATTTCCCATACAAAAGTAAAATTTTTTCGTTGTTCCAGGAATTCCCGAAAAACTAAAAGTCGTAGAGACCTGGAACTTGGTACCTAGGTAGATATTAGGTCATGAATTCGTACTAAGACGGGGATTCCAGAAATTCCATGTTTAAGGGGTAGAAATAGTACATTAAGGGGATTTCTCCATACAAAATTGTAATTTTTTTCGTTGTTCCAGGAATTCCCGCAAAACTAAAAGTCGTAGAGATCTGAAATTTGATACCTAGATAGATATTAGGTCATGAATTCGTACTAAGACGGGGATTCCAGAAATTCCATGTTTAAGGGGTAGAAATAGTACATTAAGGGGATTTCTCCATACAAAATTGTAATTTTTTTCGTTGTTCCAGGAATTCCCGAAAAACTAAAAGTAGTAGAGATCTGAAATTTGGTACCTAGGTAGATATTAGGTCATGAATTCGTACTAAGACGGGGATTCCAGAAATTCCATGTTTAAGGGGTAGAAATAGTACATTAAAGGGATTTCTCCATACAAAATTGTATTTTTTTTCGTTGTTCCAGGAATTCCCGAAAAACTTAAAGTCGTAGAGATCTGAAATTCGATATCTAGGTAGATATTAGGTCATAAATTCGTACTAAGACGGGGATTCCAGGAATTCCATGTTTAAGGGATAAAAATCTTACATTTAATGAATTTTCCCATACAAAAGTGTATTTTTTGCGTTTTACCAGGGATTCCAGCGAAATCAATAATATCGTAGAGATCTGAAATTTGGTACCTAGGTTGATATTAGGTGATGAATTCGTAATCAGCTGGGGATAAGTAGGAATTTCTGGACAAAGTTTAAAAAGTGGCCGCCATTTTGAACTTTTTTGTTATTGGGCCGATTGCTTTGAAAATCGATATGTGAGTATCGCGACAAGTATGGAGAAGGAATTTGTAGTCAAAATTTTAAAAAGTGGCCGCCATTTTGAATTTTTTTTGTCACTGTGACGATTGCTTTGAAAATCGATATGTGAGTATCGCGACAAGTATGGAGGAATTTGTAGTAAAAATTTAAAAAAGTGGCCGCCATTTTGAATTTTTTTGTTATTGGGCCGATTGCTTTGAAAATCGATATGTGAGTATCGCAACAAGTATAGAGAAGGAATTTGTAGTCAAAATTTTAAGAAGTGGCCGCCATTTTGATTTTTTTTGTTATTGGGCCGATTGCTTTGAAAATCGATATGTGAGTATCGCAACAAGTATAGAGAAGGAATTTGTAGTCAAAATTTTAAAAAGTGGCCGCTATTTTGAATTTTTTTGTTACTGTGACGATTGCTTTGCAAATCGATATGTGAGTATCGCGACAAGTATGGAGAAGGAATTTGTGGTAAATATTTAAAAAAATGGCCGCCATTTTGATTTTTTTTGTTACTGTGCCGATTGCTTTGAAAATCGATATGTGAGTATCGCAACAAGTATAGAGAAGGAATTTGTAGTCAAAATTTTAAAAAGTGGCCGCCATTTTGAATTTTTTTGTTACTGTGACGATTGCTTTGAAAATCGATATGTGAGTATCGCGACAAGTATGGAGAAGGAATTTGTGGTAAAAATTTGAAAAAGTGGCCGCCATTTTGATTTTTTTTGTTATTAGGCCGATTGCTTTGAAAATCGATATGTGAGTATCGCAATAAGTATAGAGAAGGAATTTGTAGTCAAAATTTTTAAGGAATTGGCCGCCATTTTGATTTTTTTTTGTTACTGTGCCGATTGCTTTGAAAATCGATATGTGAGTATCGCAACAAGTATAAAGAAGGAATTTGTAGTCAAAATTTTAAAAAGTGGCCGCCATTTTGAATTTTTTTGTTACTGTGACGATTGCTTTGAAAATCGATATGTGAGTATCGCGACAAGTATGGAGAAGGAATTTGTAGTCAAAATTTTAAAAAGTGGCCGCCATTTTGAATTTTTTTGTTACTGTGACGATTGCTTTGAAAATCGATATGTGAGTATCGCGACAAGTATGGAGAAGGAATTTGTGGTAAATATTTAAAAAAATGGCCGCCATTTTGATTTTTTTTGTTACTGTGCCGATTGCTTTGAAAATCGATATGTGAGTATCGCAACAAGTATAGAGAAGGAATTTGTAGTCAAAATTTTAAAAAGTGGCCGCCATTTTGAATTTTTTTGTTACTGTGACGATTGCTTTGAAAATCGATATGTGAGTATCGCGACAAGTATGGAGAAGGAATTTGTGGTATAAATTTAAAAAAGTGGCCGCCATTTTGATTTTTTTTGTTATTGGGCCGATTGCTTTGAAAATCGATATGTGAGTATCGCAACAAGTATAGAGAAGGAATTTGTAGTCAAAATTTTAAGAAGTGGCCGCCATTTTGATTTTTTTTGTTACTGTGCCGATTGCTTTGAAAATCGATATGTGAGTATCGCAACAAGTATAGAGAAGGAATTTGTAGTCAAAATTTTAAAAAGTGGCCGCCATTTTGAATTTTTTTGTTACTGTGACGATTGCTTTGAAAATCGATATGTGAGTATCGCGACAAGTATGGAGAAGGAATTTGTGGTAAAAATTTAAAAAAGGCCGCCATTTTGATTTTTTTTGTTATTAGGCCGATTGCTTTGAAAATCGATATGTGAGTATCGCAACAAGTATAGAGAAGGAATTTGTAGTCAAAATTTTAAGAAGTGGCCGCCATTTTGATTTTTTTTGTTACTGTGCCGATTGCTTTGAAAATCGATATGTGAGTATCGCAACAAGTATAAAGAAGGAATTTGTAGTCAAAATTTTAAAAAGTGGCCGCCATTTTGAATTTTTTTGTTACTGTGACGATTGCTTTGAAAATCGATATGTGAGTATCGCGACAAGTATGGAGAAGGAATTTGTGGTAAATATTTAAAAAAATGGCCGCCATTTTGATTTTTTTTGTTACTGTGCCAATTGCTTTGAAAATCGATATGTGAGTATCGCAACAAGTATAGAGAAGAAATTTGTAGTCAAAATTTTAAAAAGTGGCCGCCATTTTGAATTTTTTTGTTACTGTGACGATTGCTTTGAAAATCGATATGTGAGTATCGCGACAAGTATGGAGAAGGAATTTGTGGTAAATATTTAAAAAATGGCCGCCATTTTGATTTTTTTTGTTACTGTGCCGATTGCTTTGAAAATCGATATGTGAGTATCGCAACAAGTATAAAGAAGGAATTTGTAGTCAAAATTTTAAGAAGTGGCCGCCATTTTGATTTTTTTTGTTACTGTGCCGATTGCTTTGAAAATCGATATGTGAGTATCGCAACAAGTATAAAGAAGGAATTTGTAGTCAAAATTTTAAAAAGTGGCCGCCATTTTGAATTTTTTTGTTACTGTGACGATTGCTTTGAAAATCGATATGTGAGTATCGCGACAAGTATGGAGAAGGAATTTGTGGTAAAAATTGAAAAAAGTGGCCGCCATTTTGAATTTTTTTGTTACTGTGCAGATTGCTTTGAAAATCGATATGTGAGTATCGCGACAAGTATGGATAAGGAATTTGTAGTCAAAATTTTAAAAAGTGGCCGCCATTTTGAATTTTTTTGTTACTGTGACGATTGCTTTGAAAATCGATATGTGAGTATCGCGACAAGTATGGAGAAGGAATTTGTGGTAAAAATTTAAAAAAGGCCGCCATTTTGATTTTTTTTGTTATTAGGCCGATTGCTTTGAAAATCGATATGTGAGTATCGCAACAAGTATAGAGAAGGAATTTGTAGTCAAAATTTTAAGAAGTGGCCGCCATTTTGATTTTTTTTGTTACTGTGCCGATTGCTTTGAAAATCGATATATGAGTATCGCAACAAGTATAAAGAAGGAATTTGTAGTCAAAATTTTAAAAAGTGGCCGCCATTTTGAATTTTTTTGTTACTGTGACGATTGCTTTGAAAATCGATATGTGAGTATCGCGACAAGTATGGAGAAGGAATTTGTGGTAAATATTTAAAAAAATGGCCGCCATTTTGATTTTTTTTGTTACTGTGCCAATTGCTTTGAAAATCGATATGTGAGTATCGCAACAAGTATAGAGAAGAAATTTGTAGTCAAAATTTTAAAAAGTGGCCGCCATTTTGAATTTTTTTGTTACTGTGACGATTGCTTTGAAAATCGATATGTGAGTATCGCGACAAGTATGGAGAAGGAATTTGTGGTAAATATTTAAAAAATGGCCGCCATTTTGATTTTTTTTGTTACTGTGCCGATTGCTTTGAAAATCGATATGTGAGTATCGCAACAAGTATAAAGAAGGAATTTGTAGTCAAAATTTTAAGAAGTGGCCGCCATTTTGATTTTTTTTGTTACTGTGCCGATTGCTTTGAAAATCGATATGTGAGTATCGCAACAAGTATAAAGAAGGAATTTGTAGTCAAAATTTTAAAAAGTGGCCGCCATTTTGAATTTTTTTGTTACTGTGACGATTGCTTTGAAAATCGATATGTGAGTATCGCGACAAGTATGGAGAAGGAATTTGTGGTAAAAATTGAAAAAAGTGGCCGCCATTTTGAATTTTTTTGTTACTGTGCAGATTGCTTTGAAAATCGATATGTGAGTATCGCGACAAGTATGGATAAGGAATTTGTGGTAAAAATTTTAAAAAGTGGCCGCCATTTTGAATTTTTTTGTTATTGGGCCGATTGCTTTGAAAATCGATATGTGAGTATCGCAACAAGTATAGAGAAGGAATTTGTAGTCAAAATTTTAAGAAGTGGCCGCCAATTTGTAGTCAAAATTTTAAAAAGTGGCCGCCATTTTGAATTTTTTTGTTACTGTGACGATTGCTTTGAAAATCGATATGTGAGTATCGCGACAAGTATGGAGAAGGAATTTGTGGTAAATATTTAAAAAAATGGCCGCCATTTTGAATTTTTTTGTTATTGGGCCGATTGCTTTGAAAATCGTTATGTGAGTATCGCAACAAGTATAGAGAAGGAATTTGTAGTCATGGCCGCCATTTTGAATTTTTTTGTTACTGTGACGATTGCTTTGAAAATCGATATGTGAGTATCGCGACAAGTATGGAAAAGGAATTTGTGGTAAAAATTTAAAAAAGTGGCCGCCATTTTGAATTTTTTTGTTATTGGGCCGATCGCTTTGAAAATCGATATGTGAGTATCGCAACAAGTATAGAGAAGGAATTTGAAAGGAAGGATGGAAAAATACCTACAGGAATTTTGGAAATTAAATGCCTGAAGGAGTACAGCAGAAGTTCAACGTGAGCGAAGCCGCGGGCGTTTGCTAGTTATAATATATATAGACAAAACGAAGTGTGGGTGAAGTAGGAACCTGCCTACTCTAAAACTCTTATTTTATCAAAAGAGGAAAAATATTTTATAATAATAATTATACTTCTTACGTGCGAATACTAAACTCATAATATTAAATCATTTCGAGTCATATTATTTAGGATAATCCTATAACCGTTTCAAATATAATCAGACCTCATTTAGTTCGCATTAATATCTCAAAATCACTTAACAAGTAAGCATTGGCCTTCTGTTGAATGAAAAAAAAAAAGAAAAAAAAGTTATTAAAAACGCGCGGTCGTTAGCGAAAGGCGGGAACCCCTTTGTGAGAAATTAAATATCGAACGCCATAAATATTGCTTGCGAATTATTATAGCAATGTTTGGCGACTAACACTGCCGGCATTTCTTTCATTTTATCTTTTTACCAATGATATGAAAATAAAGATATACGAGGCCAATAAATTATGGAAGAAAATAACACCAGGCATTATTTTAGTATCATTAAAATAAAATAATGTTACATAGGTAGCTAGGTACTCAGTTATTTTAGATTTAAGAATTACTGATTGAAAAGTGTTACTTATACATATAAAAATACCAATACGCTTTCGGCCTGTATTTGTTTACATTAAAAATTTAAGACCAACAACTTTTGTTCTTGAAATGTTTTGAGAAATATCAAATATGTATTTAATATTTTACAGTAGGTATGTACTACTACCTTTTTTTTTTTTTTTTTTATCGACAGGAAATGCCTAACGCATACCCCTCCGTCAGGGGAAACGGAGGGGTTATGTGGGGCTTGCACCCACTAAAACCTGTCCCTTGCCACGACGGACCTCGTTGGCGGGAGTACGGGATTCACTTGCGTATTCACCGCGCTCCCGCCAGGCCCCGACCCGCCACCTGAGCGGCAGGTCCCGTCGCTGCTGCCGGCAGCCTGACCGCCGCCGGCTCCACCTGGGAGACGCGTCCTGAACAGGGCGCCCCACCTCCTCGGCCTGTTGATGTAGTTCGGGTAACGGACGCCATAGCCCCTTACGTCCGTAACCCGCAGGCCGGCGCACCCGGAAGCCGAAGAAAGGTGTTCGTCCTCCAGCAACCGGTGCGTCTCCTGCGAGAGGGATGTGCCACAGTAATTGTCCCTCTCGACGAGCGTTCCCGCCCACTTCGGTGATTTTTTTACGAGGTTGTCTTCCTCGTAGTGCCCCGAAGGGACTTGTGGGCGTTTCCGCCCCCGCCTGTAATTTTTTAATGAGGTTTTCTTCCTCCTCCGGGGTGTAGACGTTTCGACACTGTGCCCTCTGCTGGGGCCCAGAGGGACACGCGAAGAAACGTCACCTATCCACCGGGCCAAGCTATTCGCCGTCGGTTATTAGCCGACGTTACCAGGGAGCACCGGCCCGTGCGCTACAGAGAGGCACCGTAGCACTCGGGCACTCGTGAAGGTTGCTTGGCGAGCCCCCCATGTACTACTACCTACTCTGTAATGTAACATCGGCAAGTGGTAAGGGCGCGGCGCGAAACTACAAGTGTAAAGTGTTACAGAAATAACATTTTTTTGTATGAAATAAATTAATACTGAATTTCGAAAAGTCGTAGAACAAAAGTTGTTAGTGAACTACAGGCCGAGAGCGTATTGGTATTTTTTATAAGTATAACCCTGTATATTACGAGTAAAGTAACAAAGTTCTTGATTGTTTTTTGTATAATATATTGTTCTTGTATATATATACAAATAATATATACAAATAAATATATACAGGACATTTGACACATCGCAATCTAGCCCCAAAGTAAGCGATAGCTTGTGTTATGGGTACTAGATGACTGATAATATACATACATACTAATATACATAAATATAATATATTGAAAAACACCCAGACACTGGAAAATATTCATGCTCATCACACAAACATTTACCAGTAGTGGGAATCGAACCCACGACCTCCGGCGCAGACGACAGGTTCGCTACCACTACGCCATTCGGTCGGTTGTATAGATTTCCAATAACAAATAAAGACAGCTCTAAATGAAATAAGAACTACTATAGTAGTGTTATTATCTCGCTGCAGGCTCGGTCATAAATCATTCGCGTGTTGCGCTTTTGTTATTCTTTGTTGAGTTGTGCAATGACTTACGACCGAGTCTGCAGCGAGATAATAACACTACTATAGCTGTGAACCAGCTATAGTAGTGTTAAAAAAAAAAACTAATATACTTAATATTTATTTGTAAAAATTAGTAATCTTAGAATAAGTAATTATTTTGTTAATGTATTTTCTTTTCTTCAGTAATAAAGGCTTTATTTATTTTATAGCTGTGAACCATTGTAAAAATATTTACACCCAAAGCAGCGTAAGTGCAAACACTTCAAAAGGTACGAAACACAAAATTTCGCCGCCTTTTGTCACCCGACGCCCGCTACCTGTATAATGCGCTGCACCGTGGCTCGCCACGCTTCGTTACTGAATTTGTGCATTCCAAATTTGAATTATGATCGCCTTTTTTAAATGGCGACGCGTTGATTTGGTTTGAATTCTTTAATACGGTTCAAAGGCGCAGTGCCTTCTCTCGAAATGAAAATTAAAGCCTTTACCGGCGCGTTCCGGTGCGATGCTGTGACCCCTGCCAAGTTGGTACGATAACACCGTCGGCTGCATCGTCACTAACATCAGGTGAGTTCGCAGCTAAGTATCAATTTACTGTATTTTTTTTTATTGAAGATAGGCTTGCGCTTTACGACAATCATGCCTGATGGAAAGCAATGATGAGATCTAGGTTGGAGCGCCCTTGATAGAAAATGCCTATTCACTCTTCTTTTGAAGGCACCCAGATTGTATTTGGCTGGAAACACGGAGGCTGGAAGGGCGTTCCACACCTTAGCGGTTCGTATCAGAAACGTGGAAGAAAAACGTTTCGTGCGCGTTTGTTGGACGTCAACCACATAAGGATGCCACCGCTCTCGGCGTCTTGCGGTCCTATGGTAGAAAGGTGAAGGAGGCACAAGGTTATGCAGTTCCTGAGCACACTCACCAAAGTATATCCTGTAAAAAACCGCTAAACAGGCAACATTGCGTCGGTGTTGTAAGGTGAGCAGTTTTGCCCGCGTTAGCGATATTAATAATCTAACTAAATTGCCAAAAAGAAACTAGTGCCTTCTCTTAAAATGAAAATGTTTATTTTTTACTTTTTACGAAGGTCAAATGTAAGTACAATAGGCTTTCAAAAAAAGTCAAAACTCTACCGCGTAGTTCTGAAAGCGTGTTTACACTAAAAATGTATTTCAATGTGGTCGATATACAGCGAAATCGAACGAAAAGTTGTCCTTCCACGTTGCTGATACGAACCGCTAACGTGTGAAATTTTCATTCCAGCTTCTGTGTTCCCAGCCAAGTATAGTCTGGGTGCCTTCAACAGAAGAGTGGAATTCGTATGAAACGTTGTCCTTCCACGTTGCTGATACGAACCGCTAAGGTGTGGAATTTTCATTCCAGCTTCTGTGTTCCCAGCCAAGTATAGTCTGGGTGCTTCAACAGAAGAGTGGAATTCGTACGAAACGTTGTCCTTCCACGTTGCTGATACGAGCCGCTAAGGTGTGGAACACCCTTCCAGCTTCCGTGTTTCCAGCCAAGTATAAATAAAAAGAAGATTAGATTGAATAGGCATTTTCTAGGCAAGCGCTCTCTATCCTGGACCTCAATTCAATACAATTTATTTATTTTTTGATATAGGTATACACTATACATATTATTACAATGATGCTCATCATTGCTTTGATGACTTATCAAAGCAAAAAATTGGTTAAGTGCGAGCTGGGCTTGCACACTGAGGGCTCCGTACCTACAATCATGACTAATTCCGACCTAAACACCTATACCCAACAATTTTTTTATAGGTAATTTTTGTTATAGCGGCATAGGATATACGAGCTACATCATCATTCCCAACATTTTTTCATTTTGGACGTGATAACGTTTAATAAATTGATGAACACCAGCAGCACTCATGAAAAATAGTACCGTTCCGCGTAACGTTACGCGTAACGTTCCGCGTAACATTCCACCAAGCGATAGAGAGGCATGATAAAAATTACTTAAAATAATGATTATGATAATGATTATGATTACGATTACGATTATAATTATGATTATGATTACGATTATGATTATGACGTTATCACGTAAATCTATCGTCCGCAAACCGACTTTACAGACAACAATTTTTTTTTATAGTAAGTAATTTTTGTTAAAGCGGCAATAGAAATACATCATTTGTGAAAATGTCAACTGTATGGTTGTCTTGTCTACTATAACGGTTCAAGAGATACAGCCTGGTGACAGACGGACAGACGGACGGCGAAATCTTAGTAGTAGGTTCCCCTTTGGTTACCGAACCTTATAAATTGTTCTGTTTTGAACACTTTTGAATTCCTCAGTGCAGTTTTTTTTTATATACTATATAGGCTAGCGCTTGACTGTGATCACACCTGATGGAAAGTGATGATACAGTCTAAGGTGGAACGCGCTTGCCTAAAAGATGCCTATTCACTCTTGATTTGAAGGCACCCGGGTTGTAAGTGGCAGGAAAGACACTGCCTGGGAGTGTATTCCAGGCCTTTGCAGTGCAGTTTCAACAATGTCAAGGGGTATAAAGTCTCAAAATAACCGCAAGCCGCCCCTCCCCTTTGCGCTACAGAAAGCAGGATACCCTGCGGTTCATTAGGAGTCGGTACTATAAAATTCCTTGTGAAGTCAACACCAGAGGGCGTTCCCGGTCCAACTGACCTGTGACACGTGGCGCCGAGTTTTTATATCGCGTCTGGTATAAGTTATAACTCATGTGTATGAAAAAAAGCTAATCCCTGACTCCCTGTAATGTTCCCCAGGGCCCTTATTCTGCATATCAGTGATGATCACTCAGAGATAACCGAGCTTATTTGACAAATATTAAAAAAGTTGTGCGATATCCAGTGAATTTGAAGGAAACGTTTTCCTTCCACGTTTCTATACGAATACCTAAGGTGTGGAACACCCTACCAGCTTCCGTGTTCCCAGCCAAATACAATCTGGGTGCCTTCAATAGAAGAGTGAATAGCGATTTCTTAGGCAAGCTCCACCTTGGACTGTATCATCACTTTCCATCAGGTGTGATCACAGTCAAGCGCATTGTATAGTTAAAAAAAAAAGAAAAAATATATTCATTGAACACTTGCAATAAAATATTGATTTCGTTTTACATATTAAAGCTAGTAATCTGTGATTAAAGCAGTCATGTATAAAAAACCATAGACAACAATGATCACCAATGCATCATAGGTAGCGTGGTTAAAGTTAAAAAAAACACTCCAGGAATGCTGACAGTAGAAGTGAAAACTTGAACAATACGGTTCCGGTAACGGTGTTGCGATTTCAATGGTTTTCCCATCTCAAAAATGTTTTCACCTTCAAAAATCTTTTTTAGGTTTCCGTACCCAAAGAGTAAAACGGGATCCTATTACTAAGACTCCGCTGTCCGTCTGTCTGTCTACAGGCTGTTAACAGGCTGTATCTCATGAACAGCGATAGTTTGACAGTTGAAATTTTCACACATTATGTAGGTATCTTTTGAACAAATACTAAAAAAAACAGAGTAAAATAAATATTTACAGAGACTCCTATAATATAACAGACATGATTATTTCGCCGTTTTTGTAGATTGTGGTACGGAAACCTGCGTGCGTTAGCCCGACTCGCACTTGACTAATTTCTTTTTTTTTTCGCGATGCAATAAACCCGAGGTTTTTCAAGTGACCGTGTCGATTCCATCGCATGTCGGCAGCCACCGGCCATCTCTCTTGCGTGTTCGAGCATTGGACAGACAAAACTCAATTAAACCTTTATTCCCCCCACATCCGTCCACCAGCGTTGGCTTTCATTAATCAACGCCCACCGCGTTGGACCTCCGGCAAGAGTCGTAAAAGTGATTATTATTAGGAGGTAAAAACTAAAAAGTTGTAGGCTGACTATTTGAACAGACAACTTTGCGTTCGCTAATAAATAACTTGAAAAGTACAATGGGTAGGCTACTTTATGTTTTTGTCGACCTCCCAGAGGCAGTAGTGGGTTAAGACTTCATTAATTTGGTTTAGGATTTTATAATTTTCTTGATCTAGTTATTGATGACTTCTCTGTGTTACTATTTTTTACGTTTCATACATTTCGCCTGAACACCGCAGCATAATAACTTGAGAAGAATTGCTAGTTTTAAAAACAATGATGACCATTAAGACCCAAAGTAACGTTATTTTATTAATGTAAAGAAACTCGGTTTATGGAACCAATTTAAAATGAACTATACCTACATAATGAACTTACTTTTACTTACTCTTTAGTCAAAACGGCAAACCATGTGCCGGTATCACTACTGTTGTCAATTGTCATGGGCGTAAGATGAAAAATGTTACAGATTTCTGTTAAAAATAATTCTTATACTGAGTAACTAAACGGCCAAGCCAAACATTTTGTAGAGTTTGTGAAGGCAGGAGCTTGTAGAGCTAGGGCGTTTAAAGTTGTCTCTATATACCTACATGCGATCTGCAGAAACTCAAAAAATGTATGGGAGTGACGTTTCCGAGCAAAAAATAGGTCACGTGACTTCCTTGCAGACAACTGAGATTCTTACACTCCTTCATATTCTCCTTCGGATATTGGAATTTGGATCCAAAATTTTTACTTCATGCGAATAAATATCGGACTTTCATCCGGTGCTCATTGCATTTATAAGGCACAGTGTTATAAGGCAACCAGATACTAGGTATATAAAATTACAAAGTCACAGTCCCAACTATGCGGTAGTCCATTAAAAAAAAAACAAAACGTCATATCCATCGTTCATTAATAAAACCGACACAAAAGCCCCTAATGCGCGGCACACTCCACAGACAGCAGCTAAAAAAGAAATTATTCTTAATTCAAAATAAATATCCCGGGCGTTCGATATTCGAATCAGTCACAATGGGATCGGCTTCACGAGCGGCCGTCTGAAGGAGTCATTTAAAATATATTGAGTCCGGCGACAAAGGGCTGATTGTCCAGGTGGGAATAAAGTGGACATTTTTCTACGGTGAATTAGTGGAGATTACCTTCGAATAGGGACTAATAAATCTTTAGTATGCACGAAGGTTGAGTGGCCATTGATTTTTAGGGTGAATACAGACTGGAGGGGTTTAAATAAAGACAATTTAGTCTCAAGACAGTTTTGCCTAACCGAAATAACTTTAGGAATACCAGTTTAAAAGCGAAATTCACCTGGGCACATACACTAAACTATGGAGCCAACTCTAAGTAATGTAAAAAAGAAAATGTTTTTATACAGGTAATTGTAGCTTGAAAACCCCAAATTTGATCAGCGGTGGGCTATAATTGTCAAATCTATCTCATTATACACCGTTACCAGAAGTTGAACTTAAAAATGGGGTTGATACGAGACAGAGAATCTGTGTAGAGTTTGACTGTGATACTGCATATAGTATTGAAATAGAGCGTTCAAAAAGTCGGCCTACCCTCAAGTTAATAAATAGAGTCTGAGGCTCTAGCCATATGACATTGCGATCCGATAGATAGAATGGAAATAGAATTCAACGACCGGGTAGTCCGACCTCGAATAAAGGCATTTCATAGGTAGAGTTTTGTTAGAAGAATTTTCTTAGGTGCATTTAAAACCGAGTAATTTTAAACTTAAAAGTAAACTGCCTCGTGTGGTCAAACACTGTGGTCGAAGCCTTATCCTCTGTCAATTGGAGGCGTGATTGTCGTTTGTGGGCAATCTTCATAAATTTTACGAGCCAAGTGAAAGAATTAAAGCGTCTCGAGAGCCGGCAGTGCGTCATTTTGCTGACAAACAGTCATTGATGCATCGCGACGGATGGCGGAGTCTATCGTGAAATATCATGCCTCATTCAGGCTAATAATTAGCTGCTTTATAGGTGGGTACTTCAGAAATAACTGACCCCAACTAATATATTTCCTTTTGATGTCGAATAATTTCATGTAATAGGTAGAGTCTGTTCAGAAAAATTACGTTAGTACTTCCTTACCTAAGGTAAGGTTACTTTGAACATAAAAGTCAAGTCAGTTTTGCTGACAAACAGTCATTGATGCATCGCGGCGGATGGCGGCTCTATCGTGAAATATCACGCCTCATTCAGGCTAATAATTAGCTGCTTTATAGGTGGGTACTTCAGAAATAACTGACCCCAACGAATATATTTCCTTTTAATGTCGAATAATTTCATGTAATAGGTAGAGTCTGTTCAGAAAAAATACGTTAGTACTTCAATACCTAAGGTAAGGTTACTTTGAACATCAGTCAAGTCAGTTTTGCTGACATACAGTCATTGATGCATCGTAAAATATCACGCTCCATTCAGGCTAATAATTAGCTGCTTTATAGGGAACTTTTAGAATAACTGACCCCAACAAACTCGCACGAAACGTTTTTCCTCCACGTTTCTGATACGAACCGCTAAGGTGTGGAACGCCCTTCCAGCCTCCGTGTTTCCAGCCAAGTATAATCTAGGTGCCTTCAAGAGAAGAGTCAATAGGCATTTTCTAGGCAAGCGCGCTTTTTTGAGTTTCAGTTCTAAGTATGAGGCACCCCCAAAATTTATTACTTTTTTAAAATTTTGTGTGAAAACCTTAATGCGGTTCATAGAATACATCTACATACCAAGTTTCAACAGTATAGCTCTTATAGTTTCGGAAAAAAGTGGCTGTGACATACGGACGGACAGACGGACAGACGGACAGACGGACAGACAGACATGACGAATTTATAAGGGTTCCGTTTTTTGCCATTCGGCTACGGAACCCTGAAAATGAGACTTATGAACTGATGTCTCAGGATGATGAACACAGTGCAATGTGTCGTATGATATTGCAGTGCAAAAATTTTAGTATCAGTTCATATAAGAATTTTGTAAATACAAATAGGTACATACCTAAGTATTTTTTAACTGCTGTACCTTTCATATAAGTACATATAGGTACTGACATAAATGCGCCTTTCTCGCGTATGATTATATCGTTTTATAATCAACAATTTTACTTAGCCAAAGCAAGGCATAATATCACCAATGGTGATATGGTGATTCACCATATCAGATATCGGAGAGTAATCTACATACAAACGCACTCTCCTATTTAAATACGCGTTATAAATAGGGTTCCTCGGGCAGATGTCGACTCCTCGTTAGCGAACACGCTGCGTTCTGCCTACATCTTAATTAAACGAGACGCGAGCGGGGCGCGGCGAAAGTTTTCTCGATAATTGAATGCGCTAATAAAATTCTGGTGTGTAGGTGGGTGTAATAATAGACAAATGTTTTTGTAGATACGTAACGGTGTATTACATCAATATTGACTTGATATTTTCTTGGCATTTGAAGAGATTTGTTTTCAGACTTTGAGGATATTTATCTACAGAGGAAATATTACACAATCAGTTATAGCAAAGTTTTACGAAGCAGTTCTGCGAAGAGTGTGTTAAAGTAGAGTATTTGGTGATCTTACGACGTTTAAAATCTTCAAGCAATGACACGGAACACTAAATAGTACAAGTAGATTTCTTCAAATAATTAATACGTCAGAATATTGAGTTAAGTAATCTTATTGAAGACATTCATTTATTGTAACGTAGAGTAGAAACTGTTTATAACTGTGTATTTTAAGTGACATATAAAGGATTAAGGGGATTTATTAAATTTATTTTTGTCTTTCTCACTCTCACGGTTACGTTGGTAGGTGCGACATGCAGCGTCGTGAAAGAATATAACAGAAAAACGACCTTTTACCTAATTACTCAAAAACTAAGCCAGTTATCAAAAATCGATTTCTCAGCGTTTTTGGATATTGTTACTACCGACACATTAAAACAAAAATTACAATTCCATCCATTGCAGTTTCCGTTAAAAAGTAGAAAAACTGAGATTTTGGAGCAACTTTTGAGAGAACTTTCTATCGAGAAAATTTTATCCAATCGTGTTTCTGCTTCTCAGCGATTTTAGATTAAAGACCCAAAATACATGACGTGTAAATTTGAAAGTAATTGTCTTTATAGTTTTTATGTAAAACTTCATTCAAAATCACTTAAATACGGCTTGTACGCCGTTAATTAATTATGGAATACGTACATCAATTAACTCTGTAAACATTACACTTCTTTCAGATACCTATTCGTGTTGTAGTAAGTTATGAAGCATAGCACCACGAAGACCGCTGACTACGTATATGCGCGCCACCGGTCGCTGACCTGCCGAATCAGCGCCTTGTGTGACCTAGATTAGTTAGTTTTCCTTAATGGTAAAATTAATATATCGACACACTTATTGTTACATCGCGTAGCAACTAGTACCTACCTAGATATTAATAATT
The DNA here is from genome assembly GCA_036785405.1 of Coenonympha arcania. Classification (NCBI taxonomy): domain Eukaryota; kingdom Metazoa; phylum Arthropoda; class Insecta; order Lepidoptera; family Nymphalidae; genus Coenonympha; species Coenonympha arcania. Next base: position 10,635,143 of record CM072077.1, on the reverse strand, counting down.
ATATTGTAATTTATATTTAAAGTAATTAAAATAAGTTTAAAGCATTTTGGTTTTTTTTGGGACCTCCGGCTGAGTCCTTCATATCTGGCGCAGTCGGTAGGATCTTCTAGAAGATCGGAAGATAAAAAAAGAAGAACCTAGAAGAACCAGCCACCGAGGTTTAAATCCAGACATCAACAAGTAAACAACAGAAGCTGACACAATTCTGAATTTTTTTGAAAAAAAAATTGTTCATTTTACCGAGGTTAATTAAAATAACCGGCCAATACTTTCCATCTACGGCGTTAGCTCGTACAGTATATTGATGAGCAATTAAGCGCTGTGTTCGGCAATCCCGAGCAGAGCGAGATAAGGGCATTTGTTGGTGTTTCGCCGACAACTTTATGCTAATTCCGACTTTTGCCCGCTCAGTAGACGGTGGTCTAGAGGAGGTGGACTATAAAGGATGGCTTAATTAGCGTCCTCTGGAAATTGCTGTCATTTAGGGTGATTATTTATTTAATTGTATTTTAAATATACTCAGTAGACGCTCAGTAGACGGTGGTCTAGAGGAGGTGGACTATAAAGTATGGCTTAATTAGCGTCCTCTGGAAATTGCTGTCATTTAGGATATTCTATTTTAAATAGACTCAGTAGACGCTCAGTAGACGGTGGTCTAGAGGAGGTGGACTATAAACGATGGCTTAATTACCGTCCTCTAAAAATTGCTGTCATTTAGGATATTCTATTTTTAAAAAATAGACTCATTAGACGCTCAGTAGACGGTGGTCTAGAGGAGGTGGACTATAAACGATGGCTTAATTAGCGTCCTCTGGAAATTGCTGTCATTTAGGATATTCTGTTTTAAATATACTCAGTAGACGCTCAGAAGACGGTGGTCTAGAGGAGGTGGTCTATAAAGGATGCCTTAATTAGCGTCCTATCGAAATTGCTGTCTTTTAGGATATTTATTTATTTTATTTAAGACTCAGTAGACGCTCAGTAGACGGTGGTCCAGAGGAGGTGGACTATAAAGGATGGCCTAATCAGCGTCCTCTGGAAATCAGATTCTTAGACGCTTCTTCGTCTGCTGCATCATTAGGTATCTCACCTAGTCGCAGTCAGTACCGATTAACTTATAGTGAGTTAAAAAAATGTTTTAACAGATTGTTTGGTATAGTAAGCAACGTCGCAGACATTACCTAGTGTAGCACAGTGTAGTGTAGTGTAGACTAGAATTAATATCGTTAAGGGGCGCGCAGCTCAGAGATCGCGCGATACGTTAATTAAAGTAATCTGATTCAGCCCTGACCGGCGCAAGCGCAGCGAGCTGATGTTTTAATTTCTTAATTAGTGCGCCTTTATAATTTTGGGTTTACGAGAAATTGGTATTTGAAGAAAAATATTACAAGTAAGCCGAGGTTTTTATAGGATCTTTTAATCCGATGATTTCACTGGCTGACTAGAATTTTGCCTTCTTAAATGAACTTGTACTTTTTCCACTTAAGTACCATTTAGGTTTTTAGATATTACCAGCATACCAGTCTGGCCGTACAAAAAGGTAACGCAGTCTGCTTGCTAGGTCTTGTAATATGTTAATAGCTATTGCCAGCGTGCCGCAGTTGGTGCCAAAGGACGTGACCCCAATAGTGGCATGGTTGTGAAGCAGAAATATTAGAAGAAAGAAAAATATATTTTGAAGAATTATGTAATTAATTACTTATATACTAAAGTGTTAGACTGAATAGTGATAACAATAAAGATGATGATAAGTTAAGCGTTGGATCGGATCCAATTGGTGTATCTCGACACTCGGGCGAAGACACTAGGCCAGCGTGCCAGCCCGCAGTTGGTGCCAAAGGACGTGACCCCAATGGTGACGTGGTCGTGAAGCAGAGGGCCCTCTCGAGTGTCGCAATTTAAATATAAATATTAGGACAAAGTAAATGTTTTTAATAAAGAATTGTGTTATAAAGTAAATACTAAAGTATCATTAATGATGATACTGATGAGTGTGATATTACAAGTAAGTTAAGCGTTGGACCGAATCCAGTTGGTGTATCTCGACACTCAGTCGAAGACGCTAGGCCAGCGCGCCAGCTCGCAGTTGATGCCAAAGGAAGTGACTCCAATAGTGACGTGGTTGTGGAGAAGCAGGCCTCCGAGTGTCAATAATTGAAAAGAAGTTTTAGGACAAAGAAAAATCTTTTATAGAAGAATCGTGTAATTAAGTAAATACTAAAGAGTAAGACTTAAAACTGATAATAATGACGACGCTGATAACTTAAGCGTTGGACCGAATCCAGTTGGTGTATCTCGACACTCGGGCGAAGACGCTAGGCCAGCGCGCCAGCCCGCAGTTGGTGCCAAAGGACGTGACCCCAATGGTGACGTGGTTATGGAGGAGCGGGCCTCCAGAGTCAGCGGTGCAGGTTCCACGCCCGTCGGTGTTCCAGCCAGCGCAGATCATGTTGTCATTGATGGCGTTGCCTCCATAGGAGCTACGGCAGCTGGCTTGGCTGACAATCCTGAGCTGGACCTGACGTAGTTGCTCTGATACACTCCCTTGCCACTGAAAAGAAGAAACAAAATGGTTAAATATCAAAAAACCCCCGACCACCATAATTCGCCATTTTGTGGCCATCTTGCAATTTGTCATAATGTACTGTATTCTACAAGTCAAGCCCTTTCGATTAATACCCACATTGAGGGAGTTGTGACAAAATAATATGTAATGCATCTATCTTGGACCGATTTTCATCAAACACGAGAGAACAATCCCGACGAAATTGGTAGTCACTCAATGATAATGACTACCAATTTTGGGAAGTAGTTTTTTAATGTATAATCTCCTTCTACCATTAGCTATACTTCACAGATGGATATGCAAATTCCATATCTTTCTCGAGACCTAAAGTTTTGTCCTTTACGTCATCAACAAGAATTAAATTCTTGATGCTTTAATCCAAAAAGTGAAATACGCTCAAAAAGCTAAGGTTACGCTGAAGACTGATAAGTACAGCTACAATTAAACGATGCAAAATTAGGTATTTCTGATTTTATAGAAATACACTTTGTCAAGAAAGAAGCTCGTTGATGAAAGATATACTAGTATACTCACAGCAGTAAGCCCCCATCCAACTGCCATAACCAGAGTGTTATCAGCAATGTTGAAGTTCACGCCAGGTATGGACCCTGCTCTAGCGGCGCCCCCTAACGCCATGGCACCCGAAACCCTCACGATGCCGATGTCGTTGTTCATGAAGGTCCCCTGGTTGTAGTTGGGGTGCATGATGTGGCTAATCACATTGTGGACTGCACCACCGCTGCTCGCGAACGTTGCGCCGATTCGCATTCGTACTTGGGATGGAGATCTACCCCTGTAGAGACACGAGGAATTTATGAATAGAATGAATCAAGCAGTAGAATCCGTAGCATATTTCAGTGGTCGACATCCACCAACTTGGTTGAAATTGTTCTCATAGATCTACGTTAACGAGCTAAACAATGGCACTCAACTATCAAAGCTTGTATGAGGGATCCCCAGGGATCGTTCCTTAGTCCATTACTTTACAACGTATATACTTATGATTTAGAGACACCCTGAAACTCAGATGTAGGCGATACTGATTTATCTGATGTGCCGGAACTAGGAACTAAGGATTTTGCATAATATCTCCAGTGCACAGTGCAGTAGACTGACTTTCATTGAGATTGAGGTTTTACCTGTAATCTATCAGGACAGTATAATGTTAATAATTTAAAAACTAACTTACTCCAAGCAGTGGGAAGCGGTCATTATAGACCTATTGTTGATGATGGTGCCACCGCAGTTTTGACGCCAGGCATTGCCCCAGTTTGTAAGCTGGATGGCAGCGTAGGGATAGTTGCCAATTGTGGTCGTCGAACCCCCCACTATCCTGCCCTGCTGGGGTAGAGCTGGAATATTTGAATGTAAATGGTACTTTATGAATGAAAGAGCAAGACAGTATTATGATGACCTCTATTTCCACTATAAACCTGACTACACAATTGGTACAAGAGGTAAAAAGCTTGAATGCAGAAGTTGATTCAATTTCGATCATGAAAAGACATTGATAAATCCTCTTTAAAGACAAACGGATATCAAGAGTGTCGTAGAGCTGATTTAGGTATGTTCACTTGTTGCATGCTCACATAGATAATAAGACCAACAGTTATTAAAAGAACTCACCCCCAGCAGTTGCAAGGCAAACTGCCAATAACAAGTGTAAACGCCACATTTTTCTAGCAAATGAGTTTTAAAATATCCAATTTCCTTATTATATATTCCTAATTAAATCTATGCCATAAATATTGCTATTGATTAATGATTAGATATCATTAAACCACGAACGGAGATTATGACGGTTCTAGTCTTATATGAATGGCGATGTTTTTAACATTTGGGAATTACTGTGGGGTTTGAATTACTGTCTTGTTTATTTCTTTTTGTATACATACAACCAGTGATCAATGATTTTGTCAACGCTGCGTATTGATGATGATGATTATCTAGTACTAAATTTTGTGCCCCGTCTTTGGCCCCTACAAGATTATGACTTGATAGGTTTAGTCAACTGTCAACTTATCTTATCGATTGGATTTAGATTACATAATTCCACTTAATCACAAGACTTTATTTCACTTGCAATGTGTGAATGTTCGGGTGGAATTACATTTAGTTTGGATGGCAATGCATGGTTAATTGTGTCATGTTATATATCCAAACCAACATGGCGGAAACCCCAAAATGGCGGACCAGTTATTTTTAATGCACTCCTAGAATACGGATACAAATTAAAGGGTTTACGAAATAAAATAGACTTCAACAAGTACATGATGCCCAAACATAAGGCAGTATATATGTGCCGCAATTCTTAAATATAAAAAACAATGTTAATACTTTCTATTGATGTTACTTTTGATTCGACGTCACGATTGCTGATTGGTAGGAAGGGTTTCATGACTTCTAGGAAGGGTCAAGGATTCATTGCATGGCTTCAAAGTTATATTGTGTTAAGTAAGTTTGTAATGAAATCTGACATGGATGTTAAAGTAAGGAATCTTTCTTCTTTCCTTCTTTTCTCAGAATCGTTAGAAGGAAACGATCAATGTAGTCAGTGTAGGGTGGTAAAGTTTTAGAGAGTAAAGACTAATTAATATTGCAGTTTATTGAAAATATTGGTTATCAGAAAGATCAAATATTGGTTATCAGAAAGATCGTCCTGTAAACAATAAAATCCACTATTTCCTCTGATTAAGTTAATTAATGTTGAACAAAAGAATTAGCAGAGCCTCTACGACAATCACCTATATCTGTCTGTCACGTCTTATCATCAATGGTGGTTCGTTCTTTAACAATAATGGAGAATGCTTCAAGGTTTCTCAAGAACAAGTTAATTAAATACTTAGGTAGGTAGGTATTTATGAGTGACAATGTGCTATATGATCAAAGTCAAACAATCCATTGTTGTTGATTTTATTTCCAATCAACTTCGCAATTTATTTTTAGGGGTCCATACCAAAATGGTAACAATGAAGGTTTCCTTATGGTGTGACTTCATTCATCCGTTTTCTGTCTGTCTGTTTAGGGTTCCGTATATCTATAATGGTGTCGTCAAAAGAAGACTATTTTTTTAGGGACAGCCCGGATCATAAATTATGTTGGATAGTAAACTTATGTTGGTAAATAATAATCGATAAATACGATCAAAAATAATAATATTACGGTGACATGATTTTGATATCGAATACAAAGAAATCATTCTTCATTCCCTAATCTAGTAGTGAAAAAAAATTTGGAATCAGAATTAGCTTAGGTTCATAATATTAGTGTAAATTTTGTAATAACATTTATTTACGTTTGATAGTGTTTAAAATAAAAATCATAAAATATTTTATTTACGAGTAGATACCTACTTTCTTAATAAATTAAACAAAAGTAACAATAAATAAAGAAATAATTACATATAAGTAGCCAAATTTTCTCAGCTCTTGGTCCCCACGGTTCCATGACCGATCATAAAAGTCTCAAACAAGTATTAACTCAAAAGGGAGACATGTTTGGGCTTTTTGAGGTATTCAGTAGACTCAGCTGATTCACCAGCCTTATTTTGGGTATCAAGGAAGATAGGACAGCATGGTGCAAGAGTGTCAAAGCAAGTGGCGTCCTATACCTACAAAAGGCGGCCATGGAATCAAGTCCGTCTTATTGTCTGTTAGTAAATCATCAACTGGTTAGCCTGCCGTAGTCAAAGATTAGGAGACAAAGAAGCGACACTCCGTATTCATTATTGGCAACGCTACGCTAATTGCCGTGTCGTAATGTTTTAACGCTTAACAAAAGTTACAGATGAACACACGAGCTTATTGTTAAAGTATAGTTTTTTTATGCTATATAGGCTAGCGCTTGACTGTGATCACACCTGATGGAAAGTGATGATACAGTCTAAGGTGGAACGCGCTTGCCTATAGAAGATGCCTATTCACTCTTGATTTGAAAGCCCCCGGGTTGTAAGTGGCAGGAAAGACACCGCCTGGGAGGCATTCCAGGCCTTTGCAGTGCGTATCAGGAACGATGAATCAAACCGCTTCGTACGCGTCTTTGCATGGTACGTTGACTATGTATGGGTGGAAGCCTTTTCGATGCTTTGCCGTTCTATGGTAGAAAGGTGACGAGCTAACCAAATTAAAAAGTTCCTGAGCACACTCTCCGAAATATATTCTATAGAATACCGACAGGCAGGCAACCTTACGACGATGTTCAAGGCTTTGGAGTTTTTGATGGATTGTGTATTTGCCAGACACAAATACTTCACCTTTGCATTGCTGAAAGAATTTGTAGAGTCCGATAGGTCCAGCTAGAGATTTAAATACATCCAAAAAAAATTTTACTTCAAGTCTGTGTAAAATTAGTCTAGGTAGGTTTGTAGTTTAATATGTCTACTAGTAAATCATCAACTGGTTACTCTAAAGTCCTTGTCGCCGCTGTCAAAGATTAGGAGACAAAGAAGAGACACTCCGCATTCATTATTGACAACGCTACGCTAATTGCCGTGTGCTAATGTTTTAGCGCGTAACAAAGATTACAGATGAACTCACTGGCTTCTTGTTAAAGCCAGTCGTTTTAATATTCCGTCACGATTTTCACACACGAGTTTAAATGTTTTTAGATTAACACTTGCAGATATTTATGTTATACCTAGTGCTTTGCATTTAGTTACATCTAAAGTATATAATTTTTATCAAATTTTAATACGTATAAAATCTATTGTACTCGGGGAGGTTTGACCAACAAAAGTTGTTGATAGATACTTGAACAGGATTTTATATATTTTCTGACAATTGATGCCTGTTTGAATGACATGAATGAATATTTTCCAGTGTCTGGGTGTAGGTACTGCATTTATGTCCTAATTTATCTAGTGCCCATGACACAAGCTATCGCTGATTTTGTGGATAGATTGCGATGTGCGTTTAAAAAAATGTATGCAGAAATTATGTAAAAACAACACTAAACTTTTATTCCCTAGTTAGTTATGAAAATGAAAATGAAAAATCTTTATTTTCACATAGGCCCAATTAATAGGCTCTTATGAAAAGTCAAAACTCTACCACCAGGTTCGGAAAGCAGGTTCGCACCGAGAAGAACTGGCAAGAAGAAGTTAATTAGTTAACATGGTGGCCGGAGAGTATTTCTTCTGCGTTATTTACATGGTTTCCGTCATTTTCTCCCATCGATATTAACGGCGTACAAGCCGTATTTAGGCGATTTTGAATGAAGTTTTATTTAAAAACTACAAAGACGATTACTTTCAAATTTAAACGTCATGTATTTTGGGTCTTTAATCTAAAATCACTTAGAAGCACTAAAATTTTCTCGATAGAAAGTTCTCCCAAAAGTTGCTCCAAAATCTCAGTTTTTCTAATTTTTATCGGAAACTACAATGGATGTAATTGTAATTTTTGTTTTAATGTGTCGGTAATAATAATATCGTATAACGCTTAGAAACGGATTTATGATAACTGGCTTAGTTTTTGAGTAACTAGGTAAAAGTTCGTTTTTCTGTTATATTCTTCCGCGACGCTGCATGTCGCATCTACTTACGTTTCCGTGAGAGTGAGAAAGACAAAATTCAATTCAATAAATCCTCAATTACTGTACCCACTCAATTATGACCGCGCGGTAAATGTAGTTATTTGCGCAGGTTGCGTCACTGTTTACACGCTAACTTATTAACAAATCCCACACCGGTTTGATCATTGCTGACTCCTTGTGTCAATATTGGTCTGTTAGAAAATATTAGTGCTATTTTTTATACACTACAAGTTTGTACTTGGCATCTGATCGCCACTTATGATCAGTTTTCTAAATCTAAAGTTTCGTCAGTTTTCTAAGCTGAAGATGTTATCGTACTAACTTGGAAGAAGTAAATAACATCTAAAGGTTTCTAGCTCAAAGTATCCCGAAGCTGAAGTGGCAATGGGCGGGGCACATAGCTCGTAGAACCGGCGGACGTTGGGGACCCAAAGTGTAGGCGACCCGGCTTGGGAAAGCGCTGTGTTGGCAGACCACAGACCAGATGGACTGACGACATTATAAAAGTCGCAAGAAGGCGCTGGATATAAGTGGCGCTGGTCCGTGCTTGCTGGAAATCATTGCAGAAGGCCTTTGTCCAGCAGTAGACCAATATTGCCAATTTTGTTGCCAGTTTATCAGTGCCAAAAATGCATGTTTTGTCACCAACAGTAATTCCACGATGCAGTTCGCTTAGCAGGCACCTATAGAATTTTGACAGATGGCGCTACTGTTTGCTTGTACTAATAAGGTTTACGGAAATCGTTCGGATGCCCATATCATTCTTATCGGTGAAACTAACCTAATTTGACGCGTCGAATCGCGTGCTTTCCCATGGTGAGCATTTTACAAAAGATAGCACTAATTTTATACGTCTCAAATTAGTTCAGCTAAGAGATTTTGTACAGTAGAATTAGCACCGATCTATACCTTGTTGAGTGGACCATTTGAATTCAAGCTATGTAAGCAAGCATAGACTTTTAAGTACCATAAGTACCTACAGATTGTTTACCACTACAACAGTTATAAAGCCTACAGTCAAAGTAGTATTTACTTCCTATGGGAACCGGGAAGGTTGCGCGGCTCTGTACACGGTTCCCACACGAGTGTACACAGCAATTTGCTAATGTAATTTCCCGTCTTATTCTATGGGCTCCGTACCGTACCCACGGTGCAGTACCTATGTCTACTTACTAAAGTAACCACTACCATTTACCGCCCAATAGGAAATGAGTATTGATCATTTATACAGCCTGATTGTTTTTGACGTGATAACGTTTAATAAATTGATGAACACCAGCAGCACTCATGAAAAAGTGTACCGTTCCCCGTAACGTTACGTAACGTTACCTGAGCCTGTGCGTTGCACGCAGCTGTGCGTGCGAGAGCGCGCAACAAGCGATAGAGAGGCACGATAAAAACTACATAAAATAATGATTATGACTATGATTATGATTACGGTTACGATTATGATTACGATTACGATTATGTTAACGATTACGATTACGATTATGATGACGATTACGATTATGACCGACTTTACAGACAACCAATTTTTTAACATCTTATTTAGTGTGTAAAAAACACTATTTAGACTTCTTCTTGATCACAGCTTCAGATCTCCATGGTCCCTGATGTCATGTTGACCTTCCCCGATCTATTGTGACACCGCCATCTACAGTTCCCAGACAATGCTTAGTGTAAGCATTGGCTGGGAACGTAGATGGTAGCGAACCTGCCGTCTGCGCCGGAGGTCGTGGGTTCGATTCCCACTACTGATAAATGTTTGTGTGATGAGCATGAATATTTTCCAATGTCTGGGTGTTTTTCAATATATTATATTTATGTATATTAGTATGTGTGTATATTATCAGTTATCTAGTACCCATAACACAAGCTATATCGCTTACTTTGGGGCTAGATTGCGATGTGTCAAATGTCCTGTATATATTTATTAAAAAAAATGCTTGTGGCCGCAACAGGAACAGCGGCAACTTCTTGGCTGAAAGAAGTTCAGCATCATTGGGGTTCAACATGAATTTCCCCAGAAGGTTGCTACGCTTGTGCATCAGTGCTGGGCAGGAACAGATCATGTGCATCGGCGTTTCCGCCGCCTCATGACAGAGACTGCACATGTCTGTATCCCTCAATTTCAGGTTGTTCATATGTCGATTTAGTCCACAGTGCCCTGTTAATTCCCGCAATAGTATACACAGGTTTTTCCTGCTGAAGTCCAGGGCCTCAGAGGCGGCTTTTCCATTAAAGGGTTTTATTAGAGTCCTTAAGTGGTTCATTCCTGTCAATTTTCTTCAACCCATTGCTAGGTCATATCGACAGTAAGTAAAATTGATTCATCTGACTTACTGAAAGTTAGTTTCTGTACCGATTACCGACAGTATTGAGCTTCAAGGATTCACTTTGTCATCCAAACTCAATTTCGGCCGATGCATCGAAACCAAAACAAAAACTGCTAGTGAAAAACGGCATTTCAAACAATGCCGTTTTCGGTATGGTGGTAACTTCCACCAGACCAACGTTGAATTGACAGAAGCGTTAAGTGTTTAGCTTTAAATTCGAAAATTACTTTTAACGGATGACCTTGCTTATCTCAAGATGTATTTGTTCTCATTCTGTTTTATTTTGTAACACCCTGTATAAGATGATATAGAGACAATATTCCCACACTGGTGCCGTGATAATTCGTGATAAGTAAGTTTATGCTGAGGCGTGTTCCTCAGTTAACGTCACTTAGGGAAATTAGAGCGGCTGCAACTCTTGAAAGAGTAACTTAGGTAGCTTAGATTCAGAGCACCTGTACTGTAAGCAGGTACTCGGCTGAGTTTTCTATGTGCTCTTCTTGGTACTGGTTTCTTCAGAAAACTCATATTTGTACCCATTTTTAGGGTTTCATACCAGAATGGTAAGATTATGGATGAAAGAGAAGGACCTTTATGGTAAGACTTTCTCCGTCCGTCACACTCGATTATTTTAGTAGGTAAGTACTTATAAAATGAAAATGAATGAAACTTAAAAAAGCCATGAAATTTAGAATTGTGGTGTATGGCCCAACATTATTGGAATCGCATGGATGAAATACGGAAAGTTGAACTTTCAAAGTGTGAAAAGTATGTCGTGTGGGCTTCTTTAACAGATTTGAAATTATCTCTAAGTGTAAAAATGTTTGATTTGTTGGGGGCAAAATTTCCGAAATTTATCAATCGAAAAGTCTAAAATAACAACAATCAAACCCTCGGTGCACGATTGAGTCGCACACTTGACCGGTTGTTTTACTTTTATAGGTTGACAAATGTGTCAGTCACCTAAAAATTCATTGGTAACGACTCACGACTGTAATTTTATTTTTTAAGTTAAGTCAGTTATCAGTTGGATTTTCCCGATCCTGTAGAATGGAAAGTAGGTGCCTGTTAAAAAGTAACCTGTCTCTAAGCCACTTTAGCATCTAGTTGTAATAGTAACAAACATCCAATCATACACATATGCCTACACATTAATAAGAGCCTATACGAAAAGCAAGTAAAGGAGAGTTCAATTAATTGATCGTTCATTGTTCCACGAATGTCCGTAGTTGAGTCCGTACGTATGGTCATACAGTAAACAGGTTCTGATGGTATGGTTAATGCATGGTACGTAGGTACAGTCGCGTTCACGAGTCAAACGGGATAATTGCGACCGCTCGCGACTGTCCCGCGTCCTAATGACTTGTAATAAGTGCCACCCAACTAGCGAGGCACGGTTGCTACAGAAGCGTGGAGACGGACTATGTTAAAAAGATCGAAGTTTAGTTTAGTTTGGCCGCCATCTTGAATTTCCGAAGGGAATTGTACCTACCTACCGTTAATTTTTTGACGTGACAACGTCTTATAAATCGATAGAGCCGGTTGCACGCACGAAAAAACATGACTCATCCGGCGTAGTGTTGCCCAAAATCAGTCTTGGTCTTGCAGTCTTGGTCTTGTTCTTGCGTTTTTGCAAGAACAAGACCAAGACCAAGACTGCCTAATTTTAGCAAGACCAAGAACAAGACTGGCAGTGCAAGATTTGAGCAAGAACAAGACTAAGCCTGCGAGACTCTTGCGTCTTGCAGTTAACGTGAAATCGCACCCTCTGCCCGCGAAATTCAAATTTTATTTTGTTTTTCGCAATTATTTAACTAATCCAACGAAGTAGGCTTATGGAATTCATTTTGCGAAAATAAGAGTATCATCTTTACAGTTTAATGTTTAGGTGCTTGAAAGTGTCCAGTTTAGGAATGTAGTTCGATTGTCGACCAATTTGCAAAATTTCAAACTCGGCATTCGAACTACGAGTACATACCTAAACTGGACGTTTTCTAGTAAAGATTTTTATATAAACCGATGAAGATGATATTGCTATTTTCGCAAAATGAATGCCATAAGCCTAATTCATTGTACTAGTTAAATATTGGCGAAAAACAAAATAAAATTTGAATTTCGCGGGCCGACCTCCGTTTTTTTTATACACATCAAGTAAGTACTTGACTGTGATCTCACCTGATGGTAAATGACGATGCAGCCGAAGATGTTATCGTACTACCTTGGAAGAGGTTAGCAACCCCTAACGGTTTCTACACAGCATCACACCGGAACCCTAAATCGCTTGGCGGTGCATCTTTGCTAGTAGGGTGGTAACTAGCCACGGCCGAAGCCTCCCACCAGACCAGACCTGAGCCAAATAAGAAATTATAATGATGAAATTGTACCTATTATTTCTAATTTGGCTCAGGTCTGGTCTGGTGGGAGGCTTCGGCCGTGGCTAGTTACCACCCTTCCAGCAAAGACGCACCGCCAAGCAATTTAGCGTTCCGGCGCGATGCTGTGTAGAATCCGTTAGGGTTTGCTTACCCCGTCCAAGTTAGTACGATAACATCTTCGGCTGCATCGTCACTTACCATCAGGTGAGATCGCAGTCAAGTACCTACTAACTTGTAGTGAGTACAAAAAAGCTATGTTAATTCAACCTCAAAATGTATACTTACTCAAAATGTTACATTGTTCTCACATCTAAATTACCGTTTAATAAATAGCAATAGGCTAACAGGTAATTGCGAGACTTGCGAGACTCTTGCTGCAAGACCAAGACCAAGACCAAGACTGGGGGTGCAAGAACAAGACCAAGACCAAGACCAGATGTACTGGCGCAAGACCAAGACCAAGACTGGCTGAGTCTCGTCTTGTTCTTGCATTTGGGCAACACTAATCCGGCGTTACCTCGCTCATGCGGCGTTACCGGCGTTACCTCGCGAGCGCGGAACGAGTGACAAAGAAGACGTTGTCACGTTCAACTATCGTCAGTAAACCGACTTTACAGGCAACCAATTTTTTTACATCACAATGTCAGCGTACCTATCAGCTCTAGCCAATTAATCCATGCGTTTTTAAGATTGCATTTGCATCGTTTTTGAAACGAAATTCATAAAATGAATAAGATAGGTGGAGTCAGGTGACCAATTTTGCGATAACTTGCATACATTTTGAATTTCGTTCCATTTCGATCTTGTTAGCGTATTGTATAATGCCATGATATGGCTGTATTATCGTCGCCTCTGTCATTTTGAGCGATTGATGATGAGCAGAATATGTTGTAATAAATGCCGTAGCTTCTCGAAATATCTACAAGAATTACTGGGAATTTGCTATTAAAATAATATGACAAAATAGAAAACTGTCTCCACAACAGCTTGTCGGAGGTCGCAGCGAGCGCACCTTACGACTTCATTAGAGCGCGTCAAGCGACCAGTCACGACGCGGCGAGCGACTCGCGCTGTAGACTGCTTGTGTGCAGTGTGGCGCAGATGACTGCACCAGCGCCAACATTGGCTCTATAAATGCCTTGTTAGTTTCTCGAAATATCTACGAGAAAGCACTGGGAATTAATTAGCTATCAAAAAAAATTGGTTGTCTGTAAATTCAGTTTACGGACGATAGATTTACGTGATAACGTCAAAAGTGGCCTCTCTATCGTTTGTTTTATCGTGCCTCTCTATCGCTTGTTTCGCGCTCTCGCTTGCACGCACAGGCTCAGGTGGAACGTTACGCGGAACGTTACTATTTTTCATGTGTGTTGCTGGTGTTCATCAATTTATTAAACGTTATCACGTCAATAATACGAGAAAATAGCTGTCTCCACAATAGCTTGTCGGAGGTCGCAGCGAGCGCACCTTACGACTTCATTAGAGCGCGTCAAGCGACCAGTCACGACGCGGCGAGCGACTCGCGCTGTGGGCCGCTTGTGTGCAGTGTGGCGCAGATGACTGCACCAGCGCCAACATTGGCTCAATAAATTGCCTTATTAGTTTCTCGAAATATCTACGAGGAAGCACAGGAAATTTTCTATTAAAAATAATAAGACAAAATAGAAAACTGTCTCCACAATAGCTTGTCGGAGGTCGCAGCGAGCGCACCTTACGACTTCATTAGAGCGCGTCAAGCGACCAGTCACGACACGGCGAGCGACTCGCGCTGTGGACTGCTGGTGTGCAGTGTGGCGCAGATGACTGCACCAGCGCCAACATTGGCTCCAATGTGTCATATTTGGTACAATTGTTTTTAGTTGCAGCTGGTGAGATTGAGGAGTTATGAGATTTTCGTGACGTCACTCCCGTGACGGAACTTCCGTTACACTTTGTTTGCCAAGCTCCCTGCAGTGCCACGAAAGGAAAAGGAACTTTTTGCCAATGGGGCCAAAAAATGCAATATATTTTAGCCCCGATACCCTCTCATCCTACTTTTCAAGCCAATAAAAGTTAAATACTTTCACAAATACATCGTACACTCCCAGGCAGTGTCTTTCCTGCCACTTACAACCCGGGTGCCTTCAAATCAAGAGTGAATAGGCATCTTCTAGGTAAGCGCGTTCCACCTTAGACTGTATCATTACTTTCCATCAGGTGTGATCACAGTCAAGCGCTAGCCTATATAGTATAAAAAAAAACAAATATTTTCCTGATACACATTCCTTAATACACGAATTATTATCGAAGTGTGATATGGAAACCTGGGTGCACTCTCAACTCCCTCAGTTTCATGGACGGCAATATAACAGAGAGAATGAGTGTAAATTTCCAGGAACCCACGAAGCAATGGTAAGTAATTAGTAAGCACGACTGAGATGGTGAGTGGCGGAGTGCTAATGGCGACTGCGCGATGGTATCGCGGATTAAAGGAAATAATTACAATAGATTTGAGCCCCGATACGCTCTCGCCCTTTATTCCAGCCAATAAAGGTTAGCCAGATTTGGTATTTGGATTCGTGTTTATTTGAATATCTCGTGTAGTTTGCGTTTCAATTAACTCAGGCGTTTGTGCTTAACGTTCGCTGATGCTGAGGTGTGGTAATTGGGTATTAAACTTTATAGAGTACCGGGTGACAGAATTAATCGTATTTAAACTAAAGAGCCAGCTAGTTTTTCCAGCTTTCTGCTATCTCATACCAGCTTTTGGCTGATACCAGTACGTGACTAATCGAATTTCATGCCATTTCTTATATGTATAGTTCACATAGCGACGGCGAAGTGTCAATACCTTGCCAATTGCGTACACTACTCTTTACTTCAAATACTTTTTTTAACGCCTAAAAAAACATGTAAAATGTAAATTTCTGCAGTTAAGAGGTATTAGTACTTCGCCATCGATAATACCTATCGATCGACCAAAAACTTTAATATAATTGATATTGGAAACAAAAATAGCAATGGCAGCCAAGGATATTCCCCAAACCGAAACACAACAATCCTTCGCAATGGCTGCATTCTTTGCAGAATATCTGACACTACGGTGCTAATCCTGCAATAATCGACCATCTGGATGAAAAGAAAACCTGTATTCTAATAAGACGTTATATGAAACGTTTGAGGATTTCCCAGCAACACCTGATTAACCTCGTGTTCGTGAATCAGCCGAGCCTCAGTCGTAATAAGTTAATAAGTCGGAGCAGCGAGCGTAATTACAAATTAGAAAACGTGCCGAGTGCTGATCACCCTGCTGATACTAGCAGACGATAGGTTCATTCTACGACGACTGCGAACATTTTATTTACGGGGATTTATTGAATTTATTTTTGTCTTTCCCACTCTCACGGATACGTTGGTAGGTGCGACATGCAGCGTCGCGGAAGAATATAACAGAAAATCGACCTTTTACCTAATTACTCAAAAACTAAGCCGGTTAACAAAAATCGGTTTCTAAGCGTTTTTGGAAATTGTTGTTACCGACACATTAAAATAAAAATTGTAGTTTCCGATAAAAAACAGGAAAACTGAGATTTGGGAGCAACTTTTGGGTGAACTTTCTATGGAGAAAATTTTATCCAATCGTGTTTCTGCTTCTAAGCGATTGTAGATTAAAGACCCAAAATACATGACGTTTAAATTTGAAAGTAATTGTCTTTATAGTTTTTACGTAAAACTTCATTCAAAATCACTTAAATACGGCTTGTACGCTGTTAATGAACTACAATACCTGGCTTTTCGCCACAATTAAACAGTTTTTTCTTCCTTATGATATTTTGATACTCCTATTTTATGATTCTTTGATATATATTTTTAACATCACTTGCTTAGCGATAAAGAAAATCATCGTTTGGAAACCTGCATGCCTGAGTTCATCATATCTGAAAAATGTGCCCGCAAACCCAGACTTGGCTAGGGCGGTGGGCAACTGTCATACCCATCCTGAAAAGAGGGCCGTGTCCAGGGGTTGAGAGTAGAGATAAAGTAACTGCGATAAACTTACAATACCTTTAAGGGCTAGCGATAAACTGGTAACGATAAAGTGGATAAACGGTAAACTGGACAGTTTTTCGTTAGCCCTTAAACTTAAACCCTTAAACTTAAGCCCTTAAACTTAAGCCCTTAAACTTTACGATAAACTGGGTAGGTAAAAGTTATTAACTACCCAGTTTATCGTTAGCCCTTGTTCCGATGCACTTTTTGGTAGAGGCGGGTAAGCGAACGCATTAAAAATCATACCTAGTGAGAATTAATTTACTTCCCAAAGCAAAGTGTGCATATTTAATCTATCTTGATGCAGAAATAGAAATGGTTTTCACTTTAAAAAAAACTGTACAGTAACTAAAGTAAGTAATTGTTTCGTGTAATAGTTGTTGTAGAATATCCCCATTTCTATAGACAACGAGTAGGTCACAACTCTCAAGAGACCCTGTAATGGTCTGAAAGCGCATGCGCTGAGGTGAGGCGAGTGCAAACTCAGCCTTATCTATTTGACAACTTTATCCCAGAGGTATAACCATTTTACATTTTATTTCAAAGTAATTAACTAGCTTGTTAAATACAATACTCTGACCTCACATTATTTTAGCTAGGATATAGAAAATTAATGATTTTCGAATAGTTTAGTTTAATGGCTGTTAGGTAAATTATACTTTTAAGCAATAGGTACCTATATTATGTCCAGTTGATTTGAACTGATTTCATTTAAATTCTTTATTTCACTTAAGTCTGTAAGAAGGCCGAATGACAGTGTACAGGGGGACGGAGCAGGCGCGTTCACACTGATTTACTTAAATTTCGGGGAAATTATTACTTTACACGATTGTTAGAAGGCCTAAAAATAACTAACCTAAAAAATAACTTTAAGTACTTTTTTGTGTGCAAGAATTCATTAAAAAGCTAGGCGCCGTTTTGCAGACAATTTTGAAAGTATGGACAAAATTAGATGCTTTTTGGGATTTTTTTCTGAAAGAGGGTTTGAGAAAATTCATTTTGCTTGTCAATAACGATTGTTCATTAACCCTTATTTTCCGTTCCATATTTTTTCTGTAAGGATTTGATTGATGAGTTATTCAAACAATTTGTCTTAAACATCATAACAAAGAGCCAGTTTTTTAAAACCAGAAGCATAACTTAGCTACGAATTAGGCTTTAAAAACCATTAGGGGTCAATAAATTGTGGAATAGTGGTAATTAATAGGCAACTAAGACACCATTGCAACCGAAGGCTTAGGCTGGATACATATTATTATTGTAGGGCGAATCAGAGTTAAAAAACAAATTCGCAAATATTATATTAAGCTGTAGTTGATAATAAATAAAAAGGTTTTGTTGATTGGAAGCGTCTACGGAGGCACATAAAATCGCGATCAAACGGCTCAGAGCTACGGGCTGACTGACAAACGTACAATTAGTATTATTGCAGCTTCACGTATGGCGTTTTAAACAAGCGAACCAAGTCATAAGCGTAAGCGAGTGGAAGTCTGGACGGTTTATGATGAAGGGTTGTACCTTATCTACGTTATCAATAGAAACTCTGTGCTTCAGCCCTCTAGTTTGGGCTGGGCGGGTTTCGATATCTAAGTGAAAATTCTCAGTTAGAGAGACCTAAGTGTCATTAATGGTGACAGTTAAAATGGTCAACTGTGGTGCTGGGGAAAATGCTCAGTTAGAGAGAACTAAGTGTCATTAAAGTTAAAAAGTGACCCAGCCTAAAAATCCACTTGCTTATGGTCGCAGCTTAGTGACCAGCAGCGGGGGAGGGGAGAGGGGGGTGGCGAGTCGCGCCGCACTAATTGCCGTGACCGCGTCAATATTTGACGTCAATTCAACAAATTCTTTAATTATTTATTATACCGACGAGCCTTCTGTTGGCGCCGATGTTTACCCACTCAACAGCCGGGATACTCTACGGCTTTTATCTTTTAAGTGTTCCATAGCTTCGACCACTAACTAGCTAGGATTTTTTTATTCCAATACAAGCTTTTAGTAAGTAAGTATTTTAATAGCAATCTCACATATGAGTAGTAGGTTAGTCGTAAGCTATGAAACAGATTAAAAATAATTGATACACTTTTTATCCTAACGCAAAAACGAATCCTCAATATTCGTTGATAATCTATAAAGTTTTACTAATAGTATACTAGCTGACCCGGCAAACGTTGTTTTGCCCCTAATTGTGCATTATTTTTAACAGTTAAATATAATATAATTGAACAAAAGTGAAATAAAATAACTGTTTTTTTTTTGGTATGATACAATCTCTCCAACTCTATGGCTACTTAAGAATTCGACAAGCGTTCTACAACGGTGCTCTTTATAGCAAAAACTGACCCGTGCCGTTTGAGACACAAAGGCCACTTTCGGCACACAAAAGGGGCTAATTTGACTCATATTGGCCATATGCAATGTCCCCTTACCGCTGGACCACCTTGAAGATTGACCAAAATAACCGTATTGTGGTTACTTCAATAGATGGACACCTTTTGTATTGATGTTGGTAATAAAGTCGAAGATTTATGCCGTTTTTATGACTTCTGCATAATGTGTAAGAAATTAAAAACTATTTATCTTATTCCTATTGTAAGCAATTGTAAGCATACGTAATCAAAATACTGAATGGTTATCAAAACTTGAGATATTCTTAAATATAATAATATGCTGGCTCAACAAACGTTCTTTGTCCTTTACTGTATCCATACAATTAGTGATCTTCTATTCTTCTCTCTCACAATTCGATAAGACTATCGTCTTATCGTCTCCGTGACGGAGCGACAGACGACAGAGATCAGGTGCAAGACCGACGGCTTAACATGCTTTCTGAGGCTCGAGTGTGAAACCAATTTACAAACTTCGGGCTAGTACCTACTAAGAATTTCCTGATAGAAAAACCTTATTGGCCCAATCCGGGAATCGAACCCCGAACCGCGTGATCTGCACTCGACCATGCTCACCACTAAACCAACGAGGTAGATAACTACTGTGCCAACGAGCCCGTTAATAATAATAAATACATAATTAGTCCTAATTTACTCAACGCGTACCTCATAGCCCCTTAACCCGCGACACGGTGTGTTCAAAGCTAAAAGCCGGTAGCCGCGCGGTTAAGAAGCTGTTTGCGCCATGCGCACAAACATCGCCTTTGACTAATTGCCGCCGCGGTTCCGCGGACTGCGCTCGTCGCGGCGCCCGCGCACACAAATATCACGAGCTTAAGTTCAACGCAGAAAGGCTCGACTTTGGAATAATAAGAAAAAAGAAAGAAAAAGAAGTAGCATTAAAGTAATAATATACGTTAATTAATTAACAAAAAAAACCGACTTCAACTGTGAACTCTCATCAAACTACTGTAGAATACATCCTTTCCAATTAAAATGTTAAGTCTGATATTGTCTTCTCATGGATGCCATTATCAGAACTGGACTAAATTTAAATGGCACTACACGGGAAACGTTAGCTTTCTAATAAATTATACTGATCGCAAGCGATTTACTCTTATGAGAAGTTCCGTTCCGTATCTCCGAAGATATTCATGAGATCTTTACCAAATTGAAATGGGACCACCTCTGAAGTATGCCCTACCAAACAAAAAAAGAATCATCAAAATCGGAATAGAATTGACGGAGAAATCGCGTAACAAACATACAAAAAAAAAAAAAAAAAAAAAACATACAGTCGAATTGAGAACCTCCTCCTTTTTTTGAAGTCGGTTAAAAACAAATTTGAAAATAAATTAATAAAAAGTATTGACAAGAGATGGAGAAAGCAACAGGACAAAAATAGAAGAGAGTAAAGAGACTTCTTCTTCCTGCCCTTTTCCCCACGTTAAGTGAGGTTCGCACAACATGTCTTCTTCTTCCATTCCCTCCTATCAGCCGTCAACTCGCAATCCACTCCTTTCACACGCCTAGCTTCTTTCACGCAATCCATCCATCTCTTCTTCGGTCTTCCTCTACTTTTTCGTCGTAGAAGAGAGTAAAGAGACATGATGTAAAAATATAATTATAATAGAGACTAGATTTTACGAAATATATTAAGTATAGGGGAAAGTCTGAGGTAGAGATTACAAGGAATTTTCATGTTTCTAATACCCAATTAGAAACATGATTACGATAGGGTTTCTATACTAAAATGGTAAAATGGAAATTGGATGGATTCGAGTTTCGACTTCATCCGTCCGTCTACCTCTCATTGTTGAATTTCAGTAATAACTATTAAAGTTAAGGGAATTCATTGAATTTAATTTTGTCTTTCTCACTCTCACGGAATCGTTGGTAGATGCGACATGCAGCGTCGCGGAAGAATATAACAGAAAAACGACCTTTTACCTAATTACTCAAAAACTAAGCCAGTTATAAAAAATTGGGTTCTTAGAGTTTTTGGATATTGTTATTACCGACACATTAAAATAAAAATTACAATTACATCCATTGTAGTGTCTGATAAAAACTAGAAAAACTGAGATTTTGGAGAACTTTCTATCGAGAATTTTTTTTATATATATATTTACGACCGCGATTTTATTATCGAAGATTTTACGTAGGTTTAAACGCCGTCATATTGTCTACAAACGCTGCACCTTCGATTTGTAACGTTTTTAAAAGGCTACCGACGCAAATCACGGACAATAGTTCAGTGTGGGCGGGGGACTATTCATTAGAAACAAATTTATCTATTGTGCTTTGGATAGCCTGCCGGTTGTTTTTTGACCGCTCGTCTCCTTCGCCAGACAGTTGGACGTTTGCACACATAAAAGTGTATTCTTTAAAATACGAACAACACGATGGCAGTAGGGATTATTTTAGAGCGAAGCTGAAAGATTTTTTTTTTTATTTCAAAATTTGAACAATTCTCAAACGAGTTCTAAAATGGAAATACATACTTGTTGAATATAATATTTATTTTGTTTATTCGTATCTTATTGACATTGCTGATCGAAACACGTTGTGTTTTATTTTTCATATACATAATAATAGCTAGAGTTGGTTTTTTAGGCATAGAATTAAAGATAACAGTATCTAGGAAACATCTGCTATGATCTATACTATAGGAAGATTTTTGGGTTTCACTATCCTGTATCATATTATTCTATACATACCTACTTTAATATTCTACTCATGCACTTACGCGACACTACCTGCCTAGTCTGACAGAAAAAGCCTGTTTGATTTTAATTAAAATTATGATTAGTATTTGAAACATACTCCATTTATTGCTAATAAATACTACTTCTAGAGTTTGGATGATTTTCAAACATTCAAACGACTTACTTAAATCGGAATTCGGATTCGGAAATCCACACGTTTGATCTTCAAATTTTACATAGACCGCACAAGTCCGTTCAAATGCCAGATTAAAAATCTTTAACGACCTCCACATGGCGCCTCTTTCACGGTGCGCAAGCGCAGTGAAATATGGTAGAAAATTGCTCCTTCGTGATCACGCCCAGCGCCCTTCTCAATTGACGGACAGATGGGTCGTTAGAAAGCGAAACTTTACTGTGAAATTGATAAACACGTTCACTATTTATTGCTTCGAGGAGCGAATCGAGCGCAACGTGTCTGTTTCAAGTCTGCAGTATTTTATAATGGATATAGATGAAAATATCTCTATAAAATTATAAATAAGTTAATGTTATTTAAAGACTAACTTAAATTAAAAATTAAAACTATAGCTATAAAATTAAACTAAGTATACTTACACTAAATTAAAAACTACATATTAAACTAAAATGTTAATAATTATAAATAATTGTAAATTCATTGTACAGAATAGTAATACACACTGAGAAAAACGGGCTACTTCCGATGGGCAAATTTGTAATGATCTGGCAGCCAGATACGTATCACGTGCTTTTCACACGTAAATTATAAGAGCCATCCTTTTAATGGAACGACACCATGTTAGGTAAGTATGCAGCATAATGCTCTGTAAAGACAATGTCAACGAGTTACTTGTAATGAGGCTGGATCCTTAATACGTATAGCGCGTCAAGAAATTACTGTGCCCGCACTGGTAACATTTTCGTATCCGGTTTAATGATCCCGCTTATGTATTAACAGAGCAGGCTACGTAATTTATTTAACCCGTAACATGAAATATGTATGCGCTATACGTACGAAGTTATACAGCCGCATTATTTCAGTATCTAGGCTCTTTATAACAGTAAATCTTAATATAAATAAATCTCGTGTCACGATGTTTGTCCGCGATGGACTCCTAAACTACTGAACCGATTATAATAAAATTCGCACACCATGTGCAGTTCGATCCAACTTGAGAGATAGGATAGTTTAAATCTCAAATTATAGTCGCAATTTTAATTTATTAATATAACAAATACTTTAGCCACAGCAACACGTGGCCGGGTCAGCTAGTATAATATATAGCTCTTTGTGCTGATTCACTCACTGACTCATTGATCACCTCTCCTGAACAATTTTGTATGAAAAATTTGTTTTTCAATGACCATTTCTTATAGAAGGGAAAAAATCATTAAGAACAAAAATATGGAGAGAGCTGATGATTGAGGATTTCGAAGACGGGTGAAGAGCACAGGCAAGGGTATCTCAGATAGGTGGGGGGTGCTCGACCAAATGTCATTTGAAACGTCATCCAATTGGCAGTGAGCTAAAAAAAATTTCAAAATGGCGGATTCAAAATGGCCGCCATTCGAAATTCGTCAATATCTCGGAAAGTATAAAAGATGGAAGAGTGGTTTCTTGACATGATGTGATCAGGACCCAAAGGTCTATTGGATGGATAGAAAAAAAATTCAAAATGGCGAAATTTTTTTTTTTTGCCATACAAAATGTATGGGGAATTTTGAAGGGATTTTTTATGGACGGGAAGACAGCACGCGGGCCACATGTGGCCCGCGCCCCCACGCGGCCTACTAGTAACAGTAAATAGTTGCCAAATCATCGTACTGACTCCGTCTCATTAAAGAATGTACCCGGTTACGTACATAATGTACGAACAGGGTCGGGGATATGCCGAAACATTTTACGGACACTGGATAGTTAATAATGTCTCCGCCTACATAATCATTTACGTATCCTCGGACATTAGACGAAATCGGCTTACTTACAGACTGTGTTCGGTACATAGCATTTTTACGACGTCAGCCACATCATTAAATTACTGTGGCGCATTCTTAACATTTATAATAGTAACCAGCCAGGCTTGCTTGCCAAATCATCGTACTGACTCCGTCTCATTATGGTACGGGAGCTAGCAACGTTTGAAAAGTAAGAATTTTAGGTGAGCTGATTTTGTGATATGTCGTCCTTCTTGCACTTTCGGTTAGAGTCTGGGCTGTCTGGCTGTTGGTAGCGGTTGCGTTCATCAGTGCGCATCCTACCTGTCCAGGTAATAATCCTGGATTTTAAAATCATTTTAGAAGGCGTAATTTTTAATTTTTGTTTTTAAATAAGTCTACCTGACATACTATTTTTATTGCCAGACATTTTCGTCATTGCTAACTATGTGCCATACGCGATTTTTTATTTATTTTTTATAAAAATTTCAAAGTATTTTAGAATGTCTGTAATTTTAATATTATGTTATTTAAAGATAAGAAAAACTTAAAATAAATTTGCCAGACATTAATTCGATTGTTAAGTCTTAAATTAAAATGAAAAAGTCATGAAAAGTATTGCAGTATAATGCTATAATTAATTAATTATATAGTTAATTGCAGTATAATGTTTCAGCCTATAGTGACGTCACAAAAAAGAGGCATCTTCATTATCATCATCATCGTCGCTGTCTTTGTCAGTGTCATTCATATCATCTTCTTGGGAACTTTCGTTATCTTCTAAAACTCTATCATCTGCAACAGAAAAAATATACTTAAACACTGTAATTCTTCTTGTTCGTTATAAAACATTTTAGTTATTATTGATAAATATTCCATTTCACACTTATTTTGAACAATAATATCTGCAACTGAGGATGGTAATTGATCTCCCAAAAACCAGACAAAATCATATTTGTCACCGTAAATGGTCCAACCGGAAGCCATTGGAGATAAAGATGTTGGATGTTTTGAGTGAGCATTTCTCCAAATTTTCGTCACGTAACGAACCCTCAATAAATGCTGTTGCTATTCCGCTTTACAGGGTGGCAAACTATTGGAGTAAATACTTTTTTGATTGCGTTATATTCATAAACTCTAGTCAATATGAGAAACAATATCTTGTTACTATGGTGTCCGCTATTCAATAAACATTGAGTAAAACCATATCCATTTATTTTCCTTTAAATCAAAAGATTCACTGCATTAATGATGGTAGTTAGACTACTAACCAGCTAAAACTACCATCAACTAACACAAACTGGATGAGTCAAAGTTTCGAAATTTTTTGTCGAAGTTCTTATCTGATTTTTTGACTCAAACGTACTTGAAAATAAATGAAATCGAACATCATTAACATTGGAACAATTTTTAACTCCATACATATGACAAATAAATTTCTCCAGGATTACAAACGTAGTTTCAAGTACTTCTTCGTCATCCGTAATTATATTATTAAAAGCTAACTGGTATTCTTCAGAATTTTCTAATATTTTAAAAGGCTTAACTTTGCCTTTTCTAAAAAAAGCTGGCGTGTAATCACATCCAGTTATTGCGTGGAAGCATGGTAAAGCTTTGCATAAAGAGTCACCAAAAATTCGGTGTAATTCATTGATGTTTATGTATCTAACGCTGATGATTTCCAACACCCATATTTATCCAAATTTTCAAAGATGCTTTCAGGTGATCCATATTTCCCAGAAGTATAATTAAAATATCAGAATCAGAACAGCGTATAACAACGTCTGCGTCAAAATCGATTTGGCAAATATGAAAAATAATCCTAGAATCAGCTTCTTCGTGTTCTTCACACGACGATGATTCTTCAATAGTTTTAATTACTTTTTTATATATTACTTTGTATGAATAACATTTATTGAAACTTACGTAAATGTTTTTATTACCAATAAAAGGCAACATGTCTTCACTACCCCAGTAATCAATGAAAAAGTTAATCAAAGCTTCTTTAAATTGCACATTTTTAAGTTCAGCTACGAAATGATGGGGCCGAATTTACATCATACAGCAATACTTTTCATGACTTTTTCATTTTAATTTTAGACTTAACAATCGAATTAATGTCTGGCAAATTTATTTTAAGTTTTTCTTATCTTTAAATAACATAATATCAAAATTACAGACATTCTCAAATACTTTGAAATTTTTATAAAAAATAAATAAAAAATCGCGTATGGCACATAGTTAGCAATGTCGAAAATGTCTGGCAATAAAAAAAGTATGTCAGGTAGACTTATTTAAAAACAAAAAAATAAAAATTACGCCTTCTAAAATGATTTTAAAATCCAGGATTATTACCTGGACAGGTAGGATGCGCACTGATGAACGCAACCGCTACCAACAGCCAGATAGCCCAGACTCTAACCGAAAGTGCAAGAAGGACGACATATCACAAAATCAGCTCACCTAAAATTCTTTCTCGAAAACGTTGCTAGCTCCTATACCATTAAATAATGTACCCGGTTACGTACATACGTACAAGCAGGGTCGGGGATATGCCGATACATTACGTACGCACACTGGCTAATTAATAATGTCTCCGCCTACTTCATCAGCTATACGTATCCTGGGTCATTTTACGTACTTATTGACTATCCTTCCGGACATACCTGGCCACTGTATACTTAATTTAAGTAATCGGATTGGTCATCCTTCGGAACACTAAACTAGTCATGTTGCCACATAATTACACATCATTTCACACGCATTCCGATTACGGAAGCATACACTGAAAAAAAAACTTACAAAAATTACAGATGCTGACCCGAACAAAATACACACATTGCTTGTTATAAAAGAAGTTTTTAACTGACGAAGCAAAGAAAAAAAACAAAAATAAAACAATATAATAAATTAAAAAAAAGGAAAAAATCAATAACCCAACCAGGATTCGAACCCACATACAAATGGTGCATACGATACAAATTTTTCACCGTTACACATAATGTACGATTGGCTCAGTGGTTCGAGTGACTCGGATCTAGTACAACACGGTGTTTCCTACGTATGTAGATAAGTAGCTCAAGTACTATAATGGCTGGGATCTTGTACAGCATGGTGCTTCCTACGTAAGTACATATGCAGCTCAAGTACCATAATGACTCGGATCTAGTACAGCATGGTGCTTCCTACGTATGTAGATAAGTAGCTCAAGTACCATAATGGGTGAGATCTAGTACAACATGGTGCTTCCTACGTACGTAGATGTGTAGCTCAAGTACCATAATGGGTGAGATCTAGTGCAACATGGTGCTTCCTATGTATGTAGATAAGTAACTCAAGTACCATAATGACTCGGATCTAGTACAACATGGTGTTTCCTACGTATGTAGATATGCAGCTGAAGTACCATAATGACTCGGATCTAGTACAAAATGGTGTTTCCTACGTTTGTATATATGTAGTACTGTTGCTACATATCTATATACGTAGGAAGCACCATGCTGTCAATAGACCCGAGCCCTTATAGTACCTGTGCAACATATCTACATACATAGATCACACCATGGTTTACTCGACCCGAGCTATTATGGTACTCTTGTGACAAAACCTATGGTTGGATGCACCATGTTTTCATGGCTTTGAACCTTTTCTCACCATTATTTACTGTGCCCGCTACAGTATCGTACGTAAGGCGCCGTGGTACACACGTATAGTTCACCGGGTTCTACTGTGCCCGCAACAATAGCATACGGGTGTTGCAGTCGTAGTTTCGGGAGTATTCAGTGCGACTTGCGCACTACGTATACGTAGCCGGATGTCGGGTTACGTACGTACGTACAAAAATCGACCACGAGTAAATACGTAACCCGCTCCATGATGAGCGTCAGTATGCCGACTACGTACGACTGACTACGTACGCGTAATGGAGCGGGTTACACACGTCATTGTGGTCGATTTTTGTCCTTATTTTACGTAGTGCGGCAGAGGAAATTTTTCTCAGTGCAAACTGGACCTGACGAAGTGCTGGCGAAAGAAGAAATGTCGCCAGTTTACTGGTGTCAAAAATGATTATTTTGACACTAACGGCTTCAGTAGTAAGCCGTTAGTTTACGTTAAATGTCTAGATGGGCTCATCCTTTGTTCTACAGACAAAGAGAAATCATTCTACAGAGATAATGATTTTTTCTTTGACGCGACTTAAAATATTTGTATCTATTAGTGCATTGTAATGTCTATAAAGAAGACATCATTAAAATCTACTATTCACTAACAAGGGACCATTTTAATGGAATACGCTAGTTATTATTTTTAAAGTTAACATGGAAAATCTCCTTGTATAACTTATACCTTGTTACCGTTGATTTTAGTTGGTTAAAAATATCAAGTTTTGCGAATATTGTTAACTAGAATAATGATGCATAAGCATTACTACCTACATCAAAAATTGTAGGGCGAGTGCTAATTTGAAGAGAGAAAGGGCTGAGTTTCTTGCACGTTCTCCACGGTGCGAATTTATGGCCAAACGCGGCGAGGCTGAAGTTTTATTTTCGCTTTCACTGATAGTAAAGGAAATTATTCCAAGCCTGCCAATCCCCATATTTGGGCCAATGCATTGGAGTATGACCAAAACTTTTATTAACTATATTTCAAAAGGAGATGACCAATTTTTTTTAAGTTGAGTGGTTAGTCTTTTGAGGTGGTATAATATGACTTTTTTGGCCTACTTTCCGGCCTAGTGAAAGACTACTATTACGCAGAGAAAACTGATACGCGCGGGATACTTGTAGGTACAAGTTTTCTATCTTCCAAAATAATAAAATAATTACGATATTCCATAGCTAAAGGATCCAAAAATTAATTTATTCACGTTAAAAATAATTATAGTTAATTAATTTAAACCTCTTTTCTGACCTTTTTTTTCTTCCTTTACTCTAGGTAATGTAACTAAAACTTAGAGCGGGCAAAGAGTCCAAGTTTTACACACCATAATACCTATATTCCTTTGCAAAAAGTCTTTAAAATTATACATCAGTGTTTATTCCCAGACATCCCAGTACTATCTAAGGGGGTTTATAAGAAGTAATTAAATACCAAAAACATTGAGCATACCTAACCGTTGTTGAAAGTATAATGAATAATAAAATGGAAAACTCTTTCCAAAAAACCAACTTCAAATGCCACTACAAAGAATGAAATAATTTTTAATGTACACCAATTCGAAGTCGGGCAATGTTTTGTTCAATCATTAATAGTCCTTCTTATTATAAAACTTGATGTGCAAAGAAACGACAAAATTATCGACAATACGAAAGACTATTATTGAATGAACTAAACATTGCCCGACTTCGAATTGGTGTACATTAAAAATTATTTCATTCTTTGTAGTGGCATTTGAAGTTGGTTTTTTGGAAAGAGTTTTCCATTTTATTTTATACATTTTAGTGGAAAATAACTAATGCGCAAGGCATTGGAAAAAATGCCCACATCGCTTGAAGTATGCTTCTAAAAATCTGAAGAGTTCCCTCAATTTCTCCAAGATCCCATCATCAGATCCTAACTTGATGAATACAGTCATTACTTGATGACTGCATGCAATAGTAACTATAAAAAATACCTAAATCGCTTCAAGTATACTAGCAAAATTTGAAGAGTTCCCTCGATTTTACCAAGATCCCATCATCAGATCCCGACCTGATTACCATAAGACTACCTGGAAAAAATTACTCTTTCAAACAATACCCAAATCACTTCAAGTGTGCTTATAAAATTTGAAGAGTTCCCTCGATTTCTCCAGGATCCCATCATCAGATCCCGACTTGATGACTATGGGACCATCTGTGAACTATACCCTATCAAACAAAAAAAGAATTTTCGAAATTGGTCCACGCATCTTCGAGTAATCGGGGAACATACATAAAAAAAATAAAAAATAAAAAGATTCCGACGAATTGAGAACCTCCTCCTTTTTTTTGAAGTCGGTTAAAAACGTATTATTGGCAATACACACTCCCTAACAAGCTGAGGGCATAAGGGTAGAATTATAAAAGGCGATCAACCCATATATAAACAAACTTTTTACACGACGACAAAATGGCGGATCGAAAACCATTTTGCGTTCGCAATTTTAATTGGAACGATAAAAGGACGTTTTTCGTGGAATATTTCGATTGAAATGCGGTATGGCGGGTCTGTTACGCAGAAAGACTGTGGCTTATTCTTAGGGGGTGCTACTTTTCTTTTCTAGAATTCTTTTTCTAGCATGTTTTTATAAATATAATGTAAAATTCTGTTCGGAATTAAAACATTTCTAATTTCATTACTTCAAATGTCAAATGGTGCCATGACACATTTACCTGAATAATACTAAAACAGGGTCAAAGTTCACGCAGGTGAGACATTTGTTACAGAGACTACAATAGGCAGAGAGGAAGACAAATACAAAGCTCACTGATCATTTAGCATTTGGAATACAAAAATGGACGTTCCTACATAATAGTTCTACTGATTTATTGTGACTACCATACTTACCTAATAGATAAATAAACCACCATTGGAAAATTGGAAGTTTTTTTGATGAACGAAAGTTGTTTTCCGTACTTATGTTTTTCTATTCAGTATTTTAAGCCCTCATAAGCAGGTATAAACTAGTTGCTCTTAGACAAAATGGAAGTTTTTTAAGCTGAATGGAAGCTGTTTATCGTGTATTTTAGGTATAAACTAGTTGCTCTTAGACAAAATGGAAGTTTTTTAAGCTGAATGGAAGCTGTTTATCGTGTATTTTAGGTATAAACTAGTTGCT
The DNA here is from genome assembly GCA_036785405.1 of Coenonympha arcania. Classification (NCBI taxonomy): domain Eukaryota; kingdom Metazoa; phylum Arthropoda; class Insecta; order Lepidoptera; family Nymphalidae; genus Coenonympha; species Coenonympha arcania. Next base: position 10,604,461 of record CM072077.1, on the reverse strand, counting down.
CTTAGACAAAATGGAAGTTTTTTAAGCTGAATGGAAGCTGTTTATCGTGTATTTTTTGAACTGCAACCTTCTTTAGGCACTTTGGGCATTTTTGAGATGGGAAAAAAGCATTGAACTCGTTACCGTAACGTAATTGATACCTCACACTGTTACCGTAACCGACTCGTCTGTCTTTTATTGGCGAATCTGCATTCAGTGAAGACAGCGCTTTTGCGGGCAGCTGTCTTTGTTCCACCGCTCTACAATCAACACCCCTTGAAACCCAACCACTGTCTCTTGCGATCTAAAAACTTTTATCTGGGCGACGATTAAAATTCCATTTTGAAATGGAACAAATAGGCCGTTTTTGCGCGACCACGCCTCGACACTTGGCTGCGATGCCAAAATGGCGGAGGACAAAAGCGTGTGGTAATTAGCTGATTCTCAATGCAACGAGGACCTCCGCGGAGGCGGCAAAAAGTTGCCCGCGCAATTTTATGCCAGCAATAAAATATGTTAATTCGCAATTATGCATTGCCAATTTTACGTGCCTGCATTTCCAGTGTTGCAAGTTGGTGATACAAGGTTGTTTTGTACGTAGACAGGCACGGTTCGCAAATAAACCGTATAAAAAGATACGTATATAAACAGTAAAAAGAGGACAGAACCAATTTAGTAGGTACTTGACTGTGATCTCACCTGAATATGCATTACTGCCTACTGGTTCACATTAGAATAAAACAGCGGTGGCATCTACCCGAAAGAATTCTGCAAGAAGAGTCCTGCCACTTGTGCCAAAGATACGGCCCGCGGGCCGCGTCCGGCTATTTAGCCAATTTCAATACGGCCCGCCCGCCCGAGCCTTCAGAATTTATCCAGGTGATGATTAAATTTAAATACGAATCAAAATTTCACTCGCAGCGGCATTTGAACCCGCGTCCCCCAACGCAGCTGTGTGCTCTTACCACTGAGCTATAAGGGATGAAATTCATATTCGTAATGTTGCAGTTCATATTTGCAGATAAGAAAACTCAGGATATGGGCATTCGAACGATTTACGTAAACCTTTTTCGTACAAGCAAACATCCAAACGCCATATATGGTCGAAATTGTATATATGGCTGTTAAGCGAGATACCTACAGCGTGGCCTCACTGTTGGTGGCAAAACAAGCATTTTTGGCACCGATAAACTGGCGACATTTTTTTCGCGCCGTCTGCCTTGTCCAGGGTGTACCTAATGTCTAATACCTTCCTACTCTCTTCATTACCTTTAAGTTAAAATCCCCTTAGTTTTAAAAATGGCCCTTTAGGATAGGAGATTTAGTTTGACACCATTGCACTGGTATACACTGCTGATAATCTTAATTCATAAAGAACAATGAAATACGAAACGTAGGTATATCCTCCGTGAAGTAGCTATAACCAAAAATAATGCTCAAATACATTTGATTTATGCGTTTACTTTGATTTATAAAGCGCGTACGAAATTATTTGGTTGATATTTTTATGCGGTGCGCCGTTTTATTCATATTTAATGGAGCTATTTGTAAATACGGCTATGATTTAGTGGGGACATTATTTCTTGTGTGCAGCCATTAGTGCAGGATGTATTAATAGACGGGTTGTACATATTTTTATATATATATTTTTTTTTTTGTTTTAAAAGGGGTTGTTTTTAAGGTTGGCATTTTGGTCTATTGATTCTTTTTTGTATATCCGTGTATTGATCACTGATAAGCAAACATCCGAACGATTTAGATACAAGCAAACAGTAGCGCCATCTGTCAAAATTCTATAGGTGGCTGCTGAGCGAACTACATCGTGGCTTTACCATGTTGGTGACAAAACAAACATTTTTGGCATGTTGTTATCACTTTTCGTATCACTAATGTTGTTTCCCCTTTTCAAAAATTCATTTAGGTATCTAGTTACAGTGAGAGGCAATTAAGTTGACCCGAAACGCCGGCTGCCTATTGCCCGAAAATGTGGTTCTGTGCAGGGTTCAACTTATGCGCCGCCTGCCGAAAATACCAAACCGCGCATTCCAAAAATACCATTACACACATGAGGTCGATTAACGCGTATGTCAAAATAGAATTCCCGAACTGAAATATTTCCTTCCACCGCCAATCAACCGAGGAATGTGTCCCTACAACATCGTGGCTACAAAATGGAAGTTAAACGAAACCTTATGGCAGTAATAATAAGAGGTATATTGCAATTACTAATAGACGTACTTATATTTAAAATTGATGAAAGTTTGTCTGTTTGAAGGTTTGTTTGTTTTTCAATAATGCAGCAACAGAGAACCAATATAGGTAAGTTATTTTGGCATGGATTCAGTCTAGTTGCCCATGAGAAGTTCAAAGATTAAAATATCTATAGCAAGGCTATTTTTATCCTAGGATATTGAAATGATTATAAATAAAATATAAGTCGGTGTAAAAAAATATTTACCTATATTAGTATGGATGGCCTACAAGCACTGATAAGAAAACTTAGGATATGGGCATCTGAACGATTTCCGTAAACCGTTTTCGTACAAACAAACAGTAGTATATCAAAATTCTATAGGTGGTTGCTGAGCGAACTACAGCGTAGCCATACCTACTGTTGGTGGCAAAACAAGCATTTTTGGCACCGATAAACTGGCGACATTTTTTCACGCCGTCCGCCCTGTCCAGGGTTGACTATTCCTAAAAGGTATACCTAAGTTAAGTATTGCTACAAATAATCTAAATAGGTACACGCGGATGAAGTAGCGGAAAACAACTATAGTATCAAACTATTTCTTTTAACAGAGGCCTTTAATTACCACGGAAGTAGACATTTATGCATTTGAAAAAGATTGGTAGGTACATCTCGAATGTGCGATAAATTAAAACAAGTAAGTAGTGATTTGACACGCGAGATCGGGTGATCGATAAAAATTGACGTCTCGATTTAAATGTTGCTGAAGGTTCGATTGTCAATTTTAGTGGGTTGATGATTTATATTAGTTGAATTTGGTCAGTTGTTTGTTATCTATGCAAATCAACATTGAATTCATCCCGTAGGACCATTGATTTTTGCGGGATAAAATGAAACTTTTGTGTTAAATAATCTATTGGTTTCCCAATTTTTCAGCTATATCGGTTCACTAGTTTTAGCATGAAGTAGGAACAAACATAGGCCCTATCATTGGTATTAGCCATATTGTTAACATACATGGTAAATGTTTGTATGATGAGTATGAATGTTTTCCAATATCTGGGTATTTTTCTATATATGTTACTTATGTATATTAAAATGTGTGTATATTTATCAGTTATCTAGTACCCATAACACAAGCTATCGCTTACTTTTGGGCTAGATTGCGATGTGTATAATGTCCTCATATATATATTACCTACATAATTATATTCGGGATGTTATCGATTAAAAACCTAGCGAATACGGCGCATCACTAGCGGCGGTGATCAGTCTATTAACGAATCCCGGCCATAGACAATTTGTAACCTCATAACGACTCGTGTTACACCGCATCTCATAAATCATATCCATTTTTTTACAACTACCCGCAGAAAAAGTTGACATGGCAAAGCGTCTGCTAATTGACATTTTCCTACTACGAGTAGTCCGTACGGGGTCGGTTAATTAGATGGATATGCGACGCTAATGATTTATTGGAAACAATATGATATTTCTGGTTTGAAAGGACTTAAAGAAATTAGAGAAGTAGGTTTAGAAATTCCTAAAAATGTTTACGAATCAAAATTTCAACTCGCAGCGGGATTCGAACCCGCGTCCCCTGGATTTCGTGCCCAGGTGCCTTTACCGCTTGGCCATACGAGTCTTATCCCACCGCGATGAAATTTAGATTCGTAATATTGAGGTATTTTAGGCAGACCTTTTGATTCGTAAAAAATTATAGGAATTATAATCCTAAAGTGTGTGAACACTAATGAAGGAAAATAATAGGTATAGTGATGCCTCTACCTAGTGGGAGAGAAGAAGATAGGAGAGATGTTTAGGTAGGTTGCGTCAATAAGATAGGTAGGTAGGTATTTATGGCAAATATTTTTTGTAAAAAAGAAAAATACGTAAACCTCTTTATTTCTATCTGCATCGTACCGCTTTGCAACATATTTGTTGATGATGTTGATCATACCTAAGTCAGTATAGTACCTATTTATTCTCTAATAGTATTATATAAAATTTTCATGTCACAAAACTCCTTCGAAACGTCTGGGCCGATTTTAAGTAATTTTTGACGTGACAACGTCTTATAAATCGATAGAGCCGGTTGCACGCACGAAAAAACATGACTCATCCGGCGTTACCTCGCTCATGCGGCGTTACCGGCGTTACCTCGCGAGCGCGGAACGAGTGACAAAGAAGACGTTGTCACGTTCAACTATCGTCAGTAAACCGACTTTACAGGCAACCAATTTTTTTGTGTATATTCGGTAGGTCTGAGAATAGGACGTAAACTACCTTTTCATAGTAGTTAGTATAGATAGTAGAGTGTTTTCATACCTCTTTTCTAAAGCATGTTTTGTCTGGATCTGGCTAATAATTCAATATCTAAGTGAAGCGGTAATATACCTATATCTATGTGGGGGTCATTAGGTACCTACCTCACATAACAAAAAAATATAACATAGAAAAATATAGAGAGACTCTTTCTTGCATATCGCAAAAAGAATAATGAAACATACATGGTAGAGTTATTACAACAAATCATATTATACCTACCTATAGATTATTATGAGAAAATATTGGAAAAAAACTTCTAGTAAGTATTAATTACTAAATATTGGTACATACTTAAATCAGAAAATAATAATTCAATAGAAAACAGCCCCGGTAATAATAATCATAACAACATTAATACCCCTAAATCCCTAAACCGAATATGATAAACCGTCATCCGTCAAGAACAATATTGTATTAATATCACGTCGTTTATCCAATAAACCAAATCTTTATACCCCTCTACAAACTTAACACAGTCAAAAAAACATTCAATTTACACCCCTATTTTCCTTCAAATAGAGTTTATTATAGATGAATAGAATTTGTACTCTCACACTATTATTCTTTGCACCCCATATAATTAACTCAGTTCCCTTCCGAATACTAAATACCTATTTAGTAGCAACTATTACCGATAGATAGAGACGGCTCTATACTTTGTAATGTGTGTGAAAGAGATAAGTTATTAGGGTAAGGAGACATCGCCCCTAGTTTGCGGGGTTTATGGGACTTTATAGACAAGCGATGGTGTTCCCCTCTCGTCCCGTTTATTTGGAAAGGAAGCCGAGTGTGAAGTGATAGGAAATTGTTTATTTTGTACACGTTTAATGTAACGTGTTTAAATATTAACTGACTTTTAAAAATTAAAATCGAGATTTACAATCTTATTTTGAAACAACAGAACCAATAATAAACATTAAATTGTAAGTAGATAAAAAATTAAATTGTAGTAGTTGTTGTATTGTTTTACTTAGAATCATTGTAATAAATAGGTAACCAAACGAGAATCTAAGAGCCTGACTAAACTTTCACTTTGACAAAACCAAGGGAAATGTTTTATAAGGGAAACTATAAATTAACAAATTCTGTAATTTAATCTAAAGCCCTACTTATAGACATTTCATAATAAGTAGACAATTTTAATTAAACTGAAATCCATAACAATTAGATAACGGTTACCCGATAAATAAAATTAAATAACAACAACAAATCTTAAGAGTTTATCAATTAAATGAATGCTAAATAAATCTCGGGTCAAAACATCACTACAGAAGATACTACAGAGTACAAAGGCGGTAAATCACGTGTACTAATTTGACACGGATGCTCAGCCGATGCCAAAATTCACCAAAACCCCAGCACTAATCTCATAAAGGAACCACCGGGAGTGTACCTCTCAAAAGGATTTAACAAGCGACATTCACTGCTCATTATATTTTTATACCTCCGATAGCAGACATAAACTCCGGAATCAAAACGCGTACCCCTACAAAAGGTAATTATGTTTTGATTCCTACAAAAAAAATCCGAGTATCACAAAGGAGACTAACGAGATAAGAGCGTGCTAAATCGCTCCCCCCGCGCCCCGCTCGGATCAATTCGCCTCGGAACGGTCGATTGGTGGAGCGGGACGGATCTATTCCACGGGCGGGACGCGGGAAACCACGCCTTTCCACACGCGAGGGTCCCCGGCCACACCGCTCTCGACCAGTCGAGTTCAGTCAACCTCCGAACGCCCGCATGCGTACACGATCCCCGATCGCGGCGAGTGACAGTGCTAAATGGAACTCATTCAATGTTAAAGAAACAAAGATACGAGGAGAAAGAAGTGAACATGGCGATACAGAGTGTTTCCAGATACCCCAGCAGCCCGGCCGAAGCCACCGAGCCACCTAAAACATCGAGAATCAGCTTCAGCGTTGCATCCATACTAGCAGATAAAGATGAGACGGCAGAGATGATCAGACACCATAGAACGATACCAGAATCACCTTTAAGGCAGTCTCCGGAAGCGCAACCAGAATTGCCGGGAGGAAAATCTATATCTCCCAGGCCATCGTCTCAAACGCCTCCGCTGAATCTAAACGCATCAGCGACGGTGACGTCTTCGGATGAAGAGTACGAAGATTCCGTTAACCAAGAAGATTCGATAGTAGATGTTGAAGATTTACAGAATGGAACGCAAAGTGATGAAGATGACAGGACGTCGACGCCTAATGAGAAGGAGAGGTTAGGGCCGATAAGGCCGACGCCTTTTAGCGCAATGGCGGCAGCGGCGGCGGCGTACCAGGGTCTAGGCTGGCCGGGTCCTCCATCTGTGATTCCTTCGTTTGGACCGCTGTTCCAGTCACATTTTCCTGTCGGACACATCACAGGTTAGCTATTTTTTTAAGTTGATACCAGCATTTTTCAGATTTCTTATAACCATAACGCAGCTAATGTTTGGGACAAACTGATAAGGAGGAAAACATGTTTTTGGAAAAATCTTGACAATCTCTGAATGGGATCGCTTTAGAAATTCAGGATTTTGCTGACAGCAAATTAAGCAGATGGCAATTAGTGTAGATACTAGCAAATGAAGAGCAAATTTTTCCTTTTCAATTTTGCTGGAGGAAATGCAATTTGCAAAACATTAAACTATTACTAAATACTTACTAATTTGATCTCGGTGGCATATACCTACGATACCATTATTATAAACCACCTTCAGTTATCATTAAGGTTACGTAAGTAACTCTAGATGACAAGATTTTCGGACATTCAGTCGTAACTGTATCTATATTATATTTTTGCATCTTTCTAGTTTCCTCTGTATCTGTGCATATTGGATTTAACTGTTAGGTAGGTACAGTGTATTTTCTTTTTTTATGTCGATATCTTTGAGAATGTTTTTTAAAGATCGTTCTTTGATAATATAATTATTAAAACACATGTCTCTACATCATAACATTACGGTGTCATCCGGAGAACATCAGATAATTATCTGTTGTAAAAATGGTGTCACATTCTACATCTCAATCGTCGACGAAGCGCCGGTTTTTTGTAAATTAACTATAATTTAGTCTATGAAACGCCTCTCCGGATTGTAAACGCGGTCATCAATCATTTTTTTGTTGCCTCAAATTCTTTGCGTCTTCGTGTTTACACTTAATTTTAGTGTTCTGTAGATGGGATACTTTCTCCCAAGAAAAGTTCTTTATACTGTGCAACATCTCTTTTATAGCGACATACCTACTTACTGTTTACGTAATGATTATTATGTTCGTTATTTTGAAGGCCTTCTCTGTTCCTCTAACATGGACAGTAGATAAAATTCCTCGATTGTCTATTATATTCTGACTCAGGATAAAAGTATTTGCTTCACTGATAAAAAAGCACGACAAAAGGGGAAAAGAAGAAAAGTCGTTCTTTTGTTTTATCCACAGCGGATTTTATATCCACCATGCGCCTAAAATTGTCTAAAGCGTGGATAAAACTGCAGGAGGATATAAACCTCCTTTATCTCTCCGGCAATGCTAGTTATGCAGTATGCTGATTTAACTGGAACGCTGCAGTGTATTGGGAAAGTCTGGGGTTCTATTCCTGACTAAAATTAAATTGGTATTTTGTAATTTCTACATTGGCCTAGATCTATAGTCTAGATAAAAAATACTTAGGTTGGGGAAATTGATGTAGTAATTTATTTTATTAATTAATTTTGTTAATTAAACGCCTTCCTTGTAATAGTAGGTTTTAACAACTCTTCTATAAAGCTACCGTTATAAAGTATCCTGTTAGAAATCGAAAGACGAAAAGTTTCTAATAAGAAGGTTAGGTATATATTACCTATCAGTTTTGATCTTATGTTGTAATTTGAAAATAACAGTATTTTCATTTAACCCTTATTTATAGGGCTCTAGATCCTTTATTAAGGTGTTAACGCCAAAGTAACCCGCGAAATTCAAATTTTATTCTTTCATGTCGCAATTATTTATCGGATTTGGCTGAAATTTGGGATAGAGATTATATTCTGGATTAATACATAGGCTACTTTTTATTCCGGAAAACCAATGGTTTCCGCGAGATTTGTGAAAAACTAAAATTGACGCGGGCAACACGTAGTAAATAATATTAGGAAAAAATAATAATATTAATTTATCCGGTAGATAGAGCAGTAGGTACCTAATGTGGTTATTAACCGTTAATCATAATAATCTAATATTGTAATGTACTTAGTTAGGCAACATTAATTACATTAAGGAAAAATTAGTACCTATTATATTAAGCTTGCTTGTTAAAATGTACTTTAATTAGTTAGTTTATTGAAGTTGGTTCAGTGGTTTTAATTAATTATTAACTTTGTATTGTTGCGTGCCTGTTCCATATATGGCGACTTTTTATCCGTGACTCCAATATAACTAACCTTATAGTAGAAACTTCTTTTTTTTATTTAAGTCACAAAAATGGCTAATTTAAGTATCGAGACTGCAACCTACTTGATGCAACCACGACATGCGTTAGACACTACAATAAATAAAAACATAAACTTGCAGATTATTGAACAATAATTAATATAAATAAAAACTTACAATAGATGCACTCACTTATCACGTGACCGTCCCGGCTACAAGTAGGGGTCCGGACCTCAATATTTCAGATGGTTGCCGCTCGCGGGCCGAGTTGCAGTGCGGTCTATTTTACGCGCCGTCTGACTACGGCAGCCCTAGTACGTCGCAAGAGATAAAGTTAGGCGATAGAAAGAGACCAAAACATTGCGTTTGTTGCGTGTCGATTTTGAGGGCGGTGCCAGGCGCTATTGCGAACTGAATTGCACTTTTTGTGTCAGCGTTAGAGTCGCTATTTCTTTAAATCATCGTGCGGAGTAAGCCTTCTGTACCTATTTAGTGTTCCGTGGTTATAGTGCCACACCGTTTGCGTAAGCTACAGAGGTCATTTGTGGAGTTGAGTGTACGCTTCTACAATATGGTCCCGAAGTCTGTTTTGTACTTACTTTTGCACAGGTTTAAAGACACTGTGGTCGATTCTGTTGTGCAAAATCTCTAAATTAAACTAATTTAAAATAGTGCTATCCTTTTCAAACTGCTCCCGATGGAAAAGGATAGCACCATTTTAAATTAGTTTAGTTTAGAGATTTTGCACAACAGAATCGACCACAATGTCAAAAAACATTTAATTAATCATGGTTACTATACCATTGAAGAATTTCTTAACGGCAAAGATTCTTGGAATGATAGAAATATGCTTCCATCTCCTCACGAGATATCTTAAAAATATGTTATAATTTTTCATACTTTATAAGAAATCTTGTATTATAATTAATGACATTTTTGAAAAGAGCAAGTGCCGAGTTTCTTGCCAGTTCTTCTCGGTGCAAACCTGCTTTCCGAACCTGGCGGTAGAGTTTTGACTTTTCATAAGAGCCTGTTATTTAGGCCTATGTGACAAATAAATATTTTCATTTTCATTTCATGTTTGCATCGGTTACGCAGCCGATTGGTTGGTGCCGGTTGTTAGCGACGATGTTTGAGCGATGTTAAATTTTATTTATCAGAATCTCCCAGTATTTTTGTTTTCCCATTTTATGTTCCCGTGGACAGCGACTGTTCAACAATACTATAGGTGTATCTAAATCGTTCGTAGATATGTAGTGATGGAAAAGTGGCCTAATATTATTACCTACCGTTCTGCGCATAAAATAGTACATTTCAATATAAGTGCGAAAAGTATATGTCATCAAAAAGTTACGTCCTTTAATTCAAGTATTAATAGTGTTTACGCTATAAAATTGTCATTTTATACAAACATTTTGTACTACAAACTTTTTGATTAAAACCTCCATGCAGAAGGAAAACAAAAAGTACTAGTGCGGAAAAGAATAACTTTGCGCACGCTAAACATACATGGAAAAGTCTACTATTTGAGCAAATGTGTTAAAAAAGCCGTTGCACCACTACACCGCCAAAATGTTTGATTCTTTCTCTGTCTATAACCAAACGCTCGGAAGCTAGATAGATATCAGGGTCCTTAATACCACTCAGCGTCGAATAAATCCAAAACAAAGCACAAAACAATACGCGAACACGAGCCACAAATCCGGGCTAACCCTTCCAGAACCGGTTGAGACAAACCGGCGAATAAAGGGCCAAATAAGCCCTACATAAATAACGGATCTGTCGAAACGCGAAAACAATATCCACGGAAGATGGCGACGGTGGAAACATGGCCGGCTGTTTTGCATATTGCGCCCGAAATGATGCGAGATTCTCGACTTTGATAAAGCATTCTCTGAAGATCCACAGACGTAGCAACTTCTGCAAACGATCTCACGGTCTGCGAGTTATGTGATTGGGTTGGAAAGATGGCGTACGAATGCCATTGAATGAACTTTATTAGAGTGTGCTCAAGAACTCCACGACCTTGTGCCTCCTTCACCTTTCTACCATAGAACCGCGAGACGTCGAGAGAAGTGGCATCCTTATGTGGTTGATGTCCAGCGTACTCGAACGAAACGTTTTTCTACTACGTTTCTGATACGAACCGCTAAGGTGTGGAACACCCTTTCAGCTTCCGTATTCCCAGCCAAATACAATCTGGGTGCCTTCAAGAGAAGAGTGAATAGGCATTTTCTAGGCAAGCGCGCTCCATCCTAGACCTCATCATTTCTGTGCATCAGACTTGATTGTAGTCAAGCGCAAGCCTATCAAATATAAAAAAAAAAATTATGGCCGACTTTGAAGATTCTTGTTTCATTGCAACAATTTTTTTTTAAGTTGGGTTCGCCTAGTCTTATACATAAGACGTGACAGCTGCTTGGTATCTCCGTTGGTAAACGATTTTGCATGTAACGCTGTATTATGATCGTATATTACTTGATTTTGATGAGACATTTTCTGTAGATCTACACAGACGTGACAACTTGTACGTAAAGCATGATTGTTTAGACTTTGGTCTCCAATTTCAGTGGATGCGGCGTTTCAATCCCAAGCATTTCCCAATTTTTGGACTTAGGTATACAAGAGTGTGGGTTATTAGAAAACGAAATCACATAACGAGGAATCCTGTATAGGTACCTGTAAGTTCACCACAATATTATCAACGGTGTGTTAACGGCCTACAAGCAGTATTTAGGTGATTTTGAATGAAGTTTTATGCAAAAACTATAAAGACAATTACTTTCAAATTTACACGTCATGTATTTTGGGTCTTTAATCTAAAATCGCTAAGAAGCAGAAACACGATTGGATAAAATTTTCTCGATAGAAAGTTCTCCGAAAAGTTGCTCCAAAACCTCAGTTTTTCTAGTTTTTATCGGACACTACATTGGATGTAATTGTAATTTTTGTTTTAAAGTGTCGGTAATAATAATTTCCAAAAACGCTAAGAAACAGATTTTTGATAACCAGTTTTTGAATAATTAGGTAAAATGTCGTTTTTCTGTTATATTCTTCCGCGACGCTGCATGTCGCACCTACCAAATCTCCGTGAGAGTGAGCAAGACAAAAATAAATTCAATAAATCCCCTTAAGCTCGCCAACAATTTTTGCCCACCGTGGTGGACCTTTTTCATTGTGAGAGAGGAGATGATAGTTTAAGAAGCTTCGGCCGTAGCTAGAGCTGCATATAGAAACCGTTTGGGAAGAGAGTTTACTTACCATTTAAAGGATCGTCTTATAGCTGTAAGCTTTCATACAAAAAGCGAAAACGTTTTCCTACCCATAAATGTAGTGCGATTTTCATAATTTTTAAAACGGTTCCCGATACAATAAAGAACTATGCTCGAACGTTTTACTTTTTAAGAAGTATTGCTTATATTATAAGTTATTAGTGTCTAAATATCCATATTTTTGACCTAAAAACTTCTTCGAGTATTTTTTACTACAATACTAAAAAACTTAAACTTACGAGCCTAGATTAAGGTGTACTGAATCTAATGAGACCAATATTGTCCAATTTGGTAAACGTTTGGGAGGGCAAAAACGTTATCCCTGAAGCAATATTTCAAAAATAAAATGTAGGCCTAGCTCGGAACTTGCAACTCTCTCTATACGGGCAAGGATAAAATAGATTTTGATGCTGATGATTGTTGACTATTGCCCTACAATAAAGCAGTTTTGAGGTTTGGTTGAAAAACCATCCCACACATTGCCACATTTTTGTACAGAATTTCAAACGGTTACATAAATTTTATTCGTGTAACATTTTTGGAACTTTTGCCACATACCGCCCACTGAACGTTCGCTGTGAGTGTTTGTGTGTTTTGCAATTTCGTCGAAACGTTTTGCATTGTGTTTGCATTCTCAGTTTGGACAGCAAATTGTGGTGGGCATTGTTGTTGACAAGTTAGCAGCTTTTTAAGTTTGTTTGTTAATAAGGTTAAATGACCCAGATGCTTTACCTGTGAAGACATGAGTATAACTTGGGATGCGTTGACACTTCTTTTTAGTTGTTTTTAGAATTAAAGAATCAAATGAATATAGACCTACCTTGCAGGCTTTTGTATAATAGAGTCAGTGAAATATGAATTATAGGTATACTTATTAATTTTTATTGATAACTATTTCACGATTTAAACCCTAAGTTAAGCTATGATAAAATTAAATGAGTATAAAATATAGGTATTCTAGAAATGAGATGCCTCCATTCAATTACGAGTTATTAGACCTACATTTGTTACGACACTATCTATAACAAGTCATACTTACAAATGTTTTTTCTCGAGATTGCAATTAAAGTTCTATGATCATAATATTATTGATTATTTATAATCAGTTAATCATTGAAATTATACTCAGTGGGTATAATGAAGGTAAGCTAGGTACCTTTATTATGGGGGGCTCCGCCAAGCAACCTCCACGAGTGCCCGAGTGCTACGGTGCCCCTCTGTAGCGCACGGGCCGGTGCTCCCTGGTAACGTCGGTTAATAATCGACGGCGAATAGCTTGGCCCGGTGGATAGGTGACGTTTCTTCGCGTGTCCCTCTGGGCCCCAGCAGAGGGCACAGTGTCGAAACGTCTACACCTACCCCGGAGGAGGAAGAAAACCTCATTAAAAAATTACAGGCGGGGGCGGAAACGCCCACAAGTCCCTTCGGGGCACTACGAGGAAGACAACCTCGTAAAAAAATCACCGAAGTGGGCGGGAACGCTCGTCGAGAGGGACAATTACTGTGGCACATCCCTCTCGCAGGAGACGCACCGGTTGCTGGAGAACGAACACCTTTCTTCGGCTTCCGGGTGCGCCGGCCTGCGGGTGACGGACGTAAGGGGCTATGGCGTCCGTTACCCGAACTACATCAACAGGCCGAGGAGGTGGCGCGCCCTGTTCAGGACGCGCCTCCCAGGAGGAGCCGGCGGCTCAGCGTGCCGGCAGCAGCGACGGGACCTGCCGCTCAGGTGGCGGGTCGGGGCCTGGCGGGACCGCGGTGAATACGCAAGTGAATCCCGTACTCCCGCCAACGAGGTCCGTCGTGGCAAGGGACAGGTTTTAGTGGGTGCAAGCCCCACATAACCCCTCCGTTTCCCCTGACGGAGGGGTATGCGTTAGGCATTTCCTGTCGATAAAAAAAAAAAAAAAAAAGCTACCTTTATTATACCCCTAGTCCCCTACCATTGAGTATTACTTATAATTATCCCTTCCAAGTTAATACGATAACATTTTCGGCTGCATCATCGCTTACCACATTACCATCAGAAAAAAAAACAAACATGGTGCACCTAATTATTTTTAATCATCGATTTTTCACCCCAAAATACCCCAAAGACCATGCAATGCAATGGTAAAGCGCGATTATTCGCATAGTTATCGCGAGTGAAAATAATTCGATGCATGTAAAAACTGCATTCGCATGCACTCACAGTAGGGTTGTCAACTTTATTTTTACTCTATACAAGTTAGTAGTTACTATGGGTTATTTTCATTCGAGTAATCTTTAATACTATAATATGCCTTATTTATGAGTTTCACCTTGACAAAAGCTTTGAACTTATTGAAATATCGAATACACTGAATGGCAGTTTATTATAAATTCTAATATCTACAATTGCATGAAAACGATCTACTGTTTATTTTTGTCAGGCGCGTGCTGTGGACATCCTGCAGTGATACATAAAAAAATTTGGAACTCCAAGAGTGCCAAGAGAAGTGAAAACTTGAACAATAACATTTGTGAATCATCGATTTTTGGACACGTTTTTAGAGACTCTAAAACCAACTCGCTACCATTATTAATAGCCAGACCAGTGGCAACCCTAGGTCCCATTTATACGTACAAGTACCTAATGGTGGCTTGTCACGAAGCAGTTTTATTTATTTTCAGTTTTCAACTAATTAAGTACAGTTTTTGCGCCTCCATTGAACAGTCGTAAACATGCCCAGCATGTCTGCACTATCAAAAATCATTAATAAGCGAATTGCCCGCGCGGTCACCCCTTTTACTAACCAGCGCTAATTATTTTAGGAATAGTTTTATTTTATCAACTTTTGATTTTTTTTTACTCTATTATACAAGTTAGTACTTGACTGCGATCTCACCTCATGGTAAGTGATGGCAGCCTAAGATGTTATCGTATTAACTTGGAAGGGTAAGTAAAATATTTACCCCAACGGTTTCTACAAGCATAGCACCGGAACGCTAAATCACTTGGCGGTGCGTCTTTGCTGGTAGGGTGGTAACTAGCCACAGCCGAAGCCTCCCACCAGACAAGACCTGACCCAATTTAGAAATTATAAAACTCCAAAGTGGCCCGTGGCGGGAATCGAACCCGCGACCTCCCACTCGAACCGAGCGCGCGGCCACTGCACCAGGGAGGTCGCAGTAAAACTAGTAGACCGCGGCTTCAGACATGTGTGATGTGACCATTTAATTCGTCCGTTGGGGTGGGAATCTTGAAAAATCTCAACAACTACTAGTTCGAATTGAGAAATTGATTTTATGCTGGATAGTCCATTTATCGAGGAAGGCTTAAGGCTATATAACATTATGCTATGACCAATAGCAGCAGAGTATCGATGAAAAATTATGCAAAAAAAAAAGGGAAAAATGGTACGTTTTGAAGAGCTTTCGTCGCGTGCGTTGCGAAAAAGTTCGCGATACCATGTCTGTCTTAAGGTTAACTCATTATAACGGGATATGTTAAAACCGAAATTCATGCAGGTGAAACCGTGTGCCCCACTCTTCTCCTGTGTTTTCTGCCATTTTCTAACAAGTCTACCAACCTGTCAAATACGCTTCCGTAAGCTAGGTGCTTTTTAGGGTTCCGTAGCCGAATGGCAAAAAACGGAACCCTTATAAATTCCTCATGTCTGTCTGTCCGTCTGTCCGTCTGTCCGTCTGTCCGTCTGTCCGTCTGTCCGTCTGTCCGTCTGTCCGTCTGTCCGTCTGTCCGTCCGTATGTCACAGCCACTTTTTTCCGAAACTATAAGAGCTATACTGTTGAAACTTGGTAAGTAGATGTATTATGTGAACCGCATTAAGGTTTTTATACAAAATTTTAAAAAAAGTAATAAATTTTGGGGGTGCCCCATACTTAGAACTGAAAGTCAAAAATTTTTTTTTCATCAAACCCATATGTGTGGGGTATCTATGGATAGGTCTTCAAAAATGATACTAAGGTTTCTTATATCATTTTTTTCTAAAATGAATAGCTTGCGCGAGAGACACTTCCAAAGTGCTAAAATGTGTGTCCCCCCCCCTGTAACTTCTAAAATAAGAGTATGATAAAACTAAAAAAAATATATGATGTACATTACCATGCAAACTTCCACCGATAATTGGTTTGAACGAGATCTAATAAGTAGTTTTTTTTATATTTACATTAAACCTCTAAAAACAAAGTTAGTTTTGCGGTTCGATAAGAAAAGTGGTTTTTATGGTTTTATTCCTCCGGTTGTAGTACGGAACCCTCAGTGCGCGAGTCCGACTCGCACTTGACAGGTTATTTTATTTTTAATCATATTAAAATAATTATAACCATTTTAGTGCCCCTTAAAAATTGCCACCCTGGGTGCCAAATTTTCCCACTAGATTTAGTGCTGCTGTAGTTCATCCATGGATCTCATAATAGATTTCATCACGTAGCTATTTACTTGGAGCAAAGCTCTCTCAATCGCTTACTGTGTCATGACTTTGATGAATCGTTGCTTAATTGATTTGCGCTATACCACACCTCTCCTTCTAGACAAACTGTATCATCATCATCATCATCATCAGCCCATTTCAGTCCACTGCTGGACTAAGGCCTCTCCATTTGCACGCCATCCGCTTCTGCTCTTTGTTTTCTGTAGCCACTGTCTTCCCGCTGCCCTAACGATGTCATCTCGCCATCGTGCAGGTGGTCGGCCGATGCTTCTTTGTGAAGGTCGCGGTTGCCATTCCAGTTGCACCCTGCTCCAAAGTCCGTCTTCCCTCCGCCCCACGTGACCCGCTCAGTTCCATTTTAAAAGCGCCACCTTTTTTGCAATGTCAGTTACGCCTGTTCTCTTCCTGATCTGTATGTTGGGGACCCTGTCTAGTAAACACAGGCCTAACATTGCTCTTTCCATCGCGCGTTGTGCAACTTGGAGCTGATGCGAGACTTTTTTAGTGAGGGTCCAAGTCTCTGCACCATAAGTCATCGTGGGGAGGATACATTGATCGAACACTTTCCGCTTCAGGCATACTGGAATATCAGACAAACTTTAAGTTATTGTTAAAATCTAATAACTAATAAGGATAACAATCTCGGAAACCCATTAGCTCGATAATCCGCCATCCCAGTAAAGCGAAAAAATAATAATTACTCCCCACAGATTGTCGCTCAAGCGACGCGACGCGACGCGGTTTGGCATTAGTAATTTAACATCGTAATAGTCTATTATGCGGGCTCGTAAACAAATAGGAAAACCGCCGGTAATGGCCGCATTAACGTGTGTTTAACTCGCTTATTGTAGCCCAAGAGCCAGTGGCTATATCTCCTTAGGAAAAGAACCAGGCTTAAGATTCTCTTAAAGAAAAAAAATGTTTTGCCGCCCTATTATATTACCGCTCGGGGTGGACAACTGGACACCCTGGCTTGGTCTCCCCTGAATCCGGGCCTGACTTTCGCAAAAAAGAGATTGATTGATGAATGAAGACACTGTCTATTTGTACAAAATCGATTAAAATTCAATTTGCCATTTAATGCAGCTAAATAGAAATTTTAAAATAATTTATTTTATAAATTTCAAATTATCATTTAATTTTATAAATATCAATGCATCATTTAATTCTTTTGTAATGCGAATGAATATTACACAGTATGTACCTAGTTAATGAAAATGCTTATTAACATTGGGGTTTCTAAAACATAAATTAAAAAAACTTACAGGATATTTTTTTAATAACTAGGTAGGTGCATAGTTTGTCGCAACTGTTTCATACAGTATTTTATTTTATCTCATTTATTAAAGAAACCAATTAAAAGTACCTACAAACAAATTATTTCAATTATTAAGATCGCTATGTTTTTCAAATATGGAGTTTGACAGTGGGGCGCGCCGTCGTAGATTGAAATATCCATAGCGTAAATTGCAAACATAAAAGTGAAAGCAAATTTATAATATTAGAATCATTGAGTTAACATACTAATTATATCGATGATTAGAATTTAAATTATTTAAAATTGCGAATATTGCGTGATAACCAGTAAATAAATTGAATTTCCTTTATCCTTCCAATTATGAATTTCATTAATTTAGCCTGCAGGTGGATAACTGGATAAGTACCTAGTTAAGTAAACATGAATTGCTAATTGTTGAATTGCAATTATGTGGTATTGATTTCATACTTGTTTAAATTGTATGTTTATTATTAACTTTAAGTAATTGCTCAGTAATTTCTAACTATACTTGTACTTGTTATAGGAGCCTTAGAAAAAACGGGATTTTAGCGATAGTATTTAGCAACGACCGGTATAACGTGCTCCCAAGACACGGTGGCAAAACACCTTTAATTTTTTTGTTATAAATAGGAAACTGACGGTTTTCGACAAAATATAATAATAACCACCTTTATGTAGGCAAGTACCTACTCTAGTTTCTTATATTTTTTATAATTATAAAGGTATTTTTATAATTATCAATATAGTATCCTAAAAATTGGTCCAAGCATCTGGTGACCCGAGAGCTGGCGCTTATTTAGCTCAACGGCTAAGTTTAGCCATACAAAGAGGAAACAGCGCCAGCGTCTTGGGAACTATGCCCATAAATGATCAGTTGAAAGGTATTTTTGAATAATTATAACAAATTATAAATATATAGATAAGATTTCTAACATTACGTTTATTATTACCTAGTTGTCAGCACTGAGACAATGGTCCTATGTATTTTAGTCGTGCGTGACTTGTGCGTGCTTTTCGGCCTAGCTAGTGATTAGTAAAACTACAAGTAGGTATCTTTTAATTCAACGGTAATAACCTTTTATTACAGTGGCGCCAACTAGTGGAATTTTTTACCACAGAATACCCTAATAGTACTACAACTGTTTTACTGACCCCAATTTCAAATAAACCCGGGAATCCGGGACGTCCCTATCCTCAGCTGAACACGTTACCCACTGTGCAATGAGGTTTTAATTCAAAATTGTAAAAACCTAATTACCATCCTTCCTTCACAAACGCAGCTTTCGTCAATCAATCAGCCAATAATACGATTGCCGTTCCACTAATTAGCCCGGTATTACATTACGCGAAATAAATGCCTGCATCCAACACAGTGCAAACTTGTAGATAAATAAATACGTCCATATTTGTCTATCGGGCTAACTGTACAGCCTTATCGAATACTCGACTCGTTAACGCTTGCAATTCGAGACCCCTATTACGATTATTGCCGCGAATGGAATTTGAACCTCAAGTTTGAAGCTGTAAGGTTGGGATTAGCGTGTAGAGGTTGTTTTAAGGTCTTTTTTCGCCTCGTACTCGCTCGATTGGCTCTCCTAATTGGCTCGCCATCTGCTTTAATTCATTTCGCGATAGTTTTACAAGTATTTTATTGACGCGTGGCTCCGCCTGCGAGCGTAGGGCGATTAATCGATTCGTTTGCGTGCTAGACGCTCGATTGAGTTGCGTTTGGCGTTTAGTGTGTTTTGAGAAATATGTCGTTAAAGGTTTATTGAAATGGAGTTAGAACTAATTAATACGTACCTATTATAAAATAGCAGGGACCGTTGAAAAGGTTCAAAACAGATTTCTTTTCGGATGGATCTTTGGCTAGGCAAAAAAATGGATCTTTTTGCATGACGAAAATCCTGACACAAAGAAAATCTACGAAAATCTTCAAAAATCCAGAGTGAAAGTTTCTTACCAGTCAACAGAATGGGCTGACATGCAATCACGTATAAACATTATTGGTATGACGAACTCGTTAGTGCGATACAGCGCCATCTGTCGAGCGATAGGTGAAGACACACATGAAGAGACAATAAAAAGACTATATTATAATAGATTTTGGTTTTAAATGTTATTCCAAACTTGGTTTCTACCGAATGTTTTGTCTTTTATAATAGGTATTTTTTTGATATTACAATGCTGGTTTTGCCATCTGTAATTTGAGTAATTGTTTGCTTGAAAAATATTTTTTAGGCCAATTAATTGATATTATTATTAGTAGAGGTACACATACTTCCAAATTCAATTTTATAGTAGATTCTTCAAAAATTCGGGACTATCATGAAAGACTACCTACATGGGAGGTCTCTTAATAAGATCATGAAAGACAAACCAAAGCCGATCCCACTTCTGAACATCAGCACAATTACATCTCCAACGCGATATCGCGTCAGCGACGCGTGCTGCCATCTCTCGGCCGATGACAGACCGCAATAAATCTTCAGATAAACATCACAAGCGAAGATTATACGCTGCTAGGATCCCGATCACGCCATCCGTGCTTCCTGTATGCACAAATTAGCTTACTGGAACCCTTATTAATTGGTCACCTCTATTGCGTGTGCGATAAGGTTGAGATTTAAGTGGTTTTAGGCAAAGGAAGCTGTAAACGGTAATATATTTTTAGTTGTTCGCAGAACTGTACGAATATTAGCAACGGTTTGAGACAATGAACAGAAGTGCTGTTTAAGTCTTAAGTACGCAGTTACGGCTGCTTTACATGTTTCAACTGAGTACAATATCTTCCTTAAAACAATATTGAATGGACGATTATGTAGGTAGAGAGAAGACATAATATGTTATCTTGAGTACTGTATGTTTGGACAGATAACTACATTTATATTCATAAAAGTCTGGTAATCCTCACTTAATTTTTTTTTTCATTTATTTGTC
This sequence comes from Coenonympha arcania, assembly GCA_036785405.1. Classification (NCBI taxonomy): domain Eukaryota; kingdom Metazoa; phylum Arthropoda; class Insecta; order Lepidoptera; family Nymphalidae; genus Coenonympha; species Coenonympha arcania. The sequence continues at coordinate 10,583,668 of CM072077.1, read as the reverse complement.
CAATTCTTAAACTGAACATAAATATTACTATAGAGTTTGCCATCCTCTTCAAACTCAAGGAGTTTATGCAAGGATGGAGAGTTCACATTACACTAATAACAAAGAGATTTAAATACCGATAACTAATAACCTTGAAGATGATGTGGCCTTTTATAGGAATTTGTGTGGACCAGGGCGATTTGATTCAAGGAGATCCATATATTTACCTACTCGTAGGATTTAGCCGAGTGACATAAAAGTAAAAAAGCTCTTCATTCAATTTTGTTAGCCTTCACACTGTAAAGGCAAGATGAAGCATTGATTAAGAAGCAATGATTTGAGACGATCACGGTTAATAGCGAGCGTTGTCTGCCCTTTTACTGGTCTTTTTTATTCTATACAAGTTAGTACTTGACTGCGATCTCACCTGATGGTAAGTGATGATGTACAGTCTAAGATGTTATCGTACTAACTTGGAAGGGTAAGTTTATTTACCCCAACGGTTTCTACACAGCATCGCACCGGAACGCTAAATCGCTTGGCGGTGCGTCTTTGCTGGTAGGGTGATAGCCACGGCCAAAGCTTCCCACTGAACCAGACCTGAGCCATTTTAGAAATTATAAAACCCCAAAGTGGCCCGTGGCGGGAATCGAACCCGCAACCTCCACTCGAATCCGAGCTCGGCGCCACTGCGCCAGGGAGGTCGTCAAAGATTTAAATTGTTAAGGGATAAGTGACTGGCATCGTGTGCGCATGGCTTAAGTTCTAAGCACGCTATTAGAGTACATTTGAGCGTATTTCGCTAAACGTCTTTAACTATCCTACAAATGAGACGAAATGCCCACCGCGCGTTTCGCAGAATCTTGTCTATGAATAGGTAGAAGAAAGTGTTTCAGGGCTTCAAAGAGATTGTGCTGATAGGCGTGGCATGGCCAGTGAAAAGTTCTACTTTTAATTCTTATTTCTTCTTTAAGGAATTTAAAGAATTTAAAAATAGAAAACAATTTTTAGAACTCTACAACCGGAGAAGGTTCTCAATCGATGATAAATCATTTAAATTTTTGGAATAATCGATATCTTGCTACGTAACAACAATGAATAAAACACCATTCATTCTAAAATCATTCATTTTTTAATAAAACATCATTCATTCTTAAATGAATCATTCATTTATTAATTAATTCATCCATTCATTCATAAATACATTTATTCATTCTTTCATAGGTAAATACTTGGACACTTTTGCCGAACGAAAATTAACGTTTCTTGATTTTATTGGAATCTTAGACAACAGCTTATCTACCTATAGGGTGCCAGTAACAAAATAAAATTTCTGTGCTTTCAAATAATCCAACAAATACTTCGTTAAAAAATAAACGTTTTAAGATTTTTTGTGTATGTAAAGTTTGGTTCCGATTAGATAGGTCTTACAACCAGCCATATTTTTTTCATTTCAATGGACTTCAGTTATAATTTTATGACAACAACTGCTTATTATGTAAGTACCTAAGCGTATGAATATTTGTGTATATTGTGTGTAGGCTTGTAACTCCTTCACGCCGCAACTACTAAACCGATTTGGCTGTAATTTAGCATAGGAATAGATTTATATTAAATACCGGACAGCCATGGATTCTTGCGGAATAAAGGGTAGATTATATTATTACCTTTTATTTCGCAATAATCCATGGTTGTGAGAACCCAAAATTCACGCGGGTAGAGACGCGTAGGTACGATAGCTAGTTTTGAAATAAAAATATACCATTTGCATATACTTATTTAACCCGCACCTGCGTTTATTCATTAAAAAACCTGACTTCGGCTCTGAGCCGGTGGCTTGTTTGTGCAAATTGACGGATTTAATCGACCGCCTCGTTTCGTGAAAGAATGCATTTGGTGGAAAAAAAAAACAGCCAAAACAACCAAGTGGTTTAATGGGCATTTCTAGTTGGTCAGCGCATAGGTTGAGGACTGAATGCTTAATCTTTCTTTTGAGCTTATAAATTACTGAAAAGCCGTCAAGCATTATTTTGATTGACTAGACTCGGTTCCTTGACTTGACTTTAACCGAAACGTTATAGTTAAATATGGCGGCCTGAACGTCATATTGTACAGTCGCGGAATGAAAAGGTTCGTCACCTTAGTGTCGATATTCGTTTGCACTAGTACTGCAAGAGTCCATTATGCCAACATTCCAGTGCAAGAAACAGCGCTGCTAACATTTGAATAAATATGACGTTTGCTATCGAATAAGGTTTTGCTTGTTTTTTCTATCCCGTCAATGTGTTACCAAAATGTATTAAAACCTCATTTATAACTAAGGTTTTTAGTTATTTAGGAGTAATTATGATATTTTGAAATTATGACATTGACCAATTGACAATAGTTTTAACAGAAATAATAATGTCAGGTTGAATTAACAAGAAGGTTGCAGTTTATCCATAATAATCTTGTTGACAAGATAAATAGTCAAACTACCTTGATCTGAACAATTTTGAACTTTACTAACGAACAGTTAAACTTTATTTTCTCTAACTAGAGTCTATTCTGTAACATAGTTTCAAAACGTAATATGTGCTCGTGATACGTTGAACGAATCAATTTGAAAACCGACGAAACTTTTCGTTCCGCGACGGGAACTATTTTATCATTATTTCTTGTGAACGGAATTGAGTTCAAACATAGTCCATAATGAAGGCTGAATTAATTAAGATAAAAATAAATATTCATCACTTAATATTCCCGAACGAAACTAATTGTTTCTTCGTAATTTGATGATTATCTGATTACGGTGAACTGCTAAAATACATAATTATTTCACCTGTAATCTATTTAAATCGATCTATAAAGTATGTAAATGGAAACTGAATCCGAGACGGTAATTTAAATCTTCTGATACGAAGATTACAAGGAACTATCGAATAAATTGAGCTTTTAACAGTAATTAAGACTACATTCCATTTTGGATTCCACTAAAATCTGTAAAGTGCCTAAGCCTTGAGTCGTAAAGAAAAAAAACTTGAGAGGTGTCAAGGGACACCGGGATGGAACGAAGTATATCTGGCTTGCTTTATATAAGAGTGAGAGAGACAGAGAAACATGCGCACTTCGCATTTTTTTCCGTCTAGCCCCCTTTCACAACGCGCGATAAGGAACTTCGTTCCAAAAAAGACGTGACATGCACTGCGGGAGTGGCGGCAGAAGTAAAAACTTTTAATTATGAGGTTACGGTAATAGTGTTAGGTGTCGGTTATACTAACGGTGTCGCAAGTTCAATGGTGTTTTCTCGTCTCAAAAATTGTTCAACGCGCCTTAGAAGTTATCACTTCAAAAATGATGACAAATAAAAACGTTTAAATTAATAAATATTATCGATATATTATAAACATTTTTCCCACGAATAACATTGGAAATTAAATTAAAACACGTCATATTTTATCCGATAAATTATACTCGCGTCGACTAGTTTGTACCGCCGTATAATCCTCAACATAAAAATCGATTACTATCAAAGATTATTTATTAGTTTTTTGTCCAACAGCCTTAATTAAAAGCGTGGCGAATTAGATAATTTGTCATCGGACCGAACTCATTGTGAGCGGCTCGTAAATTATGACTACCTTCTCGGAAACTGAATTTGAATACTCATTTGGGGAATGGTAGCGATAAATTTGCTAATGCTTTTAAAATACACTCCTTGTTCTGTCACGAGGAATGGCTTTTATATGCAGCGACAGCGATCCGATGCGGTAACGATATCGTAAACAGAAAAGGTGATAAACTAGACCATACGTTTAACTATAAAGTCCAAGCAACTTTAATATACAGCAAACTATAATTGCTGATGATTTTTGCATTATCCTCTAAACAAAAAAGTAATTTATCCACTAAAAAAATGGTTGCACGTCTAGTAGCTTTTGGGAATTACGTAGAGATATATAAACTTGGCAAACTTAAAAAATGCTACAAAGGTGGATTAGATTAATTCAATAATTTACAAACACGGATCTTTTTTAACTTTAAATAAATAGGGGTTGAAATGACAACCTTCTTTTTTATTTGTATCCGTAAATTAAAACAATAACCTGCGTAGGTAACTTTCATCAGCGACTAAACTGCCATATTAATTCATCGTCTTTCAAATTATTTATTTGGCAGAAATGGTCACAAAATTCGCATACTTTCGCATGTTTCTGGGGTTCAAAAAATAATTTAATTTGGCACATTTTATTAGAAACACTAGTAACCATTGACTCTCAGGTATTGAGTGACTTCAGAAGTTATTTTTTTTTACATTTTACAGGTCTGTATGATTTTAAATATTATATCGTATCGGTACAGTCTCGAATGAAGAAATTAGTAAACAAATACATAGTTAGGTATGCTATAAAATCGCAGCTATAATGTTTCGTCGCTATTTTTTTATCTCGTGTTTGGTCGTAAAATGCCGCTGTTCCCAGTCTTATTGGGGTCAATTAATTAGTAAATGGACGTCATAAAAATTATCTAAAGCTTTTAAATTGATTTTTCAAAGTGCTATCCTTGGGTTGCATTTATTCAATTACAAATTATTTATTACTTGTTTTAAGTGTGTTTTTTATACTAATGTGTTCTAGAGACTTATAGGACTGGATAGCTTATCTGGGTATAGAGCTGCTATCAACTAAGAAAGAGATGAATGTCCCAAGTTCGATTCAAGGTACGGGGCTAATTGTATTTTATTATTTCTAGGTTTTTTTTTGGTGTAGTGGGAGGCTTTTGTCATCTTGATGGTTCTTCTCGGTGCAAACCTGCTTTCACAAAGTAGCGGTATTTTGGACTTTTCATAAGATCATATAAAGGCCTTATTAGTGCGAAAAAGAAATCAGTTATTTGTGTAAAATATTAAAAAAGAAATCTGCACCTTTCCTTTCATTTTCACCATAAAGAAATTTTCCATTCAGTAGGCACCAATTTACCTATCTTGTATCTCTGATATATAAAATTCTCGTGTCACTGTGTTTGTAACCAAACTCCTCCATAACGGCTTGATAGATTTTGACGATTTTTTTTTGTGTATATTCGATAAGTCTTGAGAATAGATCTTAAGCTATTTTCCATATGACTAAACAACGTTTGCCATGCCTGCTAGTAATTGAATTAAAAGATCTAGCCGTTGAGCATAATTAAGCTATTTAAAGCTTAATTAAAACTTTTACAGCCCACTCTATTGAAAAGTATGTACCGTCCGCAAGTCACTCCCTAATTATAGAAGCATTCCCAATCAATTACCGTACAACAAAAGGATAACTCCATTCGCGTACTGATGCCAGAAACGACGTGCTTTCGTTTTGCTGTTTTCTTTTCTTAGTGTACCTACGGTTGACAGAAAAGTGTTTAATTAGAAGTATACTAGTGCACATGACGTGACAGTGTGTTGAAAATTACTGAACTGTTTTTATTCCTTTTAAAAATTTAAGAGGCCTCTTTTTCAATTTTGACCACAATTCATGATATTTTATAGTATTTTTTTCTTAATTTTGACCACAGATTACTTTACATTTGGTTTGAAACAAAGAGGGATTTTTCAAAGGACAATGTTAGAAAATTTGTAGCGTGTTTATCGGCATTATCATTTCAGGAAGTGTATGAACAAGATGACACTAATAAAGCTTTTAATATATTTCATGAACTTCTTACACTCTTTTATGAGCTTTGTTTTCCAGAAATTACGGTTAAGATAGTAAATAAAGAAATTAAAAATAAATGGCTATCGAAAGGGATAAAAAGATCTTGTATAAATAAACGCCGATTATATCTTAAATACTTACAATCTCCAGCAAATAAACGTCTAAACAAGAGCAATTATTTAAACTATTCTAGGCTCCTGAAAATTGTAACCAATAAATCACAATCCATTGCTAATAGAAACTTTATTTATAAATCGAAAAATAAATGTAAAGCTGCTTGGGATATTATTAGTAATAGTTTTGACGTAAAGGAAGTTGATCGAGAAATTAGAAGCATTGAATCAACAGGAAAGACATATTTAAATCCAGTTGATATTGCAAATGTATTTAATGAATATTTTCTAGAAATTAGCAATGACACAAACAGTAGATCTGACAAAAACCTAAATATTAACATTAAGCATAACAATAAAACCCTATATTTAACACCTGTCATACCAAAAGATGTATGTAAAACAATAAAAGAATTAAAAAGTACTAACTCTACTGGATATGACAATCTAAACACCAAAATAATAAAGATGTGTGCAATTTATGTAGCACCACCTCTCGCACATATAATAAACCTGTCTTTCGTAGAGGGTACATTTCCTGGCAAGCTAAAAATTTCAATTATTAAACCAATATTTAAAAAAGACAATAAAAATGACATAAAAAACTATCGACCCATCACACTTATTCCAATAATATCTAAAATTTTAGAAAAAATTATGCACAATAAAATTTACACATTTATATCTACATGTAATATTCTTAAAAAGGAACAATTCGGATTTATTAAGAATAGTAGCACTACACTTGCTTGTTATGAATTAAATAAAATAATTACAGAGAGCTTAAATGCTAAAGACAACATCTTGTGCATCTTTCTCGATATGACCAGAGCATTTGATCTGGTTTGCCATAAAGCTCTCAAAAGTAAATTAGAAAAATACGGTATCAGAGGTAAGAGTCTAGAATGGCTGGAAAGCTACCTACATGGCAGGAAGCAGTGCGTGGAAATTTTATATACAGCAAGGGCGAATTGTAATCTATACCGCTCTGAATGCAAAGTGCAAAACCCTTATGGAGTTCCTCAGGGAAGCGTCCTAGGGCCACTTTTATTTCTTCTTTACATAAACGACCTCCCAGACTCCATTACGCACAAATGCTTAATGTACGCGGATGATACTACTTTAATAATAAAATGTAAGGACAAGTCAACTATTGAGTACGAAGCAAATAAAGCGTTGTCGGATGTAATTGAGTGGCTAAACGGTAATAACTTGTCAATAAATATGCAGAAAACCAAATTTATTCAATTCATTCCTTACAATAATACAACGTCAAATGTAAATATTAACTACAAAGGCACTTTGATAGAAGAAGTTGAAAATACAACTTTTTTGGGCATCACACTCGATAAGTACACCAACTGGAAACCTCATGTTGAAAACTTATGCGGCAAGTTAGACAAATTTGTCTATGTACTCAGACGCCTTTACCAAACTACAGGTACTAAGACAGCCCTACTCGCTTACCAAGGCTATGTCTCCTCATTGCTACGATACGGGATTATTTTATGGGGAAACTCTGTCTTGGCGAATAAAGTGTTCATTAAACAGAAGGCATGTCTTAGGGCGTTATGCGGACTGAGGCAAATTGAAACATGTAAGCCTCTTTTTAAAAAATGCAACGTTCTTCCTTTACCATGTCTATACATTCATGAAATACTTATATTTGTAAAGAAATATCCTAAATACTTTAAAAGCTACAATAAAATAGAAGGAGTTCGACAGCGTAGAAAGGATAAATTGATGATGCCTCCTAAGAGGCTAGAAATATTTGCAAAGAGTTCACATTGTATGGCAATTTCTATTTTTAATAAACTACCTGACACATATAAAGACAATACTTTGAATATCTTTAAAAAACGTACGTTTGACTTACTTATGGATAAATGCTATTACAATGTAAATGAATTTTTAAATGAAACTAATTTTTGACTTTGTAAATTTATAATGTGACATTCTGAAATAATAATTTTTTGACTTTATAAATTATCTATCTACTATTATTGACATTCTGGATTAGTAATTTCTTGACTTTATGAATTATTTATACTTACAATTAATTATTGACATTCTGAATTATAATTGACAATTTTATGAAAAATGATAAATTTTACAAAAATGATAATATTGATAATATTGAATAATTAATACTGACATTATGTACTTATTTTATTTTTATATTCATACGCCATAAGGCAGAATGTACAAGGAAATTATTTGTTATTGTGACCACCTATAATGTACCTACATTCTGATGAATAAATGACATTTATTTATTTATTTATTTATTTATTTACAGGCAGAATAGACGCTGCAGCCTGCAATGATGTAGATTTAGAAAAACTTCGGTCCAGTAACAAAAAATTGAAAATGGCATCCACTTTCTTGAATTATTTTTTGTATAATTTCAATACCAATCCTTACTGAAATGGTTAGATATCGATTATACACCTATATATTTTTAAAATTAATGTTCATGGATATATTAGTAGATAGAATATTTCCAAAATGGTAAAAATGAAACCCTTTCCGACTTCATCTGTTCGTCTGTCTACTAGATTATTTCAGTAATTTTTTAAAGGTAGGAGTATCATCATCAAGCTTTGACTTGACAAGGTTCGCTTGTAAAAATTCTCGAGGAACAAACTTGTGACGATTATTGCCAAGAATTCTGCCAATTGCCATGTCATAGGTAGGTAAAATTCACGAAGCTGATGTTAAGATATTATGTATATCCGTATGTTGAAACAGTAACAGACTATAGTTGGCGCAATATCTCCCGGCCCGTGGTGCAATAAAATCGAAAAACAGGACAGCCCGTAAGTGCGAAAGAGAGCGCCACGGAGAGCCTGTTTCTGCATTTTATTAGATCGTGGGCAGCGAGATATCGCACCGATTATAACAGCTGTGAGGGTAGGTAGTTTATATTCCAATTGCTAACAGTAACGTAAGCCGTATGTCGAAACAGTAACAGACTATAGTCGCCGCAATATGTCGCTGCCTGTGGTGCAATAAAATAAGAAAACAGGACGGCGCTAATCGTAGAGCCCGTAAGTGCGACGGAGAGCCTGTTTCCTTTTATTGCACCGTGGGCAGCAAGATATCGCACCGATTATAACAGCTGTGAGGGTAGGTATAGTATATGTTATGATTGTGCTAACAGTAATAACACAAAGTGATTTCCAGTCAAATCAGTGAAGGCGTTTGGAGCGAGCGGTCGTTGGCGCGACGCCAACACGTTAATGCTCCATTGAATAGTGCTATTTGTAACCGAGCTCCAACAATTAATAGATTGTAGAGCTACTGGATACGCCGAGAATATTAATGAGTAAATTGAAACATTTAATGATAATCCAACTTTAAACTATAAGGCTTTGGCAAAGTTTTGGCCGAAAGCTGCAGTCTGATCTAAATTGAAAAAAATGTATAGAAATGACATATCCGATCAACGAATTGATTAAGTGACTTATCGATGACATTTGACATTCTTCCAATAGGAGTAAAAAAATTAATAAGCCAAAAGCAAGCGTTATTAAAAATAAATAAATTGGAATGGCTACAGCTGCTGAAATCATCTCCAAAGATTGTAATCTTTTATGAGACTAGACTCTTCAAAGCTAAAAAATATCAAAACTGTTTAAGAATACTGAAAGGGCAAACACTAAAAGAAGAACGATGCGATCTTTTCTTTTCAAGTGAGGATGATAAATATAATAGGTAACATCACAACAATCTACTTTTGAAAAGCTCTATAGTTTAACGCAAAATTAAAAAAATAATAATACCTATATTAGCAGAGAATAAGGGTAGATTTGGCAGAACTAGATGGATCTAACAAAAAAAAACTACTACCTAGATTCTAATAAATAATAATAAAAAATAGAGCTTTATGCTATAGGTATTTAGTGTTCTGTGGCTATAGCGACAAAGGTAAGATTACAAAGGTACAATAAATAATACAGGATTGCAGAGTACCGTAAAAACTAAATGTTTAAAAAACAAAAGCTAAATAAACAAATAAAAGAATAAATTCTTAGATCTGAGAATAAATAGTAAAATAGAACACTTCCGCATGTTCGCGAGCTCTATGGCCTATTATAACCCATACTAAATCCCCGAAAGGACTGCGTTAAAACGCGAGATATAATCTAAATTTAAGAAAAACAATATACAAAAAACGTATAATATCGCGGGTGTACGGAATCCGGGAAGAGTTGTTAATGGTTTCATTATTGTTTGAGCCGATCTCGAGATTTATATCTCCGTTTGCTTCCTTTTTACAAAAGAGGCAATAATTTTTGCCTCGTCCGTTCTTTTGTGGTTGACTACCGTTTTAATGTTATTAGGTTGGATTGCGTCGTTGGTTGAGTGGTTAAGATGTTCGAGGGGGCCCAGGGTTCGAATTCCAGAACTTATATATTCAAAGGAAAAGAAGGAAGAAGGAAGTCCTTTGTGGGGTTGAGTATACGCTTCTACAATATGACCCAGTCCCAGAAGTCTGTCTTGGACAAGTCACTCAAAAAATTATCAACGAGCAAGACGTTCAGCTGATGTTAAGTGATACACCCGCCTATGTAAGAGGCAGCGCGTCCCACAACTTTGCATTGCAATATCATGCAATACATTGCAGTGTATTCAACACTCTAAGACACCAGTTCACGGTGAAGAAAGCATGCTTGAAAGTTTCACTTACATTCTTTTCCACGTCTCTGATACCAATCGCTAAGGTGTGGAACGCCCTTACAGCCTATGTGTTCTCAGCCAAATAGGCATTCTGGGTGCCTTCGAGAGAAGAGTGAATAGGCATTTTAGCATTTTATTTATTTATTTATTTAGCATTGCTTTCCATAAGGCATGATTGTCGGCAAGCTCAAGTCTATCTACAATAAAAAAAAACTAATATCATGAAGGAGGATGCTTATAATAGGTATATATAGTATTTGGTTTGTTACTTCTTCAAGCCGCAACTATTGAACAGATTTGGCTGAAATTTTGAATGAAGACTGAATTAACATATAGGTTACTTTTTATCCCGAAAAATCCAGAGTTCCTACGCGATTTGTGAAAACCCGAAATTCACGCAGCAACAGCTAGTTTAAAATAACTCTAGAACCCCATAAGCATATTTCTTACACATCATAGGCAGAGCTTTCAGAGAATGCCCGCCTCCCTTGTACCGACAACAAAAACATGAACGCAAACCGTTTAAAGCATCGGAATGAATGACATACCGCGCCTCGCACGATTAATGGTACAGCTCGCACAAAAAGCAAACACGCTCATTAATATATCAGCTGTCTTTTTAGCGGCGCTGGAATTGTACGGTCAGCATATTTAAATATTGATATTGAGCATTTTTTGCATAAATTGTTTTGATACGCATGAGAATTTTTTGTAAGGAAGCAATAGACATGTACCCTGGACAGGGCGGACGGCGCGAAAAAATGTCGCCAGTTTATCGGTGCCAAATATGCTTGTTTTGCCACCAACAGTAGGCCACACTCTAGTTCGCTCAGCAGACACTTATAAAATTTTGATGGCGCTATTGTTTGTATGTACGAAAAAGAATTGGGTAGGTACGTAATTCCTTTAGACGCCCATATCTTATGGTTTCTTGTCGGCGAAGGCAACATTTAATCCAAAGTTGTTTCTATATTTTTTTTTGTTGATCAAAGTAAATATTAAAGATTATAATGAAAAAAACTTATTTAATTAAGTTTTCTTTGCCACAATAACGACGCAAAGTTTCATGCGTGGTGGATTAAGTAGAGTCATTTGTTTTGTTCTTTGCTAAATTTATTATTTTATTGTCTTAATACTAATAATAATACTTACATAATTAATCTTTGTTTTCCCGTTTGTAATATTAATTTGTTATACTCCTGTAACATTATTTATTACTGGTATTAAGTTATTTCATGTTGAATATAAGTTATACTTAATGTTTTTATGCCAAATGTAATTTTATTTATTGAAATAATTAGTACTGGAATTGTGTTTAAATTACTTATCACTTAAAACACGAGTTTTGCTTATACTGTTTAAATAACGGATTAAAAATGTTTGGTATTGGTAAAATGAAAATCTTTATTTTCATATAAGTACAGGCTCTTATCCAGGAAAGTCCAAACTCTATACACCAAGTTCAGAAAGCAGGTTTACACTGAAAAGAACTGGCAAGAAACTCGGCACTTAATCTCTTAAAAATGCCAGTGTAGATATACTACTTTTCTTACATAGTGTGAAAAATTATCATATAATTTTTAAGATAATCTCGTGATTTCAAAAATCCTTGTCATTAAAAAATTCTACAATGGTATAGTAACGCTGATTTATTAGACGTTTGTGACAGTGATTTTAAACCTGTGCAAAGGTTAGTCCAGACTGAATGTGAATGTTTTATATATAGTTGCGTTCATAATTCTAATACCAAAACTTAATTAATTAAAACTTAACATAATTCTAACACAAAATATACATACCTGACCACATCTGTTATAATCAATGTTGGTCCAATTTTGATTATAATGTGGAATATTGAACGTGGAATAAACATATTTTGAATTGAATTACAATTTACAACATTCTTAAGAAAAGGAGAGTGCCCATGTTTGACAGAGTGAATGATGAATGGTGTACGACAATAGTGAATGTACTAACATTTTAAAACGCGTCGTATTTCTCTCGCCGCCACCGCCCAGACGAGCATAATTCAGATGTAAGCATCTGCATCGATATCTGTTTAGACAATTAACAGCCAAGTTGACGTTTAGAGTATTTTTAAAGTACGCTCATTCGGTCGTGACTGTATTAGGAATCTTGCGTACGTAAGGATTTAGTGTATTTAATAGTTTATTTATTTAATAAATCTTATTAAACCGTGAGCTTCGTAATGGTGCAAATAAACTGGCGTCCGTCACCCGAATTCCACCGACAGGCCGAGGTGGTGGCGCGACCTGTTCGGGACGCGCCTCCCAGGAGGGTCGGTCCCATTATTACAGCGTTACTTACGTTTTATGTGCGTCTTAGGAAACTTAATGCAGTGTATCACTTGCTTAGGAAGGCAAACCTGTTTACCAGAGAGTTAATGACGATTCAAAGGATTTTTTAAATTATTGATAGGCTTGCGCTTTATTGGATAGCAAGATGAGGTAAATCTAGGTCGCGCGCCTGCTTAGAAAAATCCAAGTCGCTCTTCTCTTAAAGGCGTCCAGATTACACTTGGCTGGAAATACGAAAGCTGGAAGGGGTGGGTATAGTCCGGACCTAAGCGGTTCTTATCAGAAACGTAGAAAAGAATATTTGTGTGACTCTCAGGCTTCTTTTTTCACCATAAAACTTTAAGGCACACTGGATGGGAACGCGAAAGCCGGAAGAGTAGTCCACGCCTTAGCGGTTTGTATCACAAACGTGGAAGAAAAACGTGGAGATATGCGAAGTCCGCCAACCTGCAAAGCCAGGGTGGTGGGCTTTGAACAAACCCCTTACATCCTCAGACGAGACCCATGCCCAGCTGTGGGACGTTGTGTTTCAGCTGACGGACGTCCACTGCTGGAGAAAGGCCTCCTGCAATGCTTTCCAGCCCGCGCACGGTCCTGCGCCAATTGTATCCAGCGCCTTCCCGCGACTCTTTTAATGACGTCAGTCCATCTGGTCGGAGGTCTGCCAACACTGCACCGTGCGGGGTCGTCATTCCAGCACTTTGGGTCCCCAACGTCCGTCGGTTCTACGAGCTATGTGCCCCGCCCATTGATTGCCACTTCAGCTTCGCGATACGTTGAGCTTTGTCGGTGACTCTGGTTCGTCTACGGATCTCCTCATTTCTGATTTGATCGCGCAGAGAAACTCTGAGCATAGCCCTCTCCATCGCTCGCTGAGTGACTCTGAGCCTTCTTATGAGGCCCATAGTAAAAGACCAAGTCTCGGATGGACACATAAAAGACTGAAATCTACGTGTGGAGTACCCCTAATTTTATTCCAGTGGCGCGGGCGGCAGTCTTTGACAACTAAGCGACATTAATACACTCACGAGCTTTTTTTGGGCTGTCACATAATTTACTTTTCCTGCGTTTTGCGGCCCATTAGCTATTAAGCGAGTCGCGTTTGACAGCGGGATTAATACGATGAAATCGTTAACTATTGCGCGTCGCTCGTGTGTCTTCCTTTGATATGTTTGGACGTGCGTTAAGTACTTCGTGTGATCATGTTAAACGGTTCGCCTTTTTTATGTTAATTGAGGATTTCGGGTCGTAGTTTCTTACCTTCTATCTAAGACGATATATAGCCGCAGCTGAAACTGCTGAGGTAAGCGTCGCAAATATGCCTCTCTAATAGAGGCATATTTGCGACCTCTCTCATATCTGTCCCGTTTGCCGTGGAGACCCTGGGGCCATGGAGTCATAGTGCCAAAAAATTCGTTCGAGAGCTTTCCTCGCGTTTGATAACCTCAACTGGTGACAGAAGGGCTGGCTCATTTTTTGCGCAACGTATCAGCCTAGCTGTTCAACACGGAAATGCCGCCAGTATTCTTGCCACCATTCCACGCGGGCAAGACTTGTATAGTAATTAGAGTAAGCTATTGATAAGTTTTTTGTAACATTAAAAAAAAGGATATAAAAAAAAGACTATATAAGTATAATACTTATCATACTATCACTAATTAGAAGCGTAGTAGGTACATATAATATTATCTTCTAATGAAAAGTCTGAATTCTACCCACAAAAACATGGCAACAAATAAATTTTCTTACATATCAATAAAGCAGATGGAAGCTGGTCAATTTTAATTGTACATAGTACCTACCTCTTTAGCGTCACTCAGTATCTAGGTTATACTTATTGTATTGGCCTGTAACCTAACAAGTAAATAATTTAATCCGAGACCTAGGAACACCTAAATAACTCACCAACTGTACCTAGAATATTTTCAAACTAGGTAAATATACAAGCATATAACGCTTCGCAAAAACCTTTGGTAGACTCTTTTTTACCACCCTTTTGAGATGAACAAATCTACTGTCAGTTGATATTTTTAAAAGACTTAAAATCGGTATGTTTTTACAGAAAAATGTACCGAAACTCGCTCCTAAATCGCCAATTTTGTGAGAAGAGATGATAAACTCTCTCCACCCATCGGTGGCAAAATAGGCAAATTTTATGGTAGTAATTTGATTTGCTTGAAAATAATCTGTATGGTCCAATATGCAGGAACACTGCCCACATGAAACACCACACACAATTCTTCTAACAATTTTTTCGACGCACGTTTCGTCCCGCTACCGGGACATCCTCAATTGTGTGTGGTGTTTCATGTGGGCAGTGTCCCTGCATATTAGACCACACGGATTATTTTCAAGTAGCGGATTATAGCAAAATAGATTTTTGAGGCAATTTTTAGTACTGATGATTTTTTTTTTCCTAGAATACTGAGCGATGCAGATACCTAATCATATTTTGTAAACTGATAATTTTATTTGTTTTTTCTTTGTATAAATTTGCATGCCAATAATATGGTATGATATAGCGAGAACTTGTATTGTATTGTGTACCATCATTGTAATAATGTACCTATATCAGCAAATAAATAAATTGAATTGAATTGAATTGAATTGAATTGAATTGAAAAATAACGCCTGCTTCTACTTATAGTCAAACTTTTATGTTTTGAAAACATGTTTTTTTAGTAAAAGTTTTCGTAGTTTATTAAAACAATGGATATTCCATCACATGACAATCTCCTAGGCTATTAAACTTTCTAGCGAGCACACAATCAATCAACGCATAAACGCGTTAATTAGTTCCTACGTATTAATTAGTTTTTATAGCCCATAAACCCTCGTATCACAATCAAATTGAAACTTGCATTGTGGTCCACGCAGACATGACGGGGTTATGCCACTTTACCCCAAAAAGATAACTTTTTACACCAAAACTTTTTAAAAAGTTAGGTAGGTATACTTTAAATAATATAATTACCATGAGCCGATGAGATTTGTAATAACGTAAACTCAGCATACAAAATTACAAAAACATGTCTACTGAAACGTGTACAAACTTATAAGCAGTGCATATATGTTAGGTTATTAATTAATATTAGCTCTATATTGGTGTGTTTAATAGGTAACAATATTCCTTCCATAACATTTTTGTGGTCATTTCATAGCTAATTTAAGGATTTCATTATTATAATTTAAATTTAATACGGGTTTTTATATTTAGTTCTCTAATAAACTTTGCCAGAATAAGTATGATAAAGATTGCCATCGCACATAGCATACTGTGGTCTGTGGTGTAGTCTGTAACTAATGCTACAGGTAAAAGCACAAATAAGTCGTTAATATTATGTTCACACAAATTGCCCCAATGAAAGACGCGCGTTACTATGATATGTCTGGATAGACCTTAAGGTCAAAACTCGCATTATTCATAAAAGATCGGAGTTTCGTGTTATCTAATTTGTCCCCGTTAAATTTTTATGATTGACCGGTTTCCAAAATAATAAATATTATTTTATCATCGATTTAATGGGGCACTTAAGCATAAATTAAGATTATCGATTTTTGATAGTTCCAAAGTTTCTTAAAAAATACACTAAGTTTTAAACGAGAAAACATATCTCATTGGAAACTTTTCAATTAGATTTTTATTCTTGTCAAGTTTTCGTTCAGTGTTCTGTGTTCCTTTTTATAGCTTTGGATTGGTTGATTTAGCTTGTATGCCATGCTATCAGATATGCTATAATAAATTGAAAAATTGGCTCGTGTAAAGCACGCTTAAATTCCCAATATTCTTTTGTACCATTGAGTTGGATGATGAAACATTCCTGAAAGTGTACTCGTAAAGTAAGTAACCCTTAAGATTACCTACAACTTTTCTCCTCGGATATGCATTCGTTTTTTTAAGTATCAAACATTGTCTAAATAAATGAAGAACAATTTTGATGAGAAGTAGAAGTAGTATTAGTATCTACTTTCATATTATTGGCTCCATGAAAAACAGATTTATAACAATGTAATTGGCCATTTATAAACGGGTTTAGTTTACTTTTACAATATATTAATCCTCATAATGGTAAGTCGGGTCGTGTGAGACGCGCTTAAGAGAAGGGTCGGCATTCTTTAGTGCCATTGCTTATTGAGTTGTAACATTTCTCAGCGGGCAAATAAATAGCCCTAATGGGCTGTCCTTAGCTTTCTAGACATTGCATTAAGGTCTGAACACACTAATAGGATAGTTTCGTACTTAAGTATCAACGATTTTGTTTCGCTACCTTCCTTGTATTTCCTGTTAAGTCTTTGTTTACCTAATTAATATTTTATGTTCACTGTAACTACCTTTGTAAATGGCAAAAATGCACTTACCAGTAATTTCCAAGTCACTTCATTAGTTTAGCATCTTTTATGCCAATTTTGGAAATTATAGGTACGTGCGGATTAAAGTTCGATACTATACTTTTGAGGGAATACTCTTAGCTAGGAAATGAGCCATTAATTTAATAAAATGGAAAATTCTTTCCAAAAAACCAACTTCAAATGCCACTACAAAGAATGAAATAATTTTTAATGTATACCAATTCAAAGTCGGGCAATGTTTTGTTCAATCATTAATAGTCCTTCTTATTATAACACTTGATGTGCAAAGAAACGACAAAATTATCGACAATACGAAGGACTATTATTGAATAAACGAAACATTGCCCGACTTCGAATTGGTGTACATTAAAAATTATTTTATTCTTTGTAGTGGCATTTGAAGTTGGTTTTTTGGAAAGAATTTTCCATTTTATTTTATACTTTTTAGTGGAAAACAACTAATGCGCAAGGCATTGGAAAAAATGCCCACGTCGCTTGAAGTACCTATGCTTCTAAAATCTGAAGAGTTCCCTCAATTTCTCCAAGATCCCATCATCAGATCCTGACTTGATGAATACAGTCATTGCTTGATGACTGCATGGAAATGCAATAGTAACTATAAAAATTCCTAAATCGCTTCAAGTATACTAGCAAAATTTGAAGAGTTCCCTCGATTTTACCAAGATCCCATCATCAGAACCCAACCTGATGACCATGAGACTACCTGGAAAAAATTACTCTTTCAAATAATACCCAAATCACTTCAAGTGTGCTTATAAAATTTGAAAAGTTTCCTCGATTTCTCCAGGATCCCATCATCAGATCTTGACTTGATGACTATGGGACCATTTGTGAACTATACCCTATCAGACAAAAAAATAATTTTTTAAATTGGTCCACGCATCTTCGAGTAATCGGGGAACATACATATAAAAAAAAAAAAAAAAGATTCCGACGAATTGAGAACCTCCTCCTTTTTTTGAAGTCGGTTAAAAAATAAAAGTCTATCTAAGCCTCTGCTGGGAATGGATATCAGGACCTCATTTAAATATCACAGTGCATCTACTACGTCAGTCATTAATAGACAACAGAGGAATATATAGTTTACATTTTTTTTAACAATATAGGCTAGCGCTTGACTGTGATCACCTGATGGAAAGTCTACAGTTTATGGTAAAACGCGCTTGCCTAGGAAATTCCAATTAGCTCTTTGATTTGAAGGCGCCCATATTGTAAGAGTTGGGAAACACAGTGCCTGGGAGTGAATTTCAGATCTCTGCAGTGCGTCATGCCGTTCTATGGTACAAAGGTGACGGGGGAACAATGTCAAAATTGACCATGTTAAAGGAAGGTACCTTATCTTATTAAAGTCTAATTAGACATTTGAAAGTTGAATAGAAGCAATCTTTATTTTGTGAAAATCCATTATTGACAATGAAAGTTGGTCTTAACATTATATCGTCGAGTGTGTAAGTGCCTTAACTCTTCAACCACTATTTTATATCAATAGTTGCGATTGCAAATGCGGTTATATTAATATTAAATCGTAGCAAATCGTAATTCGACCATTGTACTCTGTAAATGAAACAAATCGAAACTGCCCCGACGTCGATAGAGAAATGGATGCAATCAGATGTAAATTGTATAAATAGCTTAGGTATTAAATGTAACTTAGCTATAGGTAATATAAATCTTTATTTTCCTACGGTGAACTAAGTTCTTCGTCTTTTTATTGGATTTATTAATAGTCCTTCACCTTGTAGGTCTAGTTGCGTCTACTTGACTGCAAATCACTTATACTATCTTCTGGTGCTTATTTACGTTACCGAACTCCTCCGAAACGGCTCGACCGATTGTAATGAAAATTTCTGTGTATATTCGATAGGTCTGAGAGTGGGTCTTAAGCTATTTTTTGTACCCCTAAGTTAGAGATAATTTATATGGCGAAACAACGTTTGCCGGGCCAATTCTCGTACCAATTTTTGTTACTAAACTCCTCCGAAACGGCTTCACCGATTGTTATGCAATTTTCTGTGTACATTCGGTAGGTTTGAAAGTAGATCATAAGCCATTTTTTTATAATATCCCTAGTGGCAAAACAATGTTTGCCGTGTCAGCTATAGTAGTGTTAATATCTCGCTGCAGACTCGGCCATAAATCATTCGAGTGTTTCGCTTTTGTTGTTCACTAAAATACAAAAGCAGCAGTGAAGCTCAGCAGTGAAATACAAAAGCTAAACACTCGGATGATATATGACCGAGTCTGCAGCGAGATAATAACACTACTATAGTATTAGTATATACAGATATCAATGGTGTAAGAAGCAGTATACAAAGGTGACTAACCGATTGTTCTCTTGCCCGCAGACGCCAACGGCGAGCCTCCGAAGCTGAAATGCAACCTGCGCAAGCACAAGCCCAACAGAAAACCTCGCACCCCCTTCACCGCGCAGCAACTCCGTGCTTTAGAGAGCAAGTTTGTCGACAAGCAGTACCTGAGTATTGCTGAGCGCGCGGAATTCTCATCGTCTCTTGGACTATCTGAAACTCAGGTCAGTATACTTTACCATCAGCAATAGACCCGGCGGGTGGAAAATGTCGCTAGGTTACTGATGTCAAAAAAAAGTTTGTTAGCCAGGACATAATGTCGTCAGTTTACTGGTGTCAAAAAAGTTTATTTTGACACCAACGGCGTAAGCGGAAAGACGACTGCAGTATCGTTTATAAACCGCGGTCACCGCTACGGATCACTATACCTCGTCAATAGTCTGCACGCACGTTTCCATGGAGACGGTTTCCGCCATATTGTGGCGTATTAACAGGAATTTTGTTAGATGGCGCTACTTTTTTCTTGTATGAAGAAGGGTTACGGTAAAATGTTCAGATGGGCTCATGCTCATCCTTAGGTTCATATCGGTGTCATCAGCCCACGACAGTCCACAACTGGATTAGGGCCTCTCCATTCGCACGCTATCCGCCTTTGTTTTTAACCCCCGACGCAAAAACAGGGTTGTTATAAGTTTGACATCGATGTCTGTCTGTGACATCATAGCTCTATGAAACGGATGAACCAATAAAGGTGCTATTTTATTCATTTGTAAGCTCTGATAAGAAAACTCAGGATATGGGTATCCGAACAATTTACCTATACTTAAGTCGTTTTTGAAAGCCAGTTTCCTGGGCGACGGTTCTTAGGTATCTTTGGTTAATATAGGTCCAGAAGTTTAAGAGTATCAGCTCTTTTCCAAAATACTTGAAATTTTTACTAGGCGTTTTCGGCGTGTCACAACTTTATACGGAGTTTTTTTCTTTACAATCATATTTCTGCTTCTGAATTTTGATTAAAGAACTAAAAATCGCTTGAATACTCGTTTATCCCGTTACTATCTAATAACAGTGTGATAACAATTGGTAATCTTTGTCCACAGGTCAAAATCTGGTTCCAAAACCGCCGAGCCAAGGCGAAAAGAGTGCAAGAGGCGGAGATAGAGAAGCTGAAGATGGCTCAATTCTCCCGCCACCCCCACCACATGTACCCCCATCCGCTACAGCAGTACTTCCCACACCCACTGATGGGACGACCCCTGCCCATGATGCCACCGCACTTGGCCATGCAGGCCGTGCCGAGCTCACCCTCGCCGAACACACAGTCCAGTGGGCAGCAGTAAGATGGCGCAACACTCCCGCCTCCCCCACCACATGTAGTCCATTGAAAAGTTACATTCGGGTTTGCGTTTTTTAGAGGACGCAATTTTATTTTTTTGATGTGTATGAGGGGGTCAGTTTAAGCTAAAACCAAGTTTGTGGGGTCGCCACCCTTGCCCCACGGCCGCCATCTTGAAAATAGGGGTTGAAATGGTTTTTACGATATATCTCTTAAACTATTTGTTTGATAAAAAAAATTGTTCACATTTTTAGTTACAAATTAAATTCTCTACAACTTTGGTCCAGTAACTTTTTGTCGTAGAACTATAAATACAAAAGTTATAAGTGAAAATGTAAACATCAAAAAAATTTAAATTGCGTCCTCTAAAAAACGCAAGGTTAGGCGAAAAAAATGTAACATTTCAATGGACTAATGTACCCCCATCCCCTACAGCAGTACTTCCCACACCCACTGATGGGCCGGTACAGTGGGCAACATTAAGACGGCTAAACGAGAAAACAATTATTCACGAAGGTAGCCCGCCAAAATACTAGGTGACTCGGCAAACGTTGTTTTGTCATTCAAAGGTATAAAAAAAATGGAAACCAAATAAAATAGTTCGCGGAAACTAAATATAAGCTTGTAATATGGTGGGCTACCCCGGTAGATATAAAGGTACACAGAAATACGTCTTTTTTCGTTCAAACCTGATACCAAAATCATTTTGCAACTAGAGCGAAATATGCGTATTTCCATCATGCTATGACGTTATTGGGATTAAGAAAACCTTGATTATAAATAATTATTGTTATCGAGGTTCTATAAGTTTTGGTAACAATTTCCTAAGTAAATTGAATTATTGCTTGCAAAACTATTTTTCTCTTACAAAGTATTAAATAAATATATTCGAACTGAAATTGGTTTTGGTATAAAGTTTGAAATTACTGTATGCAAGTACAGTTTCTATGAAATTAATAAGTATCTATACATATATTTTAATGTGTTTTTTGGTTACCTAAAAAGAGACTGAATTCGATATAAAATGAAAATTGTTAAAGATTTTGGTTGTGTTACAGTATTACAACTAGGTACTGTATAATTTATAATTGGTTGAATGCCTACAGTTCCAATATTATCTAATTATATTTGTGATGAAAGGAATGTTTAAATTTTAAATTAAGTCTGGCTACGATGTTACTGTAAAACCTAGGCGGATAGGAAATTATAGGATGTTCCAGTTTAACCGAAACTTGAGATGAACTAAGCTTATGGGTATACATAATAATACATAAGCCTGTAAAATAATGTGATAAAGATTTATACGCGCAAAAGCTTTTCTACGTGAAAAAATGTATTTTATTGCAGAAATAAAAAAAACTTTATAGGTACTAACTTGTAATTCAATATAGCGAAAGAAAATTATGTCAGCTATTGCTATTGTTAGGTAAATATTTACTCCCATCAAAAACCACTTGCACCTTTAATTTTTGATTCAAAAGATTCATTAATTCTAAAATTTATTTTGTTTTTCTCCTATTCATTATGCTCTTTATGTAGGAAAAATAACCTAGACCCACATACATGATAACAGGTTAGAACTTTAAAATAATACGAGTTCTTCTGCAAACTTTTCAAGTCATATACCATGGTTTTCGACTTGGTGTCGTTAAATATATCGAATTTTCGTACCGTCATAAAAGTATAACGAACTTACGTAGGACTTAGGTATACCAATAAGGTTGGTTTAAGAAAGAAAGAAAGAAACTTTATTTCAAAAAAAAAAATTGCCACAATAATTGCCCAAGCGACGGAAGCACCAGACACCGCCTATCACATGTGGCACAACCCGGAAAAAAATAGGTTAGGTTAGGTTATAAAACATGATTACAGGAATTTCCTAGAATGTCCCGCTCTTCTAGCTTTCACAGTAACACAGTCACAGTCACGCGTTGTCTAGCCAAAACAATCAAAATACCAAATTGCACAACTACATTATTTTCGAATGACAAGAATAATTAAACTGTTTGTTTGTTGAGATCAGCGGTCTTGGGACACGAAACATTAATCAAAATTATGACAAGACAACACTATTGTGAGATTTGCTCGGTTTATAAATAAATGATTGACGAACGGACTGTTACAATGTTATATTGAAATGACACTAATGATTTCTGAAAATATATATTCGTTATTTTTATTACCTACCTTGGTTTAAACATATGTAGTTTATAGATCACTCTGACTATACAAATTCGATTTGAATTTCGAGTAATTTCGAAAATTTTAATAAAATAACTTTTATCGAAAAAAAGAAAAAAGACAACACTCTGGGAATGGAATACCTACCATCGTTTTGTCCTTCTTCTGACCACTTTACAAACATTTAAATTTACTCCATTAGAATTAGTCTCTACGAAGTTTGATTTTCATTATTCCGACGGAAAAGGTCATAGAAATGTTATCAAAATTAAAATAATAGTTGTAAATTATTTCATGTAAATATAGTTTTAAGACATAATGATAGCTCACTACGATTGTGTATTATTTAATAAAAATAAAGTTAATGTTATATTATTATTTCACTATAAAACATTTACTGTACCAAATCATAACATGTAATATAGTTTTATTTTATGTTTTAGTACAAAATTTATCGGGATCCAGTTTTCAGGAATTTCTTTTTAAATAATATTATTGTGTAAATAATAGGATTTATTTGTAAATCGATATTTTTACTTGTGTAGCAAATAATAATAAAATCTAATGAAACAAACGTATTGTTTTCTTTGAATACTCATAATGACTCCTTTTCCGCCTACCTGAGACATCGAAGACAAAAGAAAAGATATGAATTGTCTGTAAGTACCTACATTTTAGGTACAAAAAAATTATTTTATCAAAACTAGAAGAAAACCGCTTAGTATATTTTGATGAAAAAATAATAAGATTTACTATCACTGGATATCACAGCTCTTAAATGTACCCTGAACTTTAATAACAGGGGCTATTTTTTATACCGGAAAATCGCTGACACCTACTAGGTTTTTAAAAAAAAAAACTTGAATCTACGTAAAGACTCGGGCAAAACATAGTATTTTATTGTAATAGAATAAATACTCTTGATTTGAAACAAAATCTGCTTTGTTTTATGGTAATTTTTAATAATTTAATTTAATTTGCACTTTAAACATGAGCCGTCAATTTAACTTTACATTGTTAAAAATCTACACACAAATATTAAATCAACGTAATGTATGGAAAGAATAACTTTAATTCAATTGTAATTATTTTCTAGAGCCGATCCTAATGTACCTAATCAAAAGTAGGACAAAGATCGTCGATGTAGGTAAATTGTTTGCAATTAAAGTAATTATTTAGATAAAAATTGTTTTTGATGAACTATGTTTGATATGAAAAATGTGTACAGGGTGATGCATAATTTAATTTTCTAATCATTTTTAAGGGTATTTAACAATACTTCGGACAATTATGAAATTAAAAGGCAAATAATGGATCTAAAAAAAATGCAATCAAATGCAGAATAGACATTTCAATCCACGAAGACGCGCCCCACTCTGTCAAAATCGCTAATGATTCATTCGATTCATACGGAATTTGACCGACTGGGGCGCGTCATCGTGGATTAAAATATCTTTACGTTCCTTACTAAAAACGAGATTTGTTTTTCACCTTGGAACAATATTAATAGTGAATACATAACTGTTGTAATGATAAAAGAGATAAAATGTCATATATTTGACATCAGACTAATTTTATAAAGGCGAAAATTTTTGTGCATGTTTGTCACGCTGCGACTACTGAACTGATTTAACTGAAACTAGGAAAGGAGAGAGACTATACCCTGGATTTACTCATAGGCAAATTTTTATCCCGGAAAAATCCATGGTTTCCGTGGGATTAGGGAAAACCCCATATTTATTATTATTTTTTTTTTTATTGAAGATAGGCTTACGCTTGACGACAATCATGCCTGATGAAAAGCAATGATGAGGTTTAGGATGGAGCGCGCTTGCCTAGAAAATGCCTATTCACTCTTCTCTTGAAGGCACCTAGATTGTACTTGGCTGGAAACACGGAGGCTGGAAGGGCGTTCCACACCTTAGCGGTTCGTATCAGAAACGTGGAGGAAAAACGTTTCGTGCGAGTTTGTTGGACGTCAACCACATGAGGATGCCACCGCTCTCGGCGTCTTGCAGTCCTATGGTAGAAAGGTGAAGGAGGTACAAGGTTGTGTAGTTCCTGAGCACACTCACCAAAGTATATCCTGTAAAAAACCGCTAAACAGGCAACGTTGCGTCGATGTTGTAAGCTGAGCAGTTTTGCCCGCGTTAGCGATTCCTTGCCGATTATTCTGCGAGCGCGGCGATCAACCGAGTCTAATGCATCGAGCTGATACTTGCCAGAACCATCCCAAAGGTGACTACAGTACTCCATGCCGGAACGCACCTGGGCCTCATATAGCGTCAGTTCGGGCGTGCAGTACCGCTTAACCTTGTTGAGGATTCCTAGTTAATACCAGGTTCTTCCGCTAGTTTATGATATAGGGACATCATAATAATTATGTTAGGTTATATTTAGGTTTGACGACCGATTAACGTAGCGGTAGCGAACCTGCCGTCTGCTCCGGAGGACGTGGGTTCGATTCCCACAACTGGTAAATGTTTGTCTGATGCGCATAATGTTTTCCAGTGTCTGGGTGTTTTTCAATATATTATATTTAAGTATATTAGTATGTATGTAAATTTATCAGTTATCTAGTACCTGTAGCACAAGCTATCGCTTACTTTGGGGCTAGATCGCGATGTGAGTAATCTCCTGGTGCTGATATAATTAAATTAAAACATAAATACAACACCATGTATAAGCGACTAGATCTCATAATATCTGGCGACCTGACCCCTACATCGGCAATCAGACAATTAACTTTAATGGGCTTATTTAAATTAGTGGCCGATTTATTACAACATTACGGCCATTTATCGGGAATTATTATCATAACAATAATTGCGAAGCTCTGAAAAATGGAGTCCGCAAAGATCTGGGTGACGTCAATTGATAGTTGGCTTATCATTAGTTTATTAATTAGTGCATTTACCAGCGGATATATCCGAGTTATATAATATAAGCACGTTAAGTAGTTTCGGCTCAAATAGCCCGCGAAATTCAAATTTTATTTAGTTTATTTCGCAAATTTTAGACTAACTACACCTCCTCCTCCTCGGTCGTCGTCTTCATTACTGAAGGTCGTGTTCGCACTGCAGTTCCTTCAATATGTTCTTCACCATGTCTCTCCATACGTTTCGATCTATGATCGGCTTTTCTGATGGCTGTTGCGAAAGGAAGGCCTGTGAGTGATTTCACCTGGTCAGACCAGCGGCTAGGTGATCGGCCGCGTGGTCTTTTCCCCTCCACTTTGCCCACAACTATAAGTTTCTCCAGATTATCTGGAAGGCGGCGGGCAATATGACTGAAATAACTAAGAACTTTCTGGTAACAGATTGTCGAGAGCCTGGTGCTAACGTGTAGTTGTTTGAGGATCGAGATGTTCGTTCTTTTGGCTGTCCACGGTATGCAAAGCATCCTCCTCCAGCACCACATCTCAAAGGCATCTATTCTTTTTCTATCAGCTGCTCTGATCGTCCATGCCTCGGAGCCATAGAGGAAGATTGAGAAGACTAAGGTTTTGACCAGCCCGACTAACTACACATTGTAGGTACACATGTAGGTTGGCAACGAGTTTTGTGAGCATAATATTTATGGTCTACAGTTTTAATAATAAAAACTTTGCTCGAAAATTCTCGTTCACCTCATTGGTTTCCGAAAGATTATGTTTTTGCATTTTCCCAGATTTGGAGCTATCGGGAACCACTATGAACTAAATACGGATTTTTGAGCAAAGTTTTTATTAAAAACTTGTAGATGTATAAATTTTATGCTTGCCAAACCTCTTTTCTTAAGCCTACGATGTATAATTAATCCAGTATTTGTGAAAACCTAAATAAAAATTTGAATTTTTCTACCTATACACCTTAAAAACAGATATTTCATCAGGTGTTGTATAATCTATTCGAAAAAACATACCTACAGTCCTATGATTGATTAATAAGGTTCAAAATTGTAATTTTTATGGTACGGTAACGCAATGGTAAAATGGGTCCCTTTCTCCGTCTGTCTGTCACAGATGGAACCTACGTATAATTTGTCTGCTATATTTGTTACGTGAAGGAATATCTAACAATCATACATATTACGCCCATACAAGTCCCATTTAAAATATTAGTGTATAGGAATACCTTTCCTTTAATTTCCTTTTAAAATAAATCATTTTAGTACTCTGTGACACAACAGCTGTCCGTTCGTAGTCATAATTCCTTTATAACCAATAACGGTACTAATAAACTAGTATCTTTGTGGTGGACACAATGGCTCGCAATCATTCACTGCCGGTCATTCATGCGTTCATTCATTCCCTGAAATAGCTTTATCTGAGGAAGTCATAAAGCACTCATGCAGTCTTGAGTCTATCACTCGTCTGGTGTCACTTTCTTTAGAGGAAGCGTCTCGTGTGCCAATAGGTACCCAGTTAATACGTATCTGTGTGCACTAGATACTTATACTATTACGCGACAGTAGAAAAGCGGGTTTTGTGAATATTATTATGTACCTAGTAGGTACGTAATGAAAATGAAAATGAAAATCTTTATTTTTCACATAGGACGAAATTATAGGCTCTTATCAAAAGTCAAAACTTTACCGCCAATTTCGGAAAGCAGGTTTGCACCGAGAAAAACTGACAAGAAACTCGGCTTTTTCAAAAATGTACAAGTTTTCTTATTTATTTTATTTTATTTGTGGCAACCATGGCCCCCATACAAATTACATTATTGTTGTACTTATAGCTAAAATTATCTAAAAATGTCAAAATTACAATATTAATTATCACAAAATATCAATTCACATGCAATTTCAAATACATCCTATATACTGGAGAATCATGTCTTTGCCCTAACGCCCTCAGAATGCAGTTGCCACTTGCCCACACTCTTCGCATCAGAGATGCTATGCGCTTCCTCCTTATAGCATGAAAATCGTCTGTTTTAGCGGACGCAAACATCTCTGACGCACTGCAATAGCGCGGCAAACCCAACAACATTCTGAAGGCTTGTACTGAACCCGAATTGCGTTCAGCGATGCCTTTGTAAAGTTGACCCACAGGGATCCCGCATAGAAGCTTTGGCAAAAAGCTTTAAATAAACTAGTTTTTGCATCTTTACTACAACGTGCTTATATGCTTAGTATGAAAAATTATTACATATTTTTAAGATATCTCGTGAGGAGATGAAAGGATAACCCTATCATTCCAAGAATCCTTGTCATTTAAAAATTCTGCAATGATATAGCAACCCTGATTTATTGGATGTTTTTGATAGTGACTTTAAACCTGTGCAAAGGTAAGTCGAAGACAGACTTCGGGATCATTATTATTGTAGAAGTGTACCTTTACCTTGGTGCCCGGTGCACCTCCTGCGAGAGGGATACGCCATCTGATTCTCCCTCTCGTACTCTGGCACTGTCTCCTTTGCTGACTTCCCTCTCGCAAAATGGAAGGATGCACTAGCAAAGCCGAGGGCATTCGCTAGCTGTAAATGAGATAGTGAGATATAAAATTTCCATTTTGTCCTTTTATTGTACTTCGCTAGAATTCATTAATTATAATTATCTGTACTTACAATATTTTATTTACGAAATGATAATACAACTCTAAATAAAACAATCAAAAGTGACAGCACCCTCATTATCGAGAATTATTGCTTATTATTATTATTGTTATTATTATATTAAACGCGTGTTTCAAAAACATGAGACCATTAATAATTATAATACTTATTAATATTTTATTTATGTATTAAAAATAAACACAAATATTTATGTCTGTCCGACGTATATGTTGATAAGCTATCTAAATGTCTCCATAACTGAACAATAATTATAATTATTGTTACATTATAATTATAACGATCGCGGTAATAAATAATTACGACCGTTTATTATTTATTGGTGCTGCGATTGGGAAACTGAATGCGTTTGTGGAACGGACGCTGTTTTAATGTGCATTGACATTAATTATTATTACGGTTCTCTGAAATCATAGATATTAATGTTTGTAAAGGCGACTAAAAATAGTATATTTCGATACGAGTGCGGACCTACATCATTTCTGCACGGGTACCGGACAAGGCAAAGGTCAACTATAGACACGAGTCGACGTGCCAATTCTGCATGTGCGTAGAACGATGTTTTTAAATATACTTTCGAAAAAAATATTTACACTTTGGCAAAAAACATCCAAAAATTTTTGACGTGATGATGTTTAATAAATTGATGAACGCCAGCAACGCACATGAAAAATAGTAACGTTCCGCGTAACGTTCCACCTGCGCCTGTGCGTGCTAGCGAGAGCGCGCAACAAGCGATAGAGAGGCACGATAAAACAAACGATAGAGAGGCCAATTATGACGTTATCACGTAAATCTATCGTCCGTAAACCGACTTTACGGCAACCAATTTTTTTTATTAAGCTTTCCGTGCACTAATCACACATAGAGAAAGTAAACTTTTCAAGCAAATGTCTGCCGTTTGATACGTGTAGTCATCACGGGATAGAGTTTTGGAGGCGCTGGCAATTTGACAGATTTCGCTCCCCGGGCACGCTCCAACTGTAAGTAATAAGCGTGCCGAAAGGACCGTTTACATTCACTATAGTAGTGTAAGTTATTATCTCGCTGCAGACTCGGTCGTAAATCATTTGAGTGTTTCGCTTTTGTTGTTCTGCAGTAACGCACAACTCAACAAAGAACAACAAAAGCGAAACACTCGAATGATTTATGACCGAGTCTGCAGCGAGATAATAACACTACTATAGCTGATAATATTATATACTCGAGAATTTAATTTAGTTTGAGTCATCTTTTTACAGTAGACCCACAAGCAACCATTTGATACATTGCATTTCTACGCGTGGTTAGTATAGCATATAATATGAGAATTAACGCTAAGTCCATACGTCACGTGATAAATTGAGCGTTAATTCTCATACATTTTTAAATTTCGTTCCACTTTATACCACGTATGAAATCGCAATAATATTTACGGTTTAAGGCATTGCTGCGTTTCGGTTTAAAGGACTATAGATTACTAAGCAAAATGAGACATAAGAACTGCTATGCATTCTCGTAACGTTTTCGCACTCAGTGATGTGATACAAGAAAAAGAAAAAAATATTAACACTGAAAAATGAACTTTAAATAGGTGGCTTAGAGTGTAAAATTGAATGTATTTCATCATAGGAAATGGAATGCTTAACTTTGACGCCAATCTCGGAACTGTCGACCAATATGGCGTTTTGAACTAGGTACATTCAATTTTACGCTCTATGTCAATTGTTTTGAATTCAATATCGTCCGCTTATGTACGTAAATACCATCACCTTTTTAACCGACTTCAAAAAAAAAGGAGGTTCTGTATTCGACCCGTATGTTTGTATGTATGTTTGTATGTATGTATGTATGTATGTTTGTCCGCGATTATTTCGCGTTTGGCTGAACCGATTTTGATGCGGTTTTCGGGAAAGTGTTTGTTACATTCTGGAGAAGGTTTTAGTATATTAACCGACTTAAAAAAACAAGAGGTTCTTAGTTTGATAGATATATTTGTATTTAAGTTTGTTCGCGATTATCTCGAGTTCGGCGAAATCGATTTTGATGATTCTTTTTTTATAAGGTAGGCCATACATCACAGGTAGACTCATTTCAATTTGGTCGAGATCTAATGAATATCTTCGGATATGGAGAGCGGAACTCCTCAACGGAAAATCGCTTGCGATCGGTAAATTAGTTTACAGTGTAGATTTTAACAGACTTCAAAAGAGATTGACTCAAGTTGACTAAAAAATAATAATAAAAAAATCCCATTTAAAACATATGATAATTCTTTCTTTTTTAAAAAAAGGGAACCGCCTTCAAAAAACCAACCCACTGAAAAGCAAAAAAATAATTTTCTAATAAATCTGGGTTTACTTACCTACCTACTTAGTTTTTGAAGTCGGTGCCATTAGCCATACTCAAAATGAATTGCGAATTTTGATTTGGCACCGACTTCATAAACTAAGTAGGTAGGTAAGTAAACCCAGATTTATTAGAAAATTATTTTTTTGCTTTTCAGTGGGTTGGTTTTTTGAAGGCGGTTCCCTTTTTTAAAAAAAGAAAGAATTATCATATGTTTTAAATGGGATTTTTTTATTATTATTTTTTATTTCATACTTTTTAGTGATAAGTAGATTTTGGGCTAATTAATACTACCTTATCAATTTATTCTAGTGATAGGTTTTTTAGTGATAATTATTCTTACCACTAAAAACATATCCTATCATATGTAATACTGACTTTGACGTATCTACTATTATATATTTTAATACGAGGAATGTTGTTTCGCGATAGATCAAATAGATCGGTCCAGCCAAACGTGAGATAATCACGGACAAACCTAAATACCAATATAGGGGTTAAAGAGAGAACCTCTTTTTTTGAAGTCGGTCAATTAAAAACATATTTTTTATTCAACTTGAGAATCACTATCTCTTTTGAAGTCTGTTAAAATCTACACTGTAAACTAATTATACCGATCGCAAGCGATTTTCCGTTGAGGAGTTCCGCTCTCCATCTCCGAAGATATTCATTAGATCTCAACCAAATTGAAATGAGGCTACCTGTGATGTATGGCCTACTTATTGAAAAAAGAATCATCAAAATCGGTTTCGCCGAACTCGAGATAATCGCGAACAAACTTAAATACAAATATATCTATCAAACTAAGAACCTTTTGTTTTTTTAAGTCGGTTAATATACTAAAACCTTCTCCAGAATGTAACAAACACTTTCCCGAAAACCGCATCAAAATCGGTTCAGCCAAACGCGAAATAATCGCGGACAAACATACATACATACATACATACATACAAACATACATACAAACATACATACAAACATACATACAAACATACATACAAACATACGGGTCGAATACAGAACCTCCTTTTTTTTTTTGAAGTCGGTTAAAAATATGTTTTTATTGACCGACTTCAAAAAAAGAGGTTCTCTGTTTAACCCCCATATTGGTATTTAGGTTTGTCCGTGATTATCTCGCGTTTGGCTGGACCGATCTATTTGATC
Source organism: Coenonympha arcania (assembly GCA_036785405.1). Lineage (NCBI taxonomy): Eukaryota > Metazoa > Arthropoda > Insecta > Lepidoptera > Nymphalidae > Coenonympha > Coenonympha arcania. The sequence goes on along the minus strand of CM072077.1, from coordinate 10,551,662 downwards.
TATCGCGAATCAACATTCCTCGTCATTAGGCATACAGCATATTAAATATAATAGTAGGTATGTCAAAGTCAGTATTACATATGATATGATATGTTTTTAGTGGTAAGTATAATTATCACTAAAAACCTACCACTAGAATAAATTGATAAGGTTGTATTAATTAGCCCAAAACCTACATATCACTAAAAAGTATGAAATAAAAAAAATAATAAAAAAATCCCATTTAAAACACATGATAATTCTATTTCTTTTTTTTAAAAAAGGGAACCGCCTTCAAAAAACCAACCCACTGAAAAGCAAAAAAATAATTTTCTAATAAATCTGGGTATATTTACCTACCTACTTAGTTTTTGAAGTCGGTGCCATTAGCCATACTCAAAATGAATTGCGAATTTTGATTTGGCACCGTCTATATATACCGACTGTATACTTACCTACCTACTTAGTTTTTGAAGTCGGTGCCAAATCAAAATTCGCAATTCATTTTGAGTATGGCTAATGGCACCGACTTCAAAAACTAAGTAGGTAGGTAAATATACCCAGATTTATTAGAGAATTATTTTTTTGCTTTTCAGTGGGTTGGTTTTTTGAAGGCGGTTTCCTTTTTTAAAAAAAAGAAATAGAATTATCATGTGTTTTAAATGGGATTTTTTTATTATTTTTTTTATTAAACATATCACTTCACGAAATGTAGCCAACACGTAACGTGAATAGCCCCCCTGATGTGACAGGATGGTGAGTTCAGTACAGTGCGTTGTAGACATCTGACATTGCAATACAAAGTTTTAGGATACACTGTAACTGACATGAGCAGGCGGTAGCTTACTTACATCGGAGCTAAAAAGAAACTTCGATGTATAATCCTCTTCACGTTTCAGTTACTGCAGAGCATCTGAAGCCTGTTGGAGCCACAAAGAAGCCCTGTGCGGTACCCGAACATTAACAGTTGCGCTCGATTAACTTGATTGATGCCGACGATTACCGGCGACAGCGGCGAAATTAATCAGTTATTTTTAATTACATCGTAATTGCATTTGTTTGCTTTGACTAATATAATGCATAGACGGAAAGAGTGTGCGGAAAATGGGTTATGACGGGTTGATTTTACACTCTAAATCTATTGGCGATGTATGCTGGTAGGATGGTAACTAGCCATGGTGTCCCACCAGACCAGACCAGGCCAATTTAGAAATTATAAACGTGAAACCGAGGACTCGCCACTACGTTGCTTTACGTGATTCCCCACGTTGCGTCCACATAAGCACCTTAGTTGACACCTAAAAATATGCTTTTCAAAGGGTTCAACTTATATCGCCACCTGTTAAACAAACCACTTTAGTCGTAGTAATAGAAGAGCATCTGAGGCTTCTTGAAAGCTACAACAAAACACGAAAATAAACTTGATTAATTATTTTAAATTACATCGCAATTATAGTCTCATCATCATCTTTAGACTATTATATTATTATGGATAACAAAGAGAGTATGTGAAAAAGCCTAAAACGTTTTATTTTATAGTTTATGTTACTAACTTTTAACCTTAATCTTCTTGAATAAAGATTTTATTACTCATTAAAAGAAAGCATATGTGATTTTATTTTTTATTGTCTACATGAAGTGCTCAAAAGTGTTTGAAGTCTGCCAACCACTCGCCTATCGTGGATGGCTATTATACTTACCGGCTAATTTTGAGTGAAGACGCATGCTAAAAATCGGCCATAAAAAGAGACAAAATGGTTCAAAAAGTTCTAACCATTATCAAAAATATGGATTTCAAAGTCCATTTCTGTATTTCTGTGTGGTCTATAAATTTTTTCCTAGTCTAAGCGGCGCTGGTAACACACTAATATTAATTAGTCGGTAATGAAGCGGCGAGTGTTTCACATTTGTGCGCGATGGCGCGTTGAGGAATTAGCTGTAGCCGAATGGGAGCAGCACGACACGAGTTATTCTATTTGGGGATATTTATTACGATAGTGTAATTAAATATCAAGAGGATTCACTAAATTTATTTTTGTTCTTTTCACTTTTAACATGCAGCGTTGCGGAAGAATATAACTGAAAAACGAAGTTTTCCCCCCACTTAATTATTCAATAAAATCGGCCAAGTGCCAGTTGGACTCGTGCACCGAGGGTTCCGTAACATTTTAGAAAAAGTAAAACCGTAAAAATCATTTTTTTACGGAATCGCAAACTTAGATGGATACATAGTTGATTTTATTTTTCCCGTAAAATGTACAATGGTAATTCATATTAACCATAATTATTTCAGATTTTTAGTTTGGTAAATTTCAGAGATAAGGCCCGATGGTATTTTTTTGACAGTTTGCTCAATAATTATCAAAATTCCGCTCTGTGCGTTTTTGGATATTATTAAAAGAAATAATAAAAATACAATTACATCATTGTAGTTAGAACGAAAGGTAGAACAATTACGATTTTGGAATACCTTTGGGGAAACTTTGAGTTAAAAAAATTTATCCAATCTTGTTTCTGCTTCACAGCGATTTTAGATTGAAAACCCAAAATAAGTTAATGACGTTCAAATTTGAAAGTGATTATCTTTATAGTTTTTAAACTACAATTTACTAAAAATCGCTTAAATACGCCGGCGAAAGTGAGTAAAGATGGGAACAATGAATTAATGATGAAACTACTACCACGTTCGGAAAACCATTTTGCACCGAGAAGAACGGGAGATAAATCGGCATTAGCTCTTTTAAAAATCATTTTGGCTTATCATCTAAACTATTTGGCTTATTTTCTCAAACTAATTTGATTATTTTTGAAAACGACCCCCAAAAGCTAGTGACAATTTTTTTTCAAGTATTCCTTCTTGATTTTTGTTTCCTACCATAAATAGCCATTTCGATGCTAGATAATTTGGGGATATAGCGAAAAATTGCCTTTTTAGTTTATTTTGCTTACCTACTTATTACAATGTAACTTGTAAGTTACCATTTTAGCAAATGAACTGTTTTGTAGGAATCGTTAAATAATTATGTAGGAATGTTGATGATGACATAAACGGTAATATATGACATTATAGTACTGACATAAAATATAAACATAAACAGTAATTTACTGCAGTTAAATGCACCAATACAAAGAAGAATGTACATGAACACAACAAGTTCGAAAGTGAGCCATGTTTACACTAACTCACCCCTGTTTAAATACTCGACATTACAACCCGTACGTAATAAGGCTAAGAGTGAATCGGACTTAAGTTACGATGGTTCAGTACCATTAGACGCTAAAAGCGCAAGTTGCGTCTTACATCAGCAGCGGAGATATAACTCATTACTTACTAAGATTGATAACGTAAGAATAATTTCGAACAAAATTCAAAAATATATTTGGGAACGTCATATCGGATGGAAAAATAGATCACGTGACTTCCGTGCAGACAACTGTAATTCTCGTATTTTTTTAATTTTGCATTTTTTGGTTACTTAATAGTCGCATGAAAAAAAGTTTTATATTACAAGTAAGTTTAGAATCAAGCTCGTACCAAAAGCTATTAATCGCATAAACTTATCTGAAGATAAAGAAAAAACTCAATGAGCTACCTTTAAAAAATCCTATAAGTTTACGTTTATTATAGAAATCCAAACACTTGGACCGTCAACAAGCAAAAAGGTTTTTTTGTCTGATAGGACTTAGGAGCCTTCAGCCGGCATCTGTAGCAAACGATTTAGTGTTCCGGCGCGATGCTGCGTAGAAATCACATCTTCGGCTGCATTATAACTTACTATCAGGTACCTAGGTATAGACCGCTGCCAAGTAGGCACTAACTTGCAAAGTGTAAAGAGGGAGATACGGACGGACATAGTTAGTAAAATATGTTAGGAACGTTTACGATATTTTGACACGGTACCCTAAAAAGGGGGGATGATATTATTGTTATAATGCAACTGGGCTGTAAACATACGGTGCATTCAGTACCAATAGTAGCTGCATACACAACCGCTTTATTATCCTGCCAAATTAATAGGCATCATAAAAATATCGAGCCGCCAATTAATTAGGTAGGTACATTTATACGTGAGGACAGGACGTGAGGGGTACTTGGATTCGGTCGTATCATACTTCTGTATGACGTTTAGTTTTTGCGTTGCTATGCGCATGGGTATGCGTTTGCAACTGTAGTTTGCAAAGTAAACATGTTTTACATAAATGCATATTTTTTTGAAAAAAAAAAACTGTTGTTTTCTTTGTAAATACACTGTGTTGTGTCAACTTAGATAGATGCTCGGTGTCAGGGTGAAATAACAAAATAATAAATAAATATATCAGAACAGTGGACAAATATCAATATATTTTATTTGTGTTTATCAAATATTATGTATTCCGTCATCTAGTACCTACCCCAAAACACAAGCTATCTGCACTTACTTTGGGGCTAGATTGCGATGTATAAAAAATATATAGGTATTACTTACTGCGCTTGCAGGTTACCTAGTTTCTAACTTACTAGATACAAAAATAAAAAGTGTGTATTGCAGTGAAACGTTAATTGTCCGCGGTAAACGGCCATTTAAATTAAAAGTCGTTGCATTATTGTTATCTGTAAGGTCAGGCGGTTATGACCATGTTCAGTTGTACTTACGCATGCGCTAAACTTATGCGCGACTGATAACGCCGTTATCTTTGTAATTTAGAGTTTGCGCTCGAAAACTTAATGGCCCTCGAATATATTTGCAATTTTTCTATGAAGACTAATTAATGGGCTAAACGGTTATTTAAGAGTTTTAGTGACCAGACCAGCAGGGCTAGACAATGTCACTTAAGCGTTTAGCGTTAACGCTAGTCGCTAGTCGACAAAAATGTATGGACAAAACAAATGACTGTAGAAAAACCACGACATTAATTAACTAAACACGCTGTGTTTGATACTGTCGGCCGTCAATTGTCAAGCGAAGTACGCTAAAGTTATCTACAAGCTTCGCGAGAACGCCAGCGAGCGTTGAAGTTAGCGTAGTTAATTATTCAAACACAGCGTGTTTAGTTAATTAATGTCGTGGTTTTTCTACAGTCATTTGTTTTGTCCATACATTTTTGTCGACTAGCGACTAGCGTTAACGCCAAACGCTTAAGTGACATTGTCTAGCCCTGCAGACCTTCTACACGGGTGGCCTGTGGACCAACTACACCCAGAAGGCTATAGACACGTTGAAGATACTGTTGGGCTTGCCGCGGTTTTGCTCAGCGTCAGACATGTTCGCGCAAGAGCGAGTTGATGACTTTCATGCAATTATACGGAAAAAGACCTCATCCGTCCTGGCAAGACTGCGTTCGAGCTCCAATAGTATCCTGAAAATGTTAGCGGTAAAATTGGACTCTCCGTTTCTAGCGCATGCTGTGAAGGTTCTAGTTAATTAATCAATTTCTATTTATCAAGTGTATACCTATTAGTAACATAGTTTTTAAGTTAAATTGTTACTAACAAATTTGGGCCTTTGTTGTCATAAATAAAGAAATTAATTTATTATTATTATTACACTCCTTTTTTGGGCAGTCGTGTAAAAACGCTAATACTAAATATTAGCAAATGTAGGTAGGTATATAGAACAAATAAATAAAGTGGTAGATTAATATATTATGTGTATTAGTGGTAATTATTACAAAATGACCTCAGCCTGCGTATTACATTCGAAGCTGCTATGGCATTCTCGTAACGTTTTCACATACTCAGTGATTCGATAAAAGAAAAAGAAAAAAATATTAACACTGAAAAATGAACTTTACAATAATTGGCTTAGAGTGTAAAATTGAATGTATTTCATCATAGGAAATACAATGCTCAACTTAGAGGCGCTTAAGTAATTTCCGACCGACCGAGTCGACCAATATGGCGTTTTGAACTACATTCAATTTTACGCTTTATGCTAATTGAATTAAAATTAATTTTTCAGTGTCCGCAAAAAATGTTTTGAATTCAATATCGTCTGCATAAGTACGGAAATAGAATCACCTTTTTAAACATATCACATCACGAAATGTAGCCGACACGTAACGTGAATAGCCCCCCTGTATGACTTTTAGAAATTATCTCAGCCTAATTGTTATGGCAACTGCATACGAGATAACCTTTTATTGTAAAGCTAGTGACTATTAGAACAGACAAACGATATAAGTGTTTGTATGTTTGTTACTCGATTACGCTTGCACCACATACTAATATACATTTGTTATTAAGGTAGCCAGCATACTACATACCTAAACTAAGATTACCGAATAGGTGATTTTGCGTTGCGATAAAATTCACAGTTCTCGCGGTGTAGTGAAATTGGTTTTGACACCAACGGCCTTCCTTATCCCCTCTCTACATTAAAACAGAAATCTCTGATCAAAATTTCAGCTTTACATCCAATCTAAGGCTAGGTATAATATGAGCGAAGATGAGTAGTTATGTGAAAAATAATGATTTCATTCCCAACTGTACCTTTGATGGTAGTTAGTGTAATTGAATTATAAGATAGTAGGTACACAGACAACAAAAACCTCTGTGTTGATTAATATTATTATACTTAGCTTGTACAAAACTCTCTTGGAATTTTCCTAGAAATATGAATAATTCTTACGTACCTACCATTATATCAGTTTGAGCTTTCGTTCAAGAATATTAAGATTTCGTTTTGTTTCTTTCCGACTTAAAAGTACCAACCTAAGATAGAAGATTATAATAAATAAATAATAAGACTTAGAAGTTACCAACTTACTCAGAAAATCTTATTTATTTATTTTTATTATTTATGCACCAACAACATATAAGAAAACAGACTTAAAGGAAAAACAAATGCAAAGGATAGCTTATCTCTATATAAAGAAGAGATTTCTTCCAGCTACCCTAAGTGTCTAAATAAGTGCCTAAGTAAGTCGTACCACGTGCCACATCTATAACTTGTGATCTCTGTGTCAAGATACAGTTGTTTCGTAGAAAGTGATATCTGATATATCTATCGCGACTCGACCTGGCTCGGTTGAAGTGATTTTGATAATTGGATATATTTATTAGCAACTGCTAGCTGTGATAGCCCAGTGGCGCAAACCTCTGCCTTCTCGCGAGGGTTGGGGGTTCATATCCCAGGAACTTACTTGAAACAGCAGTGAAGCTCAGCCGTGGAATACAAAAACGAAACACTCGGATGATTTGTGACCGAGTCTGCAGCGAGATAATAACACTACTATAAATATACACCCCTAACAAAAATAACATACTTATTTAGATGAATTCATTTACGAAACTAAAACCACAAAAAACTATAACACAAACAGAAAAAAAACCATCAAAAAGCGGTCCGCATTCGAAACCACAAATAAATAACTCTAAATTATGGAAACGACCCGGGTCTCTTTTACAAATTGAGCCCCAGACGGGTTTATAGTTCATAAAACTAATGCCAGATGAACGGTGCCTTATAATTAACATTAATGGGGCCCAACTATTAGAGGCTACCGGAAAACGTGGATACTGGATAGTGGATAGAGACATTAAATGTATATGGAGATGAGTCGATAACGAGCGGTTTGAGTATTCAGGGGGGCTATTCACTTAACCCGTTAGTTTTCGTGAAGTGAAATGTTTAAAAAGGTGGAGTATGAGAATGGCATTTATGTATAAGCAGACTATATTAAAATTAAAAACATTTTTTGAAATGTTTAAAAAGGTGGACTATGAGAATGGCATTTATGTATAAGCAGACTATATTAAAATTAAAAACATTTTTTGAAATGTTTAAAAAGGTGGACTGTGAGAATGGCATTTACGTATAAGCAGACTATATTGAAATTAAAAACATTTTTTGAAATGTTTAAAAAGGTGGACTATGAGAATGGCATTTATGTATAAGCAGACTATATTAAAATTAAAAACATTTTTTGAAATGTTTAAAAAGGTGGACTGTGAGAATGGCATTTACTAATAAGCTTTTAAGCTATATTGAAATTAAAAACATTTTTTGCGAACACAGAAAAAATAATTGTATGACTGTTAACATAGGTAGAGCGTAAATTAAAACGCAACATGGTCGACAATCGTGAATTTACTTTCCGTGATAAGGTTGAAAGATTGTTTTTCCTAAGTTGAAATACTTACATGCAATTTTACACTCTAAACCAATTTATAGACGTAAAGTTAATTTTGCAGAATAAATTTTTTATTTTATTCCTTGATTCACATCACTAAGTGTGTGAAAACGTTACGTGAATAGCCTTCCTCAGAGGAAATATCTATTTCACTGTGACACATACCGTTTTAAGAGCATAGGTGTGCGCGTGGGAGGTTTTTGACGATTTTGGAAATTATTTTTTGGCTGTGAAACTAGATAGTCTTTGGAGGAGTTGGAATGGTGCACACATCAGCACCAGGAGATCCCCACCTGGCATGGGTACCGGCAGGGTGCAAAGGGATGCACTTGCTTGCACCACCCTTTTTTTTATCGACAGGAAATGCCTAACGCATACCCCTCCGTCAGGGGAAACGTTATGTGGGGCTTGCACCCACTAAAACCTGTCCCTTACCACGATGGGCCTCGTTGGCGGGAGTACGGGATTCACTTGTGTATTCACCACCGCCAGGCTCCGACCTGAGCGGTAGGTCCCGTCGCTGCTGCCGGCAGCCTGACCGCCGCCGACACCTCCTGGGAGGCGCGTCCTGAACAGGGCGCGCCACCTCCTCGGCCTGTTGATGGAGTTCGGGCAATGGACGCCATAGCCCCTTACGGTCGTCACCCGCAGGCCGGCGCACACGGAAGCCGAAGAAAGATGTTCGTCCTCCAGCAACCGGTTCGTCTCCTGTGAGACAGTTGCACCGTCCTGGCAGGAAAGAAAAATAAAAAATACCTTTCTTATGTCTTATTGAAAACTAAAGTACAAAAGAATACTACTGATTATTGTATTTGTTTTTTCATTTTTAATACCACACAAATTAGCAATTTAATACATTTTCAGGCTTTATTTTATTTGATTTATCTATGAACGCCTCCGACTAAAATCCTGACGGCGCCCATGGTCAGTAAACTCAACAAATAAATATAAAGCCAACAAATAAAATTTATAATATTATCAATAATGTCGTATAAGGTTGGTCTTATAATAAATATTATTCTTTTCAAATCTTATACAAAATAAACTCCTATTCAACACTTAAATCCAAACTTATTACCATAGACAACTTCCTACACAACTGCACTATTATACCCACGATGCCATAGTTAATTTAAAAGGCTCTAAAAATAACAATAAAATTTTACACGCACCAGAATTACGTAAAAATGAGTACATAAAACCCGAAATCGGTCGGTTCCGTCGGAATCGGTCTCGGCCATAGTTCACGGGCTGCAGTAAATCGGTGCTCGTAAAATTTTACTGTCCGATTTTATGTTTGTTTGAGGCATTTGAGGTCTTATATCGGGTGACCCTCTATAGGCTCTGATTGCCTTTATTACGGGCTGGTTCCACCGCGAGCTACGCTATACCTTGAAAGTTTTATAGAATTTGGCACCAAGCTGGCCAAGTGCGAGTTGGCGGGTTTGACACTTTATAAACACCGTTGAGAACAATTTAGAAAATTCTCATGTATATTATATCTCTTCGCTGTTTTATTTTAATTTCCAGTTTATTGAATTAAACAGCTGTATTCTGTGTTTGAAAGGGCAAAAATTAAAATGTTGTTCCTTGATAGCGTTATTTTGCAAAGCGAAGCAATGGATTCTAAAGTAGAATCCTGAGCGTAGCAAGGATTTTAATATTTTGGCGTCGAGTGATCCTCTATTCTTCATTACCTATAAAAAAACTAGGAATAGGTATTGTACCTACTCGAAATTCGTATTCCTGACATTATTAAAAGACTACCTATACCTTGAAAGTTTTATAGCTTATCATCGCACGAAATGTTTTTTTATCTACGTTTTGATACACAAGAACTTTCTAATCTCGTTTTCCTGTCATGGTTGTACTTACTATATCGAAATGTTATTGGAAATATGACGGTCTGACCTTATGTCGAAAGGACTTAGGTATCAGACGGCCTGTTTATTAATAACGTTTCTGTAAAAGCACGTTAGAGCAAACGGAAATATGCACTGCATCTTATGACACTAGAAAGAGTTACTATGCTAAGAGGGTATGGGCTGAGGCTAGAATTCCAGCCGGCGACTACAAAACCCTACAAGCATTTCATTGTTAACAGAGTTATAAGACATTGGAACGAATTGCCTGAGGACATCATATAACAGCTGAATCGCTCAACCAATTCAAGAACAGACTCGACAAACATTTGAGCATGCAACAATGAGCACAATTGATATAGGCGCATCAGCGAAAGCTGCTTAGCCTATTATTAAATAATAATAATATGCTCTTACATACCGTCATTGTCTGATATACCGGGATACCTGGACCCCAAAATACCCCAGTGGCTATATCCCACACGTGAAATAAGCGGGATCGCACGGGATTGGCGGGATCAATCCCACTCAGCAGCTACAAAGTCGCTTACTTCATCCTTCATCCGTCTTGATAAGTTTGGTAGGTACAACCGAAGCCAAGGATCCTGCACTTGGCACAGGATTTCCCAGGATAGAGGATTGAACCGCAGGACCGTATGTCAGTGACCAACTGCAGAAGCGCAGATTACACAATCATAATTATTATTAACACACTAACAATATGTTTTAAAAATGTTTTATGACGGGCCAATAATATGTGTGAAGCCCTATGGCTGCGCCATTTCGTGAGATGGTTCTATAGCCATCTCACGAAATGGCGCAGGTTCTTACATTAAAATCGCATAGTGTTTGTATCGCTGGCAGTGGAGCTGACGCCTAACATGGGTCGGCGTGGTCCGGGTATCGGTCAGCAGCACAAAGGCGCCGATCACATAATTATCAATACACGTAACAACGTGCCAAGGTTTTTAAATCAACGTAAAGCTTTATCCACACTCCCCCATTACGGTGGGCTTTTTTAGGGTTCCGTACTTACCGTTCGTAAAATCACCAAGGCCACTAAGACCCGGCTAGTTAGAGCACTGGTATTCTCCATATTCCTCTACGCTTCGAATACGTGGACCCTGCGAGAAAGTGAGAAGAAAATAGACGTTCTCGAAATGTGGTGCTGGAGAAGAATGTTGCAAGTGTCCTGGAACCAAGTCCAGACCAACAAGTCCATTCTGGAAGAACTCGGCATCAAGCAGCGTCTATCTTCCATTGTGCAGGCTCGAATTCTCACTTTCTTTGGTCGCGTGACTAGACGTGACAATGTCTCCATCGAATCAGGCCAGGCTCCAAGGAACCAGGCCTCGCGGCAGCCTATGAGATGGACGGACCAAGTAAAAGCTGCAGTGGACGTCCCTTTACATATGTGTTCAAGAAAATCAGCTGTCCGGGTTGAATGGAGACGGATCCTCAAGCGTATGACTGAGAAGTGATGACCAAGACCGCTCTGACAAGAGCATAACGAAAGAGATGATCATGAGTTAAGAGACGATGATGAGTTTACGGGCCACTTTGGAATTTTATCATTTCTAAATTGGCTCAGGTCTGGTCTGGTGGGAGGTTTCGGCCGTGGCTAGTTATCACCCTACCAGCAAACATGCACCGCCAAGAGATTTAGAGTTCCGGTGCGATGATTGTAGAAACCTTTGGGGTACACATCACTTACCATCAGGTGAGATCGCAGTCAAGTACTAAATTGTATATAGAGTAAAAAAAGTTACCGTGAATAATATTCTTACCCCTTCATCTCCTCTCTAACGCTAAGAGCGTGAGTGCTGAAAATACGAATTTGGCACCAAGCTGGCCAAGTGCGAGTTGGCGGGTTTGACACTTTAAACACCGTTGAGAACAATTTCGAAAATTCTCATGTATATTATATCTCTTCGCTGTTTCATTTTAGTTTCCAGTTTATTGAACTAAAAAGCTGTATTCTGTGTTTGAAAGGGCAAAAATTAAAATGTTGTTCCTTGAGAGCGTTATTTTGCAAAGCGAAGCAATGGATTCTAAAGTAGAATCCTGAGCGTAGCAAGGATTTTAATATTTTTACGTCGAGTGACCCTCTATTCTTCATTACCTATAAAAAAACTCGGAATAGGTATCCTTCCTACTCGAAATTCGTATTCCTGACATTATTAAAAAAATAGCTTGAAAATTATGTGAATAACAAATGAAATAGAAATAAAAAAAATTGATGATAAAAAAAATGATAAAAAAATTGAATTTTGCTCTCACTAAAGCCAATTTTCGTTTTATAGGATAGTTACGATGAGAAATACATGTTGCCTAACTATATCTAAATTCTTCAGCCATGATTTTCTAAAAAATCAAGGCTAAAAGGTGAAGTCAGGGTCAAAAAGTTTGCAGTTACTCAGATAAAAGTCCATACGTCGGTTCTTTTATTTCTGAATGGATTCCAAGCAACCATAAAGTCGACTACAAGTCCTACTAAAAAAAACGGCCAAGTGCGAGTCGGATTTGCGCACTGAGGGTTTCTTATTACTATCGAAAAAGTAATCCATAAGAATAACTAAATAAAAACTACTTACCTACTAGATCTCGTTCAAACCAAACAATTTTTCGGTGGAAGTTTGCACGGTAATGTACATCATAATAATAATATAGTCTTTTTAGTTTAATTTTACGCTTATTTTAGAAGTTACAGGGGGGGGCGACACACATTTTACCACTTTGGAAGTGTCTCTCGCGCAAACTATTCAGTTAAGAAACAAAATGATATAAGGAACATCAATATCATTTTTAAAGACCTATCCAGAGATACCTACAACTATGGGCATGAAAAAAAATTTTTTTTGACTTTCAGTTCTAAGTATGGGGTACCCAAATTATTTTGTTTTTTTTTCTATTTTTGTGTGAAAATCAGAAGTTCAGTTCATTCATGCAGTTCACAGAATACATCTACTTACCAAGTTTCAAGAAAAAAGTTGCTGTGACACCGGACAGACACACATGACGAATCTATAAGGGTTCCGTTTTTGGCCATTTGACTTTCTTTCTTCCTGGCCTTTTCCCACTTTATGTGGGGTCGGCACAACATGTCTTCTCCTTCCATTCGCTCCTATCAGCCGTCTACTCGCAATCCACTCCTCACGCATATCTTCTTTCACGCAATCCATCCATCTCTTCTTCGGTCTTCCTCGACTTTTTCGTCCCTGCACATGCATACTCATCGTTCTTTTAGTGACATGACTTTCATCCCTCCGCATAACATGTCCATACCACGCTAACCTTTTACTCCTCATCTTTTCTGTTATTGGCGCAACTTTCAAACTTCCCCTTATGTACTCGTTCCTTATCCTATCCATTCTCGTCACACCACACATCCATCTCAACATTCGCATTTCGGTCGCATGCTCACTTCTTTCATCTATCCCTTTTACCGCCCAACACTCTGATCCATACAACACGACAGGTCTGACGACCGTCTTATAAATTTTCCCCTTCAGTCTTATACATTTTTGGCCATTTGACTACGGAACCCTAAAACCCACATGCGTCCAGTCAGATGTAATCAGGAATTCTCAGCATAACGCAGCCATAATTTTATTGCCGCTTACATTTTACTAATTAATTAATGAATATCACAAACCGGTCGAAAAAAGAGACGATTGTATATTGCCCAATCATTAAAGGGTTGGGCCTTTAACGAGCTACTGTGTGGACTGTCGAGTAACTCGTGGACAAGAAGACATAGCGTAAGCGTTTGTTTAACATTAACACGATAACTTTCAAGTCATTGCTCATTTCATTAGAATAATATGTATGCTTCCGGGGGAGTTTGAAAGGTTTAGTAACGTATGAATTTCTAGTTATGAAACAGCATTTTGTTGTCAAATTGTATATTCTCCTTATTCATTCAGTATCCTAATATTATTATATTTAATATGGAATATTTACTTATTCCTTGAATCTACTTGTATTTTTATAAAAAAAAAACCAATCTATCATAATAATATTGATATTGGTAACATGATACACTTTTAATATGAACATTATTCACGTTTTCGATAGGTACAGAAAATACACCCACACATTCATTTTAGTTTTATGATCACGTCTTAATATGCATCCTACATAATAAATAAAAAATTTACATACAAAACGGCTCGACCGCTTGTTATGAAATTTCTGTGTAAGTATATTCTGTAGGTCTGAGAGTAGGTAGTAAGGTATTATTTTTATATCCCTAATGGTAAAACAATGTTTGCCAGGTGGAAATATAAAATTTTATTAGGTTAAGTATAAAGACCCAGTGGTCCATTAATTAGGCTGAGACGAACGTTGAGTAAAGCCTCTCTACTTCGATGGGAGGTACCGTGTGGCTTTTTAGTGAGTACTTGTTCCGACCACTTTTTGTTTCGATACCGTGAATGCTTTCTCTCGTTCACTCGCGAACGGTTCTGAATCTTCTGTCCTTTTTACATGGGATAATTAACACTCCAGCGTATATACGGTAGCGATGGGAGAAATTAGTTAAGAGTTAAAAGTCGTTCCCATTTTTCTGAAGCGTGTGTCAACAGCGACTGGTTTTTTTTTTCGTTTTGTTTTTTTTTTTCATCGAACCACAGATAATGGTAAAGTGGTTTCAAGAAGACGTCCCCAGACTGAAAGCGTCGCATACATCGTCTAATTTAAAAGTGAACGTCACACAACTACATTTTTCTTGCGTAAACACGTGGAGGGGTGTTCATATTTAGATTGGACTATCTCTACTATATTTTAACACCGCGGAGAGTCTAGGGGTCTTTTTGTCCCAGAAAAATCAAAAACTGTTTCCGCGGGCCGAAAAAGAGATGTTTATTCTGAGTAAATGAGCTACGCGAAACGATTTTATTAGTTTACTTATCATTTTCAAAATTTTATATATGCAACTCTACCATTAGTTTTATGCATACCATATTAAGACTTTTACAGTTGTTTTTTTTTTAATTTTGGTGATCGTCATAGTATTAGCTATATTTAAGCCAAAATACATTCCAATCCATCCATTGATATAATTATCATCAGTCAGTCAGTCGCCTTTTTTTAATAATAAATAAATAAAACAAATGTCGTATATTCATAATTTAGTTTCTGTTCATGTACCCTTATTACATAATATAGACTCATGTATTCTATGTCTTTGATTGTTTTTGAAACAAAAAAAATTACGTTGAATATATCCGATCGATAAATTAATCACGTGACATATCGATGATAACTGTCATTTCCTTACATTTTTGGATTTTGTTTCTAAAGCTTATACCAAAATCCAACGCAGTTATTTGTATATTATTTGCAAGATTACAATAATTACGTGAAGAAACTGTCTAACTAATACACACACAACAAACAAACAATAACAGAAACACTTTTACATTCACAAGTACACTAATTACATATGACCGTGCGAATAGATTTCCTTTAAAACAATGAAAACACAAAACATAATACGTTATTTTCTATGTATCTATTGTAAAGCAATAACTTAGCATTTAACTGCTACTGTAACTCATCAATACAAATGAGTATACGATTATTATTCCACAATTATACCAGTATAATTGGATAGTAAAAAATCACTTAACGCGATTACCATTCAATGGGGTCCATTAGACCAGTAAATACCCGTTAGATTATAAACAAGGGTGGGCATTGCTAGGGTTATGTATAAGTATCTATTTAATATTAATTAATGTTTTACTTTTTTTTTACTGATGGGGTAGAGGTAGAACTCTTCTTGCGAAGTTCGGCCGGGTAAAATGAAAATTAAAGTGTTATTATCTCGCTGCAGACTCGGTCATAAATCATTCGAGTGTTTCGCTTTTGTTGTTCTTTGTTGAGTTGTGCATTACTGCAGAACAACAAAAGCGAAACACTCGAATGATTTATGACCGAGACTGCAGCGAGATAATAACACTACTATTATAAATGAAAAATCTTTATTTTTCACATACTTATTCCTAACTAGCAAGCTATTATTAACTCAAAAACACTGAGAAGAACTGACAAGATACTCGGCACTTGATATTTTCAAAAAGTCATCGTACTAATTTGTAACGAGTTAGTAACTCACCCACACAAATTATTCTGCCAACTTTTTAACGGGATCTATTGAATTTATTTTTGTCTTTCTCACTCTCACGGCGATTTGGTAGGTGCGACATGCAGCGTCGCGGAAGAATATAACAGAAAAACGACCTTTTACCTAATTACTCAAAAACTAAGCTGGTTATCAAAAATCTGTTTCTTAGCATTTTTGAATATTATTATTACCGACACTTTAAAACAAAAATTACAATTACATCAAATGTAGTGTCCGATAAAAACTAGAAAAACTGAGATTTTGGAGCAACTTTTGGGAGAACTTTCTATCGAGAAAATTTTATCCAATCGTGTTTCTGCTTCTTAGCGATTTTAGCAAATTCATGACGTGTAAATTTGAAAGTAATTGTTTCTTAGCGTTTTGAATATTATTATTACCGACACTTTAAAACAAAAATTACAATTACATCAAATGTAGTGTCCGATAAAAACTAGAAAAACTGAGATTTTGGAGCAACTTTTGGGAGAACTTTCTATCGAGAAAATTTTATCCAATCGTGTTTCTGCTTCTTAGCGATTTTAGATTAAAGACCCAAAATACATGACGTGTAAATTTGAAAGTAATTTCCTTTAAATAGTATTTGCATAAAACTTCATTCAAAATCGCTTAAATACGGCTTCTACACCGTTAATGAAACCGCCTGGAGGAATTAAGCTCTATATCCTGAAATAATGAAAAAGGCGTAGTTATGCCCAGCAGTGGGATACTAATAGGCTGATAATTAAGAAGTGGCGTGTCGGACGATTATCGCAAACTGTCCGCTTCGCTCGCCGACCTCTATCAGGGGAGGTGCGGGTGATACGCACCATGGGCCCCTCAGGACCAATAGGCTATTTGACAACAATGAAAATATACCTGAAATTGTGGTAAATCTCACTAACAACAACGTAAATAAGCATATTTCACTTTATTTTAATCAAATATATGTATATTTTTCAGCAAAATAAGAGTTTAATAATGTTATAATTTTTGATATTTTACCTGTGACAGGAACGCCCTGTGATTGGTTGCAACTCTCGTGACGTCACACTCGAAAATTTGCGGGAAAACAACAGCTTTTTGTACTGATTTTTCTGAGTGTTTTGTTTGGCGGGCGTTTTATTTTATCTTTTAGCTATTAAAACAGTAATTTTCTGGTTAACTTTATAACTAAACATACTAAGGAAATAAATAATTAAGTATTTCAAATCGCAGAATGGAATCAAATTTTGTGCGAGCTGATAATAGCAACCTACCTAAGGTAGATGCTTTTATGGTTACACTTTACTTTAAGAATAATGCTGATTATTATGGCGCGGAACTGATAAAAACAGCAATGTAAGTACCTACCGCGTCGAACATATTAGTCCTTCCTTTATTTATTATAATCATTAATCATTATCTCATTTTACTTTATGTTGACAAATACTCAGGAAGTTCATGGGAGTTCGGTTTATCATGGTGTTTTCTTTTGTTTTACAGTTCTGCACTGATATTAGCAAGTGAAGACATACCTATTATGTTCCAATAAACATAATAAACTTGAGATAATAAACTTAAAACAGATAACAGCTATGAATATATTATATTAGGTAGTTAAAATACACAAAGAGACTCTAAATGCTAGACCCATATTACCTAAATTGGGGTTAGTTTTAGATGTTAGGTTATATAACTTATTTTTTAATAAGAACCGATATTATATTTAGCTTGAATATTAAATTAAAAGGTAATTATTAGGTAGGTACTTACATCAAAGTGATCTTCACACATAAAAACATTTGAATGCGATAAAAAGGCCTTTGGATCTCTTCGAGCTAACTGTAACCATTTTTTTCGCCTTTTATCTGGTACAGACACAAACACTTTTTGAGGGTAATTTATGGAGGTATTTGTACATAATGGTACTACACAGCATTTGTACACCATTCTTTCTGTTAAAATATATTAATTTTTATTAAATTTAAAGAAAAGCGAAGAAATTCAACTAAACTGTACGGTACTGTACACAATTTGTCAATGTGTGACGTCACGAGTCAGATGACGCCATTACAAAATTGGCGTTTTTGGCGCGGTTTTGAAAATTGAAACTTTAAAAGTGGTTTTTAAAGGGAATTACATTAAATTTCCGCGAAATATCAATGTAATGTGCTTATTAGGTAGTAATAAATTCTTTAAAATCATTTTCAAAATTTAGTCAAATAGCCTATTGCGCCAAACAGCGGGTTAAAAATGTAGTTTTTAAACCAATGTTTATATCGATGTATAAAAAATTTGACAACAAAAAAACCGGCCAAGTGCAAGTCGGACTCGCGCGCCGAGGGTTCCATACTAAAAAAGAAGTAAAACGTTAAGAGAATCACTTTTGTTCCTTGAATTTACGAGAATTAACAAGTCGGTACATTTGTTGGCTAACCGCAAATCTCACTTTGTTTTTAGAGGTTATTGTTAATAATATCAGAAAAAGTATACTAGTTACAGTAGATTTTATTTTTCCTGTAAAATGTACCAAGTACTTACGCAGGTTAAAATTCGTCTTTTTTAATTATTTCGACAGAACCATAAATGATTATGAATGAAATTTTTTTTTACATAGGCCTACTTTAGAAGCTCTTGTGAAAAGTTCAAGCTCTACCGCCAACTTAGGAAAGTAGGTTTGCACCGAGAAGAACTGGGAACAATTACAGCACTTATTATTTTCAAAAAATGTCATTATAATTCTACTTCTCTTACTTGTATACATGATTTCTATATCTCGTGAGGAGACAGATGCCGAATATCCTTATCATTCCAAGAATCCTTGTTATTATGAAATTCTTCAATGGTTTATGAAATCATACGAGTAGTGCATCTAGCCCCACGTTACTCTTGTATAAATATTCATGTCAATGCGTATTAACGCTTATTATATTAATAATGGCAATAATCTTAACAGGATCGTCAGTACCTGTGTCATGGCGGTTCACTAGTTACTAGTTTGTCTATCTACCTATAAATAAAACTTAAAACCATTGATGGGTTTTATTTTTGTCCTCCTTACATTTAAACCTCTTAAAAAGCTAAGGCAGTCATAAAAAAATCTCAGACTGTTTTTGGGGTTCCCCATACTTAGAACTGGAACTCAAAAAAAAAAATTTATCAAACCCGTAGGTACGTGTGGGGTATCTATGGACAGGTCTTCAAAAATGATATTGAGGTTTCTAATGTTATTCCCTCCCCTGCCCTCTATGTAACTTTTATAATGAGAGAATGATAAAACCAAATTAAACATAAGATGTTGGGTACATTACCATGCAAACGTCCACCGAAAATTGGTTTGAAGGAGATCTAGTAAGTAGATTTTTTGGTCAGCAATTATTAAGCTCAAAAAACAAACTTAAGTTTTACGGTTAGGTATGAAAAGTGATTCATAAGTATTACTTTTTCTAAAGTAGTTCGGTGCGTGAGTCCGATTCGCACTTGGCCGGTTTTCTCCATTCTATTGCACCGTGGGCAGCGAGATATTGAACCAGTATAGTATCACTAGTATTAATATAAACAAATCCGCGTATTTCAACAAGGTATTAAAAGATTAGCACACCTCCCAGCAAACAGGCGTAAGTCCGTTTTAAGCCTTTTGTGTGTAAAATTGACTTAGAACCGATCCCTGGGGCTCTTTTGTTGACAGTTGTGTTCAATGATGGAACTTCAATGGGAAGATAATAATTTGTTGTTCGAAAATATTGCTCGGAGAAGGTGGGTTTGAACGAATATTTTTTTCAATAAGTTATTATAAATATTATGCACAGGTAGGATCTTCATCTGGCACATTAATAAGCTCGGTTGTTTGAACCACAGATTAGCATATCTCTGGTTTGAAGTAACTTTAATAGACACGTATTTGTTAATATTAGCGGGCTGGTATAAATCGGTCTTTTAACTAAATAAGTATTATATTATAACTTATGAATTTGTTAACATAATGGAAACATAAGTTTATGTCCATAGAGGTCCAAGAGGCCGCAAACGACTTCAAAAGTGCGGCAATAAATACTCTGTCAAAGTTCGCATACCCGAGACGTCGCTACACAATTTTTCACGCACACTAGCATCCGCGCACCATACTTTTGAATTGACATACTCACACTACAAGAAAAAGTTGCCGCACTCACGGAGCTGTCGTTGTTAGGTAGGGCTCTATCTAGTCGGAGCGCGAGCGACCACCTATTATAAATCTATATTTATTCCATAATTAGGCAACTTTTTTACAAATACATTTAATGCACATCAAAATATCTATTGGAACGATACTTGATAATTTAACTATACTATACCGGTGCAATACTGTGTAGCAATAGATCTAGTTTAATACACATCAAATAAAACATAAACACGGTTTAAGTTCCAAGCAACAGCTATACTAGCAAAAAACAAATACAATAAGTATGGCATTAAAACAGCCTTATTCCTGCAAACAATCTTCCAAGCAACCTTTGGTTATAAGAAAATGTAATGTAAAGTAGCATAGGGCGTAATAATATAATATTAATTGAGATTTCAGTTTCACCCAACATTTCTGAAATTATTCGGAAATTACAAAGCTCGACGCGCATTCGGCACATGGTGGAATGTTTGTTTGACAGTTGACACGCATTGTGCCTGATTGGCGCATTGTGGCCCACCCACCCGTCGCTGTCACTCTGACAAACATGGGTTTCACTTGTAAACAATGGATTTAGTCTTATGCCACTTTTGTGAATTTTCCAGATCGCAGCCAAAAGCGTGATAACTCAAGAAGAATGATATTTTGAAGCGAGAGTAAATAGACAGGAGGCGAAGCAAAACAAAAAAAGACGTGAGTGTTGTGGGACACTCACTAGGTAGAAACTAGAAAAAAGTTTGGAATAACACCTAAAACTCAATTTAATATTTTCAAGCGTGATTTCATGTGTACTTGTTTGAAAGATGGCGCTGTCGTCAGTGAGCTTGCACTAATGAGTTAATTAAATAAGTGATTGCATTGCATGCTTTTATATATTTACGCATTTCATGGCTTGATATATTATGTTAAATAGCAAATAATAATATATCAAGTTGTAATAGAGGGTATTAGTACCTACTGAAATAAATCAAACCAAAATAAAGCCAAATAAAATCTCCTCCTTTTTTCACATACCCATTAGGCCTAAATTACGGCCACTTAGAAGAGTAACTTAGATTTAATAAAAAATACATAATGAACAAACAACTAATGGCTGCATATGGCTTATTAAACTCAGTTCATAAGGATTCTTGAAAAACTATACTTTTAAGATTACCTAATTAATTTCTAAACGATCGATAAAAAGTTTGTAAAGTCGAAAACATTTCTTACCCCTCTTTACTCCGGAGAGAACCGCCAACGCACTCAAAATTGCTAAAGACAATTGGATTAGATTTGCACCATTGCACACGAAAGCAACAATGAAGAGTCAATCATTTTCGAATTATAGCAACTTTTGTAAAGGTACCATAAAATGTAACAAAAAGAGACAAATTTCAATCGCAAAATGATGGATTTGTCAGAAAATGTGACAAGTTTTATTGTATTGTATAATGATTTTGTACAGGTGTATTTTTTTTTTGCGAAATTGTGACTTATACACCGTGCGTTTTTCTCATGGAATTTTATTTAGTTCTAAGATAGAACAAACATAGAAGTGATTTGATAGATGTAAGAGAAACTTCTTTGACTTTTTTATGACATTGGAATTCAATATTTCCTCCTGCACTGTTTATAATATAACTAATTGACCATGAATCAATGTAACCAAGTGGTGTTTTAACGCTTTGGCTGAATTGCTTGACTTGACTTTAATCGAAACGCTATAGTGAAATATGGCGGTCTGACCCTTATTTCGAAAGACATAAGAGTCACGCCGCCATATTAATTAACTATAACGTTTCGGTTACAGTCAAGTCAAGCAAACGAGCCTAATTCACCATTTGGTTATTTTCACATATTGGTATTAACTTGGAAGGGATAACCTAATGGTTGGCACACAGCATCGCACCGGAACGCTTAATCGATAGGCGGGGTGCGTCCCTGTCGGTAGAATGGTAACAAGATGCGACCTTTTCAGTTTTCACCAAACTGGATAAGAAACTATATATTTCAAACTGAGACCTCCTGAAATTTGAGCGCGCTGTGAACTACGCTAGGGAGGTCGTAGAATTCAAGATGAATTTTCAAGTTTGTATGTCACTCCTAATTAATTCCACAAGGAAAAATGGAGATTATATCCTGACTTAACGCATAGAATATGTTTGTATGCCCTGACAGTGTCCTACAATAATTCTTCCAAAAAAAAATTTCTCTATCTACGTTTCGCCCTGACATCGGAGCATCACCAGAAGATGTTGACTTGCCAAGGTTTGCTCGCAAGGTGGTTTACAAATACTAGTTAATTAAGTAGGCACTAAATTGTAATCAAACAAAAAAATGTTTGTTATTCAACGCATAGGTAATATTTTAGGTATTCCGTATAAATAAATAGCGCTAATTAGGAATGTATCGCACAAGTGGGTGGGCATTGCGACGCGGAACGCTAATTTATGACGTTCGCGTTTCAAGAGCGATTACTGAAATTAAATATAGCGGTGACCACAATTTTTACCACACTAAGGACAGTATACCTATATGTATGGAAAGATTAAGAGGATCGTCTGGCTGTAAGTTTTCATCCAAAAACCAATAAAATTTTCCTAATAGCGAATGTAGTCCGAGTTGCATATTTTTTGAAAATATTGCATGAAAGAAATATAAATAGTTTTGACACAATGAAGAACTACGAGCATCGTACGTTTTAATTTTTAAGAAATATTGGTTACATTAAAAGTTTTTACTTTATTAGCGTCTAAAAATCCATATTTTTGACCTAAAAACTTCCTCGAGTACTTTTTAAATTTAATTAAACTAAAGTACAAAAAAAATTAAACGTAGGAGCCTAAAATTGTCCGATTTGGTAAACGTCTGATGGGGTGAAAACGTTATTACGACGATACTCTTAATTTGTTTTGCTTTAATCCGCTAACTGAAAAGAATCTGTATGGTCCAACATGTAAGAACAAGCCAAGCAAGCACCACACGCCATCCCACTCAAGCACGAAAACCAATCCCAAGCCAGCAATGTTACCACCACATGCAACACCAGACACAATTCTTATAACTCTTTCGACGCACATTTCGTCCCGACACCGGGACATCCTCAAGAGAATTGAATCTATTTTTATGTCTGTTCTATAGACGCTATAAATCAAATCACTGCACCAATACTTTAAAGGCGAAAGACGTAACTAATGAACAAATGCTGAAATTCGGAATGATAGACTCTGGATTAGAAAACAAGAGTAAGAGAATGTCAGAATTGTTACATACAATGCAATGCATAATAAAAAGGCTGTCTCCGCACACGGGCCACCGGGCCACTAGCCACAACCAGAAAACACCGATGCCTTGTGGCTCGTACTGGTCAGTAAGCACCACTCATTAAACTTTCTGTGGCCACAAGTGGTTGTCCGCGTTTCAGCTACCTTTGTAGCCGCTCTTAGTTCGACGGTATTTGTGGCTGTGTCGTGAGACATGTCCTTATTACTACATAATCAAAACAACATAGTCACCCTATGCGAAGAATAACGGTCGCACCGCTTGTTTTCATTAATTGTTTTCTACTCAACAATTGTAGCAGTTAATGTAGGAGTTAATACGTTAAACTCGTTCCCCACTCGCCGGTAATTGCCCGGGCAATAAGTCTTTATGTCAATTAAGGGGACACGTTGAAAAGTTCACAACTATTACGCATTATAATTAATCGTCGATGCCGCATGGATGATGGATGTCCACCGCTGGGTACAGGTCTCTGAGGGACTTTTTTGCATCACCATAAGTCTTCAGGGACCTTTTTTGCAACACCATAAGTAGATAAGTCTCGGACGATTGATGAATTTTTAAAAAAGGAATGGTTGAACTGTTATATTTTGAGACAACGGTTTTATTGTAACTGTCCATAAAAAATTCATTGACTGCTTGCTTTATCGTTTCCTCAAACCCTTTTTACTCCACTTCTGGGTTTTTTTATACTTTATAGGCTAGCGCTTGACTGTGATCACACCTGATGGAAAGTGATGATGCAGTCTAAGGTGGAACGCGCTTGCCTAGAAGATGCCTATTCATTCTTGATTTGAAGGCACCCGGGTTGTAAGTGGCAGGAAAGAAACTGCCTGGGAGGAGACAGCTTACAAGCAAGCGTAGCATGAGGCGCCTTCCAGCACGTTGGATGTAAACAAGGTAGCTGAAACCGTTTGTATGAGGAGGGATAGGGCATTGGTGGCACTTGGCAAGGCCTTTTTTTTTGTCGAGGAGGAAAAAATCCCTAACGGATTTCTGCCTATGGCAGGGTATATGCTCAACGTCCAATGTTTGACATAGGCCTTGCCAAGTACTGATGGGTCCGAGGTATCACAATAAAGTTTTGATTTGTGTCAAGAACTCAAGAAGTCAAATTGGGTGAAACCTCGGTCACAGTTAATTGCCCAACACACCGCCACACGGGTCGCCCAACGATATTTATTAACCGACCATCAATGGCGGTTAATAACTGTTTAATAGACAACCATTTATCCTCACTAACACCAAGATCATATCTCACTGACCCCAAAAAACACGCCAACAAGAACCTTGCGACGTACAAAATAAGATGTATAAAATTAATTTTGATGGTTCCGACCAATTTGGTTAATATAACAAAACCAAACCTCATTGCAGTTAGTGAAATGAAAATTTGTCGGATTTTAAACCTTATACTAGTTAAGATAGGTGTTGTAGTGAAGTTATTGGATGTGGGATATAGAATTGTCGATATTATAAGAGGCATATCAATTATCATCATATTTGAATCGCGTGCCATGATTCGGCGTATTCCGTCAAAGCGAAATGGACCACCAATGAGTCAAGAGTCTTCAATAGTGATGTGTGTTGTTAATGTAATTTCGATAGTGATGAGTGAAATCTCAAGTACCTTTGACGAATTATGTCTAAATTAACTTATCAAGAACGATGTTTTCTTAACTATTTAAACTAATTTTATTTATTTAGACCGTATGAGTGGTCATATTATCATAGCAATCGATAGCGTGATTTTGAAGTGAAAACATCTTTAGAAGCTTTTTTAAGATGGGTAATAACCATTACACTCATTACCTTTATCGCCAACTCGGCACTCCCGGAGTACCTAGTCTCGTCTTTTTTTTGGTTGTCTTTCCTCCAACAAAACAACGAAACAAAGAGGCTTTTTACATAAATGTAGAGTAGGACTTAATAGTAATATAAGCATACCAGAAAAGGGTATAAGTAATTAATAAATAATGTTAAGAAGTAAAAAAAACCGGTTCATTTTTCGTCATCGTACCTAAACCTAGATTTAAGAGTATAATTTTAGTTTTATTCTACTATACTTTGTTAAATATCAAGCTTCACAGATATTGTTTTTCTGCTACGCTCCTTGTTTCATTTCTTCGCTATCAGTCTTATAAATATTTAACGAGTAGGAAATATATAAACCGTACGTATACATAAGCTAGAGCAAACCATGCCAACGGAACATTTGACAATTCTCGAAGCTATAAATATCGATAAGCGTCAATCAGAACATCACTAGCGGCCACTAAAAAGCGTTCCGAAGAGGCACAATCAACACACATTGAATTCTTTGTGCGCCAGTGATTTATTGATTGCGTCTCTGTCAACACTGCTGCGGCCGTCGCTGAATACTTCATTTGATCCGGATTTTTATCGATAATGCGAGTAGGTACATCATTACACCCCGATTATGAATTCTATGATCATTTAGTACTAGCTGTAACTCGGGACTTTGTCTGCACATAGTGTAAATTATGGTCATAGAGCTAGTAAGTATTAACTTTTGAACTCGTAAATACCTATTTAGAAAAAAATCCTCGAAATTTCAGTGTTTCAAGTTTCAACCTTTTACCTCGGCGAGCATGTTAAGGTGTGGTTGTCGTGTGATCGTATTGGAACTGACCACCGATAGGTTTGAGAGTGAGGCAATAAAGACTGCACCTGTGTTTGTGCGCATTAATATCTCCCGCACAGATGTTAGATATCTGTAGAGATTGATCACCATGGCTGAGTCGATATTGGTAGGGTATTGTTCTATTATTATTTTCCTCCGTTATATTTACATGTCTTGAAATTAAAAAGATGTTCACTTGATGGTGTGTGATACGCCTGTCCATGTCAGATGCAGTTAGCGTTGCCAGACGTCCGGATAAAGCCGAACATAGGCTTTTTGATTGTGTGTCCGGCCAACATAATATAGGCTGTCCGGCCTTTTTGGCTTTTGTCAGGTAGAATTTTAAAATGTTGATAAACGGTTTTTTAGAATTTTATTTAGAGTAGGTGCCTTCCTACCTAATTTGCTGATTTGGGCATTCAATTTTAATCATATTTCAAATTTATGATACTCATATTTTTTGTTGTAGTTCCTTCCTAATGTAATACTGACACAAAATCCTCAATAATGAAGGGTGTCCGGCCATTTTAGATTTTAACCAAAAGTCCGGCCAAACTGGCTGATCTGTCCGACTACTGCAGTCAGATGTGAGTAAGATGCAGTGCGTTTCAGAGTCTGCATTGCACTGTACTGTCTCATTACGCACTGCAATGCCCTTGTTACCCTGAAATGAATCAAACAATTCTAAGAAAACCCTCTGGTATAACAGACAGACACTTTAATTTCCATTTATTATTAGTAGATTTGATAAAATGATAGGTATAGATTATAAGTAACCCCGATTGTGAGTCACGTACCTATAAGTGTACAAATGACCCTCGATCGTCGGTCCTTCTTTGGTCCTTGATTGAGACTTGCTGAATAGTTTGATATCTTCTTTTTTGAATATTTGCTCCTTTCATAATAATTCTCAGACGCCTTTTCATTTTATTGTTGCTAAAGATTGATAGGCTCTGTGATCCTTGTGCAAAAATATACAACGTAACAAGTTTTGACACCTACAGCCTTAGCCATATAAGTTATCTATTCTACTTCTACGATTGCTATAAATAAGTTAATATTTAGAACGAAATTTACAAAAAAAATTCTGACGTCTGCGTGGAAGCCTTACGTATATCGATCAGTTATGTCATTACCGTACGTTTTTGAATTCGTTCCATAAGAGTACCTACCAAAACAATCTATAAATGGAATAGATAAGTCATATTATAACTAAAACTGCTACAGCCTTAGCCATATGCTTTCCTATTCTATTTCTGCGATTGCTTTTGGTAGGCTTATAGAAAATTAAATTAAACATACCTGCCTATATCCGATCGACAAATTGATCACGTGACTTATCGATGACAACATTGTAATTTTCATTTTTACGAATTTTACGTATTTCACTCGCGGCGGGACTTGAACCCACGTCCCTCAGCTATCGCGGCTGGGTGCTGTTTACCAACTGAACTATACGAGTCACGTCCCAGTGTGATGAAATTCAGATAGGTATTGCTTTTTAGGGTTTCGTACACAGAAAGTAAAAACGGGACCCTATTAAAAGTAAGACTGCCGTCCGTCCGTCTGGCATCAGAGCGACAGCGGTTTTTTTAAGGGGATTTATTGAATTTATTTTTGTCTTCCTCACTCTCACGGATACCTACGTTGGTAGGTGCGACATGCAGCGTCGCGGAAGAATATAACAGAAAAACGACCTTTTATCTAATTACTCAAAAACTAAGCCAGTTATCAAAAATCTGTTTCTTAGCGTTTTTGGATATTATTATTACTGACACTTTAAAACAAAAATTACAATTACATCCAAAGTAGAGTCCGATAAAAACTAGAAAAACTGAGATTTTGAAGCGACTTTTGGGAGAACTTGCAATCGAGAAAATTTTATCCAATCGTGTTTCTGCTTCTTAGCGATTTTAGATTAAAGACCCAAAATACATGACGTGGGAAGGTACTTTACAGACAACCAATTTTTTTTTAAAGTGACAACGTCTTATAATTCGATAGAGCCGGTTGCACGCACGAAAAAACATGACTCATCCGGCGTTACCTCGCTCATGCGGCGTTACCGGCGTTACCTCGCGAGCGCGGAACGAGCGACAAAGAAGACGTTGTCACGTTCAACTATCGTCAGTAAACCGACTTTACAGACAACCAATTTTTTATTCAGAAGTTTTATGGTTCTGACAGATAGATGGACAGACAGAGAACTAATTTAATTCGCAAAGCTAGCTTCGCTCGGGTCAATAAAAACAATATGGCGGTAGTTACTCATTCGAGCGGAAACTGCGAGAAATTCTGTCACCTAGTAAAGTTAGTCGTTTACCTAATGTGCGAACACCTTTGAGGGCACATACAACATTTTTCCCGTTTAAATCGTAAAAATTCCTCACATTTCTACTTACGAGGCACTTTAAATCAATATTCCGAAGAACAAAAGTCTTTATAGTTTTTGAATAAAACTTCATTCAAAATCGCTTAAATACGGCCTCTACACCGTTAATTTCGTTCCAAAAGCGTATCCAAAGCTATCGTAGAAATAGAATAGATAAGTCATAGGGCTATAGCTGCTGATGCAAAGTTCCAATACTTGTATGGAAGTTCAAAAAAAACCTTTTTAGTAGGTAAATAAAACTAAATGTCTGCCGTCATTATTTTGAGAAGTCTTTACACACCTCGAAACATTATTTAAAGCATTCAAATTATCCTTCAAAGGAATGCGCTTTTTTCCCATAAAACAATCTATAAACTATTATCCTATAGGTTAATAAATCTTAAATGCCTTAAGAGTTAAGAGGCGAGCGGTTAAAAAGTTGCCTACCTATTTTTTTTCTCGTTTTATGGTGATCGCATATTGCAGAGCAAGTTACTAGACTAAGAAGCTAAGCTTGCTAAGGCTTGTCTCAGGGCAATAATTTTTTGGGAATAATTCCGCGAAGTTAGAAATATTTGAGTGTAACTAAAGCATCAGCATTATGGTGAAAAATGATATTATATATCTTGTACATTCCCCTGGACCAACCTAATAACGTAACCGACACTCTGCCTATTTTGAATACTTACCCAAACTCTCAATAGGCGTTTTTGAGATGGGGAAAAACCGTTGAACTCGCGCCACCGTTACAACACACTCTGTTACCGCACCCTAACTGACACCTCTGTAGATTTTGAAATAAATGGCACGATTGTAATGTTTTCGTTTCTGTCGTAATTTCCGGTGTGTAACTAACTGATTTTTGACGTGACAACGTCTTATAAATCGATAGAGCCGGCTGCACGCACAAAAAAACATGACTCATCCGGCGTTACCGGCGTTACCTCGCTCTGAGGCGTTCCATGTAAGGCTGAAGTGTGATGTGAAGTGCAAGCGAGAGTTGTCACGTTCAACTATCGTCAGTAAACCGACTTTACAGACAACCAATTTTTTTTGACGTGACAACGTCTTATAATTCGATAGAGCCGGTTGCACGCACGAAAAAACATGACTCATCCGGCGTTACCTCGCTCATGCGGCGTTACCGGCGTTACCTCGCGAGCGCGGAACGAGCGACAAAGAAGACGTTGTCACGTTCAACTATCGTCAGTAAACCGACTTTACAGACAACCAATTTTTTATTCAGAAGTTTTATGGTTCTGACAGATAGATGGACAGACAGAGAACTAATTTAATTCGCAAAGCTAGCTTCGCTCGGGTCAATAAAAACAATATGGCGGTAGTTACTCATTCGAGCGGAAACTGCGAGAAATTCTGTCACCTAGTAAAGTTAGTCGTTTACCTAATGTGCGAACACCTTTGAGGGCACATACAACATTTTTCCCGTTTAAATCGTAAAAATTCCTCACATTTCTACTTACGAGGCACTTTAAATCAATATTCCGAAGAACAAAACGACCTCCGAGCAAATGAAGTTATAACAATGGGACCTTACATGCAATGGAAGAAAATAACATAAACATGTTCTACCCACGCGAAATTAACTCTATAATCTATGCGACATAGAGCTGATATTCCAATGACTTGCTGTATCAGATCTTGGATGAAAATGGACTTAACAGATTTGCATTTTTCTTGTCTTTTTTTATGGAATCCGCGAAGTCGTGATGTCCTAGTGTAGGTAGTCGTGGGTACAGAACTACAAATGCAAGGTTTTTTTTATTCGTTTTAAAGGGATTTTGAAAACAATTAGGTACCTACCTAACCTAATCTAAGACTGTAGCTTCTCAGGTTTTTATTTGTAGCTTTTCTGGTTTTTTTAGTGAACCTAATGCAGCTGCTTCTATCTAGCTATCTAGTAAGTAAGTACGAACTACAAGTATAGGCTATATAACTAATATATAGTATAGTATATTGAAAATTACGAACTTTTTTCTTTTCTCCTTCATCTTTTCACGAGGTCTAGAATCTCTAATTTAATTAAGTAGGTATATAAAATTCTCGTGTCACAGAGTTTGTAACAAAGTTCCTCCGAAACAGTACGAACGATTTTCATGAAAATATACTAGCTGACTGGCAAATGTTGTTTTGCTATTAGGGACATAAAAATATAATATAATATAATAGCGCTGCAGGAAACCTGGCTTTATCCACACGATATTTCGTGGCTTGGCACAATTCATGACGATTTTGAGTACACTGGAAAGTCAGCGGTGGATACGAGTGTGTTATCGAGAGGTCGGCCCCACGGTGGTGTTGCATTACTGTGGAGAAAAGGTATTTTTGATGCAGTGTCGGTATTGAAGTGCAATAGTGAGCGCCTGGTAGCTATAAGATTATCCGTGCTAGGCAGAGATATGATTGTGTTCAGTATCTATATGCCAGTGGATATAGGAGAAAATTTGTTGGAGTTTACAAATTGTTTAAGTGAGGTGAGTGCTATAATAGAAAATAACCCATGTGAGACCGTTTTTATGATGGGAGACTTTAATGCACATCCGGGTAGGCCGTTCTGGGCTGAGTTGTCTAATTTCTGTGACGAGCAAGGTTGGTTATGTGCCGATGTTGACAAACTCGGGTGCACTTCAGATAATTATACGTATGTTAGTGACATTAATGACACTAAAAGGTGGCTCGATCATTGTATTGTGACAAAAGCAGCGTGGGACATTCTCTTGGAGATAAATGTAAGTTACGGAGCATACTGGTCAGATCATTTTCCGCTAATTGTGAGTTGTGACTTAAAAACTATAAAGCTGAAAAAACCATTAAATATGGCTGATGAGCGAAAGGTGATCTGGCGAGAGAGAAGCGAGGCACAGATTTGTAAATATAGGGAAATATGTAATACGAGGCTGAGAGATGTTCACTTTCCAGAGCCGTTTACGTACTGCGCTGACCGTTTATGTAATAACTTGGACCACAGACTTGTACTGGAGAGCATGTATTTGAATATTGTAAAAATTTTGTCTGAGGCGGCGGTGGAGACAAGCGAAGGCAGGTTTGGAAGAAAGCGTAAATGTGTGATTGGGTGGAATAAGCATGTCCGCGACGCTCACAGAGAGGCTCAATTAAAATATAAGGTTTGGCTATTGTATAGAAAACCTCAGTCAGGTATCATTTGGGATGAGATGCGCGAAAGTCAAAATATTTTTAGAAGCAGACTAAAATGGTGTCAGAAAAATCAGGACCAAATAAAAATGAATATTATAGCGTCACAAAGAAAAGATAAAGATTTTAAGAGTTTTTGGAAATCGACAAATAAATTAAATGTCAAACCGAGCCTTCCTGAGACCGTCGACGGCTGCAAGAGCCCTGCGGACATTGCGAGCATGTTCAAGGCCCATTTCAGTGTTGCGTCCCCTCTAGGACCATCGAAAGCTGGTGACGATGCTGAGCTCAAAGGTGAGAGCGGTGTTTTAGTTTTCTCTGCTAAAGAGGTAGCGAAGGTAATTAGCAATATGAGCAGAGGAAAGTCACCAGGGCACGATGGGCTCAGTATCGAGCACATGAAGTATGCAGGCATTCACCTACCTAGAATATTGGCTATGTTTTACTCTTTATGCTTGAGTCACTCCTACATACCCAGTGATATGATGCGTACTGTGGTTGTTCCTATTCCCAAAAACAAGACGGGGGATGTCTCAGATAAGACCAACTACAGGCCGGTGTCGTTGGCTACCGTTATGGCCAAAGTATTTGACAGTTTGCTTGACAGCCAGTTGAAGCGGACATTGAATATCCATGATGGACAGTTTGGCTTTCAACGCGGGTTATCGACGGAGAGCGCGATACTGTGCCTTAAGCAAACTGTTAAATATTACACGGAAAGACAGACACCGGTATATGCTTGTTTTCTGGACCTCTCAAAGGCGTTCGACATGGTGTCATATGATGTCCTGTGGGAGAAGCTCAAGAGGGCGGGCATACCACTGGAGGTGAGGAGAGTCTTAAGATACTGGTATATGAACCAGACCAATTGCGTTAGGTGGGGTAATGCTCTATCTTCTGAGTATAGACTTGAATGCGGTGTGAGGCAGGGCGGTTTGACGTCTCCCATCCTGTTCAGTCTATATGTAAATGATCTGATCGTTGAGCTCAGCAGAAGACATGTCGGTTGCTGGATTGACAATGTTTGTATAAATAATCTAAGCTACGCAGACGACATGGTTTTGCTGGGGCCAACGATCGGGTCTGTTAGAGAATTGTTGAGGACGTGCGAGGGGTACGCGGGCAGTCATGGGCTTTGTTACAATGCAGGGAAAAGCGAGTACATCATCTTTAAGGCCAAGGGTACATCACGAAAAGAGTGTCAGGTGGAGCATAATATAATGTTGAACGGTGCTCCCCTAAAGCGTGTTGAAAAATTCAAATACCTAGGGCATGTTGTAACCGAGGACCTTAAAGATGATGAGGACATAGAAAGGGAGCGGAGAGCGTTGGCAGTGCGGTGTAATATGTTGGTCCACAGGTTTGCACGTTGTAGTAAAGATGCAAAAATTAGTTTATTTAAAGCTTTTTGCCAAAGCTTTTACACGGGATCCCTGTGGACCAACTTTACACAGGCATCGCTGAACGCAATCCGGGTTCAATATAATAACGCCTTCAGAATGTTGTTGGGCTTGCCGCGCTATTGCAGTGCGTCAGAGATGTTTGCGTCCTCTAAAACAGACGATTTTCATGCTATAAGGAGGAAGCGTATAGCATCTCTGATGCGAAGAGTGTGGGCGAGTGGCAACAGCATTCTGAGGGCGTTAGGAGAAAGACATGACTCTCCAGTATATAAAACGTACTTGAAATTGCATGTGAACTGATATTTGGTGATAATAATTAGTATAATTTAATAATTTAAGTTGTATAATTTTGACATGTTGATATTATTTTAGCTATAAGTAATAATGTTATTTTTCTGGGGGCCATAGTTGCCACGAATAAATGAAACTAGTAGGTTGCGTGGTGGCGCGGGCCACATGTGGCCCGCGTGCTGTCTTCCCGCCTATAAAAAAATCCCTTAAAAATTCCCCTTTCATTTTCTATGAAAAAAATAAAGTCCGCCATTTTGAATTTTTTTTCTATCCATCGTATAGACCTTCGGATCCTGATCAACTCTTGTCAAGAAACCGTTCTTCCATCCTTTACACTTTCCGAGATATCGACAAAATTCGAACGGCGGCCATTTTGAATCCGCCATTTTGAAATTTTTTTCAGCTCACTGCCAATTGGATGACGTTTCGAATGACATTTGGTCGAGCACCCCCCACCTATCTTTAATACCCTGGCTGTGCTCTTCATCCGTCTCCGAAATCCTCAACCATCAGCTCTCTCCGTATTTTTCCTCCGAATGAATTTTTCTCTTGTATACGAAACGCATAGTGAAAAAAAAAATTTCATACAAAATTGTTCAGGAGAGGTGATCAATGAGTCAGTCAGTGAATCAGCACAAGCAGCTATATATATATTAATAAATGAATAAAAAATACCTTACCACCTACAAATGTACACAAAAAATTTTAGAGAAATCGATCGAGCCTCTTTACTCCAGGCAAGAGAAAAACCTACGCAGAACCATTTATGTAGTAGGTACAGTAGACAAAAAAAACGTGAACATCCTAGGACACTTGGTAGAAACAAAGATTGGAATAACATTTATAGCAAAAGCTCCATGTTATATTTTCATTTCTGATACCAACCATCGCTCGTTAGATGGCGGTGGCTTCAGTTAGCCCGCACTAATGAGTTCAATACCAAATCTATGTAGGTGATTGCATGCGTGCCCATTCTGTTGGCTAGTAAGAGGAACTTTCATTCTAGATTTTCGCAGATTTTCTACACTTTATTCTCTTTCGCCAAGCCCCCTGCGTGATACCATTCGAAAAGGATCTCTGTTTATATTCGGTAGGTCTGAGAACTCTAGTCTGGTCTAAACTATTCATGCACGTAAGTGAGATAGATGTAATTGACATGGCAAAACAATGTTTACCGGGTCAGCTAGTCATTCTCTAAAAGCAACAGCAAAATGGCGAGCGTTTAGTGAGTGTGCAAATTGCGCGGGGCAATATTCCCGTCGTAAAGTTAATGTGGTAGTGATGAGGCAGCGGGGGGCCACTCCGCGAGACATGCTCGACGGCGACCAGTAGTTCGCACTATAGTAGTGTTATTATCTCGCTGCAGACTCGGTCATAAATCATTCGAGTGTTTCGCTTTTGTTGTTCTTTGTTGAGTTGTGCATTACAAATCTATGTAGGTGATTGCATGCATTGCGTGTCCATTCTGTTGGCTAGTAAGAGGCACTTTCATTCTAGATTTTTGCAGATTTTCTACACTTCATTCTCTTTCGCCGAGCCTTCTGCGTGATACCATTCAAAAAGAATGTTTATATTCAGTAGGTCTGAGAATACGACGTAAACTAGTCATATACGTAAGTGAGAAGTAATTGACATGGTAAGACAACGTTTACCGGGTCAGCTAAAATTCTCTAAAAGCAACAGCAAAATGGCGAGCGTTTAGTGAGTGTGCAAATTGCGCGGGGCAATATTCCCGTCGTAAAGTTAATGTGGTAGTGATGAGGCAGCGGGGTTCACTCCGCGAGGCATGCTCGACGGGGGACAGCGCTAATGCAGGGCCAACATAGCTCTTTACTCCAGGCAAGAGAAAACCCTACGCAGAACTCCATTTATGTAGTAGGTACAGTAGAGCAAAAAGACGTGACCATCGTAGGACACGGGGTAGAAACTAGAAACAAAGATTGGAATAACACCTTAAACAAAACTCCATTTTATATTTTCATGTATGACTTCACCCATCGCTCGATAGACGGCGCTGTCTGTATATCAAATCTATATAGGTGATTGCATGCGTGCCCAGTCTGTTGACTAGTAAGAGAAACTTTCATTCTAGATATTTTGCGAATATTTTCGTAGATTTTCTTCGCTCCATTCTCTTTCGCCTAATCCCCTGCGTGAAAATGTTTATATTCGGTAGGTCTCAGAATTAAGTTCATCCGAACAAGAATAGGATATCGTATGGGCATCCGAACGATTTACGTAAACTTTTTTCGTAAAAGCAAACAGTAACGCCATCTATCGAACGACTGTCTGTAGGTGGCTCCTGAGCGAACTACTGGGCCACACTGTTGGTGGCAAAACAAGCATTTTTGGCACCGATAAACTGGCGAGATTTTTTCGCGCCGTTTGCCCTGGGTTCATGTCTACTGTAAAAAAATTGGTTGTCTGTAAAGTCGGCTTACGGACGATAGACTTACGTGATAACGTCATAATTGGCCTCTCTATCGTTTGTTTTATCGTGCCTCTCTATCGCTTGTTGCGCGCTCTCGCTTGCACGCACAGGCTCAGGTGGAACGTTACGCGGAACGTTACTATTTTTTTTTCCATGTGTGTTGCCGGTGTTCATCAATTTATTAAACGTTATCACGTCAAAACAAAATTCAACAACAACTAGTATTAATATACCTACGTATACATTGAAAACTCTCGTTAGAAGTGATGTACTATAACATTATACGTATAATTTCCTACGTATAAGCGGTAATGAAACGGCGCAGCGGGCCATCCCGTCGTATAAACTACTTAATAGGGTGATAATTGCGGGGCTATTACCCGCCCTGCGCGCCCTCTAGCGGCGCAGAGGGGGGCTTGAGTGGAGACTTGAGTAAGTACCTACCTATAGGCTGTACTGATATACCTAATATGTGAAATCTCCTTCTGGAGTCTGGACGAACGAATAATCAGGTACCCGAACCACATAATTGACCAAGACAAGACACGATTTTCATGAAATTTAGTATAAACAGGGGGTTTTGGGGGTGATATAATCGGTCTAGCTTGGATTTATTCTTAGATAATGTCGTATTTGCGAAAAAAAAATTATTTTTTTCGCAAATACGACATTACTTGACTCCTCCTCTGGTCATCTATTATTATCGGAAAGTATTACTAATTACTATTTTTAAAGGCTCACAGTAAAGGTCTGCCCGCGAAATTCAAATTTTATTGGGTTTTCGCAGTTAGTAAGTTAATAACACACTAGTTGAGTGACCGAGCTTTGCTCGGTAGTATTACAGCTACTTATCAATAGATGGCAGCAGGAGTTTACTGTAATAGTTTTACTTTAGCGCCTATAGATGTCAGGTATAGATTTATATAATTTTTTTTTTGGTGAATACCTACGACATTTTTTAAAAATGAATCCTAGCTAGATCATTTTATCGCCCCCAAAACCCCCTTGTATACTAAATTTCATGAAAATCGTTCGAGCCGTTTCCGAGATTCAGATTATATAGAAATATATATATTTATATATATACAAGAATTGCTCGTTTAAAGGTATAGGATTGTAGGCTTGCGACACTAAAATTGTATACAGGGCATTTCGGGGGAGTTAAATCGATCTAGCTAGAATTCATTTTTAGAGAATGTCGTATTTACCAAAAAAAAAGAAATACCGAGAAAAGTTCGGTCACCCTGATATTAAAAACCTGAAATCCTGCGGGCTCGTAGGGTGATAAAGAAAACAACGAGTCATCTAATCTGTACGTAACTGATTAAAAGAAAAACAAAAACCGCCAAATAGACATTATAACAAAGTTATTCCATGAGCCAGCGTTGACTTGGCTTGTTACAGGGAAAATTCATTACAACTTGGCCGTCGGAGATTGCTTAATTTTGTTTAATATTAACTTGTACGGACCCCTTTTTAATTAATATCGACAAAATAGTCCGAGAGACCGCGAGCGTGCCTGATAAACTTTATAGTGATGTGCTGCGTAAGTATTTATCGATAAAACCTCTTCCTATGTCAAATAATTAAAAAACTATTTGTCTCATTTTTATTGGAGTTCAAATGAAACACGACATACCCGAGTGCATCCATAGACAAGAAGAAAGATAGACTTTATTCATAAAGTAAAGACAACTGATTCATAGACATTCATAGACAATCATAGACAATACTTGACTATTAAAAAGCTAAATGCATAGCCCGCCGGCTAGGCCAAAGAAAAAAAAAGGCGGGAAAGTGGCAAGCGGCAATCCGATCTTCATTTGTTTTTTGAGTTGTAGAGTTTTGTTTAGGCTTCTGTTTAACAGTGATTTTTATTGACACAATTATTCAATTTTCTTTAGCTAATTTCTATTTTTATTTTGACT
Source organism: Coenonympha arcania (assembly GCA_036785405.1). Lineage (NCBI taxonomy): Eukaryota > Metazoa > Arthropoda > Insecta > Lepidoptera > Nymphalidae > Coenonympha > Coenonympha arcania. Next base: position 10,513,935 of record CM072077.1, on the reverse strand, counting down.
TTCCTTATATTCGTAATGAAAAGCACAGTGTTTACCTCGGGATAAAGACTTATTTAGTCCCTCGAACTATAGGCCCCCTCGCTACGCTCGGGCGCCAAACCCCGTCTCGGGACTAAATAAGTTACTTTCATCCCTAGGGTAACAATGTACTATTGTGTAACTTCCTCAAATTAATATTAAATTTTTGATTATGAGATAGGATTAAGTATTTAAAACCCTGTTTTACTATTGTAATACTATAGTCAATAATTATATTCCCATAATTTATCGACATTCGATATAATTATTTTTACGTAGCTGTGGAGTTCTTGTGCAATCTGGTTTTGGGCCGAATAGTCTCACAATATCCGTGTCAAATTGATCAGCAATCCGCGGTGACTCACACATCCGGGTCGTCCACGCGGACCCTTGCGGGTCCCGGGGTAACTGATCGGGGCGATGGCCCCCTACAGTGGTGTCGGCGCCGCCTGCAACTACAGGCGGGGCACTTGGTGGGACCATTGCTGGTCCGTGGTGTCTAGTCCGTGGACTCCGCCGCGCTGCGATTCGAGCCCGCGGAATCGCGAGCGATCAGCGAGCGCAGCGGAGTGAGAGTAAGTCCGGTGGTGCTTGCAACCCGCCGCTCAGCGAGGTCGTGCCCGCCAGTGATGTTCCGGAGGGCGCCCGTCAGCCAGCGGCGAGGAAGCGGTGTAGGTAGATCTATGCCGACGTCAGGTCACGTGGCAAACCCCTGATATCCGGCGGCCGCCGATGGTATGGCGCGATGTCCCGCAGGTGCTGGGACCGCGCTCCGTCGGCGCGCGCGAACATAGAGGTGCTCAGGCGGCGAACGTGGTCGTCGAGGCTCTCCATGCGCAGGTCCCTGGAGATGACCTGGTTCCGTACGAAGCGTGGCGCTCCGGAGATGGTGCGGAGCGCGAGCGACTGCTGCGCCCGCAGCGACTTGCGGCCCGGCTCGCTGACCAGCGCGAACCAGGCTGGGGCCGCGTAGGTGAGTCGCGTGCGGACGTATGCCTTGTACAGGCACAGCTTCGCACGGAGAGGCAGGTGGGATGCCAGCACGGGGCGTAGGAGGCCTCGCATGGCGCGCGACTGCGCTACCACGTTCTTCACGTGGGGTCGCATCGAGAGCTTCCTGTCGATGGTCACGCCGAGGTATTTAGCCGTCGGGGTCCATTCGACAGGTTCTCCCAAGAGCGACACCCGGGGCGGCAGGGTGACGGTCCGCCCGATGGAGATCGCCTGAGTCTTCGCCACGTTGACCTTCAGTCTCCAGTCCTTCAGCCATGTGGGAAGTGCATCCAGTGCACGCTGCATCTTGATGGCTGCGTGTGGGGCGTTCAGCGAGGTGGTGATGAATGAAAACGTCTGTCTTGCAGGAAGGTGGCCACAGTCTTAACTACTCGACGTGGAGTAGTAGACGTGGACAGCTTGTAGACCAGGCCGGCATGCCAGACGCGATCAAACGCCTTCTCCATGTCCAGGAATACCGCAACAGAATGCTCCCGCTTATTATAAGCGGCAGCGAGGTGGTGCAGTACTCTCGTGACTTGGAGCGTGGTGGAGTGTTCGGCACGGAAGCCGAACTGCTCGTCGCGTGGCTGAAGGTGGGGCGTGATGTGCAGCAGCAGCAACTTCTCGAAGACTTTCGATATCGTCGACAGCAGCGTGATGGGACGGTAGCTCCCAGGCAGCAGAATGTTCTTCCCCTGTTTCGGTATCATGATGACTCGGCCGAGCTTCCACGAACTCGGGAAGTGCCCGGTGCGGAGGATGCCGTTGAATAACCGCGCCATCGCCGCGATTGATCGCTGTGGTAGATGGCGCAGGGCTTCGTGGTGACTCGGTAACAGGTTATCGATGATCTATGTCGAACGTGGCTTTGAGCGGGTTTCTGTGATGTGCGTAGGCTTCAGCACGGAAACACGTAATGACGAGTTAATGTTCGGGCCAGTATTTATATTCTTTGGTTCGGGCGCCCGCAGCTCGGGTCCGCGATCGTAGTAGGGATCGTGGGAGAAAACGAGTAAACAGTGGGGAGATAGTGTTGCCAGCAACACAAATATATATATATATATATATATATATATATATAATAATAATAATATATTAATTTAAAATTCCGTGTGATAGGCTGATGCGTGGGACGCATATACAATAAGTAAACCTAAATCGCGTCGAAAGAAGCTGCTCGCATAATTATCATCGAACTTCACTTGGTAAGTTCGTTTGATTTTTAATAATTTATTGATATTCGATATAATTATCTACTGTCATCACTGAGCATATTAATTTCAGAATTGGTTTAAATAGGTATTCGCTTGTTAGGCCGGGTCCAAAATGAACTCATTAAAACTATAAAAGCGGCGGTAATTAAGCCGCCCTCGGTCGGGACCCCCTACCCTCTACCCCCGACCCCTCCATTGGGCGGTGATTTAGTCTCCACAACCCCCTATATGCCTACTGGAAAAACACAGAGAGAGGAAAACTGAAAGTGCCCTAATAATATAAAGAACACGCAAAAAAACAAGAACAGTAAAAGTAGCTGAAAAAAAACTGGCCAAGTGCGAATCGGACTTGCCCACCGAGGGTTCCGTACTACTAGAACGTAATTCATAAGAATCATTCTCTTACCCAATCGCAAACTTAACTTTGTTTTCTGAGGTAAATTGTTTATACAAAAAAAAAAGATTCTGACGAATTGAGAACCTTCTCCTTTTTTTGAAGTGGGTTAAAAAACGCAGTGGCGCGCTCGGATTCGAGTAGGAGGTCGCGCGTTCGATTTCCGCCACGGGCCACTTTGAAACTTTATGATTTCTAAATTGGCTCAGGTCTGGTCTGGTGGGAGGCTTCGACCGTGGCTAGTTACCACCCAACCAGCAAAAACGCACCGCCAAGCGATTAAGCGTTCCGGTGCGATACAGCATCGTAGAACCGTTGGTTTAAATTTACTTACCCTTCCAAGTTAGTACGATCACATCTTAGGCTGCATCATCACTTACCATCAGGTGAGATCGCATCTAGTAGGACATATTTCACGAGCTCCCGGCATTATTCCGGGCGACATTTTATCCGGGGCGCGGTAATTTTCAACTAATAACCTGTTTAATTTTCACTGCCCTCTCTGCTTTTACGGAGGATTATATTGCCGGAGTTTACTGTTCTATGTAAATTTTACTGCCAATGATAAAACAGTCGCCGGATTAGGTATGTTCTTTATTATATAAATAGGTTTGCGTTGGGCATACCTAGATCCTAGTGGCAAAGAGTCTATTTATTAAAGAATATTAGAGTGGTGTTATTATCTCGCTGCAGACTCGGTCATAAATCATTCGAGTGTTTGACACAACACACAAAGAACAACAAAAGCGCAACACTCGAATGATTTATGACCGAGTCTGCAGCGAGATAATAACACTGATATAGTCACTTAGTGTAATTTTCAAATATACAAGATTCTTAATGAATTTCCCAACACATAATACATAGGGGAGAGCGTTATTTGGACGCCCGGACAGTTTATCCCGGGTTTTCGGAAATCGGCCTCGAATTATGATCCTCTGATTAACTGATAAACCTGGGACACACTGGCATGACGGACAGACGTTCAACTTCAGAGAAGATTTTTGTTAAGGCTTTAAGAAGGCCGAATGACAGTTTACAGGGGACGGAGCAGCCGCGTTCACACTGATTTACTTAAATTTCGGGGAAATTATTACTTTACACGATTGCTAGAAGGCCTATAAATAAAACTCTCAATCAAAGTTACTGTAATTTTTATGTAGGTACTTCTTTTGTGTGCAAGAATTCATTAAAAAGCTTGCGCCGATTTGCAGACAATTTTGAAAGTATGACAAAATTAGATGCTTTTTGGGATTTTTTTTCTGATAGAGGGTTTGAGAAAATTCTTTTTTTGTCAATAATGATTGTTCATTAAACTTTCTTATTTTCCGTTACATATTTTTTCTGTAAGGATTCGAAGATCCGTTCTTTAAACAATTTGACTTAAACACCATAAAAAGAGCCAGTTTTCCATCTCTTCAAGCCTTAAGGGTCTGAAAGATTTGTGCAGTTATAATAGCAAAACCTATAATCAGTGATGAAGTGCATTGCCTGTTGAGTATCTAAGATTTCTTGGCTGTAGTAGAATACATAATATTATGTAGAGGTGCATATGTATGCCATAATGTAAGGCAATTGATAAAACTAAAAGATACAGTTTTGCCACCACTTAAAATTATTTGTCACCAACTGTGGACTTTTTCCATGATAAAAATTTTTCCATGAGTGCATGCGACTGAAATGCGAATGTTGAGATGGATGTGTGGTGTGAGGATAATAGATAGGATAAGGAACGAGTAGGTACATAAGGGGAAGTTTGAAAGTTGCGCCAATAACAGAAAAGATGAGGAGTAAAAGGTTAGCGTGGTATGGACATGTTATGCGGAGGGATGAAAGTCATGTCACATAAAAGAACGATGAATATGCATGTGCAGGGACGAAAAAGTCGAGGAAGACCGAAGAAGAGGTGGATGGATTGCGTGAAAGAAAAGTGGAGTGGATTGCGAGTTGACGGCTGATAGGAGCGAATGGAAGGAGAAGACATGTTGTGCCGACCCCACATAAAATGGGAAAAGGCCAGCAAGAAAGACAGACTGTAAATTCTTGCGTATTAAAAGTGAATCCATAGCTAATACGGACACGTATGGAGGGCAATTTAGTACCGCCATGAACCCGCAAGAAACTCGGCAGTATTAAATGGTATTTTAATATTGTAATGCCTCAGAGACCGTGTGTCACAGCGCTATCGGTATGGGATCAGCAATCGCGATTGGTTTGCTAACGGCTCGCCATGGCGTTAATGTTTGTGAAGCCATTTTAGAGGGTGGCTGTAGGTACCTAATAGAGTTATTATGCCTCTCCTCAGTAGCTCAATGATTGAAATTGTCGATATCGAAGAGTTCGAAGATTAGATCCTCAAGAATTGTCTTTAAGGGGATTTATTGAATTTATTTTTGTCCTTCTCACTCTCACGGATACGTTGGTAGGTGCGACATGCAGCGTCACCGAAAAAAGTGAATTCTTTGCCTTGCCTTGCCAACAACGAATGAACCGATTTGCTTGAAATGTAGAATGGAGTTGAAATCACCCTAGATTATTATTTGAGAAAATATGAATATTTTCTCATGTGATTTCTGAAACCCATTTTCGTTATTTTCGATTTGGATATTCGCTAGTAAGTATTACAATTAGAATCATCACTGACGTATTCAAAATTTTGGAAAATAAGTATACGGTTATGCCCACTACAATAATGCAAAAGTATGTAGGCTGTACCTATTGAAGGCATTGGTGCCAATTATTGTGTTGTACAAAATCTTTAAGCAAAACTAATTTGGCGCATCCTGAAGTATGTTATTCTTTTCAAAATGTATATGTATAAATGTAATACAGAATAGCACTATATTTAGACGCGTCAAATTAGTTTTGTTTAGAGATTTTGCACATCAGAATTACCATTACCATTACACATCAGAATTACACGTACTAGGATCGCATAGAACAGTGGGGTTTATAGTTTGTATAATTCTAGTCATGATCATCAACATTGATAAGTAGGACAAGTTTAACGTTCCTAATTAGTATGTTTGTTGTCTAGATTAGGGTATTAGCGATTTCTAACTATCAAGAGTTGATTTTACTACGCTAAAATGCATTCACTTTCAAAAAGAATATTCTGAATCTCCACGAAGTTATAAAGTTGTAATTGTATTAAATACTATATTTATTTACTCGTCTTCTTCCTTTTTCTTCTTTATTATTATTTTGAGATTATTATGTATTGAGACTGCTTCTACGACTTGAGTCATTTTTGAGCCCTTATTTACTTAACTTTTTCTGGCTTTCCCTATTAATTACAGTCTCTTTCACCTTACTATTATTATGAAAATGAAAATGAAAATGAAAAATCTTTATTTTCACATAGGCCCAATTAATAGGCTCTTATGAAAAGTTAAAACTCTACCGCCAGGTTCGGAAAGCAGGTTTGCACCGAGAAGAAGATTATAGTCGCTGCATCCAACTTTCTCTTGGTCAGTCCTATAAAAATTCATTCTTAGTTTTCTTCTTTCTTTCTTCCCTGTATTTCTGTTAACAAAATATACAAAGTAATAAATTCTTGTCTCAGTAAATTTTTATCTTCTATCCTTCTGCTATTAATAAATACATTTTTACTAATATCACATGGATACTATGAATATGAAATGACTGCTAACAAAATAAGTATTTACATGTACAAAACTTGAACGAGGTAATAACAACTCTATATTAATAACATTTACCAAAACTTAGTTTGTTATCATATTTACAATCACGGTGGGTTGATGTTTGATGAATGAGCGTTTTGTGATGTTAATTCGTACAAACAGATTAAAACTTATCTTCATTGAATAATAAACTTTATATTTCTACACATAAAATTAATATTCGTTTGGCAAAGCAGGTCTAACAAATTTTCGAGTTGCAAAGCCAACGTCACATATCGTGTGATACGCGAAACTATTTTATCGCTCGAACGCGAAAGAAATTATTTATTTCTCGGCAATCTGCACATTCGTTGGGTTAATTACACTCATTACATGTGTGTAGGTGATTATTGCTGAACCGATAACTGCGGTATTTTAATGTGTTTAATGCACGCCATTTTGCATACGAACAAACGTGGTGACATTCTTTTACTCGTAATATACCGACGTAGTTTAATTGAATTTATGTACGAATGTTTTCTTTATATTTATGGCAATGAATTTGATTGCAAATGAAGGAGTTTTTTACTACTTACTCAAACTTGGCTTGTATTTAAGAATTTTAGTTATGGGCTAATGACTAAAACTAAGTTGAATTGCATGGTAAGCATGTAAATATGGCATACTTAAAGCCTTAACCATTGCTCTAAGCTTTATACCAAATTACCAACTCAACAATCATCGTGTATACAATAATAGTGATCGGTTTTTGAGTCTCTAAATTTTGCGCACCTAAAAATCCATCACAATTGTACGGTAAGTTTGGAAGCAAATATTAAAGGTACTCGTAGTCATCTTCTTATTTTAAAAAGAATGCTCCCCCACTACATGTTTTTTGCAACACGTAAGTGACGATAACACGTGAAGGGGTGTTCATACAAAGATTAGACGACATATACCTACCTTTAACTACCCTTGTGAAAGCGTTGATTTAAATTAGAATCGTTAAAGAGACTATACTTTTGTTAAACAGTCGCTGCCTGCGGTAAAATAACACGGGGAAACAGACTACACCTGTTACGATCTCTGTCGCTCTTACGAGCTTTACGGTTGACCTGCCTGGCAACAGGCACCTCCTATTTCCCCATTTAATAGCACAGAGGGCAGCAACTATACCAATTCGCTGCCATTATCGCTTGCACTACAGACAAGTCCTTATAAGCGCAGTACACGTGTCACCTTATCTCTGATTAGTCTAAAATGCTAAGCCCTTTGTCCTTTTGTGCTAGTCCTCTATGAGCTGAGGGATTGCCGATCGTTTGTGAATGATTTATTGTTGACGTAATTGATCGCATCTCATTAGCTCGTTTGTTTTGGCTTTCGGTGAAACCTTTACCTATTCTTAACATTATAATGTAAATGTGAAGTTTTGGGCAGGCAATTAACGGGCTAAGCGCTTATTTAATCGATTTTAGTGAAATTCAAGTTAAAAACTATAAAGTAAATTAGATACTTTCAAATTTAAACGTTTTATTTTAGGTTTTTAAATTTTTAACGCTCACAAACAAGCAGAAAAACGAGTGGAAAAAAAATTCTCGATAGAAAGTTTTCCCAAAAGTTTTTTTCAAAAAACTCTGTTTAAAGATATTTCAATCCACGATGACGCGCCCCACTCCGTCAAACTCCATACGAATCGATAATCATAAGCAATTTGAACAGAGTGGGGCGCGTCTTCGTAGATTGAAATATTTTTAAATAGTTTATCGCAAACTGTAATTGGTGTAAGTATGTGTATTTTTCTAAGTACATACGTAACGTATAGTACCTAATAAGTTCCAAAAAATTCCGGATTTTTTTTATTAGATAACTGGTTGAGTTTTTTTAGTAATAAGGTAAAACGCCATTTTCTGTTATATCCTCACACAGAGCAGAAACCAAATATTTTCCGGGTAAAAAGTATCTCATTTCCAAACCAATACAAACACATACAAAAACATACACACTCACATTGAAATAATTTTACTTTTTATTATGATCTACTAATTAAATTAACAAGTTAACTCAAACAAATATCATAACATAATAAAGTGATAACTGTGTACGACGTGATTCGTAAACAAGTTAAGGGGATTTATTGAATTTATTTTTGTCTTTCTCACTCTCACGGATACGTTGGTAGGTGCGACATGCAGCGTCGCGGAAGAATATAACAGAAAAACTAGGTACCTTATACCTAATTACTCAAAAACTAAGCCAGTTAATATTAGGTGCTTACATATGAAATTGGCGTTTTGTCGTACTGGCCACTTTGATCTCAAATATCTCTTCTTTGGTTAGAAATTCCAATTTCAAATTTATACAGCTATTTACTCATGCTTTTGTGTTTTGAAAATCGTAATTCATTTGTTTTTTTCTCTTTTGGTTTTTTTTTTTGCGCCACTCTGTTTACAAAATGGAAAACTTGAAATATCGCGTTATTTACGAGTACGAGTTCCATCGTGGCACCAGTGCTGCAGAAACGGCTCGAAGGATTAATGATGTGTACGGCGAGGGTGTCGCAAAAGAAAACACAGTGCGTTTTTGGTTCCAACGTTTTCGTTCTGGAAATTTCGACCTGCAGAACAAGCCCCGTGGACGGCCGGAGACCAAAGTTGACAATGAAGAATTGAAGGTTATTGTGGAAGCGGATCCATCGCAAACCACGTCCGAGCTAGCTGCAGGCTGCGGTGTTAGTGATAAAACTGTTTTAGTTCACTTGAAGCAAATTGGGAAGGCGAAAAAGCTTGAAAGGTGGGTACCTCATGAATTGAGTGCAGCAAACCGACAAATGCGCGTAGACTGCTGTGTTACATTACTCAACCGGCACATTAATGAAGGGATTTTAAATCGAATCATTACCTGTGATGAAAAATGGATCCTGTATGATAATCGGAAACGCTCATCGCAATGGTTGAACCCTGGCGAACCAGCCAAATCCTGCCCCAAACGAAAATTGACTCAAAAAAAATTACTTGTGAGCGTTTGGTGGACTAGCGCCGGCGTCGTTCACTACAGCTTTCTTAAATCTGGCCAGACGATTACGGCGAATATCTATTGTCAGCAACTGCAATCGATGATGGAAAAGCTAGCTGCTAAACAACCGAGGCTGGTCAATCGTTCTAGGCCACTGCTGCTTCAGGACAACGCTAGACCATACACTGCACAACAGACGGCTACCAAATTAGAGGAGCTTCAATTGGAATGCCTAAGACATCCACCTTACTCCCCGGACCTTGCTCCAACAGATTACCATTTTTTTCGAAATTTGGATAACTTCTTACAAGGAAAAAAAATTAACTCCGATGAGGCAGTCCAAAGCGCTTTCAAAGATTTTATTGATTCCCGTCCGAATGGCTTTTTTAGTAAAGGGATCAATGAACTACCTATAAAGTGGCAAAAGTGCATAGATAGCAATGGTACATACTTTGATTAAATATATATATTATAGTTAAAAAAAATTGACTTTATGTTCCTCCCGTACAAAACGCCAATTTCATATGTAAGGACCTAATATTATAGTTATCCAAAATCGGTTTCTAAGCGTTTTTGGATATTGTTATTACCGACACATTACAATTGCATCCATTGTAGTTTCCGATAAAAAAAAAACAGGAAAACTGAGATTTTGGAGCAACTTTTGGGAGAACTTTCTATCGAGAAAATTTTATCCAATCGTGTTTCTGCTTCTAAGCGATTTTAAATTAAAGACCCAAAATACATGACGTTTAAATTTGAAAGTAATTGTCTTTATAGTTTTTAAGTAAAACTTCATTCAAAATCACTTAAATACGGCTTCTACGCCGTTAAGTTCAATACTACTCCATTAGTTAACCCGCGCCTTCATTAGGGTCCGCGAGACCCACGGCGAGACCCGTTTAAGGCATAATGGGGTCCGGCGAGGCACAAATCGTCGCACGTCGCCCAAATTGGACCTCAAACATTTTAACAGCCTTGTTATATTGTACAGGTCGATTTTTATGTAACTTTTTTTGAGTTTAAAGTTATAATAACGTCCAACATTCGGTCGCTTGTGGACAATTTCGGTAGATCAAGAGACTACGTAAGAGCACCTTTTCGTTTATTCTATTTTAATACAGTAGAAACTGGATTATCTAGCCTTCAGTTATAAGGATTACCAGGTCTACCAACCGCGACTAATTAAAAAAAAAACATGAACAAAACCGAAAAATGTACTATTAGAAGACATTTTATTTCGTACTGTTGGTTTTAACTTAGGATTCTTTATCCAAAGTGTAAAAATAGGTCCGTCCGTCATGTTTCTACTGTACAAAATGTACAGTTTGTAGGCAAGTTAGCGTATTTCTTTATTTTTTATACAATCGCGCCACAGATATACATATACAAAACCGATTTCGCTGTAATTTGGATATGGATCGTGAAGAAGTTAATTGTTTATATTAGGTGCTCTATTAGTTAACTGGCACCTTCTTTGGGTCCCTGAGACAAGGCAAAAGTCACCCAAATTGCAGGATCTTAAAAATTTCAACCCCTTGCACTTTAATATGACGCGATAGCTTTGGGACGCGGGTTCAAATCCGCCGTGTGCCATAATTTTGATACGTATTCAACAAAGTTAGAATGTCTGGATGCATATGCATAATCAATTATTTTAGGTAGATACAATTTCATAAATGCCCAACGGTCTGATCGAGCCACTTTCCTTTTGTGTCCCGTCCACCGCTCGAAACTGACAATACACTCGTATTTTATCCTGCGCTGCGCACATTTCGCGGAAATATTCAAATTTATGACGTACGCGCCTCGCACGGCGCCGCGACACGCCCGACAGTCTTGTTCTTATTTTGAATACGGTCGGTTGGAGAAAAAAGTTATGATGTCGAATGCTTTACGGTCACTATAGCCCCCTTAGCCGGGAAAGGGGTTAAATTTTTCCACGGTGAAAGTATTAAATATTAATCCCTTCTAGATATATCCACTTATCAAGTACCTACGGGCGTAATGGGAAGATTATAGTATTTACCTACTCTATGATTTCGAATTGTGAAGTCAAAATCTCCTGAGATGTCCTGGTGGCGGAACGAGACGTGCGTCGAAGAAAGTGTTGGAAGAATTGTGTGTGGTGTTTCATGTGGGCGGTGTCAATGTATATTGTACCATACAGAATGTTTTCAAGCAGTGGATTATAGCAAAACAATTTAATCTGTCCTGGATTATAATATTCTCCACGCAATATCCAATGTCTCGTTATATGTTGTTATCTAAGGGGGAAAAAATATTCGTATTCAACAGTGGGGGAAATACCTACCTAATTACTTACGTGATTCGCCTAAGTGTTTTAACTGGCGAAGTTGTCAGTTACGGTAACTATTTATATCAGTAGCAGCTATAGGTGGTTGCTTACGTAGCGGTAACGAGTTCAATGGTTATTACCCATTCTTAACCGACTTCAAAAAAAGGAGGAGGTTCTCAATTCGTCGGAATCTTTTTTTAAAATACCCAAGGCGCCTAAAAAGTTTTCATTTTGAAAATGTTTTTAGAGAGCTCTTAGAGAGATAGTAATCTTAATATATATAAATCTCGTGTCACGATGTTTGTCCGCGATGGACTCCTAAACTACTGAACCGATTTAGTTCAAACTTCGTGAATATCTGTCATTTGGTCCAACTTGAGAGATAGGATAGTTTAAATCTCAAATTATAGTCGCAATTTTAATTAATTAATATAACAAAAACTTTAGCCACAGCAACGCGTGGCCGGGTCAGCTAGTAGGTAGATAAATAATTATGTACTAACTACTCTGGAGATACTGACGGTTTTAGCACTTACAGTAGGTAATTTAATCCCTATGTTTACTTTGTAGAACGGTTAAAATACCGTAATTAAATCCCAGGATAACCCTTATCGCGTTCACACCGCGCGAATTCCTAGTGGGAGCGAAATTAGCTGCTAAGTAAATCCGTTCGAGGCGCAGCGGCTTCGAGAACGAATCAATTAAGACAATAATGTGGTCCGCCGGAGATAGTATCACGCATGCGCAATCGACCCGATAAACCTTGCGCTCCGTAGCTTTAGCGCAGCTCAGGGCCCCAAGTCTGCTAATTTAACATAAGCTACGATTCAACTGTAATGCAATTATAATAGTTCCGAAATAACCTAGTCCACTAAAATTAAAATTGGATCTCAATTGACACTTAATTGAATTATAGTTGGGTCGTGTAATTATGTAACAGACTAGCAAAAGTTCCATTGATTGTAAATTTTAGGTCAGTCGTGTAATTTTTACGCAATTATTAAAACAATCGACCTAGCAGACTTGAGGCCCTGTAGTGTTATTATCTCGCTACAGACTCGGTCATAAATCATTCGAGCGTTTCGCTTTTGTTGTTCTGCAGTAATGCACAACTCAACAAAGAACAACAAAAGCAAAACACTCGAATGATTTATGACCGAGTCTGCAGCGAGATAATAACACTACTATAGTTAACGGCGTAGAAAGTACCGTATTTAAGCGATTTTGAATGAAGTTTTATTTAAAATTTAAACGTCATGTATCTTTAATCTAAAATCGCTTAGAAGCAGAAACACGATTGGATAAAATTTTCTCGATAGATAGACCGGAGGTCTCGAAATGTTGCTCAAAAATCTCAGTTTTTCTCATTTTTATCGGAAACTACAATGGATGTAATTGTAATTTTTGTTTTAATGTGTCGGTTATAATAATATCGGATATAAATCAACGGATGGTGAGCAACTTGCGTTCACCCCTTTGTGCATTATTCGTATATAGTTTAACAGCGAAGCTAAGATATAATTTGCGTGGAGGCGTGACCTATCCATACATCAGGGGCTAGTTAAGTTAGCTGATTGCTAACTAGCTGGATGCAGGAAATATAGCGAAAATAAATATTTGTAAGCGCTCTTGCGGGTGCCAAAAGGTTCGATCTCTCTATCTGTGTGATAACGTAATTCAGTGTTATTTAGCATAGACATAAGACCAAATGGCCCTAAAAATGTTGGTTTAAATTTTTAAAACTACACTCAGACGCCGCGTAGGCCCTAATACTAAGTAGTTCATGGAAATTCTGGCAGATCATGATATGAAAAAGGTTGACGAATTATGATGACTTCATCTTCCGTCGCGTTGTCGTGAAGATAGGAGTTCCATAAGGGTTCGTATTAGGTCCATTGCTGTTCCTCGTTTACATTAATGACCTCTCTAACCTCACTATAAAGACAATCACGAAATAGTCTTATATGCTGACGAGACATCACCTATATTCAAAATCGACATAGAAACGATCTTCCAATGTAATGTTTTAAACCAGGTGGTATATAATAGATTTTATGTGGATGTTTCGGAACAAATCAAGCCGCCCATAGGAGCGAAAATCTTATAGAAAACGCTACCTAATCTCTTTCAAATTTGACAACAAAACAACAAATGGTGGTATTCTTTTTATAGATCTACAAAAAATAGAATTTCATTCTAGACCACGAATGGAATCGATAAGTCAAATGGCTACGACTAATGGTTTGCCTCAGACCAAAAAAAATCAAGTAACTTATGTAGCACGTTTTCATTACAATCAAGGTCGCAGTAATTTGTATCAAACCACTGGTTTACACTCGGGGCCATTAAAACTCATTAACTGGTACAAATCCTCCTCAGATGCGTGTACACTTCGGGCCGCGATAAGTTTATTAGTTAATTACGCTTTGATTCATTACACGAACGCCCGACGTGGGATCAAGGGCCGATTGTAGTTGGGCAATCGGGATCGGCTTCGTATAGTTTCTCAGCGCAGAGCGTGGTTGGAAACCTAATTTGAAGCTAAACCACAGAACACTAAATAGTACAGCTAAACATAGTTTTAAGTAGACTATTAACAAATATTGTGTTGACCTTGCATAAGTGCCTGTTAGTTAAGTCTTCGTGAAATAAAAATATTTTGATTTTGATTAGATACGAATCTCTATACTTATTTTCAAGAATCCTGCAAGGACCGAAAATCTTTTTTGACAATATAAGTGCTAAAGTTATGCATAATTTTAGTTCTTATTTTATCTAATTTATTTTTTCGTTTTCTGTACCAATTTCGCTCATCTGGAAGAGATCCTCATTTGTAGCGATAAGATATGTCATGATAAGATTGTGCATATCCTCTCTATGTTTGTGTCTCTATGTATATATTATTATTATTATTATAATATATATAGCTCGATTACCACTCACTGACTCACTCACTGACTCATTGACATAATTGTTCTCCCAGAAGGAGACTGAAAACGATATAATGATGTATGGGGGATGCGTTCGGGTGCGGGAGTCGAGTAGGGAAAAATTATGACATTTCAGAAAAACAAGATGGTGGCCGACGTGATTTCTGTAACTTTTTTGTTTTCCGACCGATTTCGTTCAAACTCGCAACGATTGTAGATATTAGTAAACGATTAATAGAAAAAATGGAAAATTTTGGAAAAACAAGATGGCGGCCGAGATTTTCGCAAAATTTTCTCCTGTAAAATTTTGTATGAAAAAATTTTTTTTCACAAACACTTTCGTAAAGAAGAGAACTATTTCTTTCGGGGACAGTATGGAGAGAGCTGATGATTGAGGATCTTGGAGACGGGTGAAGAGCACGCTAAAGGTATTGGAGATAGGTGGGGGTGCTCGACCAAATGTCATTTGGAACCTCGTCCAATTACCAATGAGCTGAAAAAAAATTCAAAATGGCGGAAAAAACATGGCCGCCATACAAATTTTGTTGGTCTCTATCTCGGAGGGTATGACAGTTGGAAAAAAGGTTTCATAGCAAAAGATGATCGAAATGGGGATATCTATTTAGTGACATGAGAAAAAATTCAAAATGGCGGAATTTTTTTTTCATAAAAAATGTATGGAGAGACCGAGAAGAAGACGGAAAACGATACAATGATGTATGGGAGATTTGTTTGGATACGGGATTCGAGTAGGGGGGAAATATAATATTTCCGAAAAACAAGATGGTGGCCGACGTGATTTCTGTAACTTTTTTGTTTTGCAATCAATTTCGTTCATACTCGCAAGGAATGTAGAACTTGGTAAACGATTAACAGAAAATGTAGAAAAAGTTGGGAAAACAAAATGACGGCCGATATTTTCGCAAAATTCTCTCCTGTAAAATTTTGTATGAAAAAATTTTTTTTCACAAACACTTTCGTAAAGAGGAAAATTATTTCTTTCGGGGACAGTATGGAGAGAGCTGATGATTGAGGATCTTGGAGACGGGTGAAGAGCACGCTAAAAGTATTGGAGATAGGTGGGGGGTGCTCGACCAAATGTCATTTGAAACCTCGTCCAATTACCAATGAGCTGAAAAAAATTCAAAATGGCGGAAAAAACATGGCCGCCATACAAATTTTGTTGGTCTCTATCTCGGAGGGTATGACAGTTGGAAAAGTGGTTTCATAGCAAAAGATGATCGAAATGGGGATATCTATTTAGTGACAAGAAAAAAAATTCAAAATGGCGGAATTTTTTTTTTCATAAAAAATGTATGGCGATTGGGTACCTACCTACTAATTTTTGCTAAATCCGAGTATGAGCGACCACGTAAATTGCTACAAGCAGCTACGCGGTCCGCTTTAGCGGGCCGCGCCCCCACGCGAAAAACTAGTAATATATATATAGCTCGATTACCACTCACTCACTGACTGATTGACACAATTGTTCTCCCAGAAGGAGACTGATAACGATATAATGATGTATGGGGGATGTGTTCGGGTGGGGGATTCGAGTATGGGAAAAATCTGACATTTCCGAAAAACAAGATGGCGGCCGACGTGATTTCTGTAACTTTTTTGTTTTCCGACCGATTTCGTTCAAACTCGCAACGATTGTAGATATTAGTAAACGATTAATAGAAAAAAATGGAAAAATTTGGAAAAACAAGATGGCGGCCGAGATTTTCGCAAAATTTTCTCGTGTAAAATTTTGTATGAAAAAATTTTTTTTCTCAAACACTTTCGTAAAGAGGATAAATATTTCTTTCGGGGACAGTATGGAGAGAGCTGATGATTGAGGATCTTGGAGACGGGTGAAGAGCACGCTAAAGGTATTGGAGATAGGCTGGGGGTGCTCGACCAAATGACATTTGAAACCTCGTTCAATTACCAATGAGCTGAAAAAAAATTCAAAATGGCGGAAAAAACATGGCCGCCATACAAATTTTGTTGGTCTCTATCTCGGAGGGTATGACAGTTGGAAAAATGGTTTCATAGCAAAAGATGATCGAAATGGGGATATCTATTTAGTGACAAGAAAAAAAATTCAAAATGGCGGAATTTTTTTTTCATAAAAAATGTATGGCGATTGGGTACCTACCTACTAATTTTTACTAAATCCGAGTATGAGCGACCCCGTAAATTGCTACAAGCAGTTACGCGGTCCGCTTTAGCGGGCCGCGCCTCCACGCGAAAAACTAGTTATACTATATATAGCTCGATTACCACTGACTCACTCACTCACTGACTGACATATACAATTGTTCTCCCAGAAGGAGACTGAAAACGATATAATGATGTATGGGGGATGTGTTCGGGTGGGGGATTCGAGTATGGGAAAAATCTGACATTTCCAAAAAACAAGATGGCGGCCGACGTGATTTCTGTAACTTTTTTGTATTCCGACCGATTTCGTTAAAACTCGCAACGATTGTAGATATTAGTAAACGATTAATAGAAAAAATGGAAAATTTTGGAAAAACAAGATGGCGGCCGAGATTTTCGCAAAATTTTCTCCTGTAAAATTTTGTATGAAAAAATTTTTTTTCACAAACACTTTCGTAAAGAGGAGAACTATTTCTTTCGGGGACAGTATGGAGAGAGCTGATGATTGAGGATCTTGGAGACGGGTGAAGAGCACGCTAAAGGTATTGGAGATAGGTGGGGGGTGCTCGACCAAATGTCATTTGAAACCTCGTCCAATTACCAATGAGCTGAAAAAAATTTCAAAATGGCGGAAAAAACATGGCCGCCATACAAATTTTGTTGGTCTCTATCTCGGAGGGTATGACAGTTGGAAAAGTGGTTTCATAGCAAAAGATGATCGAAATGGGGATATCTATTTAGTGACAAGAAAAAAAAATCAAAATGGCGGAATTTTTTTTTCATACTAAATTGTATGGCGATTGGATACCTAAAAGAAAATCCAAAGTTTTTGCTGAATCCGAGTATGAGCGACCACGTAAATTGCTACAAGCAGTTACGCGGTCCGCTTTAGCGGGCCGCGCCCCCACGCGAAAAACTAGTTATAATTATAATATATATAGCTCGATTACCACTCACTCACTGACTGATTGACACAATTGTTCTCCCAGAAGGAGACTGATAACGATATAATGATGTATGGGGGATGTGTTTGGGTGGGGGATTCGAGTATGGGAAAAATCTGACATTTCCGAAAAACAAGATGGCGGCCGACGTGATTTCTGTAACTTTTTTGTTTTCCGACCAATTTGGTTCAAACTCGCAACGATTGTAGATATTAGTAAACGATTAATAGAAAAAATGGAAAATTTTGGAAAAACAAGATGGCGGCCGAGATTTTCGCAAAATTTTGTCCTGTAAAATTTTGTATGAAAAATTTTTTTTTCACAAACTCTTTCGTAAAGAGGAGAACTATTTCTTTCGGGGACAGTATGGAGAGAGCTGCTGATTGAGGATCTCGGAGACGGGTGAAGAGCACGCTAAAAGTATTGGAGATAGGTGGGGGGTGCTGGACCAAATGTCATTTGAAACCTCGTCCAATTACCAATGAGCTGAAAAAAAATTCAAAATGGCGGAAAAAACATGGCCGCCATACAAATTTTGTTGGTCTCTATCTCGGAGGGTATGACAGTTGGAAAAGTGGTTTCATAGCAAAAGATGATCGAAATGGGGATATCTATTTAGTGACAAGAAAAAAAATTCAAAATGGCGGAATTTTTTTTTCATAAAAAATGTATGGAAGAGACCTAGAAGGAGACGGAAAACGATGATATGATGTTTATGGGATGTGTTTGGGTACGGGATTCGAGTAGGGGGAAAACACAACATTTTCGAAAAACAATATGGCGGCCGACGTGATTTCTGTAACTTTTTTGTTTTCCAATCAATTTCGTTCAAACTCGCAAGGAATGTAGGACTTGGTAAACGATTAACAGAAAATGTTAAAAAATTTGGGAAAACAAAATGGCGGCCGATATTTTCGCAAAATTCTCTCCTGTAAAATTTTGTATGAAAAAATTTTTTTTTCACAAACACTTTCGTAAAGAGGAAAATTATTTCTTTCGGGGATAGAATGGAGAGAGCTGATGATTAAGGATTTCGGAGACGCGTCAAGAGCCCGCTTCAGGTGTAAAAGATAGGTGGGGAGTGCTCGACCAAATGTCATTCAAAACCTGGTGCAATTGCCAATGCCCTGAAAAAAATTTCAAAATGGCGAAAAAAAGATGGCCGCCATACAAATTTCGTGGGTGTCTATCTCAGAAAGTATGAAAGATAGAAAGGTGGTTTTTTAGCAAGAGATGATCAGGACGAAGAGGTCTATTTATTGAAAAGACAAAAAATTGAAAATGGCGGAACATTTTTTTTTTTCATACTAAATTGTATGGCGATTGGGACCTACTATAAGAAAATCCAAAGTTTTTGCTAAATCCGAGTATGAGCGACCACGTAAATTGCTACAAGCAGTTACGCGGTCCGCTTTAGCGGGCCGCGCCCCCACGCGAAAAACTAGTTATTATAATATATATAGCTCGATTACCACTCACTCACTGACTGATTGACACAATTGTTCTCCCAGAAGGAGACTGATAACGATATAATGATGTATGGGGGATGTGTTCGGATGGGGGATTCGAGTATGGGAAAAATCTGACATTTCCGAAAAACAAGATGGCGGCCGACGTGATTTCTGTAACTTTTTTGTTTTCCGACCGATTTCGTTCAAACTCGCATCGATTGTAGATGTTAGTAAACGATTAATAGAAAAAATGGAAAATTTTGGAAAAACAAGATGGCGGCCAAGAATTTCGCAAAATTTTCTCCTGTAAAATTTTGTATGAAAAAATTTTTTTTCACAAACACTTTCGTAAAGAGGACAACTGTTTCTTTCGGGGACAGTATGGAGAGAGCTGATGATTGAGGATCTTGGAGACGGGTGAAGAGCACGCTAAAGGTATTGGAGATAGGTGGGGGGTGCTCGACCAAATGTCATTTGAAACCTCGTCCAATTACCAATGAGCTGAAAAAAAATTCAAAATGGCGGAAAAAACATGGCCGCCATACAAATTTTGTTGGTCTCTATCTCGGAGGGTATGACAGTTGGAAAAGTGGTTTCATAGCAAAAGATGACCGAAATGGGGATATCTATTTAGTGACAAGAAAAAAAATTCAAAATGGCGGATTTCTTTTTTCATAGAAAATGTATGGAAGAGACCTAGAAGGAGACGGAAAACGATACAATGATGTATGGGAGATTTGTTTGGGTACGGGATTCGAGTAGGGGGAAAATATAACATTTCCGAAAAACAAGATGGCGGCCGACGTGATTTCTGTAACTTTTTTGTTTTCCAATCAATTTTGTTCAAACTCGCAAGGAATGTAGGACTTGGTAAACGATTAACAGAAAATGTGGAAAATTTTGGGAAAACAAAATGGCGGCCGATATTTTCGCAAAATTCTCTCCTGTAAAATTTTGTATGAAAAATTTTTTTTTCACAAACACTTTCGTAAAGAGGAAAATTATTTCTTTCGGGGATAGAATGGAGAGAGCTGATGATTGAGGATTTCGGAGACGGGTGAAGAGCACGGCCAGGGTATTGAAGATAGGTGGGGGGTGCTCGACCAAATGTCATTCGAAACCTCGTGCAATTGCCAATGCGCTAAATAAAATTTCAAAATGGCGAAAAAAAGATGGCCGCCACACAAATTTCGTCGATGTCTATCTCAGAATGTATGAATGATAGTAAAGTGGTTTCTTAGCAAAACATGATCTGCACGAAGAGGTCTATTTATTGAAAAGAAAAAAAAATTCAAAATGGCGGAATTTTTTTTTCATACTAAATTGTATGGCGATTGGGTACCTACCTACTAATTTTTGCTAAATCCGAGTATGATCGACCACGTAAATTGCTACAAGCAGGTACGCGGTCCGCTTTAGCGGGCCGCGCCCCCACGCGAAAAACTAGTTATACTATATATAGCTCGATTACCACTGACTCACTCACTCACTGACTGACATATACAATTGTTCTCCCAGAAGGAGACTGAAAACGATATAATGATGTATGGGGGATGTGTTTGGGTGGGGGATTCGAGTATGGGAAAAATCTGACATTTCCAAAAAACAAGATGGCGGCCGACGTGATTTCTGTAACTTTTTTGTATTCCGACCGATTTCGTTAAAACTTGCAAGCATTTTAAAAGTTGGTAAACGATTTACAAAAAAAATGGAAAATTTTGGAAAAACAAGATGGCGGCCGAGATTTTCGCAAAATTTTCTCCTGTAAAATTTTGTATGAAAAATTTTTTTTTCACAAACATTTTCGTAAAGAGGAGAACTATTTCTTTCGGGGACAGTATGGAGAGAGCTGATGATTGAGGATCTTGGAGACGGGTGAAGAGCACGCTTAAGGTATTGGAGATAGGTGGGGGGTGCTCGACCAAATGTCATTTGAAACCTCGTCCAATTACCAATGAGCTGAAAAAAAATTCAAAATGGCGGAAAAAACATGGCCGCCATACAAATTTTGTTGGTCTCTATCTCGGAGGGTATGACAGTTGGAAAAGTGGTTTCATAGCAAAAGATGATCGAAATGGGGATATCTATTTAGTGACAAGAAAAAAAATTCAAAATGGCGGAATTGTTTTTTCAAAAAAAATGTATGGCAGACCTTGAAGGGGACGGAAAACGATATAATGATGTATGGGGGATGTGTTCGGGTGCGAGAGTCGAGTAGGGAAAAATTATGATATTTCAGAAAAACAAGATGGCGGCCGACGTGATTTTTGTAACTTTTTTGTTTTCCGACCGATTTCGTTCAAACTCGCAACGATTGTAGATATTAGTAAACGATTAATAGAAAAAATGGAAAATTTTGGAAAAACAAGATGGCGGCCGAGATTTTCGCAAAATTTTCTCCTGTAAAATTTTGTATGAAAAAATTTTTTTTCACAAACACTTTCGTAAAGAGGAGAACCATTTCTTTCGGGGACAGTATGGAGAGAGCTGATGATTGAGGATTTTGGAGACGCGTTAAGAGCCCGCTTCAGGTGTAAAAGATAGGTGGGGAGTGCTCGACCAAATGTCATTCAAAACCTCGTGCAATTGCCAATGCGCTGAAAAAAAAATTCAAAATGGCGAAAAAAAGATGGCCGCCATACAAAGTTCGTGGGTGTCTATCTCAAAAAATATAAAAGATAGAAAAGTGGTTTCTTAGCAACAGATGATCAGGGAGAAGAGTTCTATTTATTGAAGAGAAAAAAAATTCAAAATGGCGGAACATTTTTTTTTTCATACTAAATTGTACGGCGATTGGGTACCTACTATAAGAAAATCCAAAGTTTTTGCTAAATCCGAGTATGAGCGACCACGTAAATTGCTACAAGCAGTTACGCGGTCCGCTTTAGCGGGCCGCGCCCCCACGCGAAAAACTAGTTATTATACTATATATAGCTCGATTACCACTGACTCACTGACTCAC
Organism: Coenonympha arcania; assembly: GCA_036785405.1. NCBI lineage: Eukaryota > Metazoa > Arthropoda > Insecta > Lepidoptera > Nymphalidae > Coenonympha > Coenonympha arcania. Next base: position 10,491,944 of record CM072077.1, on the reverse strand, counting down.
TGATTGATACAATTGTTCTCCCAGAAGGAGACTGAAAACGATATAATGATGTAGGGGGGATATGTTCGGGTGCGGGAGTCGAGTATGGGAAAAATCTGACATTTCCGAAAAACAAGATGGCGGCTGACGTGATTTCTGTAACTTTTTTCTATTCCGACCGATTTGGTTCAAACTTGCAAGCATTACAAAAATTGGTAAACGATTAACAAAAAAAATGGAAAATTTTGGAAAAACAAGATGGCGGCCGAGATTTTCGCAAAAATTTCTCCTGTAAAATTTTGTATGAAAAATTTTTTTTTCACAAACACTTTCGTAAAGAGGAGCACTATTTCTTTCGGGGACAGTACGGAGAGAGCTGATGATTGAGGATCTTGGAGACGGTTGAAGAGCACGCTAAAGGTATTGGAGATAGGTGGGGGGTGCTCGACCAAATGTCATTTGAAACCTCGTCCAATTACCGATGAGCTGAAAAAAAATTCAAAATGGCGGAAAAAACATGGCCGCCATACAAATTTTGTTGGTCTCTATCTCGGAGGGTATGACAGTTGGAAAAGTGGTTTCATAGCAAAAGATGATCGAAATGGGGATATCTATTTAGTGACAAGAAAAAAAATTCAAAATGGCGGAATTTTTTTTTCATAAAAAATGTATGGAAGAGACCTAGAAGGAGACGAAAAACGATAATATGATGTTTACGGGATGTGTTTGGGTACGGGATTCGAGTAGGGAAAAATTATGACATTTCAGAAAAACAAGATGGCGGCCAACGTTATTTCTATAGCTTTTTTGTTTTCCGACCGATTTCGTTCAAACTCGCAACGATTGTAGATATTAGTAAACGATTAACAGAAAATGTGGAAAAATTTGGGAAAACAAAATGGCGGCCGATATTTTCGCAAAATTCTCTCCTGTAAAATTTTGTATGAAAAAATTTTTTTTCACAAACACTTTCGTAAAGAGAAAAATTATTTCTTTCGGGGATAGAATGGAGAGAGCTGATGATTGAGGATTTCGGAGACGGGTTAAGGGTTCAGCCAGGGTATTGAAGATAGGTAAGGGGTGCTCGACCAAATGTCATTCGAAACCTCGTGCAATTGCCAATGCGCTGAAAAAAATTTCAAAATGGCGAAAAAAAGATGGCCGCCATACAAATTTCGTGGGTGTCTATCTCAGAAAGTATGAAAGATAGAAAAGTGGTTTTTTAGCAAGAGACGATCAGGACGAAGAGTTTATTTATTGAAGAGAAAACAAATTCAAAATGGCGGAACATTTTTTTTTCATACTAAATTGTATGGCGATTGGGTACCTACTGTAAGAAAATCCAAAGTTTTGCTAAATCCGAGTATGAGCGACCACGTAAATTGCTACAAGCAGTTACGCGGTCCGCTTTAGCGGGCCGCGCCCCCACGCGAAAAACTAGTTATACTATATATAGCTCGATTACCACTGACTGACTCACTCACTGACATATACAATTGTTCTCCCAGAAGGAGACTGAAAACGATATAATGATGTATGGGGGATGTGTTCGGGTGGGGGATTCGAGTATGGGAAAAATCTGACATTTTCGAAAAACAAGATGGCGGCCGACGTGATTTCTGTAACTTTTTTGAATTCCGACCGATTTCGTTCAAACTCGCTACGTTTGTAGATATTATTAAACGGTTAATAGAAAAAATGGAAATTTTTGGAAAAACAAGATGGCGGCCGAGATTTTCGCAAAATTTTCTCCTGTAAAATTTTGTATGAAAAAATTTTTTTTCACAAACACTTTCGTGAAGAGGAGAACTATTTCTTTAGGGGACAGTATGGAGAGAGCTGATGATTGAGGATCTTGGAGACGGGTGAAGAGCACGCTTAAGGTATTGGAGATAGGTGGGGGGTGCTCGACCAAATGTCATTTGAAACCTCGTCCAATTACCAATGAGCTAAAAAAAAAATTCAAAATGGCGGAAAAAACATGGCCGCCATACAAATTTTGTTGGTCTCTATCTCGGAGGGTATGACTGTTGGAAAAGTGGTTTCATAGCAAAAGATGATCGAAATGGGGATATCTATTTAGTGACATGAAAAAAAATCAAAATGGCGGAATTTTTTTTTTCATACTAAATTGTATGGCGATTGGGTACCAACCTACTAATTATTGCTAAATCCGAGTATGAGCGACCACGTAAATTGCTACAAGCAGTTACGCGGTCCGCTTTAGCGGGCCGCGCCCCCACGCGAAAAACTAGTTATTATTATTATACTATATATAGCTCGATTACCACTCACTGACTGACTGACTGACATATACAATTGTTCTCCCAGAAGGAGACTGAAAACGATATAATGATGTATGGGGGATGTGTTGGGGTGGGGGATTCGAGTATGGGAAAAATCTGACATTTCCAAAAAACAAGATGGCGGCTGACGTGATTTCTGTAACTTTTTTGTATTCCGACCGATTTGGTTCAAACTCGCAATAATTGTAGATATTAGTAAACGATTAATAGAAAAAATGGAAAATTTTGGAAAAACAAGATGGCGGCCGAGATTTTCGCAAAATTTTCTCCTGTAAAATTTTGTATGAAAAAATTTTTTTTCACAAACACTTTCGTAAACAGGAGAACTATTTCTTTCGGGGACAGTATGGAGAGAGCTGATGATTGAGGATCTTGGAGACGGGTGAAGAGCACGCTAAAGGTATTGGAGATAGGTGGGGGATGCTCGACCAAATGTCATTTGAAACCTTGTCCAATTACCAATGAGCTGAAAAAAAATTCAAAATGGCGGAAAAACATGGCCGCCATACAAATTTTGTTCGTCTCTATCTCGGAGGGTATGACAGTTGGAAAAGTGGTTTCATAGCAAAAGATGATCGCAATGGGGATATCTATTTAGTGACAAGAAAAAAAATTCAAAATGGCGGAATTTTTTTTTCATAAAAAATGTATGGGAGAGACCTAGAAGGAGACGGAAAACGATATAATGATGTATGGAGGATGTGTTTGGGTGTAGGATTCGAGTAGGGAAAAATTATGACATTTCAGAAAAACAAGATGGCGGCCGACGTGATTTCTGTAACTTTTTTGTTTTTCGACCGATTTCGTTCAAACTCGCAACGATTGTAGATATTCGTAAACGATTAATAGAAAAAATAAAAAATTTGGGAAAAACAAGATGGCGGCCGAGATTTTCGCAAAATTTTCTCCTGTAAAATTTTGTATGAAAAAATTTTTTTTCACAAACACTTTCGTAAAGAGGAAATTTATTTCTTTCGGGGACAGTATGGAGAGAGCTGATGATTGAGGATTTCGGAGACGGGTGAAGAGCACGCTAAAGGAATTGGAGATAGGTGGGGTGTGCTCGACCAAATGTCATTTGAAAACCCGTTCAATTACCAATGAGCTGAAAAAAAATTCAAAATGGCGGAAAAAACATGGCCGCCATACAAATTTTGTTGGTTTCTATCTCGGAGGGTATGACAGTTGGAAAAGTGGTTTCATAGCAAAAGATGATCGAAATGGTGATATCTATTTAGTGACAAGAAAAAAAATTCAAAATGGCGGAATTTTTTTTCATACTTAATTGTATGGCGATTGGGTACCTACCTTTTAATTTTTGCTAAATCCGAGTATGAGCGACCACGTAAATTGCTACAAGCAGTTACGCGGTCCGCTTTAGCGGGCCGCGCCCCCACGCGAAAAACTAGTTATTATAATATATATAGCTTTATAATATATATAGCTCGATTACCACTCACTGACTGACATACACAATTGTTCTCCCAGAAGGAGACTGAAAACGATATAATGATGTATGGGGGATATGTTCGGGTGGGGGATTTGAGTATGGGAAAAATCTGACATTTCCGAAAAACAAGATGGCGGCCGACGTGGTTTCTGTAACTTTTTTGAATTCCGACCGATTTGGTTCAAACTCACAACGATTGTAGATATTATTAAACGATTAATAGAAAAAATGGAAAATTTTGGAAAAACAAGATGGCGGCTGAGCTGTGGTTTTTTAAAATTTTTCATTTTTCGACCCCAAACCGCGGCGCCACAGATCCTAAACGGGGTACTGGAGGATGATGATTTTTTCTTGTTTCGCCCCCAATTATCCTGAATTTTGATAGAACGAGAGTAATTTTTCAAAATCCAAGATGGCGGCTGTTCGGGCGGCCAATCAGTCTGAGGTACGAAAAAACGCAATTTTAAAATTCAAATTTCACACACTTGGCAACATCGGAGCGTTTCGACTTCTATGGGGCGATCGTGAGTACAGACTCGAAGTATTGAGTGGGGGAAAAAAAATTACCCCATTTCTCGGGAAATTTCGAGATTTTCCCCAAAAAGTAAAAAATCTAAATACGGACTTTTTGCGAAATCCGTGTATGAGCGATCACGTGTCTTACTCGTACAAATGACATTTGGGTATTTTTGTCGCCGAGGATTGGCAACACTGGAATTTATCAAAGAAAAAGTGATTTTCGACATGGTCACTTTTCAGGGGCAATCATGTCGCCTGGGTGCAAGCGAGATGAAAAATTTAAATGTAATACGAAGCAGCATATCCTGTTGTTACTAGGAAAAGTACTAAACGATGTAATATATTTCTGTGAAATGCAGTGGCAGCCATTTTGTATTCATTTATTTTTTTTGAATATTTTGATCGTGTTTTTGAGGCATTTGGCAACATTTCGGAAAGTCGACATGTATGAACCGATTGTGTAACTCGACGAGCAGTATCGAAATATAAAAGCAATGTTGCCACATTTGGGGTACTTTTCGAGATTTTCCCCAAAATGTCCTCCTGTAAAATTTTGTATGAACAATTTTTTTTTTCACTTGAAGCTTCGTATAGAAGTCAAGAAATGACTCGGTGAAAAATATGGAGAGAGCTGATGATTGAGGATTTCGGAGACGGGTAAAGGGCTCAGCCAGGGTATTGAAGATAGGTGGTGCTCGACCAAATGTCATTCGAAACCTCGTGCAATTGCCAATGCGCGGAAAAAAATTTCAAAATGGCGAAAAAAAGATGGCCGCCATACAAATTTCGTGGGTGTCTATCTCAGAAAGTATGAAAGATAGAAAAGTGGTTTCTTAGCAAGAAATGATCAGCACAAAGAGTTCTATCTATCGAAAAGAAAAAAAATTCAAAATGGCGGAAAAATTTTTTTATACTAAATTGTATGGCGATTGGGTACCTACTATAAGAAAATCCAAAGTTTTTGCTAAATCCGAGTATGAGCGACCACGTAAATTGCTACAAGCAGTTACGCGGTCCGCTTTAGCGGGCCGCGCCCCCACGCGAAAAACTAGTATATATATATATATATATGTACAAAATAAATAAATAGAAATATAATAAAGAAATAAAATAAATAGAGAGAAAGAGAAGAAAAATAATAAACATACTGACTCACTCATTCACTTATACACTCAATCACCACCCAACACAAAAAGCTGCATCGTGAAGATTTTCTTTCTTTCTCAAGCAATTTCTTGAAATTCGATTCGATTCACTCAAATGGAACGAATGAAAGAATGCGATCGTTAAATAGCTCACGTGACCTCAGCAAAGATAACTAGTCTCATCCTCATACATTTTTTAAATTCGTTCCATGTCCATTTCAAACAGCCAAATCGTCAAGTTTGAAGTTTTACTGTAAGCAAGTCATTACAATTTTTCTTATTACAATTCGTTAGAATGACCTAATAAAAATCCATGATATTTTCTGGATTTTTCTACAATTTCTGGTTAAGTTCGATCCCGATTGCTACTTCACAATTCGCACCGACCCGGTTACACAGGCGTGTATGATAAATGGTGCTTCTAAAACTAACATTTAGAGAGATTATACACAAATACAAAGTGTATTAACAAGTACAATTTAATAGGGCAACAAATGTATTCTGGTTTAGAGGTAATTTATTAACTAAAAGTACCTAATCGTTTGAATGCGTACTTGTTAGCGGATTTATTTCCTATCTAAAAATCTCAGTATTTCCTGAGATCTTAGATAGGAAATAAGTAGATAAGTACAGTTTTTAACTAACTTTGGATACCTAAGTGTAATATCAACATTATTAGATGACTTCAATAATGCATATTTTTTGTTAGAACATTGGTTAAAAAAAACTTTTAGGTAGGTACTTAGTTTTATCAAAATTGGTTGAGCAACTTTTTCGCTTAATTTAATTATAGGTACAAAATATCGTTCTCATATTTAAGATGTTCGTTCTTCATTCGTTTGCCGAACTTTAAAAATACATGAAAATTAATTTTACGCAGTTTGAAAAATAAAATCCTTCGATGTTTTATTTATGTTAATAAACTTAAATACCCCGAATACAATCGTTAAGCCAACGTCATTATTTCAAATTCCGTAAATGTTTTCTCACACAGGAATTTGAGCACGGAAAACAATAATTTGTGCCCGAAACACACATGCTTTGGCGGGGACGCTCCGGAATTGAACGGGAATCAAATCATAATATTCTAAACGTAACAAAATTCATGCTTATAAGTTGCGAGCCGACGGAAAGTAGAATTGGTCAGGTCTCCTAATTACCTACTGAACTTTGACTCTAGATATAAGGAGATAATGATAGATATGAGTGGATTTACAACTCTACCGCCTAATAAAATATGATATACTTACCTAATTCTACCATTGTGCTTTTAATTTGTATTGGACTCAAAATTGATCATAGTTTAAGTACCTATAATACGTTAATTTATATGTATTTAAGGCACTTTTGTACAGATTTGATATATGTTCTTAACTAGAATTTGGCGTTATATTATCACGGACTAACCTAACTCACGTACTCTCACTCTGTTCTGTTCTGTGTTAAATTGTCTATCAGCTGCGCCTTAGCTGGAGACTATTCGCGAGATTAGAATCCCGTTTCGCCCCGATCCGCCCCCGCTCAATTCGAAGTGTGTTTCATACTTAATTTGAACGCCATACCTCATCGCTGCGTGCGAGTTATGAGAGCGGGCCAAGCGAAACAATTACTTAATGTCAACGAAAAAGATAATTTAATAATTGTTCCCGATGATATATTGAGGGTCCCCGCCCACCTGGGGCCCGGTATTAAAACAACCGATACTTCGTGGCCTCTTATTTATGCGCCGGCGCAGGCTTACATCTTACTCGCTACGACGTGCATTTGTTAAAAGAACACGGTAATAGTCGCTCGAGGGTTTCTAATGTCTCAATTCTTAACCGCCTACAAGCGAAATTCAACTGTAAACATCCCGTTCAAGGCTCATTTTCATTTGCAGTAAAAGTTGCACGAAGTTTCAGTTACAAATCTGAAACGCACTAACGATACTAACAAAATGCAATCGAAATTGAAACTTATTGCATTCGATTTTCAACTTTAAATCGACTGATGTGATTTAACCAACTTAAATTATGTCTTGTTTAATGAGTTGGAATAGACTTTGCAGCTAAACATCGTATGTCACAATAAGGTTCATTGTAAAATGAGTTGTACGGTCTTAGTGTTGGGGTTTATTTTAGAGTGTATACGGTGTGGTTTTAAGGTTGGGATAATATAGGATGGGTTTGCGCGATGTTTCCACTGGGAACATAGCCATGTAACTAATGCAGCGAATCAACATATCATTAAGAGATGTAGGCTCGTTTTGTACGTGTGTACCGCTTTGTTTCGTATATTTATCGTTCGATGGCACGTATTTATGACAGGCGGTGTACGGCTATGGCAATGGCTGGGCTATGGGTATATTACTATGCGAAGTTATTCGCATGAGTTAAATAAGCGTGTTTTCAGACGCCTTACGCTACAAAATATGGGGCCATGTTCTTACAACGTTGATATAAGTGGCCAAAGATATACACCTACAATAATAATAGCGTTTTTTGAAAAACTCGATTTACAATCTTCTTTGGACTCCTGACCCCTAAACTAGGAAAGCTCGTAACTTAAGGGTCAGTTCCTTCCATTGAAAACTTTTCAAATTTGTTAATATTTGGCTAACAACTAGACATTTAACAATTTTAATATTATTTTGGTTAGATTTAATACACAATAAGTACATAAACTGTTCCAATAATGATACACTGTTCTTACAATTAAAATGACGTATCTACCTACATATTTTCTCGTTTTCATTTCTGGGAACAGACATAAATTGTGTCAGTATTGTAATATTCCAATCACAATTTAAATTTGTCAAGTACTTAAACCTACTATAAGATTAACAATTTACTTAACATACTTAAGCATTTTTGGATTTTCTAAAAAGTGGATGGCCATAGGTTAACTTTAACTCCCTTTATCATGTATTATCAAGACTAGCTGACCAGGCTATCGTTATTTTGCCATATAAATTGTTTCCCACTTAAAATTTCGTAAATTGTTTACTTCCTATTTTCAGAGTTTAGACCCACCGAATTTAACTACACAAAAAAATCGTAAACCTCAGAAAATTGTCTTAATATCCTGATGAGTATCTTCGATTGAAAACCGACTTATATCAATGATTCGAATGCAAAAGTCCTTTTGTCTACATCGTTATAAAATTTATTGAATCGGTTTTTGAACGTCGATAAGTATTGTTGTCATGAAGACAACGAATTCATTATTGAACGATAATAATTTATTTGGAAATTACATATTATCTACCTATATCTATAGGTACTTATACCTAAGTGAAGTCATAAGTCAAGCTTATGAGTCTAGGTACAGGTACCTATATTCTACTATATTATCTAAAAACATACAAATAAAACGTACTCTATTTGGAAAATAGGTCATAGAGGTCCAAGAGGGAGCCCTCGACTCAAAAAGTGCGGCAAAAAATACTCTGCCCAAATTGGCAAACCCGAGCCGTCGCTACACAATATTTCACGCACACTAGCATCTGCACACCATACCAAATTGACACACTCACACTACAAGAAAAAGTTGCCGCACTCACGGAGCTGTCGTTGTTAGGTAGGGCTCTATCTAGCTCTACCTATTATAAATCTATGTTTTATTTAGGTATGTATTTACCTGCGCCATATTTTGACGTAGGCCTATCATTTCAATTTCGGTTTTTGTATATAAGGTAGGTATATCCCGTTGTAATTAGCAAAAAATTAATAAGATTTCAATTTTCGCACCCGGATGGTACTCATCCCTCTTAAAACCCACCACGTTACTTCCGTGCGGATTGGCAGTCTTCATACACGATTGCAAAGAACTTCTGGTTCCTAGAAGTATCCTAACGATTTAAGCGAATATCACATTTTTAGTTGCAGGGAACGGACGTCATTCCAAAAACTCAGAGGTTCGTGACTGGGAATCGAATCTTGGACCCTCTGGCTGTAGGTCTGACGACATTGGCTAGCTGTAACTATAATCAAACAATAGTTACATTATAGCCCGTTTAGTCCGTTCAAACATTCCCAATCATTTGGGGCTCAAATCCGAAGCACAAACTTAGTAGCCCACCCGCGGTGTAGCCCAGGCTATAAGCATTAAGTACTGACCCGACAAAAGTGGAAAATTCTAGAATACGAGGGGTGTTCTGAATGAAAAGGTTCAGAGTCACTCAGCGAGCGGTGGAGAGAGCTATGCTCGTAGCGATCATATCAGAAAAGAGGAGATTCGTAGACCTGCAGAGTCACACACAATATAGCTCAACGTAAATGTGCGGGGCACATAGCTCGTAAAACCAACGTACGGGAATGAACCTGCGCTGCCTTCAGTTTTATTAGAGCCCTTGCTCTAATAAAACCCTTCAATGGGAAAGCCTTCTCATTTGCTTGCAAAAAGAGATTTGCTTGAAATCGCTGGATACAAGTATTAGAAATCATTGCAGGAGGGTACAAGTGTATTAGAAATCATTGCAGGAGGCCTATGTTCAGTGGACAGCTCAAACATTACAATAGCGCCATCTATTGAGAGTTTGCGTGTTGAACAGAAGTGTGGGTAACATAGTGTGTGGTTACAGTGGCGCGACTTCAATTGTTTTTTCTCTATCTCAAAAAGGTCCAATACTGCCATCTATTTTTTTTCTTTTGAGAGTTAGGGTATTCTCAATACACAGAGGTGTCTGTTATATTACGGTTATAGGGCTTGTAGCAACTGTGGCGCGAGTTCAATGGTTTTCTCTCGACCCAAAAATGACCTATGCTTCTAAAACAATGTTTTTAATTCAAAAATCTATGCAGTGCGAACCGCAACAGTGTCTGATACCTCGTAGCGTGGTAGATAAATTTTCACTTAATTATTTCCCCTCTGGTTGGATGTACTTAACGTCAAGGGCTCGTAGCTGGCTTAAACTTCTCGTGATGGGGTCCGAAATTGGCTAAATTGAAACGGTCAATACACGACACGTTTTAAAAACCAGATAAGTGTGTGCTAACTCCAGTGGAGAAGGTTTTGTGGTTTAAGATATTATTTTTTCTAAAGAATTACACATAAATTCGCTTATTTCAGAAAACATTATAAATTATTCGTATATACTGTACCTACCTACTAATAACCAAATCTTATCTATATGATGAGGATGGCGATCAGTAGGTATTATTGTTTACTAGTGACCAAATGGTACTAATTCTGTTGTAAAAAATCTCTAAATTAAAATAGTGCTATCCTTTTCCATTAGGGAACAGTTTGAAAAGAATAGCACTATTTTAAATTAGTTTAGTTTACAGATTTTGTACAACAGAATTTGCACCAATGTCTTTGTAATGTTGTCTATCTTACCTATATTATGACATCTCTTGAGAAGAAACTTAATAATTAATTTATAACTTCAATATAACTTATCTTGTACTTTTGACTCATGCAAAAATAAATGACTTATGATAGTGAATTAATTTTAACACATTTTTTCTCCACACTTCCTACTCTTTATCATAGATTTTTTGTTACCTATGTAATAATACCAATTACGATCGAGCAGAGCCACGGTCTGAAGTTAGTCTCCAAGTAATTGAATCCTGCGTATTTGGGAGCTAATCTCTTTACGTATCATTACGCTATAACTCGTCGCCAGCCACCTGCGTGTTGACAACCATTTGTTACGTACCTGTACGCAGGCACGCAACGTCTCGTGAAATATTGAGGAAACGCGTTCCCGTTGTGGTCCATTTCTGATGAAGCTACGTCAAAAAAGACGTCCCAAATAATCTTGACTGGATCTCTTGTTTCGTGAAACGTATCGAAACAAACGGGTAGCCATATTATGAGTTAACTATTCTCTCTCATATATTTTCTCGATTTCTATTGAAAGGAATAAGAATAATGGCATAGTATCAGATCGACAGATTATTCACGTGACTTATCCATGGCAACTGTCATTCTTATACATTTTTTAGTTTCCACGCATATCAAAAACAAGCGAAGAAGTAGAATAGGAAGATAAGTCAAAGAGCTACGGCTGCAGTTTAGTAAAATAGACTATAACCAATGGTTGTTAATACCACAGAGCAAGGAATATCTTTATATATTGAATTTTTGTTTTCTGTGGTTAATACTATTTGAATAATTACAAAACTATTACAGTAGCGGCACGCCATAAAGACAGTTTTGACATAATAATTATGTCAATCGCATAGTATGCTTACTTACTTTTTCAATCTGGCCAATCTAGTTCCCCACTCTTGGCTTTTATAACATACAGCTATTGTAATCTTACAAACAAAAATCCAGTAAGTATAATTATTATTATTTCGATTAGCTTAAGCTGATAGATAAAGTCCTCCATTTTTCGTTGGGGCAGAGCTGAGCTCTGGTGGGGAAAGAAACGAAAGCTTTTCTATACCACCTATACATGCGTCCATTTTCCTTGCACATCTCTAATGTGCGATTCTGCAAAAATACTTTCACTTTCGCATCGACTATTGGGCAGATAAGAGAATCATCCTCAATGACCTCTGGTAGGTATATTATGATGTATGCAGCAGTCTTATGTCCAATTCTCCATCTCCATCTATCGCTAGATGACAAACGCTAGAAAGATCATCTGATATTGGGCCTTGACAGGAACGTCTAAAACCAACGGTGGGTTTTACAAGCCAAAAAACCGTCCGGCATTTAACTCTACCAGGAACAATGGAGACAGTTTCCGATATTCGCTAAGCACTTGCGATTTTTCCGCGTCACGTTAATAATGCCGTTATGTGGGCTTATCGTTGCCGTCCCAGTGCACAAGCGACTTCTTCACCTACTAGCCTGAACCTGTGTAATGTCGCTCTAATGATGTAAACGTTGAAAAAATTACGTGATATTGATAATGGTTATTTTTTCTGTATCGTTCAGCTTGTTAGGTAATAATACTCAATGGGTTGTTAACTAGCAAAACGAAGGCAATAATTACCTACTTGATAATTGTTCAAAACGATACAAATCCGCCAAGTAAAGGCTACCACGTATACAGTAGGTAGACTTCCCAGAGACAAAGCAACGCAAAGAAATCCAAAAACCAAGCTAAAACTAACCCTGGAATTTTACCCCAAAATAAGTATACGAAGCATCACACAAGAATCCAAAATCAAAGCTGACAGAAACTATCCCAGGAACTTTACTCCGGAATAAGACACAAGTTTTTTTTAAAAGCATCACAAAAACTCCAAAACCTAAGCATGAACCACGGAATTTAAGCCAGAAACAATTTACACCAGTTTTTGTAGAAACATCACACAAAGGAATCCAAAAACTAAGCTAGAAACTGGCCCATCCGGGGAATATAATCCCGGCCTTCCCACACAAAACTTGCAACAAAAATCTTCCAGTTTACCAACACAACACTAATCTAATTAAACACATCAAATATCTGACCGCACACCACACTACAATCACCTAACACCTAGCTGCACCCCTGCTGAATTATTCATAACTATTATTAATAACAATAACGCTCCCCCGCGTTATCCGTTATTACAAGTTATTAATAAAAAATTTAAATGAGCTTACACAAGTAATCCTGGTATTAATGCTGTTTGAAGTTCTCACATTAAAAAAGCTAATAAATTGATATTTTATACGCGCGTGGGAGGCGGAGATTATGAGATTTTGTGTGAAAAGTCAATAGTTGGTTTTCGATTTGTGTTACTTTTGTTGGTTGGGCCTACGTATTTTTACAGTTGTGTCGGTTTTTCTTGGGGAAATTTTATGAATACCGTAAGTAAATATACATACTTCTATTTACTATGTGTGTGTTGTGTTTTCTTTGTTTGTTAGGCTATAAACACACTGAGCTTAGGTACGTACGCAAGTTATGCAACACATTATGATATCTGTGTGTTGATTCGGTATCGTTCAGTTTGTTAGTCGGTCCAGCCGTTTCGGAGGAGTTTGGTAACAAGAAAATCGCGAGAATTTTATATTAAAGATATATCGATGGTTTAAGCGACGGCTTGGTAACGACAAAAGTGCAGGAAATTAATATTTTTATCACGCCTCGCTACAAAGCGATCCAATAGCTCGCGACAGCGCATCGCCAGTAGCTGCGATGTTTTATTTCCTTTTTATTAAGTCGGACAAGCGGACAGATATAATATTATACAATAAAGGTACTGAACTACTCTGTAATCAAATGTAGGAGGTGTGGCATGGTTGCAACAGCACGAATCAATCTATATCTATATCATAGCAAGCAATAAGCAGATTCATAAGCAATTTCCTTTAAGTAAGGAAAAACCGACTTTACTCCACTTCCATCGTCGATATGTAGGAGTTAACTACAACCAATTTTGTTACTCCAGAATAGAACTAAAAAAGCTATTTGTGTTACCAGCGACCAAAAGTTTCTCGCAGGCGATATTTGAATTCAGAGTGAAGCAAATGATTCTAAAGTAGAATCTTGAGCGTAGCGAAGTATTCAATATTAAGTATAAAGGTGAAAAATAGCGTGTGTCACTCAGGGCCAAAGTATTTTGTTCTCAGGCGTATATGTATATTGAAGAAAGTCGTACATACCTAACGAAAAATGTGTTATGTGAAATGGCAAATAAAAAACTGAAACTGAAACTGAAAATAATAAACCAAACAAGTCGTTTATGAAACTTGTAATATAACAAAGCGAATACAAACTGAAGCCATCATAGAGCTTTTTAAAACAAAACAAAAACTCTCTCAAAATACAAAATACAAAAAAATCATTCAGACAGAGTATTTTCACGCGGTTTCCAATTTCCACTTCCATACTCGTATCACATCCATTCCAATGACTGGACGGACAGTTTCTATTTGTTTCCATTATTACAAACTGGAGTTACGTTTTATGAACACAATGTCTGGCAATTTTTCAGGATTTCGGTTTAAATAAAAATGGCAAAAATATACAGTACATTCAGGTTCCATTCACGCCAATGGGCCATGTTCAACGGTGGAATAAATACCAGGTTTCTGTAATATCACTTGTTATAACGAATACCTACTCAATAAACGAAAGAAAATTTCGAAAAAGTAAAATTTATCACTATCGGGAGATAGAATTAGCTATTGCAGCTACATAACTATTATAATCTATAAATAATAATTACTAAAACTAAATACTACTATTACTAAAAAAACTGATAAGTAAGGGTAAGTACAAACACTAAGTAAAAGACACTAAGTAAAAAAAAATCACTGTGGCTTCCGAGAAAAATTAAAAAATTAAAACCTACAACAAACTTTCTGTCGAACTTTTTCCAATCGTGTTTCTGCCTCTAGACGAATATAAATAAAGACCCAAAAATACCTACAACATAATATAATGTCTAATCCGCTGGTCTAAACTAAGCTATAGGTAGTCTAAATTTCAATTTAAATTGGTTATCTTATCACCATTATAGAGACCGTGTAAAATGAAATGACGTCATAAGACCCTGTATGCTGTGTATGCTAGGCCTATATGAAATAAAGAATTGTCTATTCTATTCTATTCTGAACTACGTAAATACAAGAAAATAAGAAATCAATCTCAAGGCAAAATAATAAAGAAAAAGTTACGTAATTACGACCTTACTCTCCCCAGAGGGTGAGCGATTTCGCAAAGCCCATAAAGCCATTAGTGTAAAGCAAACACGCCGCGACGCGCGACGCGACGGGCGACGCGCGACGCGATAAACGTTGTAATTCAAACGTTGTATCGCGTATCGGTCGCGTGCGCGATATTACGCGCCACGCGACCGGTTATGAAATTTGATATCGTTAGGCGGAGATGAAAGTGTTAAAGTTTGCAGATACGACGTTCCATCTCGTCGAGTCTTCATGTTGAAGAGAAAACTTCGTTTGTGATAAAAGCCATTGAACTCCCGACACTGCTACCGTAATCGACATCTCTGTTTGTCGATGATTCTCTGATTGTTGTTTGTCGAGCTCGTCGAGTCTTCGAGTGTGTTTGTTGAAGGAAAAACTTCTTTAGGCGTATTGAGCAATTTTGAAATGTAGAAAAAACTATTCAACTCGCGACATGGTTACCGTAACCGACACCCCGGTTGGTAATGGGAAAAAACCATTGAGCTCCCAAGACTGTTACCGTATACAACACGCTGCGCCGGTTTGAGATGGGGAAAAACATTGTATTCACGACACTGTTACCATTACCGACACTCGTTTCGAGATGGGAAAAACCATTGAACTCGCAACACTGTTACCCTAACCGACTCCTCGGATTCAGATGAGACGATCGCGACACCGTTACCGTTAACAACATCTTGGTTTGAGATGGGAAAAACCACTGAACTCGCTACACTTACTGTAACTGACACCCCAGTTTGAGATGGGAAAAAACCATTGAACTCGCGACACTATTACCGTAACCGACAACTCTGTTTGAGATGGGAAACATTTTTCATTAATTTTATTTTATTAAGAAAAAATACAGCAAGAGCTGATGTTTGTCTAACCATAGTTGCTTGAGATCTTATAGTAGGTACAATACGCTTCTGCGCAATTAATCTACTCTTTGCCCCATCCCTCGTTAAGGGTGCTACCCTTGTAAAAGCCGGCGTGAATAGAGCTAATCCTTATCACAGGCGAGGGTTACAGTGAATCAATTAAAGATAAGCAAATATGTCCATTGTGCGCAGATTGAATCTGTTGACTCGCAGAGGAAATTAACTTTCGAGCGATAAAGCGATCCGTCATGTGTGGAAAACTACTTATTACATCCCTCTCTTTGGTTAGTCGTTTCTAATCAGCTAGAGAGCTCGAGGAATTGGGTTCAATTCCTAGATTAACGGCGTAGAAGCCTAATTTCATTTAAAAACTATTAAGACAATTAAGTACTTTCAAATTTAAACGTCATGAATTTTGGGTCTTTATCTAAAATCCATTAGAAGCAGAAACACGATTGGATAAAATGTTCTCCATAGAAAGTTCTTCCAAAAGTTGCTCCAAAATCTCAGTTTTTCTAATTTTTATCGGAAAATACAATGGATGTAATTGTAATTTTTATTTAATTGTGTCGGTAATAATAATATCAAAAAACCCTTAGAAACAGATTTTGATAACTGGTTTAGTTTAAGAGTACCTACCTAATTAGTATAAAAGGTCGTTTTCTGTTATATTCTACCGCGACGCTGCATGTCGCACCTACTAACGTAACCGTGAGAGTGGGAAAGACAAAAATAAATTCAATAAATCCCCTTAAGCGAAATAGATGTTTGTACCTATTGCAAGAAAATTACCTTTGCTAAGATAGGTATAAGAGATAAGGTATACTTAGGTACTACCTTGTTATTACTGTTGGTGAAGAGTGGTTAAAGTTTTTGACCAAGGATTACGAATTTTGGGGTTTGTGGTTCAGATTACTTACAAGCACTTACTGGCGCACCGCCAAGCGACTCAGCGTTCTGGTGTGATGCCGTGTAGAAAGTGTAAGGGATCTTCTCCTTCTAACTAAGTTAGTAGATATGATAATATTTTCGTTTGCATCGTTACTTCCCATCAAGTGAGATCGTAGTGAAATACTAACTGTTGTGAAAATAGTACTTTATGCAATTAAAGCTTCAAGGCAGAACTTATCTACTCTAAGGTTGTTACCCATACAAGTGGACTCTGCAAAAAGCCCTACCACCTATTAAAAAACTCGTACTCTGTAATATATTTTATCATTTTTAGGGTTCCGTACCAAAATGGATAAAATGGAACCCTTATGGTGCGACTTTCTCCGTCTGTCTGTCCGTCTGTCTGTACGTCACACTCGATTATTTCAGTAACTACCGGAGCTATCGATATAAAATTTGGAATGGTTGTGTATATTAGTGGCCCAATGACACTGGAATAAAAAAAATGGAAATTATTTTTGTTCTTATTTAAAAAGCGGGGAAAATCGGAGGGTTGAAATTTAAAAGTGAGATAACTGTACTGTGTGGGGTATTATATGAAAGGGTTTACTTTGTACATTCTAAAACCAATTTTTAAATATTTTTAGTCATGATAGTTTTTGATTTATCGGGGAAAATGTCTAAAAAAATACCGTTCCCCCCCCTTATCTCCGGAGTTTACCAATCGCAAAATCTCAAATAATTATGGTCAATAGGAATTTACGTATATTTTACAGGAAAACTATAGCCAATGCTCTAACTAGTATAGTTTTTTTGATATTAACAATAAACCTCTACAAACAAAGTTAGTTTTGCGGTTCATTAACAAAGGTAATTATTACCGTTTTACATCTTTGGTCTTTACAGTTTTGGTCGTGTTACATCTACATTAGTACGAACGAATCTTAAAAGTACCTAGCTATAACTAACTAAGCTTATTTTGCTTCAGTACTTCTTGAGTACGGAACCCTCGGTGCGCGAGTCCGACTCGCACTTGGCCGGTTTTTTTTTAATGAATATAGGTTTACACGCTTCACAACAATCTCACCTGATGGAAAGTGAGGATATGGTCGAAGATGGAGTGCGCTTACTTAGAAGATACCTATTCGTTCTTTTTCTAATGACACAGGAAACACAGACTTCGGTAGTGCGTTTCTGACTATATTAATTAGACTAGGTACATGTATAAATATGGACGAATCTTATAGGGGTAAGTACCTACTTACATACCTCCCTATTTCACCCCTTACCAAGTAAGTGTATTATTTAACCATGAAAACACGATCTAAACACAATAATTCAGGAAGTGGGCGTCTCTCCCTCGCCATAGAGTATAGACAACACCATAAATATCGCGAGCAGAACAGGGGGTGCTCTGTAATCTGCTCACGGCCCATAAACTTTAATGGGTCGACATTTTAAATAGATAAACTTGTCTATGCACGTTAGGAGCTGTCAGATGACTATGACACTTCAAAATATAATAGTGCTTATTAATTATCCATTTATAAACCATGGATTTTGTGGGATAAAAAGTAGCCTATGTTTATTCTTATTAATACTAAGTATAATCTATCTGCATTAGAAATTTTTACCCAAAATCGAAAACAAATTCTGCCGCCTACTTGGCTGGAAAAAATGTAAATAACATATTCCGGGGTATGTTAGGGCCAATTACTCCCCAATTCTAGATGAGCAATTGCCCCCCGTTGACTAAGGGGGAAATTGCCCATAAAAAAAACCTATTCGTCGCATTGGCTGTGGCTTTAATAAGTCTACATACTCAAATTACAATTTCCTCAAAACTTCTAACACGTGACATTTTTAGCACTTTTCCTTGAGCTAATATTAATAACATTTTAGGAAACGTGGAAATAATTAAAAGCCAAAACTGAATTTGGCGCCACCGTTTAAACTGAACAAGTTAAGTCGTTCTTCGTAAGTTCCGCCCATCGCTGCAATGAACAGAACTAAAGACTAAAGAAAAACATAGACGTCAGGCTGTGTTAATTAGTTGAATTATTCAGTACTTATCATAAATCTTGTTAGTGATACAATATTATGATAATAAACAGTCTCATATGTATTACTAGCGCAGACCCGCGACTCCGAATGTATAAATTCCACTAGAACCACAAATTTTATTCCAGAGTTTATCTGCGCTCATTGCATAAAGTTCGAATTATGAAATCAAAATGTGTCACATAATGACCTACCTTATTCACAGACTTCTATAATTATTAAAAAGTTATTCATAATAACATCGCTCTACTATGGAAATATTTAAAGAAAGTTGTATAATTTCCATAACGATACACGGCTCTGGGTTCCTGTATCTTTTATCTGGGGTAATATTTTTTATGTAATATTTTTTTAAGTGAATCCACAGACAACATATAGTTGGTAGTCATTGCCGAGAGTATGGATGGGCCATGATTGACCATAGACAACAACAACAATGTCTATTGTGAATGATTCTGCGCCACCTTTGCAGAATTTCTGGGCCTGTGATTATGATTATGATTATGATTACGATTACGATTACGGTTATGATTACGATTACGGTTATGATTACGATAACGATAACGATTACGATTACAATTATGATTAAGATTATCATAATGATTATGACGTTATCACGTAAATCTATCGTCCGTAAACCGACTTTACAGACAACCAAATTTTTTTTGTTACTTAGT
Source organism: Coenonympha arcania (assembly GCA_036785405.1). Classification (NCBI taxonomy): domain Eukaryota; kingdom Metazoa; phylum Arthropoda; class Insecta; order Lepidoptera; family Nymphalidae; genus Coenonympha; species Coenonympha arcania. The sequence continues at coordinate 10,472,474 of CM072077.1, read as the reverse complement.
CAAAACTTTGCGCTGAAAAATGTCTAGCAGGGAACCTCCCCCTTCAACAATTATTTTGATATCTTCGTTGCCATTTGTCATGATCTTTGTTTTTGATTTGTTAAGTGCTAATCCTGCCTTCTCACTTCCTTTCGCTAGTTCATTGAGCATATCATTTAATGTTTGTGGGCACTCGGAAAAGATTACAATATCATCCGCGAACCTAAGATGGCTTAGGTGTTCGCCATTTATGTTAATCCCTTTGTTTGACCAGTCTATATTCCGAAATACTGCTTCTAACACTGCAGAGAATATTTTTGGTGAGAGTGGATCTCCTTGACGTACTCCCTTTTGTATAGGAAATTCCGGCCCTATTGTTTCTAATCTTAACTTAGCAGAACTTTTGCTATAAATAATATCTGAAACTCTACATAATTAGGTATTATGTAACCGTTACATAAACTACTTTTATAATAAGAGTATCTCCATTCCAAATGGTTGCGGCGTGAAGGACTACACAAATATATAGTACACTTACATACAAACTCTCACCTTTATAATATTAGTGTCATATGATAAAATCATCAATCTTCTAATTTTTTATCACTGCATAGCGGTCAATCACAGTTGCAATAACATGTGAAAAAGTCTTTAGACCTAATTTTATTTGTTTGAAGTTTTTATTCTATTATTTCTCTGAATTGTATCCTACTACAAATTACCTAACCAACACGATATAACACTTTTGCATTATACAATATTAGTGGGCTTACTTTTAATGCGCAACTAGACTTAGGTATATGGAAAACCTGTGATTGCATGTGATTGGCATGCACTAATTTGGCCGCATTTTAAGGAAATAAGTTTGTCAGTGTCACATTATGGTATTCTGTGCCTGCGTCTTAAAAAACTGTTCAAAAAATCTCCTCGTTTGATGCCCGGCTACTTATAAGATCGCCCTTCTACAGTTTCCTTTAGTTTGTGTTACAAAGTCATCGGTTATAGTACAAGGAACGCCAAGTACTGAGTATTATTGTACAGTGGCGTCGTAAAGTGATTTGAGGGCGACTTCAGTACCACACTGTACTGTCAATGTAAGTTTACTATCTGGCGGGGATTTCAGCAAACACATTACTGTGTACAGTCGCGTTCAATATACGTAGGTACAGCTGTGATAGATGGATAGTGAGTGACAAGTGTTATGCTTATGAGTTTATGACGCGATGAAACAGTAAGTATTTTCTTTCGAACTTGTAATGTATAATTTAAAAAAAAAACAGATTTGTATAATGAGGCTGTCATCATTGAAGTATGAACAGGTGTTAGCACTGTAGGTATTTAGGACTGGTGTTAATACTATCAAGTATAAACGCGTAGGCATAGCGGCGAAAATAGTTCCAACGCACATCTTAAACCATCGAACGTGGCTGCAATTTTGGAGAAGAGAAGAAAGGGGGGAGTGGAGGGGATGGCTGGAATCTCTCATCTATTTCTATCTGTGTCTGTGAGTAGGTTAGATTTAAATGTGGGATTTTACTCACTAAAACCCCCCTCGAACATCCTCAGTGTATGTTAGAACCTCCGAGATTTTACATCGCGAAGTTGCGGCTGTCTTGCGCAACACCTGTTAAGCCCGCCTGTGAGTGATACCTAGCCTAGGACATAGCCGGCATAGATCAGCTCCTAGGGCCCGGACTATTATGTGGGTCCAGGGCCCTTATTCTGTATCTCAGTGAAGACCACTCAGTGGCCTTCAATGACATTTATTTTTTATCCCTTATCACAAAATATTATTTTCGTTCCACTTAATGTATAGCGAACCATAGACAACAGTGATTTACAGAATTAGGACCCAGGACCGTTGTTAACGGGATCTGCGTGATAATATTTTATTGATATAATTATTGAAGCTATTTTGTGTACGAGCGTCCCGCCGAGGGCGTGGCGGCGCGTTGCTTTACAGCGTTTCACGGTAGCGCATTAATTGAGCAAAACGAAATCAAAGCCGCTTACAGCTACCGACTGCCACGAGCGAGACTTGTCCTCTTTGTAGCTGTAACTTTCATTAGTCATTACAAAGTCTTTAACTGTAACAAATAAGACAGAAGTATGTCTGACTTTTTCTTTTTGACGTGACAACGTCTTATAAATCGAAAGAGCCGGTTGCACGCACGAAAAAACATGACTCATCCGGCGTTACCGGCGTTACCTCGCTCATGCGGCGTTACCGGCGTTACTTCGCGAGCGCGGAACGAGCGACAAAGAAAACGTTGTCACGTTCAACTATCGTCAGTAAACCGACTTCACAGGCAACCAATTTTTGACGTGACAACGTCTTTTAAATCGATAGAGCCGGTTGCACGCACGAAAAAACATGACTCATCCGACGTTACCGGCGTTACCTCGCTCATGCGGCGTTACCGGCGTTACCTCGCGAGCGCGGAACGAGCGACAAAGAAAACGTTGCCACGTTCAACTATCGTCAGTAAACCGACTTTACAGGCAACCATTTTTTGACGTGACAACGTCTTATAAATCGATAGAGCCGGTTGCACGCACGAAAAAACATTACTCATCCGGCGTTACCTCGCTCATGCGGCGTTACCGGTGTTAACCTCGCGAGCGCGGAACGAGCGACAAAGAAGACGTTGTCACGTTCAACTATCGTCAGTAAACCGACTTTACAGGCAACCATTTTGACGTGACAACGTCTTATAATTCGATAGAGCCGGCTGCACGCACAAAAAACATGACTCATGCGGCGTTACCTCGCTCGCGGCGTTACCTCGCTCGCGGCGTTACCTCGCTCTGAGGCGTTCCATGTAAGGCTTGAAGTGCAAGCGAGAGTTGTCACGTTCAACTATCGTCAGTAAACCGACTTTACAGACAACCAATTTTTTGACGTGACAACGTCTTATAAATCGACAGAGCCGGTTGCACGCACGAAAAAACATGACTCATCCGGCGTTACCTCGCTCATGCGGCGTTACCGGCGTTACCTCGCGAGCGCGGAACGAGCGACAAAGAAGACGTTGTCACGTTCAACTATCGTCAGTAAACCGACTTTACAGGCAACCAATTTTTTTTTGAAGTGAAAACTTCTATGGACAGTTTTGAGATGGATCGTATAGATATTTCAATCCACGATGAAACAAAAGGGATTTTGACAGAGTGGGGCGCGTCTTCGTGGATTGAAATATCTATAACCATTGAACTTGTTACTGTAACCGACACCTTATGTGATGTCGGCTATGCTATCACCTTATGTATGTGTAAACGAAATCAAAGCCGCTTATTTACCACCAGAGCTTTCCCTCTTTTTAGCTGTAACTAGGTACGTCATTAGTCACTACAAAGTCAATAAGACAGCAGTGTGTCTGACTCGACGGCTTTTCTTTTTAAAGTGAAAATTTCTATTGGTGCATTGGTTTGAACTCGACACCTTATGGAGAGTCGGTTATGTTGTTACAGGCTGTTACCGTAACCGATGCCTTTCCTCCTCCGTTTACGAACCGGGTCAGCTCCCTCACGATTTTGTTCAGCAGCTTCTTTATAGGGTTCCGTACCCAAAGAGTAAAAACAGGACTTCCGACTTCGGACGGCCGTCCGTCCGTCCATCTGTTACCAGGCTGTAATCTCTTGAACCGTGATAGCTACAGGCTTGAAATTTTCACAGAATATGATGATGTATTTTTGTTGCCGCTATAAGAAAAAATACCTAAAATAGAATTAATAGTTATTTGTTATGCAAGGCCGCAAAATGGATTTTTGGGCCGAGTGTCAAATTTGAATGCTGAGCGGCGAAGGATTCTAGGGTTTCCCTGAGCGCAGCGAGGGGTTCAAAGAATAGAATCCTGAGCATAGCGAGGCATTCAAAGGACACGAGACCCAAAAAAATTTGCGGCCGTACATAACACAAAATTTTTCATCTCACCACAGCGAGGAAAATTACTTGAAGAACACTTGGATCGGCATTGCGAGTATGTACGAGTAAGATGTTGTCTTTAGTAATACTCTGCAATAACTTCACTCACTTAATTAAATCCACCTTAAATCACCACTCATCTTATAACAAAAAAGGTAATGAATAAAAATAAGATATTATTGAAAATGAAAATGAAAATGAAAATGAAAATATTTATTTTTCACATAGGCCTAAATAACAGGCTCTTATGAAAAGTCAAAACTCTACCGCCAGGTTCGGAAAGCAGGTTTGCACCGAGAAGAACTGGCAAGAAACTCGGCACTTGCTCTTTTCAAAAATGTCATTGTTATAATACAAGATTTCTTATAGATTATGAAAAATTATAACATATTTTTAAGATATCTCGTGAGGAGATGGAAGCATATTTCTATCATTCCAAGAATCATTGTCGTTAAGAAATTCTTCAATGGTATAGTAACCATGATTAATTAAATGTTTCTTGACAGTGTCTTTAAACCTGTGCAAAGGTAAGTCCAAAACAGACTTCGGAATCATATTGTAGAAGCGTACACTCAACCCCACAAATGACCTCTGTACCTTACGCAAACGGTGTGGCACTATAACTAACTTATGTCCTCCATTTCTAATTGGACGATTACTTATATCTATCCGTTGCTTATAATTATTAATATTTTGACGAACAAATAGTAAGCAATTATAAATGTATTGAGATGCCACTGTAAGAATACCTATTTCTTTAAATTTTTGGCGAAGAGATTCGCGTGGCTTCATTTTGTATATGGCTCTAATTGCTCTCTTTTGTAATACAAATATGGTTTGAATATCAGCAGCTTTGCCCCACAATAGAATACCATAGGACATAACACTGTGGAAATAGGCATAATAAACAAGCTTGGCTGTATCAATGTCTGTAAATTGCCTAATTTTTCTCACAGCCTTTTGCCATTGCCTAATTTTTATTATTTATCACGATCAGAAAAAAAAATGAGATAGGTCCTTTTTTTCTTCTTTTATTTTGGATGCGTTCAGAAATATCAATTTCTGATAACCAATGATAATAGAAGATTAAGAAAAAAATAACAATTAGAAAAACAATAAGTAAATATCATGGATTTAATTAGATTTCCTTTATAATTAGTCAAACTAAATAGGAGTTATTATTTTCATTGATATTCTAAGAAAATGTAAAAACAAAAAGTATTATAGCCTTTATTAACAAAAAGTAGTAGCCTATTTTTTTATATTTGTCAAATAACTTCCATGTGTGGTGAGTATATTTGCCAAAATTATTGCCATATTTGCCTGTTTGGCAAATACAGCCAATAACATATATGGCTCCATGAGGTCGAAAATTTTGGCAAATATGCGATCATCCAATTACAAATACAAATAGCCATGTGTGGTGCCACCATTAGACATTATTATAGACGCAATACGAGATTACGTCATGTTCGAATTTATAAATGCTTTGCGGCCCTAGGGCGGGAAAGGATTTTTATACTACTTTCTCGCCCTAGGGCGGGAAAGGATTTTCATACTACTTTCTCGCCCTAGGGAGAAATGAAAATTCTTTTGGGCCCTAGGGAATATAATAGCATTTCCCGCCCGCATTTTGGGCATTAAAAATCTCCTTTCCGAGCGGGTGAGATGAAAATAAATATTTAAAGGGGCTCCCATACAATATTCGTGATATTTGCTCGTTTTTAATTTGGTAGGTAGAGGTGGTAGAGACTCGCAAATCGCAATTGACAAATTTTTTGCTTGTTTTTATTCGATAGGTATTGATAACGGTAATAGAAAGATCCCTATTATATTCACTTTAAAAATAAATAACATATTAAAATAAAACAAAATATGTATACTTATTGAAGAGGGCTCCCATACACCATTAGTACCTACATTTCAATATATAAGTGCAGAAAGTTTGTCATTTCTTTACGCTCGGCTCGGCTGCCGTCGTGCGCACTCGTTCTGCGCCGGCGTTCGGGCCCGTAGTTTCGGTTCGGCGACTGCCTCACCCGAAACTCAATTGCCTTCGTGGTGGTGTTGGGAACAACACGTCACCTTCGTCGACGTCCGGCTACCGACTTGCCACCAGCGGCATCACCGGTGGCCGGGCCCGGCGAGGTGTTGGCGTGCCCACACCGCCGCTCGGGCCACGCCTGAGGCAGCTCCGCCCCGTGTTCGCGACCCGAAGCCACGCGCCGTGCGTGCGTACGAAGCCGCGCCCGAGCGTGTGTACGCGATCTCGCGCCCGTGCGCGTACGCGAATCGCGCCCGTGCGCGCCTACCACCATGCCACGACCGTCACAGGCCTCGGCGGAGACGCAGCGCCGCGCGACTCGCCCGCGCCCGCTGCGACGCAAGATCTTTGTACAGTCGTCTGCGCACTCCGGCCTGCTAGACGCCGTTCGGTCGCTCGCGGCCGACCGCGCTAACGCGGCCGCTTCACCCGGACCATCTCAGGGGGCCGGGGAGGAGCGCTTCGCAGCGAGCTCCCCCGTCCTCTCCCCGGCGCTGTCACCTGCGCCCTCTATGCCGTCGTTGGAGGCCGTCGGACAACCACCGACGGCCCCAACCTCATCCGCACCGATGCTGGCCGCGGCCTCTGTGCCGCCTGCCGCGTCGGCCGCGCCGAGACCCACCGCACCGCCGCTTGCTGCGTCGGTACCGATCGCGCCGCTGCCCGCCGCCGCCATATATGCCGCGACTCTCGCTTGGCTCGCCGATGGAGACGTCGACGAGTCCGACGTACGCGGCCACAGCCGCAAGCGCGGCAAAGAGGCCATGCCGGCCGCGCACGCCGCCGGCCAGCACCGCCTCCGGCCCCGCCGCTACTGCCGCCGCCGCCTCCGCTGCGGCCACTACCTCAGCCGCCGCCTCTTCTTCAGCCGCGGCCACTGCCACCGTGCCGAAGCCTTCCGCGCGCTACCCTCCGCTTGTCGTCGAGGTGCTGCCGGACTGGCCGACGCACTTCAGGGAGCTCAAGAAGCTCCTTGGACACGCTCCCAACGGACGCCCGTACGGCAGGGGCGTACGCTTCATCCCGAAGTCCGACCACGAGTTCCGTGTCGTCCAGCGCTACCTTACCAAGCTGGAGAGCGCCGGAAGCGGAATCTCGTGGTTCTGCTACTCGCTCCCTGCCGAGAGGAGCGTAAAGGTGGCGATCCGCGGCCTGCCGGCGAACACCGAGCCGGCACTGGTCGAAGAGGAGCTGCGCGAGCTCGGGTACGTCCCGGAGCACGTGCGGACTATCCCTGCGCGCCCGGGTCGGCCGGGCTGCCTGATGTTCGCGCAGCTGCAGCGAACCCCCGACGTCACGCCGGGTATATACGAGGTGCACGAGCTCCTTTGTATGCCCGGCGTCACCAGCGAAGCGTGGCGCGGCCGCAAGGGCCCTGCGCAGTGCCACCGGTGCCAACAGTTCCGGCACTCCTCGCACAACTGCCACCGTCCGGTGGCCTGCGTTTGCTGTGGGGAGCGTCACCCTGCCCGGGACTGTCCGCGTCCGAGAGAAGAGCCGCCGACGTGTGCCAATTGCGGAGGCGCGCACACGGCCAACCACGCGGCCTGCCCCGTGTTCCGCAGGGAGTCGCGGAACCGCCGGGCGGGCACCGTCGCGCGTACCTCCACAACGGCACGCACTACTTCTGAGGCTGACGCGCCCGGCTCGCTCATGGCTGCCGCTAACCAGCCACAGCAGCAGCAGGGCCGCAAGCGCCGTCAACGCCGCCGTGGCAAGCGCGCGAGCTCGCGCCAAGGCGCGCCGCCCGCAACCGCGCCGCCCTCAGCCGTGGTACCAACACTAGCGCCACCCTCGACGGTGCCGCGCCCGAAGCCGCAGCCTCCAGCGCCGCGGCCCATCCTGAAGCACCCGACGACGGCCCCTCCGGCGCCGCCCGCACAGTCCAAGACCACCGTGGTCGCTGCCCCCGAGCCCCGGGGGACGAAGGCGAAGCGCGTGGCACAGCCGCTGCTGGCATCCCAGCCGGCGCGCGGCTCCTTGGACCACAGGATGACCCGCATCATCGGCACCTTGCACCAGGTTCTGATGGCGATCCAAGAGCAGCGAGATCCCATCCCGTTGCTCGTGGCGTGCATCACGGAGCTCCTGAATGGGTGAAGAGCTCCGGATCGCCTTCTGGAACGCCGACGGGCTTTCTTCGCAGAAAGCCCGTCTTCTCAAGAACCTGCTCTCTCAGCGTCGAGTGGACATCGGCCTGATCAACGAGACTCACCTCAGAACAGTAGACAAGTTGAAGGTTTCCGGATACTATGTCTACCGGGAGGACCACACCTCGCCGATCGGGACTGCTTACCGGGGACTAGCAGTTTTGGTCCGTCGAAACGTCATCCACCAGCTGCTGCCTGTACCGCAACTACAGACGTCGTACGCCCTCGGCGTGGAGGTCTGCGTCGACCGCCAGCCCACCCGTGTGTTCGCCTTCTACAAGCCCCCGACGAATCGACTCGCAGTGGCTGATGTCCGCACCCTGCTGGACTCGCCGCTGCCCACGATCATCGCTGGGGACTTTAACGCGAAACACACGGCGTGGAACTCCAACACCGTGACCCCGGATGGCAGACGCCTCCTGGACGATGCAGACCGCCATGGCTACGAGGTGCTAGGGCCAGAGGTCCCGACGCACTACCCGTACTGCGCAGCGCTCACACCAGACGTCATCGACATCGCTGTTACACGCGGCCTCGCCGCGACGCCGTCGATAGACGTCTTGGATGACCACCTCATCTCCGACCACCAACCTGTCCTCTTGACGCTGAAGAGCGTGCCGATGATGACCACGCTACCTTCTCCGAGACATCGCCAGGACTGGCGAGCTTTCGCCGACTACATGGCGGAGCACACGCCGTCCTTCCGAGTGGAGAGTCCCGCGGATGTCGACCGACTCGCAACGGACCTCAGCGCGACCATGTCCAGCGCGCTTCGAGAGTCCAGGCTCGACGCGGCATCCACTCGCAGGCCCCCCCAGCTCCCGGCCTTCATCCAGGCGATGATCGAGGAGAAGAGGAAGCTGCGACGGCAATGGCAAGCCCGGCGGTGCCCGATCATGAAGACGCGGCTCAAAGATCTCGGAAGCGCTGGAAACAGTCTCCGTAGAGTCTTGGCATCGCACCATCGAGCGAGCCGGCGACGATTGGTCCGGCCTCCACCGCCTCTGCCGCCACCTCTTCGGGAAGCCTACTCCGATTAGGCCTCTTCTGGCCGGTGACGGAACCCCACGTTACCGTGCCGAAGACCGAGCGGAGATTTTCGCCGACTTCCTGGAGACGCAGTTTACACCGAACCCGACCACTGATGTGCAGCACGTTGACACCATCGAGCGACACCTGGAGGCTTACTTCGAGTCGCCGATAGCGCCGACGGAAGACCCAGTCGTGTTTTCCCCTGGGCAGGTCCACCGGTTGACTCGGCGGACTAAACTACGGAAAGCGCCCGGTCCCGACCGCATCACCAACGAAGCCCTGCGCCATCTACCACAGCGATCAATCGCGGCGATGGCGCGGTTATTCAATGGCATCCTCCGCACCGGGCACTTCTCGAGTTCGTGGAAGCTCGGCCGAGTCATCATGATACCGAAACAGGGGAAGAACATTTTGCTACCTGGGAGCTACCGTCCCATCACGCTGCTGTCGACGATTTCGAAAGTCTTCGAGAAGTTGCTGCTGCTGCACATCATGCCCCACCTTCAGCCACGCGACGAGCAGTTCGGCTTCCGTGCCGAACACTCCACCACCCTCCAAGTCACGAGAGTACTGCACCACCTCGCTGCCGCTTATAATAAACGGGAGCATTCTGTTGCGGTATTCCTGGACATGGAGAAGGCGTTTGATCGCGTCTGGCATGCCGGCCTCGTCTACAAGCTGTCCACGTCTACTACTCCACGTCGAGTAGTCAAGACTGTGGCCACCTTTCTGCAAGACAGACGTTTTCAAGTGGCGGTTGAAAACGTGCTGTCCGCGGAGAGACCCATCCGTGCCGGCGTGCCCCAGGGAAGCTGCCTGTCGCCCGTCTGCTACAGCCGATACACGGACGACATCCCAGTGGTCGGCGGCGCCATGCTGGCGTTGTACGCCGACGACGCTGCATTTATCACCACCTCGCTGAATGCCCCACACGCAGCCATCAAAATGCAGCGTGCACTGGACGCACTTCCCACATGGCTGAAGGACTGGAGACTGAAGGTCAACGTGGCGAAGACTCAGGCGATCTCCATCGGGCGGACCGTCACCCTGCCGCCCCGGGTGTCGCTCTTGGGAGAACCTGTCGAATGGACCCCGACGGCTAAATACCTCGGCGTGACCATCGACAGGAAGCTCTCGATGCGACCCCACGTGAAGAACGTGGTTGCGCAGTCGCGCGCCATGCGAGGCCTCCTACGCCCCGTGCTGGCATCCCACCTGCCTCTCCGTGCGAAGCTGTGTCTGTACAAGGCATACGTCCGCACGCGACTCACCTATGCGGCCCCAGCCTGGTTCGCGCTGGTCAGCGAGCCGGGCCGCAAGTCGCTGCGGGCGCAGCAGTCGCTCGCGCTCCGCACCATCTCCGGAGCGCCACGCTTCGTGCGGAACCAGGTCATCTCCAGGGACCTGCGTATGGAGAGCCTCGACGACCACGTTCGCCGCCTGAGCACCTCGATGTTCGCGCGCGCCGACGGAGCGCGGTCCCAGCACCATACCATCGGCGGCCGCCGGATATTAGGGGTTTGCCACGTGACCTGACGTCGGCACAGACTTACCTACACCGCTTCCTCGCCGCTGGCTGACGGGCGCCCTCCGGAACATCACTGGCGGGCACGACCTCGCTGAGCGGCGGGTTGCAAGCACCACCGGATAGACCTTCACTCCGCCGCGCTCGCTGATCGCTCGCGAATTCACGCGGGCTCGAATCGCAGCGTGGCGGAGTCACTTTGGATTTTGGATACCCCGGACTAGAAATGGTCCCACCCAGTGCCCCGCCTGTAGTTGCAGGCGGCGTTGAGACCACTGAAGGGGGCCATCGCCCCGAACAGTTACCCCGGGACCCGCAAGGGTCCGCGTGGACGACCCGGATGTGTGTATTTCTTTACGAGTCCCGGCTTGTTGACCCAAGCCGAAGGCGAGGGTCAACTATAAGGACGAGTAAAAATGACAATTCCGCACGTGCATTGAACGACGTTTTTTAATACATTTGCGAAAACAAAATATTGGTTTTACGTGTTTGCCTGCTCCGTGTTTGCATGCCGTGTTCGTGTTCATGCGCTCCTGGTGCGCCCGTTCCGGTGCCGCGTAGGAGGAAAACACAAAAGCACTAGTGCGGAAAAGAATGACTTTGCGCACGCTAAACACACATGGAAATGTCAACTTTTTGAGCAAATGTATTAAAAACGTGATTTTTTGTTCGTTTTGGAATTTGGTGGGTAGAGGTGTCTCGTTTACTTTTATACTATTGATAATTAATTGGTCTTGATAGTACGGAACCCTCAGTGCGCGAGTCCGACTCGCACTTGACAAATTATTTTTGTCATGACACCTTCCACAAAAAAGTTGTCGAAACTTTAGCTACCGTAGAAAGGGAAGTCGACATGTAAAATGGCTGGCCACGCTAACTGTTTATTCAAATAACTGTTTTTATCATGCTCCCATCTCAAATTTATTAGAAACGAATTTTCAAATAACAGTCAATTACTTAACAGTTTTTAGCTACTAGATATTTGGATTAGCATATTCGACGAGTGCGACATCAAACGCGCCGACGTCATACACAGCACACACGGAGCGTACCGATGTACCCGATAACGCGATAACGCGTGGTGGACTGACACCTTCTTTAATTGGAATTTATGTAGTCTGCACCTCGCTTTATGATCAGCGCCCCTACTAAGTGATCGTTTTGACTGTAGATTTAAATCTATAGACGAAAGATTACGAACTAACATATCAATATGTCGAAGACTCAAGGTATGATCATCCGAAAAACAGGCTCCTTTGAAGCCCAGAATTGGCCTGATAATACAAATTTAAACAAAAAAAAACGATTTCATCTCTCATCAAACTACCCTTGAAGTATATCAATTTCAATACAAAAGTATCATCTTAATCAGTTGCCTATACTATATACATTTATCCATTTGCCGCGCAGATACCTATTTTGCATTTGCATTAGCAAAATTACGACTTAGATTGTCAGAACTAGACTACACAACCAGCTTTCAAATAAGAAAAGAATCATCAAAATCGGTTCACTCATTCAAAAGTTGTGACGTAACAAGCACAAAAAATATAGTCGAATTGAGAATCTCCTTCTTTGAAAATGGATCTCATTTGGTCAACTTAAGACGTAAGATATACGAAAGTTACATAATATTTATCTCTAATATATAAACTTCTCTTGTCTCGTGTTTATGACCAAACTCCTCCGAAACGGCTCGACCGATTGTTATGAAATTTTCTTTGTATTTTCGGTAGGTCTGAGAGTAGGTCGTAAGTTATTTTTTATATCCCAAAACGACAAAACAACGTTTGCCGGGTCAGCTAGTTATAAACTAATAGCATAGAGTTAAGCAAATAATCAATGAAACTCGATCGTTCATCGAACGAAAACATCGCACGAAGACCAGTCTAAAACTTTACAAATAGTAGCGGATATAAAGCGTAACATTCTGGGTGTTTATTATTTACATATTTCGGCTCGCTTTAGCCTGGCTTCCGAATGGCTTCCGGCATAGATTACGAGCTTTATTTTGTTCTTGCACTATCTTAATTACTTAATTAAGACGGTAGGACCTTAACAAGTATGCGGCTGCTACTTGAATTTATTTCTTTAATTTTTGGGTACTTATTTTTTTTTTAATTTGTTCCGTTAACGCGTAATTGGATTGTTACAGACTTTAACGTAAACAGTGTGTTTTGAGCTGTTTTTTTAATTAATATTTTTAACGATGAAAAGATAATATAATTTAACGCTTTTGATGGCTGTCTGTACCCTATCACAGATAAGCAAATACGAAAAATTACGGCCAAATAAATTTCGAAAAAGTTACTGATATCTTTTAACTCAATGCAATAAAAAAACAAGTTATTAGTGAAATCTCATATGTTAAATTACAAAATATGTAGACAAACATGTTAACTTGTAAAAGCTACTAACTTGGAAGGTTAGTTAGGTTAGAATGATCCTACGGGATCCTACGGGTAAAAACGGGACTCTATTACTAAAATTCACTGTCCGTCCGTCCGACTGTCTTGAACCGTGATAGTAAGAAATCTGAAATTTTCACAGATGATCTATTTCTGTTGCCGATATCACAGAGCAAGGAATAAAAAATGAATAAAACAAATGTGATATTTTGCTTTTATTTTGCTTAAATTGGGTGGGGTGTTTAGTTTACTTTAATACTATTAAGAATAATGGTCTTGATAGTCCGGAATCTGCAGTGCGCACTTGACCGTTTTTATTTAAATTTCGTTCCATTTCCATCCCATCTAATGGATCGCAATGTCTTATGGCTAGAGCTCCCGTATACCGTACCTATACAGTAGGTAAATAATATATCTATCTACTTACTTACAATCTACATGATTCTATGCACGAAGTAAAAGATAGATAGGTATACACTATAGAACATCTACACAGTATCCTACAGGCTACAGTATAGGTAATACATATACAGTCGGTAATCTAATTTGGTGCTCATTGCAGCATTTTCAATTCAAACGATCGCGCAGAGTTAAAGAACACGTATCCACTAGATATGGTACGGACTACGGTGGTACCTATCTAATATATATCGCCTCAAAACCATGTCTTATAAATTGATGAACACCAGCAACACACATGAAAAATAGTAACGTTCCGCGTAACGTTTCACCTGAGCCTGTGCGTGCAAGCGAGAGCGCGCAACAAGCGATAGAAAGGCACGATAATGACGTTATCACGTAAATCTATCGTCCGTAAACCGATTTTACAGACAACCAGTTTTTTTAAGTCAGTTCAGATTTCGGCTACGATCACTCAGTTTCTGAAGTATAGTTTAAAGGGCTTAGTAGGTGCGCCCTAATATGGCTTATGATCAGCGTTAAGATATTATATCTTCATCTTCACACTGAAAGTTAACACTTCGCACTGAAAGTTAAGTTGTAAAGGACAAGTTAACGTATCGCCAATATAACTGCGGGGCTAGATAAAGCAATAGTCGTTTAGCGTTCACGACAGTAGATAAAAATGTATGGACAAACCGCGTGACGAATAAAAACAAATGAAAGCTACTTTATGCCTAACGTTGTTCACTGTCGGCTGTCAATTGTCATGCGAAGTACGCTAAAGTTATCTACAACGTCTGCGAGAACGCCAGGGAGCGTTCAAATTGTCGTAGTCGATTTTCAAAAAAACCTTGTTTTCGTCTATACGGTCACGTGGTTTTCTACAGTCACTTGTTTTGTCCATACATTTTTATCTACTGTCGTGAACGCTAGACGACTGTTACTTTGTCTAGCCCCGCTGTTCTAAGTGATGATATTGGAGGGTAGCCAACTCTTAAGCTGGTCACATTTATTGTCTAATTCACTCCTGTGTTCACTCCTTCTACTTTCCTTACAATTTTGTGGGAGCTCTGTTGCACCAAGCGTCTCCACTAATTACGCGTTTTAGCCAAGCTTGCCCAACAAGAGTGGTCAATCTTGTATGTCTTCATGCCTCTTCAGAACATCTTTGTATGTTGGCCACCTGGTTTGCGCTTGGAGTTGTATAGGACTTGTAAAGTTGTAGGTATATACAACAAACGTGATTTTCGCTTGTTTTGAATTTAGTAGGCAGCAGTAGTTTGGTCAGGCTGTATCTCTGGAACCGTGATAGATACGCTACAGACTTGAAATTATCACAGATGATGTATTTTTGTTGCCTCTATAACAATAAATACTAAAAAATAGACACTGACTTAGCTCAGTGCGCGACCCCGACTTGCACTTGACTTGTATGAAGAAGGTTTACGTTCCTAAAACGTTCAAATGGGCTCATCCTTAGATTCATATCGGTGGTATATCCAGTAGCAAGTGCAGTAACTCTGTGTCCGCCGTTAGATTTGCATTCCCGGTGATTTCCCCGGCGATCGGCGGCGATACGATCGAGCGATCTCGAGAATTGCCCCGCTACGTGGCTCCAAATCGAAAATCAAACTTTTCTACTGTATCGAGCGGGTCTATTCCGTGCACAACGTATAGTATGGCTTCATTTCGTTATTTCATGACGTATGCGATACTACACTGGTTGAGTTGATGCAAAGTTTTGCAATGGTGGCAGGACAATTCTTTTGGAGTTCGTCCGGGTAGGTACCACCGCAGTGTCAGTTATTCCACCGCCATTATAGGTACGCTTGCGTGGTTATTGCACTAAATTTGGATCCACGGAAGACCAGCGCTATGACCGTGGGGCAAATCCAGGCTCCACGGACGTAGCAAACGCTGAGTGGACTCCATTTTGGAATCACACAGTTTCACACAATATAATTATTATGATGTATTCTGGCGGACTATAACTGTGTTGTTATTCCGAATAAACATTTTTTCTTTCTTTCTTTCTAAATGAGACCTAACAACTGATGTCTTAGGAGCAGTGCGTCTTATCCCAAACATAAGGTGAAAGTCTTATTCGTCTTAATTATCATCTATGTTATAAAAAAGTTTATAATAAATGCCCATTCCTATAAACAAATATTTGGTACAAATTATTACAGCTGCTGCGTACAAACGCAGAACGCTGCTAACCCCGTAAATAATAGGTTTTCTATTCCTACTTAATCTTTAATTTTCAAGTAGGCCTGACTTACAGACAAACAGGCTCTATATTCGGAAAGCAAGTCTGTAACGAGAAGAACTGGTTACAGTTGTAGAAATTTTCAGCCTATTTATTGTTTTTGAAATAGTAATTACAGTCAGCATACAACAGTTGGTTGATTCTGTATCGTTAGTCAATTAATACTCACCCTGGGTTATTAACTAAGATATATGTATTATTTTTGCACAAATTACCAACCTAGGTTGGTATAGTATCATGTCAACATACCAAGATAGTTGCTAATTTGTGCAAAAGTAATACAAAAAATAGAATTTTTAACACATTTGCTCAAATAGTGGACTTTTCCATGTATGTTTAGCGTGCGCAAAGTTCTTCTTTTCGGCACTAGTACTTTTTGTTTTTCTGCAAAAAACTTTTTAAATATAATTATTCAACAAAGTTTAATTGTTAGGACTTTCATACTTCCGGATTCTGACCCCAGGTTACAGAGTGCATCAGTTGACCATAGACAATTCTTGTCCACTTTTTGTTTATTTTATTTTTACGTGAGTGGTCTGTATTCATGGTACACTACATACATACATGGTATTACATACCTTAAATTACTATTATAATTTTTATAGTTTTGGCCCCAACTTTATATATTTTCGCAAATGTGTTAAAAAATGTCGTTCAGTGCACGTGCGGAATTGTCATTTCCACTCGTCTCTATTGCTGACACGCGCCTACGGCTTGTGTCAACAAACCGAGACTCGTAAAGAAATGACATACTTTCCGCACTTATATTGAAATGTACCTACTATTTTGCCTTTTAGCCTCCGTTTTCTTAACTAATAACCATTACGAGTACTTATAGGTACGATACAGAATCAGCCCACTGTCGACTTTCTTCATGGTACAGAATAACACACCGATTCCTTTCTTCAGTCTTGCATAGAGAGCGTAGGCGTATAAGATTTTATTGCAATCCAAGTTTCTATAGCGAATTGAAAATCGTCTTTCACAAAGACTCCCAAATAAACAGCTTTCCATTTGCATTGTAAAAGAAACGTAAGTGGAAGGCTGGTGGTACCAAAGCGTACGGATCTTTACAAGAAACGAAATTATATTATTTTCTTACTTGTGAAAACTTACAATAGGTATATATATATTAGAGATGGGCCGACTAGTCGCCGACTAGTCGGGAAAGCCGACTATTCGGCTTTGTTTCTAGTCGGCGACTAGTCGGCGACTAGTCGGCAAAATATACCGTATGGTATGGTAAATATATATATTATATATATATATTTACCATACCATACCATACCATACCATACCATACCATAGGTATACCTATATATAACATACCTACCTACTAAAAACATATGGATGGAAACGTCTGAATTTAACGTTTATTTATTTATTAGTCGAACTGACCCGGCAAACGATGTTTTGCTATTAGGGGTATAAAAATTGCTCAGACCTACCGAACAAACACAGAAAATTTCGTAACAATCAGTCGAGCCGTTTCAGAAGAGTTTGGTAACAAAAATTGGTACGAGAAATTCATATATTCGAGAAGATTGGGATCTGACGTCAATGTGCTTATTTTTCCAAAGTTGTATCCAAACCCAGTCGATCTTTATAACCGCAGTCAGGACACTCAGCATAATGTTATCGTCCACAAGCCCATTAACTGAATACTGTAAACCATGGTAAAGCTGCACTGGGCTTATGTTTATTTCTTTTCCAGCGCATTATGTAAATGTAGCATTATTTCAATATTATTGCTGTGAGAAGAGTAAAAATGCTCAAGTCGTCATCGCAGATGAAGAGCGTTGCAGTGCGTTGTATGACACTGCAACGTCCTGGAACGCACTGCATCTGTCATGGGAAAATGCACTTAACGCATTGAGTAACTACACAGTTACTCAATGAATTTTATATGTTCTTTTAGAAGAGGAAATAAATTACGTCTGGCATTACTTTTGGTTGTAAGATATCGCGATACTCGGTTAAAAATGAAAAAAACATCTAGTTTTGTTCCATGGAACAAAACGAGTTAAATATCACAGAACTACATAACCTTGTACCTCCTTCACCTTTCTACCATAGGACTGCAAGACGCCGAGAGCGGTGGCATCCTTATGTGGTTGACGTCCAACAAACTCGCACGAAACGTTTTTCCTCCACGTTTCTGATACGAACCGCTAAGGTGTGGAACGCCCTTCCAGCCTCCGTGTTTCCAGCCAAGTACAATCTAGGTGCCTTCAAGAGAAGAGTGAATAGGCATTTTCTAGGCAAGCGCGCTCCATCCTAGACCTCATCACTGTTTTCCAACAGGCATGATTGTCGTCAAGTGCAAGCCTATCTTCAATTTAAAAAAAAATAATGTTCCATAGAATATTTAAGGCATTTGACTAAATTATACCACTATTTGACGATAATAGTAAATAGGGTTATTTATGTTAACTCTACTTAGCATAATAGCAGTGATTCAGTATCGGCATTTGGCAAACAATAACAAGCAATATAATAATAATAATAATTCATTCATTTATTCGTGGCAACTATGGCCCCCAGAGAAATAATCAGCATATATCCGCAGTACGCGATAGTTCGCAGCATATATACGACCGAATTATGCCAACAACTGAACCTATTCATGATCGCTTATACTCCAATCTTTTGAAGATTGGAATATTGAGTGGATTTAGAGTTCAAATACCCACCCGAAAGGTTTTTACGGAACCATACTAGTATTCACTGCAATATCTCGCTGCCCGTGGGGCAATAAAATGAGACGACATCAAACTTCTATAGAACTCGTTGGACCAACGATACGGCGCAGTTTTTTTAATAATGACGAAAGATGAGACGTGTATGACGTTCATTTGATGTTAAGGCGACCCTTCGCGGACCATCCAAATGCAACAAATACGTAGTCTTCAGGCTTGCTTTTCGTCTAACGCAATCCTAGAAAAGATTCATTGCGAAAAAAACGAGATAACGCCTGTATCGTCAATCGCGCGTGCAGGAAAAAAAAATAGCGCGACAATTTCATGAAACTTGTTCCAGGAAATACGTGATTTTGAAAAAGCCTTACAATTATGTGTAAATAATATTTGTTATTTCGAATCTTTATCAGTTGTACGAGGTTTCTATAGAGTTGTTTTTTTTTTTACTTTTTTACTTTTTTTTATAGCTCAACGTATCGCGAAGCTGAAGTGGCAAAGGGGCGGGACACAATAGCTCTTAAAACCGACGGACGTTGGAGACCTACCGTGCTGGAATGGCGACCCCGCACGGGGAAGCGCATTGAAAATGAAAATGAAAATATTTATTTTCACATAGGCCTAAATAATAGGCTCTTATGAAAAGTCAAAACTCTACCGCCAGGTTCGGAAAGCAGGTTTGCACCGAGAAGAACGGGCAAGAAACTCGGCACTTGCTCTTTTCGAAAATATCATTGTTACACACAGTTGTTACAAGATTTCTTATAAAGTATGAAAAATTATAACATATTTTTAAGATATATCGTGCGGAGATGGAAGCATATTTCTATCATTCCAAGAATCTTTGTCATTAAGAACTTCTTCAATGGTATATTAACCATAATTTATTTAATGTTTTTTGACAGTGTCTTTAGTAAGTCCAAAACAGACTTCGGGATCATATTGTAGTCTGTAGAAGCGTACACTCAACCCCACAATTAATGACCTCTGTACCTTACGCAAACGGTGTGGCACTATAACCAACTTGTGTCCTCCATTTCTAATTGGACGATTACTTATACCTATCCGTTGGTAATAATTATTAATATTTTGTCGAATACAATTTTTTGTCAGACCTCCGACCAGATGGACTGACGATATAAGAGAGTCGCGGACCGTGTGGGCTGGAAATTATTGCAGCAGACCTTTGTCCAGCAGTGGACGTCCGTCGGCTAAAAGGAACAATACCTACCTATATTTTATTATAAACAAGCGTTGCAAGCTTATCTCAAGGCGGTATAAATACATCGCGAGGGCAGCGAATACTAACTAGGTAATACGGTGAGGGTAAGTGCCAGGGCGTGGACAGGGGGCGGACAGCACCGCGATATATCAACACCATAACAAGCATGGGGTGCTGCACCATGCTAGCACCGCCATATGGTTTTGAGTTCCCCATCATTTTACTTGGCACTTACGCTAGCAGTTATTTGCTACGTACGGCTGCGTAGAAAATGAAAATGAAAGTATTTATTTTCACATAGGCCTAAATAACAGGCTCTTATGAAAAGTCAAAACTCTACCGCCAGGCTCGGAAAGCAGGTTTGCACCGAGAAGAACTGGCAAGAAACTCGGCACTTGCTCTTTCCAAAAATGTCAGTGTTATAATACAAGATTTCATAGAGTATGAAAAATTATAACATATTTTTAAGACATCTCGTGAGGAGATGGAAGCATATTTCTATCATTCCAAGAATCTTTGTCGTTAAGAAATTCTTCAATGGTATAGGTAGTAACCATGATTAATTAAATGTTTTTTGACAGTGTCTTTAAACTTGTGCAAAAGTAAGTCCAAAACAGACTTCGGGATCATATTGTAGCTTACACTCAACCCCACAAATGACCTCTGTACCTTACGCAAACGGTGTGGCACCATAACCAACTTGTGTCTTTATAACTGGTGTAATACAATAGACGTATATAAAGGTCCCGGCGGACCACGCGAAAAAAAATTTCTACAGTTTTCTGGTGCCATAAAAGTTTGTTTTGACACCAACGGCGTCAGGTTATAAGCCAACCGCAGTAAAGTTTATGGATTACGGTCCACGCCACAGATCACAGTACTTGTTAGTAGTCGCCATCCTCACTTAAACCCCTTGAGTTTAAGAGGTTGGCAAGATGTTTATTAATATTTGTGTTTTTGGTATAATTTGAGCATTAAATATAAATAAAATAATAAAAAACTAAAAAAAAACACGCTCTATCTCTCTTACTCGCATGCAAAGGATGCGGAAAGAAATTAATCAATCCTGGCGAATCTAATTAAGATAATTGGATATTTTAATCGAATTATTGCATTGTCATCGGTCTTTGACGGGTGTGCAAAGTTTGAATTAAATCTGATCGTTCAAAGTAGGACAAAATCGAGCTCAAAGGAGTCGGTTACAAACATACAAACATACAGGTGAAGCTAATAAAAGCGTGTTAAAAAGTCCACAGGGACGGTGAGCGTAATATTGTAGCGTATAAGCGGGAAATTTGATAGATGGCGCTAGTTTTTCTTGTAGGTATGAAGAAGGTTCACGTTAAATGTTCAGATAGGCTCATCCTAGTTCCATATCGGTGCATCTTCGGTGCATCCTCAGTATCAAGTATTCTTAAAATATGTTCCTACAATCAAAATTTTCCTACGATCAAAATTTAAAACAGCTGACCAATTTTAGACCAAGACAATATTTTTACCAATTTTCAAAGGTCCTGTAGATAAATAGATAGATAGATAGATAAACACTTTATTGCACACCACAGAATAAAAATGTAAAAAAGAAGAAATAATGAAAACACAAACTTAGGGGTATTTTACATAGCGATTTCTTCCAGGCAACCAATGGCAAGAAGGAATATTTTACATTTGATACGAGGTAGGTGGTGCCAGAATAAATAAATATAATAAACTACTTACAACAAATTACTTATACTAAATAAAACATCGATAAAACTACAACATAAATATTAAATATACCTACTTGTACATATCTATAATAGGTATACATAATAAATACTCCTGTACTATATCACAGGCTTATACAAAGTGCATTTTCGGCTCAGGTATAGCTCACGTACCCAAGGTATTTTCCGGACAATCTATTCACATTTTCACCAAAGTTTTATCACGTAACCTTTTATACTGTCTCTAACTTTCGTATTATCACTCAAATTAGACGAAAATTTAAAAAAAAATTATTACTGAAAATTCACATATGGGACTTAGGGCACCCCGACTCGGATAACGGATAGGTGACGAAGAGGATGGCGGGGCCTGCAAGGCCCCGCCATCCTCTGAGTGGTTATTTTCTTTTATGACCACCCAGAAATTAGGAGCCCCGCGAAGCGGGGCTCCGTCGACCAGCCCTTTCATAGTAAAAATAACCTCGAAATTTTTTAATTTAAAAAATTTATTTCTCGGCAACTATTACGTTCCGACGAATATGGCTTGGGGGGAGGGTTACCCCCATCCCCCCTCCCCCTTCCACCCCCTCCCACCCCCCTCCGTAACGGTACGTCATCTATACCTTAACCGCATTTTCTTTGAATAAAGGGATTTTGAAGTTTCATAGATAGAATTTAGTGTCCGCTCGATAGCCTAAGCATAAAACCTGTCCTATGAACCGCCAATATCATAAGAGTTTATCTTCATGCTAGAACAGAGACTATTCATCCTCATCGCTATCGCTAGCCTATTTAAGGGTGACCTAAAATTCTGAAAGATATGAAATATAGGTACTCGTATGTACCCAAATGGTAAAAAACGGGACCCTATTACTGAGACTTCGCCGTCCGTCCATCCATCTGTCACTAGACTGTATACAATTTTGATTTTGATTTTGATGGAACTTTTATTTTGTTCTTGAGAGAACCGTGATAAAAAACACACTATAAATTTTCCTCCAAGATATGAAACCTCTAGTACCTGCAGAAATGCTTTGTCGGGCAAAACGGAATTTACCTACAACAAACAGCTATTGGGGTTTGGAAGGCTTTACACATCTTACAGTAAATTTTAGAGAAGTCCTATCAGGCAACATTGCAGTAGTGTATTTGTAAGTGTCTGTATCAAAATTTCTTATTTCAACACACTCTCTATAAATTCACCTTACAACTGTAGTTACAATAAAAGCACCGACAGCTACTTAAGGGCACTTTTTCCACCCTACCCTCAATAATCTAGTAAGCAAACCGCGCCATTTAAAAGTGTATAAAAAAAGCTTGTAGCAAAAAATCTACAGCGGCGCTAACTGTCATATTGAAGATATGGGCTTTCGGCAAATATTTGAGAAGCGATTACTGCTGTCTCTTGATTGATGGATATCCGATATCCATGTAGAGTAATGAAAGTTTGGGTAGAGGAAACTCGATTAAAACAATTATCTATATGTTACTAGCTGGTCCGGCAAACGTTTTCTTGCCATTAGGGATATAAAAAATACCTCCTATTTAATACCGAAAAATAAAATTTTCTACAGTTTATCAGATTTGAAGCCACTATGAAAGGGACCTTTAAAGTAATATTTTGAGCAATAATTTTATTGAAAACATGTACATAGATGTTTAACGGTGTAGAAGCCGTATTTAAGCGATTTTGAATGAAGTTTTATGCAAAAACTATAAAGACAATTACTTTCAAATTTACACGTCATGTATTTTGGGTCTTTAATCTAAAATCGACGAAGCAGAAACACGATCGGATAAAATTTTCTCGATAGAAAGTTCTCCCAAAAGTTCCTCCAAAATCTCAGTTTTTTCGAGTTTTTATCGGACACTACATTGGATGTAATTGTAATTTTTGTTTTAAAGTGTCGGTAATAATAATATCCAAACACGCTAAGAAACAGATTTTTGATAACCAGCTTAGTTTTTGAGTAATTAGGTAAAAGGTCGTTTTTCTGTTATATTCTTCCGCGACGCTGCATGTCGCACCTACCAAATCTCCGTGAGAGTGAGAAAGACAAAAATAAATTCAATAAATCCCCTTAAATGTTGTTATTATAAGCCTACTTTTTGAAAAAAACTAAATAAAATTTTAATTTTGGTGGGTAGATGTTTCCCATCACCTTTAAGTATAATAAAGCTCTACTATGAACTACTCTATGACTTACAGCTGTGTCTATAATCGTCCCCACTTTGTCGAATTTCAAAAACAATTAAACACATTATATCTACTTAAATTATATCAACAAAACGGGTATTCAGTGTGAGAAACAAAATGGATTTTCTCTTTTAATACTCCGGCACAAACCTAAGTTTATTTTTAATAAAAATTTATGAGACGATCTTGTACGCATGTCCATATCGGTGCAGTGCGTCCCACAACTTTGCATTGCAATTTCATACGACATAATTATTGCACTGAATTTATTATCCTGATGATGTTTCAGGATGTAGCTCTAGCCATTATGCCATTTCGATCCGAAAGATAAATAAATAAATATATAAGTACGGGACATTTTACACATCGCAATCTAGCCCCAAAGCAAGCGATAGTTTGTGTGATGGGTGCTAGATGACTGATAAATATACATACATACTAATATACATAAATATAATATATTGAAAAACACCCAGACACTAATAAAACATTCATGCTCATCATACACACATTTACCAGTAGTGGGAATCGAACCCACGACCTCCGGCGCAGACGGCAGGTCGCTACCACTACCCCATTCGGTCGTCAAGATGGGATGGAAATGGAATTTTTAATTTCCATTCCAACTACGATAATATGTCATATGACTAAAGTTGCTGAACATAAGTCTCATTTTGGCCAGTAATATCGCTGGCATACAGTGTCCTTTACACGCAAAACAGCAATACCTAAATATTATACTTATATTTTCGAGTTTTTTTTTGCTCCAAAAGTGGTATTTGAATTGATCTTTCGGATTTTGATCCCTTTCCACTTTGGGCATCCAAAATTAGGTACAAAAAATATCAAACGGAACCGCAATCCACTTAAACACTCGTTTCCACATTTAAATTACACTACAAATTCGCAAACACGACTTCCTAAATCGCTGGATTCGTAAGAAAAGTACTTAGGTAGGTATACTTTGCGATTTGCGAACAAACTAACAAAGGTGATCTGGGGACACGGTAGTGTCCCCGCCAGACGAGTCAAGCGAAGCGCGAGGGCACTACCTATCTTTTCTCGAAGTGTTTCGCCGTATTTTTAAACCCTTATAACTTAGGCCAGAACTATTCCAGATAATCAAAATTCTCGGGAAATGATGTCGCCGGTGAACTTATTAAACGTACAAAGTTTCAATATCACAGGTCTTATACTTTAGATTTTATTGACATCTGAAAAACCCAGATTTCGTCACTGACTGACTGACTGACTCACTGATGATCATCAAAATTCCTAGGTACTTCCTGAAGTCCTAGAAAGCTGAAATTTGGTATGTAAGCTAGAATTAGTACATAACCAACAAAAAAATTCCAAAAGTTGGAAATTTAACCCCCCAACCCCTTAAAATAGGGGATGGAAGTTTGTATGAAACTACGGCAAATATTGATGTTAGAGGTCTAAAAATTGATATAGGGACTCTTCGTAATAAACGATTAAATACGTGTTTCAGGATTTTAAGTAAATCACCCCACATCCATCAAATTAGGGGGTTGGAAGTTCGTATGGGGGGTTAGAAGTTTGTATGAAACTACGGCAAATATTGATGCTAGAGGTCTCAAAATTGATATAGGGACTCTTTGTAATAAACAATTAAATACGTGTTTCAGGATTTTTAGTAAATCACCCTACATCTATCAAATTAGGGGGTTGGAAGTTCGTATGGGGTTTCCCATACGTATATAGGTACAAACTTAATTTCATGTTAGATATCTGCTAGTATACATCTGGAAAAACACGTAATTTCGTTTGGTAATTATAAGCGCGATTCCAGTGCCCAAGTGGCCAAGCGCCCACGTGCCCAGTGACCCGTACCCAGTAATATCGCACGTTTCAAGCCCAAGTTTCATGCATGTCATGTTTAACAAGCCGAGTTTCACTGCATTTCGAGTGACCAGGATCCAGCGCTCAATGACAAGAACCCACATTGAGCCGAGTGCCCAGTGCCCAGCTTGAGCTGTCGAACGTGCCCACAGTTAGCCGTCGGGCATGCCAAGCGTAAATTGTATGGATTTTAACAGCGCCCCAACGTCAGTGTGCCCAGTACCATAGTGCACGCGGCAAGCCCGAATCCCCGTACCGAGCTCTACATTTGAAATTTCAGCTAAATCAGTTTAGTCGTTGTGTTGTGATTGAGTAACAAACATCCAAACTTTCATTTGTATCTGACGTGTTTTAATAGGTAAAATTTGAAGTTAGAAATTGAAATTTGGATCTATACATTACGTTTGATTATCATTTTATCTTAATAAATGTAAAATTAGTTTCACTTTCGGTAGGCCAAAACTACTAACTTTAAATCCACTATAAGTTTTTAAAATTTTCAGAATATACTTCTAAGCAAAGTACGTATCTACTCGTAATACAAACATATTAGAGAGTGGGCTGTGTAAAGAGGCGCACCTGAAGTGCAAGAAATACACAAAAAAAAAGAAAAATTAAGTAAATAAAAAACATTGTTTTAAAAAACTTACAAAAAGAAATGAAATCCCAACAAAAACATTTTCATGTAAAATGTTGCCAGACGAGCATATGGCTCACACTGTCAAAAAGTTATCAGATCTTATGTAGGGCAAGACTTCTGACTTTATACACCCTTAAATACAAGCTCTAACTTCACAAACTCTACACTTTAGTTACAATAATGTCTTGACCGTTTGGCTACCGTTACATTGGGCGTAAAATCAAAAATTTATTCACTTTTCAGTATTCTGTAAGTTCTGTTAAATCAACATTTTAAATCAGGAAAATGATTTTGGTGGGATACATTTTTCACTTTACGCCCATGTGACGGTAGCCAAACGGCCAAGACGTTACTGTAACTAAAGTGTAGAGTTTGTGAAGTAAGAGCTTGTATTTAAGGGTGTATAAAGTCAGAAGTCTTGCCCTACATAAGATCTGATAACTTTTTGACAGTGTGAGCCATATGCTCGTCTGGCAACATTTTACATGAAAATGTTTTTGTTGGGATCAAATATTGGCGTAGGTTTGGTTTGAACAAAATGGCGGCCTAGCTAATCGAGCCAAAGCACCGCAAAATAAGTGTCCAATTTCAATCCATCTGTTGACTTTTTGCGAAAGCTAAGTATGGATATGTTATAGACCAGGTGATTAATGCGGGCATTATTTATAAAGCACGAGCATTATGAATATTGCCTTGAAAAGAGTAAGGGAAAGACTGAAGGCTAAAGAGTCTTAACCTCAAGAGTTTAAATCTCTGTCGGCTGACCCTTAAGGGGGGATGAGGGGAAGAGGGTGATGGATAAAGGGTTTTCCCAGCTCGTTTACTTCCCTCCCCGCCCTCGCACTGCGTTAAATATAGCTTTATTATCAAATTGCCCAATTGTCATGTAGCATTATAATAATGACCGTGCCATGTGATAAATAATGAAGTTAAGATAGTAATTAATCACTTAGCACGATAAAGCTAGACAATTTGTATTACTCTGCCCAAAAGGTGATGGGCAATATGTATAATGCCCGGTCAATTTGATTATTTGAATAATTATTATAAAATTGCACTCTCATATTGGGCATTTTTCATAATGACCGGGCATTATGTATACTGCTTTATCACTTGGTCCATAACAGATACACTTTGAGAATCGTCTTGTTGATCTAAATTCCCATACTGATATCCCATCGCATGGAATTTTGATTATTTTTTGTGTCAGTTAAAACATAATATAAGACCTGGATAACTATGCAGGTGGACTTGAGTTAATTGATGGATTTATGTCGAAAATATCGATTTTATAAACTTGCTTGGGAGCATTATTTTGACAACCTCCTTCGAGATAAATCGATGTACTGTCATTGCCAGTCTCACTTATCACGTGACCGTCCCGGCTACAAGTAGGGATCCGGACCTCAATATTTCTGATGGTTGCCGCTCGCGGGCCGAGTTGCACGCGCTAGTTCTGTACGGTCCATTTTACGCGCCCTGTGACTACGGCAGCTCTAGTACGTCGTAAGAGATATAGTAAGGCGAAAGAAAGAGACCACAACATTGCGTTTGTTGCGAACTGAATTGCACTTTTTGTATCAGCGCTAGAGTCGCTATTTCTTTAAATCATCGTGCGGAGTAAGCCTTCTGTATTTGTACTATTTACGTCTTTAGTGTTCTGTGGTACTGTCAGCAGCAGCCGGCAAAAGTTGTATGAAATTACATATCTGTCGTGGTTTAGCGGTCAAATAAATTACATACTGAACTCATGTCTCTCGTGTAATTTCGCAAAGAAATGTTGTTCGTTGTTTCTGTATAGGAACCTGTATAGTTTAAATACCCGCGTATTCGTACCCTCTTGTCAAAATATAGGAATCATAAAGGCGAAAGTGTGTAGGTAGGTCTATATTTGATACTCCTTCACGCCGCAACTACTGAAACGATTTAGCTGAAAATTGGGATGGAGATAAATTATAGCCTGGATTAAAATATAATAAATTACTATTCATCCCGGAAAAATCCGCGGTTCCCGCAGACTTTCTGAAATACTGAAATTCTTCTCGTCTGCGTCTCCCAGTGATCCATACTTAGTTAGCTGTCGGTAAAGATCAAAGCTCTAAGTGGCGCTAAAGGCGCTTTCACACAGAGTCCCCGACGTGTCAACACAGCGTCTGTTTACTTGGGAGTCGGGATTAAGTATTAACCAAAGACCACCACAGAGTAAAAACCAGATGAAGATATTATGAACGGCCTCAACCATGTGATTTTGCTCGTTCTTAAATATAGAACATCCTTCAAATGAGAACGAGAGTCTTCCATAAGTCACGTGATCAATTTGTGAATTTCGTTCTAATGGGAATCGTACAAATAGAATAGATAAAATAGCATGGTTATGACTGTTGATCTAGGGGATTCTGAGAGACGTCGGATTTGACTAGGACCAACCTAAGTACTTACAAAGAAGCCTACCTACTTACTACTTAGCGTACAACAAATCGTTATGCGTTGAGAATAATATTTTTTTTTTTGCTTATTGATCTTTCAATATTGTTTTCCTTAAAACTGCATATTTTCAATAGCCCTTTTTTGGCAAAATTAATGGAACTTTATATCTATAATAATATTTATGAGCGCTCTTAGCCATTCCATATTCAAATGGTAAGTGGAGAAAAATGACAAATAATGTAAGGGACATGACATATCCGATCGACAAGTGACCACGTGACTTATCGAAGACAAATATAAATCTAAATAAATCCTCCCGATTTGTTACTTATGTAAAACATATAGGTACATATTATTAGCATCTAAATAGACACAATCTGAAAACCTACTAGGTAGTAGCTTATAGCTAGTAGGTATTGTAGTATTCAGTACCTTTTCTGAGCAGGAATCCGTCTGCCTTTTTTCTTGTTCTTTGTAATTTAACACAAAATTAAGTTTTTTCCCATACACCAGACCCAAATATCAGCTTATCTAATTTCACGCACGCTTAATTAAAAGAGTAAGTAGTAAGTAGTAAAAGTATTAAGTAAAGCCCAGACATTAGGGTTGGTACTCTTAAAAATACATTCTTATCTATACGCATTAAAATAATTAAAACAGTATACTTATTTCGGGAGTTTTGGGGTAAATTAAAAGCGATTTGTGGGCAAGTGTGAATATGTTTAAAAGCGCCGCCGGAGTTATCAAAATGACACGGCGCTCAAGGCCGGATGCTTTCATGCTGTTCGGGTGATAAGGGGGGAGTGAAATGTTTAAGTAATCATTGACACCGCTCTACCGCTCTTTGGATTTAATTTAAAAAAAATTGGTCAAGTGCGAGTCGGGCTCGCGCACTTAGGGTTCCGTACCTATAAACAAATCCCGTTCTTAGTGCACCTTCATGACCTAATATCAACCTAGGTAGGTACTAGATTTCAGATCTCTACGGCTTTTAGTTTTTCTGGAGTAGCTGGAACAACGAAGAAAATACTGAATGGAAGCAGGCGTTATTTTGCGGAAATCCATAATTAGCAGGACAGATTAATTTGTTTTGCTATAATCCGCTACTTGAAAAGATTCTGTATGGTACAATTAACAATAATAATCATAATAATCAATTTATTTGTAAATTTCTTTACACGTCATTAGTTTGTTGCGTTATTAAAATATACGCCTTAAATTAAATAATTTCAATTATAATTATTTATAATCAGTATATAATTTATTAAATATTATATTATCTTACAATCTAAAAATTCCGTATAGGTATAAAAAGACTTCTCGACAAGCCAACTCTTTATCTTATTTTTAAAACCAGATCCGCTGGCAGCATCTCTTACCGATGATGGTATTCGATTGTATACCTCAGCACCCATACCTTTAACGGATTTTGAGGTTTTCTTCAGTCTTCCGCCTTTTGCCAATAACAGGAACAGTGCCCACATGAAACACCACACATCATTTTCCAACACTTTCTTCGACGCACGTACGAAGAAAATTTTACTTTTGTATGGAAAAATCCCTTAAGTGCATGATTTTTACCCCTTTAAATACAAATTTCGGAAATCCCGTTCTTAGTGCACCTTCATGACCTAATGTCAATGTCAAACACCAAATTTCGGATTTCTTCGACTTAGTTTTTCCGGAAAAGCTGGAACAACGAAAAAAATTTTACTTTTGTATACAAAAATAAGTAGTTAATAACAAATAAACTTACTTACTGGATCTCGTTCAAACTAATTTTCAATTGAAGTTTGCATGGTAATTTGCATCATATATATTTTTTAGTTTTATCATCCTCTTATTTTAGAAGTTAGAGGGGGGGGGGGACACAAATTTTATCACTTTGGAAGTGTCTCTCGCGCATAATATTCAGTTTAGAAAAAATGATGTTAAAATGAAGTTGTGAATTTTTGGGTGAAAATCTTAATGCGGTTCACGGAATACACCTACTTACCAAGTTTCAACATTATAGTACTTATAATTTCTTAAAAAAAAGTGGCTGTGATATACGGACGGACAGACAGACATGACGAATCTATTAGGGTTCCGTTTTTTGCCATTTGGCTACGTAACCCTAAAAACAGTGGCAACAGAGTGGCGTCAGAAGTGGAAACCTACAACAGCAACAGCTATGTGTGTATTTTCTACCCCCGACGCAAAGGCACAGAACACTTAATAGTACCAGAAGGTTCACTCCGCACGAAAATTAAAAGAAATAGCGACTCTAGCGCTGACACAAAAAGTGCAATTTAGTTCGCAATAGCGCCTGGACCCGCCCTCAAAATCGACACGCAACAAACGCAATGTTGTGGTCTCTTTCTATCGCCTAACTTTATCTCTTACGACGTACTAGGGCTGCTGTAGTCAGACGGCGCGTAAAATAGACCGTACAGAACTAGCGCGTATCTACAACTCGGCCCGCGAGCGGCAACCATCTGAAATATGGTAGTCCGAAACTCTACTTATAGCCGGGACGGTCACGTGATAAGTGAGACTGGTCTGGCAAAGGGTTATTATAAGTTTGACCTCGATATCTGTCTATTTGTGTGTGTGTGTGTTTGTGACTCTATGCGATTTTTTCTTTTGAAAGCCAGCTTTCTTGCGATGGTTCTTACTTCTTAGCTTATGTTTGGTTAATATCGATCCAGTAGTAAGAGTAAATAAATAATAAATAAATAAACATCAGGACATTACACACATCGTAATCTAGCCAAAGTAAGCGATAGCTTGTGTTATGGGTACTAGATAACTGATAAATATACATACGCACTAATATACATAAATATAATATATTGAAAACAAAATATATTAAAACACCCAGACACTGGAAAACATACATGCTCATCACACAAACATTTACCAGTAGTGGGAGTCGAACCCACGACCTTCGACGCAGACGGCAGGTTCGCTACGGCCACGCCAATCGGTCGTATATGCTCATTTCCTAATAGCATGTACCGTACAACCCGAACTGGCGCCAGTAAGGGCACCTTTTCAAAAATTATTGTCACATAGACATACAGACTTTTTCGAT
This sequence comes from Coenonympha arcania, assembly GCA_036785405.1. NCBI lineage: Eukaryota > Metazoa > Arthropoda > Insecta > Lepidoptera > Nymphalidae > Coenonympha > Coenonympha arcania. Next base: position 10,440,913 of record CM072077.1, on the reverse strand, counting down.
CGATTTCGATTTAGTGAGTAACAATATTATCAATGTATCAAAGTATTTTACGTGCTTCAATAGCGCGATGTAAAACCAAACAGCGCCATCTGTTTGCAGCTTTTGGAAACCATTTATCAGGGCGTGAGGCCCCAGGATATTGTAATCTAGTGTTATTATCTCGCTGCAGACTCGGTCATAAATCATTCGAGTGTTTCGCTTTTGTTGTTCTTAGTTGAGTTGTGCATTATGACCGAGTCTGCAGCGAGATAATAACACTACTATAGTCCCTAAACACTGATAATAATTACTTGCAATATTAGACCAAAGCCTAAAGTCGTTGATTGGCCGCTACAGCAAGTTCAATTTATTTCGAAGAAACTTGTCAAAATTAATGACCAAAGGTGGTATCAAGTTTTCTCATTAACCAAGAACAAAATAGTCTAGGAAAATATAATAGTGTTTTTTAAGAACCATAGGCACTAGGACTTTGTTTTTCATATGCGGAATTTAATGTTGCAAACAGAAAGTTACTCTCTTTTCGATGCACATTTCGTGTCATACTGATTTTACTTTAAAAGTACATTTTGTTTGTTTGCCTATAACTTTAGAATCCGGATGTTAATTAAAAAAGTCATTATTGTAGGAGTTAATATGGAGACCGTAGTCTATAAAAAAATAAAGTTTGGGTTTGATTTAGCTTGATACTAGTGTTGCCCAAAATCAGTCTTGGTCTTGCAGTCTTGGTCTTGTTCTTGCGTTTTTGCAAGAACAAGACCAAGACCAAGACTGCCTAATTTTAGCAAGACCAAGAACAAGACTGGCAGTGCAAGATTTGAGCAAGAACAAGACTAAGCCTGCGAGACTCTCGCGTCTTGCAGTTAACGTGAAATCGCACCCTCTGCCCGCGAAATACAAATTTTATTTTGTTTTTCGCAATTATTTTACTAATCCAACGAAGTAGGCTTATGGAATTCATTTTGCGAAAATAAGCGTATCATCTTCACAGTTTTGTATAAAAATGTTTAGGTACTTGAAAGTGTCCAGTTTAGGAATGTAGTTCGATTGTCGACCAATTTGCAAAATTTCAAACTCGGCATTCGAACTACGAGTACATACCTAAACTGGACGCTTTCTAGTAAAGATTTTTATATAAACCTATGAAGATGATACTGCTATTTTCGCAAAATGAATGCCATAAGCCTAATTCATTGTACTAGTTAAATATTGGCGAAAAACAGAATAAAATTTGAATTTCGCGGGCCGACCTCCGTTTTTTTTACACACTACAAGTTTTACTTGACTGTGATCTCACCTGATGGTAAATGACGATGCAGCCGAAGATGTTATCGTACTACTTTAGAAGAGGTAAGCAACCCCTAACGGTTTCTACACAGCATCACACCGGAACGCTAAATCGCTTGGCTGAACGATCTTTGCTAGTAGGGTGGTGACTAGCCACGGCCGAAGCCTCCCACCAGACCAGACCTGCTAACTTACGTACTTAAGTACCATTAAGTACCTACTAACTTGTAGTGAGTAAAAAAAAGCTATGTTAATTCAAATTCAAAATGTAAACTTACTCAAAATGTTACATTGTTCTCACATCTAAATTACCGTTTAATAAATAGCAATAGGCTAACAGGTAATTGCGAGACTTGCGAGACTCTTGCTGCAAGACCAAGACCAAGACCAAGACTGGGGGTGCAAGAACAAGACCAAGACCAAGACCAGATGTACTGGCGCAAGACCAAGACCAAGACTGGCTGAGTCTCGTCTTGTTCTTGCATTTGGGCAACACTACTTGATACGGGATACCAAACATACATCCATGTTCATTCCTAGTGAGGAAGGTAGAAGGAATGTATTCCTTAAGGTTCCTTATGAGGTGTAGGGGTGCACTAAGAAACGACTTTTTAAAATTCACCCCCTAAGATGTTGAAACGGGGTCCAAAATTAGTATAAAAAGTACTACTTCACCCTGCAACTACTTACTAAACTCAAATAGCTCAAATAAATCCGCACAGAAATCATAGGCTCAAAAATAAACTATTGGTACTTACCACAGCGAAAGTTGGCCCTTTGCTCTAAAAATGCTATCTGTATGGCAGTGACTTTATTTAATAAACTCCCAAATAGTTACAAAGAACTACCATTAGTAAATGATTAAACGTAAAATCTTGTCGATTTTAAGCACGAAACATATTTATAATGTTGATGAATACTTAACTGACAATAATTTATCATAGATTTCTTTTCCTCTGATCTCTCCTCTAGCTCTATGACATTACTTGCATTACAAAAAATTGTCTTCTTTTACATAATAAAATTTGCATTAATAACTTGATTAATCTCATTGAATTTGATATTAAATTTTACTATTGCTCTTTTTTTTATTAAATTAATATAAATTTGCTACTTATAAAATCAATAATTTAAATAATCCTCAATCATCAGCTTTCTCCGTATTTTTGTTCATAATGAATTTTTTTCTTCTATACGACCCCATCCGTGGAAAAAATATTTTTCATACAAAATTGTTCAGGAGAGGTGATCAATGAGTCAGTCAGTCAGTGGCCAATCAGCACGAGTAGCTATATATATAGTAATATTGAAAAACACCCAGACACTGGAAAACATTCATGCTCATCACACAAATATTTACCAGTAGTGGGAGTCGAAACTCGAACCCACGACCTTCGACGCAGACGGCAGTTTCGCTACGGCTACGCCAATCGCTCTTTTCCAAATAGCTCAAACCGTACAAGTCAAACTGGCGCTAGTAAGAGCACCATTCCAAAAATTAATGTCAGACAATTAAGTCAAAGGAAATAAACTTAAAGTGAGTAACAGTAATATCAATGTATCAAAGTATTTTACGTGCTTCAATAGCGCGATGTAAAACCAAACAGCGCCATCTGTTTGCAGCTTTTGGAAACGATTTACCGCAGAATAAAATTTAAAACAACACTGCAGCGAGATGGTGGTGAGGCCCCAGGATATTGTAATGTATAGTGTTATTATCTCGCTGCAGACTCGGTCATAAATCATTCGAGTGTTTCGCTTTTGTTGTTCTTTGTTGAGTTGTGCATTATGACCGAGTCTGCAGCGAAATAATAACACTACTATAGCCCCTGAACACAAATAATTACAATATACGACGTCTATTTAATGTTCTGTTACAACGTGAAGGTATGTGCAATGTGCATGAAGCAATTGAAATAAATAAAGAATTAAGGTTACTTGGAATGTTAGAGTCGTTGATTGGCCGGTACAGCAAGTTCGATTTATTTCGAAGAAGCTTGTCAAAATTAATGCTCAAATGAGAATGAACAAAGGTGGTATCAAGTTTTCTCATGAACCAAAACCAAAATAGTCTATAGGAAAATAAAATAGTGTTTTTTAAGAACCATAGGCACTAGGGCTTTGTTTTTCATATCCGGAATTTTAAGTTGCAAACTAAAAGTTACTCTCTTTTCGATGCACATTTCGTGTCATACTGATTTTACTTTAGAAGTACATGTTGTTTGTTTGCCTATAACTTTAGAATACGGATGTTAATTAAAAAAGTCATTATTGTAGGAGTTAATATGGAGACCGTAGTCTATAAAAAAATAAAGTTTGGGTTTGATTTAGCTTGATACGGGATATCGGGATACGGGATTTCGGAAGCGCCTGCATTATGTGTCTGGTCGAGAGTGGCGAGTGCTTCTGCGGACTGGCGGAGGAGAACCTCCACCATGTCTTGTGGGAGTGCTCCTTATACTTGGACCTCCGGTGCTTGCAGCTGGACGGGATCGTTCGCGAAGTTTCTGGCCCAGTTTATTATCAGGATCTCGTGGGTTCGGCGGCCAACTTCGGAAAGCTACGGGAGTTCGCGCACGCGTGGTATAATAGGCGAAGCGGCTTGGAGTGACACAGAGAATTTATGCTGTGGACAGCGACGGCGCGGCGAGTCCGTCTTTTGTATCGTCCTGCCCCAGAATGGGGAGAGTGAGTTCATAGGGACAAGGAGCGAGAGGAAACAACTTGTAGGGAGTCAAGAAGGCGCCCCGGGAACACGCCAAGAGCAAATAACGAACGGGCGCCCTCCCACGTTTCGGCCCCCATAACCGCGAGGTTGATTGGGCCATGGGTGGTGGAGGGTTGTCTCTATGTGATACGGGATACCATACATCCATGATCATTCCTAATGAGGAAGGTAGAAGGAATGGGTTCCTTATGAGGTCTCGGGGTGCACTAAGAAACGACTTTTTAAAATTCACCCCCTAAGATGTTGAAACGGGGGTCCAAAATTAGTATAAAAGTACTTCTTTACAACTACTAAACCCATTTGTTGGCCTATTGAAATGGAGATAGATTATATCCTGGATTAACACTTAAGCTACTTTTTATTCGAAAAATACATGATTTACGCGGGGTTTGTGAGAAACCGAAATTCACGTGAGCGTCCGCTAGTGGAAGCATAACTTTTAAAGTATACATCGTATCAAGAAACTTATAAGCAATGCTTTGTAGAGAATTGATTGAGGAACATTTCGGCCTTTGACAATTTTTTCCTAGTTCTAACCGTTTTCGTGTAAATTAAAAAAAACTATGATTTGGGATAAAAAAATAGGGAGGAGGGAGGAAACTATGATTTCTCATATTCCATATTCCATACTCCTTTTCCGGATGGGACTGAATTTCAAGCTAAGGAGCCGTACTATAATTATGGCAATTTTTTCAAATTAATAACTGAGGTTTTTTATTACGAGAGAGTTTCAAATAAGCATGATCCACGCGGTCAAAGACTAATATAAATATTTATAAATACAGAAAGCATATTATATTAATGTTACGAAAGATTTGTGCTATGGCCATTTAAGGGGATTGATTGAATATTTTTGTCTTTCTCACTCTCACGGAGATTTGGTAGGTGCGACATGCAGCGTCGCGGAAGAATATAGCAGAAAAACGACGTTTTACCTAATTACTCTAAAACTAAGCTGGTTATCAAAAATCCGTTCTAAGCGTTTCAGGATATTATTATTACCGATACATTAAAACAAAAATTACAATTACATCCTTTGTAGTTTCCGATAAAATATAGAAAAACTGAGATTTTGGAGCAACTTTTGGGAGAACTTTCTATCGAGAAAATTTTATCCAATCGTGTTTCTGCTTCTTAGCGATTTTAGATAAAAGACCCAAAATACATGACGTGTAAATTTGAAAGTAATTTTCTTTATAGTTTTTGCATAAAACTTCATTCAAAATCACCTAAATACGGCTTGTAGGCCGTTAAGTAAATAGTCGCTTCGCAAATCGTATCGTATGTCTTTATTTTCAATATGGCGACATTTGTTACAAATCCAACATGGCGCCGGGCGGACAGAGGGCCCTTGTTTGGACAGCATGGAACTCGTTGCTGACGACGATGTAAAATACTGGAAGGTGCATGCATTTTTATGAAAATGTCGAAATTAGACAGATAATATTTTATTGACAGATGAAATAGGTGTTACCAATCGCAATACGCAGACTAAACAATACGCAGATTTTATATAAATAGTCTCTGCCTTGAAGCAGTAGTTTTTTTAATCACTGTTTTTAGATTTATAAGACAGTGTAGCCAGTGTTACAGGACACATGATATAAAACAAAACGAAACACGAGCTTTTGTTGACCAGCCGCAAGACTGACTTTATTGTTGAGGTTAATCAAAATCATAATAAAAAAACTAATTAAATTTTAAAAAGAGTTCTTAGTTAATCACAATAATAGACTAAGGGCCGATTTTTCAATCGCCAAATAATCGTTAACTAAGGAATAAATAATGTTTTGACAGATTTTGTATGGCATATGTTTCAAATTTATTCCTCAGATAGTTTATCTGGCGATTGCAAAATCAGCCATAATTGGGAATAATAATTTCCCTCTTTCAATAAAAATAGATATAATTTTCAATTTTCTTATTATTATTAGATTACATATTATACTTACCTCTGTTCCAAATTTCATGACGATAGGTTTAGTGCATTAATGGACTTTTGAGGTATGAAATAAATAAATTGTAATTTAATTGTGACTTAAATAATCGAGTGTGATGGACGTGGAAAGTGTTTCCATAACAATTCCAAAATTTTGGAATGGAACCCTAATAATGTTTTTGATTAGTGTTTTACACACTTAGGATATAATTCCTATAAATTTAAATACGTATCAAAATTTTCACTCGCAGCGGGAGTTCTTGCGGCTGGGTGCTCTTACCACTGAGCTATACGAGCCATATCCCTCTGCGATGAAATTTCGATTCGTACTATTAGGTCCTTAGGCAGGACTAGCGCCATCTATTTGTGAAACGTAACAGTATCAAACTAATTTCGAAGGCTCATAATTTCATATGAAGCAAGCTTCGAACGGGAGATTGCCGTTTTTAACTAATTATCTTTTTGATTAGTGTTTTACGTCGTATAACTCAGTGGCAAGAGCACCCAGCCACGAGAGCTGGGGGGGGACGCGGGTTCAAATCCCGCTGCGAGTGAAAATTTTGATTCGTATTTAAATTTATTGAAACCCTATTAAACAATATGCAGCCATTTCCAGCGACCGCGTATCCATGGCATCGAACCCACGACCCAAAGTAAGACGTCCGCGGCGCGCTCATATTTATTTTTTATTTATTTATGATTATTTGCATGCAGCGCGCGGGATGTGACAACGTGGCGCTATTGTCTCCCAAATAATAACGAGATATGGCGCTTCCTCACAGTTTTATATCTTTTTTCTTTTTTTTTTTTTTCTCGTACGCCGTCACGAATCGGCCGGACTCTAGTCTCTTTGGTCTCGAGTCGTGGCCTCTCGGAACCTGAGGTATATTTTATAAATGGCGTTTGAATAGCTTCACAATAATAACGTAAGTGACGCTAACGTTTATTTACGACGTCCTAAAATATAGATTTTTCTCACGCTTTTTTCGGTTTGCACGCTTTTTGTTGTGGTTTAGTTTTTGACGAAAAAAAGCTCGGGTACTAAATACTAATGATATCCAAATATGAAAGAAGAAACTGACTGACTGACTGATTGGTGTCTGCCATATCAACGCATATCCTAAACCGCACAAATTAGTCACATAATATTATGTTCTTAAGAACGTACATTTCTAATACACTAAAAATCCATGGATTTTGCATGGCAATGCCGCGGCCGTCTCCTAGTTATAATTAAAATTATGTGCACTAAAAAAAATTCGAGAGCACACACAAAAATAAAACACGCAAAATTATCTGCAATCTATAACTATAAAAGGCTTTGTCCTGAGTGACTGACTGACAGACAAGCTACAGCCCTAACGGCTGAACATAAGAACTTGAAATTTTCAGGGAAGATTCTTTGTGAACCCAAACCGCTCGCTAAGAAAGGGTTTTTTGAAATTCTACCCCTAAGGGGGCTAAATAAGGGATTTAGGTTTGTATGAAAGTCCCTCATTTTTCAAGTTATATTCATGAAAATAGGTATATAGACTTACGAATAAAAATAAAAGAATGGGTGTCCGAGGGATTTTGGAAATTTCACCCCTAACTCTCTAAAAAGGGGGTTGAAACTAGAAAACGTGTGGTCCCGGCTGGATGGCTTTTGGACAAGCTACTGCCCAAACGGTTGAACGTAGAAACATGAAATTTTCAGGGAATATTCTCTTAACACTCTAGATGTGTACTAAGAAAGGAATTTTTGAAATTCTACCGCTAAGGGTGTTAAATAAGGAATTTTATTTTACATATATCGTCGGTCGAATCACGAAGGGGCGTATCCCACAAATATTCGATTTGTAGTTATCTCCACCATCGTAATCTATAAGGCAAGTTTTATAGCGTCACGAAAGGGCGTAATTTAAAACACACTGGAAACAGATTTACAAACAATTACGAAAAGCCCTATCTGCTATTCATCCCAATTTAAAAAATCACGAATAGTCGTATCCACCAGTTACGCCTATTCTTACCTGTTCCCATGTAATATTTTTTTTTTCACGAAGAGGCGTAACAGTCGTGATTATGCGAGTGAAACAATGACAGGTCATCAAGACGTGTTACGCAGTCGAACGAAGTTAGTTGCAATTTATAATGTAGGTACTCTGGGGTTAGTTGCAAATTAATAAGGTGCATTGTTCTTTATTTCTTTATTTATTACAATTGCTTTATGCACATGCTTACAATTACATATCACAAGCGTGCACAAGACGCCCTGTCAGGACATGGCAATTACAAATAATAATTATTGTCCCCTTATGTTATTGAATACATTTAGAATTAAAATATTCATATAATTGCTGATAAATCGTTAATACGGCTAATTACAGAGTATAATAGAATGTCATGAATAAGTTTAAACAATGTCAAATACTGAAATGGCCTTAAATATAATCGGAAAATAAAGTAGGTATGTAAATATAAAATAAAATACAACTAAGCAATGTCAAAGGGGTAAAAGATAGCTAATACAGTCTATAATTGTTATTATATCTGAATGTTGTTTGTTTACGAATATTAAAATTAATAAAATTCTGTCTTCAAAGTGAATGAATACTACTTATTTTAAGAGTTACTTTTATTTGTGTTTTATACAAATCACAAGGTAAGTTTACAGTAATGTGCCTATTGCTTTTAAACGCATAGTTACCTAAGGATGAATTAGTATTTTAGGTTAAATTGCAATAACAAATAATAGTTATTTATTTGTTAATGCAATATTTTGTTGTTTTGTTACCTAAACCATAGTTTAAATAATATGCAAGTTACAATGGCAGTGTTTAACTATTCCTAAATGTGACCTTGTGTAATTAATTTTGTTATTTACGGTTAAATTATTCTTTACAGATTCCTACTATCTACTTAACTTTCTGTGGTATGGTTTTTCAATGATGGACGTGTTAGTTACATGGAAAGATGGCACTCAAAATGTTGTACACACACGGGAATTATTTCCAATCAGAAAAGGTCAGAAGATAACACTTGGTAGGTACAAAGGTGAAAATGTTGTATGAATGAAAATGGTGGTATGGTACAGTAACTGTTGTCGAAGCAAAAGAATACTCTTCGTCTGAAGACGAACCACTTTCAACTTATGTTCCTGCAAACCGTGTGCAAAATTGCTGCGAGTACATTAACTGTCATAATCCTATTTTGACTACTTGTACGGAATGTGCTTGTTTCTTGTGCGCTGAACATTACCAAGAAGACGCTTCCTGCTCTAATCATATTTTAGTTGGCAATAACATATCCACATAAAAAAATCAGGATACCAGCTATGAATGAATTATCATTAACCAATTTAGAACAAAATTTTTATGATACAGTATGCGCATTTTGTCAACAATTGCTCTACCTGCGAAAATCATCTAAACTTTGAAGCTGACTTGACGTTAGCAGAAACTTTAAAATTTGATTTTGGGCAAACTGATATGCAGCAGACTTGTGAATATGCCAACTGCACTAACCCTGTACTAACGACATGCTTTACTTGTTCTTGTATACTGTGTAATATTCATTTTGCGTCTGTGCTTATGCAATCATGTTCCGATCATAAAAAAAATCCAGCCTCGCTTGCCGATTTCGATATTACCGAAATTGAGAATGTTTCGAAGTTTTAAATGATTCTGATTCAACTATGGTCTTATCTGATATTCGCGACTCATCACCCAGTATTTTAATGCAGAATACAGTTTTGGAACAACAACAAGACAAATAATTGGCCCCAGAAGACTTTATAGTAGATGGCGTTGCCCGAGAGGAAGAAAGAATAAATCAATTGCCGGGAATATCAAACTTATTATGAAAATCTACCACATCAATAAGATATTGTTCCATTTCTTAATATTACAGTCTTTCTTTATTTAATAGTGTTTTAATTTATAGTCTTTTATTTCTTTTATAGTTAAGATAGCCAGACGTAAATGGTATTTTGAAATATTTGCACATGACAAAAGGGCGTAAGTGAATTTTTTTTTCAAAAAAAAGGAATTATATCTACAAGTAGCTAAAGTAAACTAATAAACTAATTTAATATCAAAAGAGGATTAGTTATCAATCCTAACGACGGTCCTGTAAACTGCGTAGTAGTTTTACATATAAAGTTACGACGGTGCATCACCGTGCACTTTATTGAAAATCGCTCTACTGTAAAATTGACAAAAATCACTTACGCCCGCCCCTTCGTGATTCGACCGACGATATGGAGATCCGTGAATTTTCAAGTTGTGTTCATTAAAATCGGTAAGTAGGCTTTTGAATAAAAATAACAAAGTTCCTCAATTTTTTAATTCCACCCCTACTTACGAGACTACCTCCTAGGGGGGTGAAACGGGGGTCCAAAGATATTACGAAGAAATGCTCCTTCACGCCGCAGTTACTGATCGGAATTTGCTGAAATTTGGAAAAGAGTTAAATTATATTCTGGATTAATAAATAGACTACTTTTTATCCCACAAAAATCTATTGTTCCCGCGAAATTGGCAAAAAATAGAAATACGCGCGGGGGAAATGCTCCTTCACGTCGCGATTTCTGAATCGATTTGTTTGAAATTTAGAATAGAGGTAGATTATATCCCGGTTTAATACGTAGGCTACTTTTTATCTCGAAAAAATCCATGATTTCCGCGGGATGTGTGAAAAACCAAAATTCATGCGGGAAAAAAACTCCCTTACGCCGCAACTACTGAAACGATTAGGCTAAAATTTGAATTAGAGGTACATTATATAATGATCTAGCGCTGAGGTTACTTTTTATCTCGGAAAATTACACGGTTTTTGCGGGATATTTGCAAAATCGAATTCCACGCCAGATTAAAATCGTTCACGCCGTAATTACTGAACCGACTTGACTGAAATTTAGAAAGGATATAGATTATATCCTGGATTAATGAATAGGCTACTTTTAATCCCGAAAAAATCAATGGTTTCCGCGAGATGTGTGAAAAACCAAAATTCACGCGGGAGAAAAACTCTTTTACGCCGTAACTACTGAAGCGATTTGACAAAAATTTGGATCAGAGGTAAATTATGTAGTGATTTAGAACTAAGGTTACTTTTCATCCGGGAAAAATCCATGGTTTAACGGGATTTTTGAAAAATCGATTTCCACGCAAGAGAAAAATCCTTTACGCTGCAATTACTGAACCGACTTGGCTGATATTTGGAATGGAGATAGATTACATCGTGCATTAATACATAGGCTACTTTTATCCCGGAAATATCCATAGATTCCGAGAAATATGTGAAAAGCCCTAATTTTCGCGGTAGAAATACCTTTATGCTGTAACTACAGAAACGATTTAGTTGAAATATGGAGAGAAGATAGACGATATCCTGGATTATCATACAGCTTATCTTTTATTCTGGAAAATCCGTGTTTACCGCAAAATTTGTGTAAAAACGAAGTTCACGCGAGGGAAGTGCTACTGCTTCACGCCATAACTATACTGCTGGAAATTTAAGTGGTGAAAGATTGTTACTTGGATTATTACAAAGGCTACTTTTTGTCCTGGAAATGATTGGCTGTTTGGAATGGAGATAGACGATATCCTATAATTACCACATTAGCTACTTTCTAGAAAGTATAAAGGTTAAGGTTGATAAGGAAATTTAGGTTTTTGAAAAATCTGAATCTCTGGGTTTGTGAAAAATCGAAATTAACGCGGGCGAAGCCGCGCGCAAAAGCTAGTATACATATAATTTGAAGAATAGGTAAAGTATCTATCTTGAAGATTAAGTACCTAAGTAACCTACCATATAGCTTATAGTATGTAGGAGTGTTATATTGAACATATTTTGTCATATACGGAGAAGAAGTGCAGGAAACTAGGATTTATAAACTCGACCTATGAGCACGAACCTATTGCATGTGGAGTAGTTTCAATGTGAAGATATTTTGATTGGAATTCCGGTCAATCTTCCCAAAACATGCAGCCGGGCTTATCTCTGAAATAAGAGTTGAGACGGAGGCGGCTAATAAATACACTTAAAATACCGCCGCGCCATAATTAGCCATACCACGCCATATACCCTGGCCCCGTGCGCGCCATAAACACAATTACTGGCGAATTAATTGCAACAATACTGAACGAAAGGAATGCTTTCGCCGAAAATAAAACTATAGCTTTTCGGCCCATTTTTATCCACTGCTGGCCTTTTTCGACATAAGAAACTGTGGGCTTTTTTTTTTTTTTTATATAAATAAATAAATTCACTTCGCAAGCTCCAAAAGAAGCGATAGCTTGTGTTATGGGTACTAGATAACTGATAAATATATTATATACATACCTACTAATATAGGTACTTAAATATTTATTTATTTATTTATTGGGTTGCTAACTAGCAAAAATCCTTTTTGCATTATTTTTGCACAAGTTACCAACCTTGATTGGTATGGTATCATATCAACATATCATGCTAGTTGTTAACTTTCTCTATACATATATTTAAGAAGAAAAGCTTTAGGTATGCTCGAAAAGAATTATCTAGCAAAAGTCACTACAAATATAATTATCAACACAGAAATTATGTTTAGGTACTCTCCATTTCCTCCCTTTCTTAGTTCGAAGGTATTCCAAGTCCACAGTATAATCAGGCGCACGCATGGATGCATAAATTTTTGTGACATGAATACTTTATTTTGTAATTTGGAATTTGCAAAGCGGAAAATTCGCTGTTCCGAAAGTCTAAGCGAACGTCTTTGGCAAACTATTATAGTGGAGTTATAAAAGTGAGCTTAATCTATCCGGGCACAGAAAGAATGTCTTTAGATCAATATATAGATATAGGTAATCTGTAGGTACTCAAAATAAATCAAAACTTAACATACATGATTAAAATAATAATAAATTATAATATTTCCAAAATATATAATTGTTAACTTGTGCAAAATAGTACATTGTTACCCTAGGGATGGAAGTAACTTATTTAGTCCCGAGACGGGGTTTGGCGCCCGAGCGTAGCGAGGGGGCCTATAGTTCGAGGGACTAAATAAGTCTTTATCCCGAGGTAAACACTGTGCTTTTCATTACGAATATAAGGAAAGTCAAAATAAAAATAGAAATTAGCTTAAGAAAATTGAATAATTGTGTCAATAAAAATCACTGTTAAACAGAAGCCTATACAAAACTCTACAACTCGAAAAACAAATGAAGATCGGATTGCCGCTTGCCACTTTCCCGCCTTTTTTAGGGTTCCGTAGCCGAATGGCAAAAAACGTGGCTGTCTGTCCGTCTGTCCGTCTGTCCGTCTGTCCGTCTGTCCGTCTGTCCGTCTGTCCGTCTGTCCGTCTGTCCGTCTGTCCGTCCGTATGTCACAGCCACTTTTTTCCGAAACTATAAGAGCTATACTGTTGAAACTTGGTAAGTAGATGTATTATGTGAACCGCATTAAGGTTTTCATACAAAATTTAAAAAAAAGTAATAAATTTTGGGGGTGCCCCATACTTAGAACTGAAAGTCAAAAATTTTTTTTTCATCAAACCCATATGTGTGGGGTATCTATGGATAGGTCTTCAAAAATGATACTAAGGTTTCTCATATCATTTTTTTCTAAAATGAATAGCTTGCGCGAGAGACACTTCCAAAGTGCTAAAATGTGTGTCCCCCCCCTGTAACTTCTAAAATAAGAGTATGATAAAACTAAAAAAAATATATGATGTACATTACCATGCAAACTTCCACCGATAATTGGTTTGAACGAGATCTAATAAGTAGTTTTTTTTATATTTACATTAAACCTCTAAAAACAAAGTTAGTTTTGCGGTTCGATAAGAAAACTGGTTTTTATGGTTTTATTCCTCCGGTTGTAGTACGGAACCCTCAGTGCGCGAGTCCGACTCGCACTTGACAGGTTATTTTTCTTTGGCCTAGCCGGCGGGCTATGCATTTAGCTTTTTAATAGTCAAGTATTGTCTATGATTGTCTATGAATGTCTATGAATCAGTTGTCTTTACTTTATGAATAAAGTCTATCTTTCTTCTTGTCTATGGATGCACTCGGGTATGTCGTGTTTCATTTGAACTCCAATAAAAATGTGACAACTAGTTTTTTTTTTAATTATTTGACAGCTGTCAGTTGAAAACGATTCTCCCTAGGGCTGCAAAGTATTACTTTCAACCCGCTTCTCAGGCAACTTCAGACCTACTTTCCGTGTATGAGTGATGAAAAAACACATTTCACAACGAATCTTGGTGATCATGATAGCGCCGCATGTCACGCAAGTCTAGGCTATAGTAGAGCGCATCTCTATAGTTTTGTTATCTCTGTCTTGAACCTACGCACAAATGTTTAAAAAATCCAGTTTGATTAGTTGAGGGTTATGTCTACCTACGTGAAAAGTCAAACAGGGATAAAATTCTCCTTTTCCCCTTTGGCCATGGATCTATGCTATAGGCAGTTATTTTCTCCCCTGTCAGAGGATAAAATGGGTGGAATATGATTTTATCCCCAGCCTATGCTAGGAGAGCTAATGTAGTGCTCCAAAGGTTAAGGAAGTTCCTTACCTTTCTATAGCTTTCTTAGTAGGTTCTTATATGAAAAAAACCTTGAGAGATGTCAAGGGATACCCGTATGAAACGAAGTTCCTTTCGATTGATTAGTGAAGGAATATAAGAGAGAGAGACAGACAGAGAAACATGCGCTCTCCACACGACTTACAATAGCTTACTATAGCAAAAAGTGTCGTTACAACTTTTCGTCTTAATTTTTTCCGTTTAGCCCCCTTTCGCAATGCGCGATATAAGGAACTTCGTTCCAATTATTATTTCTTATGTATAGCTAATAAGCACGTTTCTGAACCCAACAAGTTCACCAAATAAAAAGTACTCAGTCATTTTAATTCAGCAATAAATATATAGCTAATTAAGACACAATGTGGAAGCGAACCACTGTTAAGAAAACTCAGGATATGGGCATCCGAAAGATAGGATAGGTGACTGTTGAGCAAACTTCAGCTTGGCCTTTCTGTGGGTGGCAAAACAAGCATTTTTGGCACCGATAAACTGGCATCATTTTTTTGCGCTGTCCGCCTTGTCCAGGGTATAGTAATGTTAAATTTCTCCTTTTCCCCTATGGCCATGTTTTCTACCCTATCAGAGGATAAAATGGGAGGAAAAAGATTTTATCCCCAGCCCAGGGGGACTGATGCAGTGCTCCAAAGGCTAAGGAAGTTTTCCTTTCTTTTACCTTTCTATGGCTTTCTTAGCAGGTTCTTAAATGAAATTATTATTTCTTGTGTGTAGTTAATAAGCATGTTTCTGATTCACCAAATAAAAAGTACTCAGTCATTATAATTCAGAAATAAATATAGGGGATAGCTAATTAAGACACAATGTGGAAGCGAACACACAAATAAGGCCCAATTACCGAAATCCTAAGAAACGTCACGCGGCGGGCGTAACTTTGAAAGGGCGGCACGCCTTTTGTGTTAATTCAGAGATCCTTGTGCCGTGTGAAAAACTGCGTGGTTTTTAATTTGTTTTCGTCTTTCTCACTCTCGCGAATACGTTGGTCGGTGCGACATACAGCGGAACAATAGATATAACAGAAAAACGACGTATTGCCTTATCACTAATAAACTAAGACAGTTATCAAAAATGCGTTTTTACCGACATATTAAAACAAAAATTACAATTACATCCATTGTAGTTTCCGATAAAAATTAGAAAAATGGAAATTATGGAGCAACTTTTGGGAGAACTTTCTATAGAATTTTTTTATCGAATCTTGTTTCTGCTTCACAGCAATTGTAGATTAATACATGACATTTGAAATAAAAAGTATATCTTTATAGTTTTTAAACAGCAGATCACTCAAATGCAGGTCACTCCAAAGATATTCTAAAGATACGTTACGTTCATACTAAGCGACGTTCAGTTCTGTTGCGCGCTGACCACGCCAGACACGCGTAACCTCATTTCCGTTGCTCGCGGACTGAACGAAAATTACACTGATTAGGGTAATTTGTCGGCAACAAGTAGGTACCGTGCGTATGTGCCATAGCTACCTCTTTTCATATCTTTGGGTCACTCCGTTAATGGTCCCAACTGGAGACAGAAAGCTGGCAAATTTTTTTCCAGCAAGCTCCTTAGTTTTTTATACTTGTCTACAGCTCCAGAAAGCTACAGAACCCTCTTCGGAGTGTCCTTCGCGTCTCGGGGCCAGCAGAGCAGGTAAATATGCCCGTGTCCCCATATAAATACTGGCTACTGGTTAATTGAAACATTATAAGAGATCTTATCGCGCGGGACGACCGGGCCGCGGGCTTTTTGAACCCGCCACGGAATTTTTAGTGCTTTTAAACGGGACATGCTTAATAAGGCGGTAGGTGGGCATATTCTAACGCGACGGGATCTTAATTTTTCAATATGTACCTAATTGGGGCTCATGAGTAGGCTCAGACATTCTGCGGTCGAGGGAGGTAGTATTATAGCACATACTGTGACTGGAGGCACCGACAATGGACATACTCGTAGCTCAATGTATCGCGAAGTGGCAATGTACATAGATATAGATCGTAGAACCAACGGACGTTGGTGATGAAAAATTTTAGTATGGCACATTTTTTTAGTTTTTAGTGTTCGTCAATTCGACGATTATTAGCTTCTAGGACATAAGTTTTAAGAAAGCTGCTAAGAAAATCTAGCATTGCGAGTGACTATGACATCAGTCACCTATGTGACTATGACAGTCAGCTATGTGACTATGACAGTCAGCCATCCGAAACGACGAAGGTTAGTCGTTAGCAATCTAGAGTGGAGTTGAAACTAGCAACAACAACATCCATCATACCAGAAGGTCATCGCATCATCACTGTATCGTACCGGAACGCTACATATTAATATCTATTGAGATACAAGGCTATTAACCCACCGTCCGTTGTTAAAACCATTTCTTTTTACTATAGACAGGCTAGCGCTTGACTACAACCATGTCTGATGGAAATGATGAGATCTAGGATGGGGCGCGCTTGCCTAGAAAAAACCTATTCACTCTTCTCTGGAAGGCACCTAGGTTCTACTTGGCTGGGAGGGTGTTCCACACCTTAGCGGTACGTACTTATCAGAAACGTGGAAGAAAAACGTTTCGTTCGAGTACGCTGGACATCAACCACATAAGGATGCCACTTCTATCGGCGTCTTGTAGTTCTGTGGTAGAAAGGTGAAGGAGGTACTAGATTGTGGAATTCTTGAGCACACTCTCCTAAGTATATATTATTGCCCGTGGTAATGCTGCTTTTTTCTCATGGTAAATATAGCTGTTGGTAGTACCACAAGCAAAAAAAGTTGTCCGTGGTACCTACTAATATTTGTAACCAAGCGCCGTAGACATCACAACTCACAATATATACCATACAAAAATATCCTAACAAGATCATACTGCATCCACTTAAAAACACAATTTTAAACTTTAATGTAATGAAATAGAGTCTTATTTCCGATGTCTAAAATAACGAAATTGGCCTGATGCATTTACAACCTTACCAGTTTAATTTGAGCTAGTGTATGTACTGAGAGGAGGTAGTAGAGGGGTCATGGTATGCTGGTGGGTAGGTTGAGATATTACTGTGGCAGGCTGCATATATTCTAATAGGCTATTAACATATAATGCTGATTGCGAGGATGCGGAGCGTCAGATGACGTGTGCGAGAGGCAGGGGTGACAAACATTTTTGGTGACTTGCATAATTTGTGTTGTATTTACTTCGTGGAACATAACTTTGTTGTACGTTTGATGCTTATCTCATTCTCAAATTATTTAAACCACACTGGATTGATTAAAAAGATATTCTTTCCACAGTTCATCCAAACAGGGTGCATAACTCTAGCACGTGTTCGAGGAGCGAAACGTGCGTCACTGAATTGTGGGAGTTTTGCGCATCGCTTGCTTTGTGACTTGGCTTTTTTTGTATATTTGGGAAGCTAAGCCATGCTAAGCTTAGGTTTAGGTAGGTAATATAAGTAGGCCGACCTTATATACGGCCTAGGTCAAGGCTTACCGCAAGGGTCTACCCACAAAATTCAAATGAAACTTTAGAAGTTTGTAAGCGAACAAAACAAATTTTTCATATCAATCGAACCCTTTGTAACTTTTGCTTGCAGTGAAAAAAAAACTGCGATCTCACGTCTCAGAAAATAGCTTTTTGGTAATTATTGTGGGGTTATATAATTTAAGGAACAGACCAAAGGTTGACAAGCCCTATCAGCGATGGCGCGCGATACAGTAGCAAATAGCGCTACTTTCGCGATTCACCTTACCTGCCTCACCTCACACTCGCTTTGCGAATTAACCTCGCTACAGACCTTAAACTACCCAAATAACAATATACAATAAACTTTACCGCAATCGAAATACAGTCCATTTTGGTTTACCACCCCTAACAGTTAAGGCTGATATGAAAGAAACACCATTTATACAATCTAAAACTAGCATTTAAATTTCAAAAAGATTGTAAATCACAATTTGTGTTTGCGAAAATACACTTTAGCTCAAATGAGATAGGGCTGAAATTGAATTGAGGAAATTTTCAAAGCTTTTCGTCTCGCTTCTGATGAAAATGTCTTCATGACAAAGGAAATTAAACTCAACGAAACGGAAATTGGATGCATTTTTGTCTGATTTTTTTCCGGACACGTATCGTTTACGAATAAATAGATGTATGCATGAAGGTACACTAACTGCACTGTTAGTGCACCACGCTTTTGTGGATGCCAAACGCGGGTAGCCAAGTATGGATACAGCTTCTCTGATTCAAACATTAATTATTACTATTTCCAGAAAAACTCTATAACCCGTGCCGTGAAGGTTTGAAGATGAACTTCCTTAACTTCTCGTATGCATAACCGATGACGAAGTTTGTCGTCCCTGCAACGAGAACCTGACGACGGCGAGGACAGACGGCGACAAAGTACAAATCCATGACGTTAATAAAAATTAACTAACTACAAAATAAAGACGAAAAGACCAATACATCGTATTCATTAATAGGCATTTGCTAGGTAGTCGCTCTCTAACTTAGAGCTCATAATAGCTTTCTATCGGGCATGATTGTCATCAAGTGCAAGCCTGACTACCGTGCCGACAGAAGTGAAAACTCAGAAAATACGTGAGGTGTCAGTTACAGTAACAGGGTTGCGAGTTGTACCACTAATGGATGTTTTGTCGTCTAAAAAATTACCCAACGCGTCTAAAGAAGTTTTCACTCCGAGAGTGCCGACAGAAGCGAAAGCTTGGAAAATTACGTGATGTTAAGGTAACAGTGTGAGGTGTCAGTTACGGTAACAGCGTGGGGTGTCGGTAACGTTGCCGCGAGTTCAATGGTTCTTTCCCATCTCAACAAATACATAAGAAGTTTTGACTTACTTAAATCGAAATGACGTGGCACCGGAGTTCCGCGTCTTCTTTGTGCCGTTAGAAAAACTGCTTGGATAGTTACGTGAGGTGTCGGTTACGGTAACAGTGTGGGGTGTCAGTTACGGTAACATCGTAAGGTGTCGGTTACTGTAACAATGTCGCGAGTTGAAGTTTTAACGTCCAAAAAAGTCCGCCTCCAAGTTGTTAAGCCAACAATCCGAGTCGTGTGGGCTGAAATAATAGGCTGGCACACTGGGAGGTATTGAGACATCAGACGGATTAACTGCTTCGTGATACCCCCTCCCACCTCGCACCCCCCTCACCCCCCCAGCCCGTCCGATATACCGCCACACGAGCGCTGGAAAATTCCATTTTCAAAACTCGTCCTTTTGGTATCGGACGCTTTGATTGAGGAATGACAACGGGTATTGAGTATTTCAGGTCGGGATTGTATACGAAACAGTTCGCTTCATATTTCGGCAGCCCTGCAGTCGTAGACATTTGAAATATTTGGGGTTATCACAGAAACTATAGGTAAACCTCTATTAACCTGACCCTCCTGATGGTCTGCGGGACGCGGGGCGGGTGATGCGATTGGCTATGACGATACGTCAGCGCTGCCGGCGGACAGCGACAGACTTGCTGATTGGTTGAGCGGCTCCCGCCCCGCATCCCGCAGACCATCAGGAGGGTCAAGTAACAAGTTTATAGCGGTTTACCTCTAGTCGTTTTTCACAAGTTAAGAGGGAAATCGTGTAACCTTTACCTCTTCGTTTCTCAACTTTTACACCTTCTTTTATGGAAGTTTGTTACAGCAATCTACCTTCACCTACGACCTACGTGCCTGGGATTTGAATCATCGGTTACCTGATGAGAGTGGCCCAATGCCCAATGTGGCCTAATTGGGCATTGGGCTATTGGGAAAAATAAAGATTTTCATTTATCACTGCTGATCTAATTGTACCTACCAACCAATAATGACAGACCTCAATGATGGTGGGTTTTATGCAAAGATAAAAATTATACTTAATCAATTAGTTATAGTTAGTTATCCGAACAAAATATACTCGTATCATTGGCACAGAGTGTTTTATTACTGTACCTTCTTAAACTTGTAGTTTTTATTTCTATAGAGGAAAAATCAAATACGTACAACATTACCTATTAACTAACTATATTTCGTGAAATTAATGCATAGACATTAAACTTTTTTTTTAAGTGACCGTATAAATCTATTCTGTCAACATCAACCAAGGTAGTAGTGACCTTAGCGTAGCGTATTTCGGCATTGGTAGTGACTGATAAAGAATCGGCGCAAATTCTAAACTCCAGAAATAGCACCTTAAAATATCCTTGTATCTCAATGGTTTTATGCCAAAACATTTTTATCTTTCACTCTCACGCAATCTACTCCACAAGAAGTAACATCCTCTAGATGAACCAATAATCGCTATTAAGTGATTACCGGCGGCTAAGCGCTACCGAACGTACGCGTTAAATTATCATTCGAAGCCATTAATGAGCTGAGAGCCACTAATGGCTCCGATCGCGTCTTCCGCCACACCTCATTAACGCAAGAGCTTTTAAAACACAGCTTTTTACGGGCTTTTTAAAAGCTAAGGAGGTGTTACATGGGGGTGCTTTGTTAGTTATGCGCATAGTAGTCGTCACAGTCGTATTTTTTTTTGACGTGATAACGTCTTATAAATTGATGAACACCAGCAACACTCATGAAAAATAGTAACGTTCCGCGTAACGTTCCACCTGAGCCTGTGCGTGCAAGCGAGAGCGCGCAACAAGCGATAGAGAGGCACGATAATGACGTTATCACGTAAATCTATCGTCCGTAAACCGACTTTACAGACAACCAATTTTTTTTTACTTTTGATAGGCTTGCACATAATCCTTTAATGATTCTGAATGAGATTTTCTTAAGCCTTTTTAAAAACTTCTTGATGTTACTGCGTCTTATGTTTCGATTTAGCCACATTAATTAGTAAAATTAACGAAAGAAACTGAACCTTTTTTATTTAAAACCGAAACCCCAAACGGAATTATCACGGATGAAACTCAAAAATACCTTTTAAATGGAATTTAATAAATAAGCATGTAATTCTATCTTTCATAGTACTTTGCTTTACAATCGTCACGTTGGTCAGTCGTTTTGGCATCACAATGATAAAATATCAGTCAGTCAGTCATCAGTCATAACATTTATGACACTGTATGTCTGTCGGCATGTAAGCCCGCTCGCTCGGATCTATTAAGTGTCGCTAACAGCGGCGGTGAAATATCTCAAAATACTCTTCCGTTTTGACAAAAAGCGACGCCAGGCGGCGCCTGTGACTATTAGTATGAGAGTATAGAACTGGTGTAAGACGGTCTGCGCGATGTGTAGGATTTGAGAAACACCGACGACTGACGAACGACCTCCCTGGCGCAGTGGTGCACGCTCGGATTCAAGTTTGAGGTCGCGGCTTTGATTCCCGCCAGGGGCCATTTTAGAATTTTATAATTTCCGAATTGGTTCAGGTCTGGTCTGACAGGAGGCTGCGGCTGTGGCTAGTTACCAGCAAAGACGCACTGCCAAAGGATTAAGCATTCTGACGCGATACTATGTAGAAATTTAGGGGCTCCGATCTTTCACTCCTCTTTCAGCAAAGACGCACTACTAAACGATTTAGCGTTCCATCGTGATGCTTGTAGACAAATACACAGGACCTGGCAAAACAGCGCAAAAATGTGGTCAATTTACTGGTGCCAAAAATGTTTGTTTTGACACCAACGACCTAGGTAGTAAGCCGACCTAGGAAGAGTAATGTTGTGGTCCGTGGTCCACAAATTAGTCCGCACACACGTTTAAACAGTCTATTATTATTAATTATTATATTTAATATTTATTAATTATTGTGGCATATTTGGAAATTAGACAGATGGCGAAACTTTTTCTTGTATGAAGGTTTACATAAAATTTTCAGATGTGCTCATCCATAAGTTGAAATCGATGACAGCGGCGGCATGTATTTAGGAAAATTAAATTTCAATCAATCCTCGCGCAAACCATGTTACGAAATCAGTTAACACTCATGCGTCTCTTGAAATAAACAGCTTCCTATACGATCATCATACTTTATATTATAACGTTCGCCTTTGTTCTAACAGTTTATGGGTATTTAAACACATACTCTTGTGCTTTTTTTATCGTGACAACTCTGCTATCACTGTCTAGCATAAACTCGACGATAAACACGCTCGTAAATTCGTGATTTCTTGTCACTACTTTTGTTTGTCGCATAATGTTAGCCTGCATCTGTACTGGCAATAACATCAACCACGTTTTTATCAGGATAATGGTATCTATCGCAATTCAAAATTTCAGCAAAATCGGTCCAGTAGTTGCGGCGGCGTGAAGGAATAATAAAAATACACGCAGATAAAAACTTTCGCCTGTGGTTTCTTTTCTCTTTGGGATACAATTTTTATACCTTTAAACGAGCAATTTTTGGATATATCTATATAATTTGAATCTTGGAAATGGCTCCAACGATCTTCATGACATTTAGTATGCTTTTTTTTTACTTACAGGAAATGCCTGACGCATACCCCTCCGTCAGGGGACACGGAGGGGTTATGTGGGGCTTGCACCCACTAAAACTTGTCCTTTGCCACGACGGACCACGTTGGCGGGAGTACGGGATTCACTTGCGTATTCACCGCGCTCCCGCCAGGCCTCGACCCTCCACCACATTTAGTATGCTGGGGGTTTGGGGGGCGATAAATCGATCTAGCTAGGATTCATTTTTAGAAAATATCGTATTAACCAAAAAAATACAATAATACCGAGTCAAGCTCGGTCACCCAGATATTATATTTTAGGCATGGAACTAGTTAAAGACAAGTCAATATTTATATACAAAAGGTGCTTATTTTCTAAACATCAATTCAAAATCCAATTTGCAATTTGCTAAAACCAATCACAATAATTTTAATTTTAATTATAGCCCACCTTCTAACAGCAGGGATCTAAACTATAACTTATAAAAATGCCATTTCAAATCACTTCTTTATTCGCTATGAGTTAAAAAGTGATGACTCTTAGTACATGGATATAAAAGTCAAAATCGTATAATTAATAATTTTTGGGGTTTACATAAATTGGTTTTTCCACAATTTGGTTATTTGTCAGGTAATATTGACCGGGACGGGAGACCGCCTACACGAAACATCTTCATTAAATTAATTTTTTTTTTGATAAAAAATATGGTTTTATTTTTATTATGTTAGTTGCGAGAATTGTGTACTGTTTCACTGGTATAAGTAATATGCTATGTTTATTAACCAACTTCAAAAAAAAGGAGGAGGTTCTAAATTTGTCGGAATCTTTTTTTTAAATAACGTTTTGATCTAATAAATTTTATTTTACAAGTTTTTATTTAACTTAAAATCTGCAATCTATGGAGCTGAAATTTTGTAGATAAACCACGTTTAGCTTGGATAACAATGCATCATGCATGTTTAGTTGTGTCTAAAATCTAGATCCAATTTGGTGGAACACACAAGATAGCCGACTAGTTATTTTAATGCAATCCTGCAATATGGGTGACAAATAAATAGGTAAATAATTAGGACATACCTAGCACACATCGGAATCTGGCCCCAAAGGAAGAAAAACACCCAGACACATGAAAACATTCAAACATTTTTCAGTTCTGGGAATCGAACTTACGACCTCCGACGCAGACGGCAGGACCGCTACCCCTACGCCTTTGCTGTGAATACGGATAAATTTTATTAAACCTTGTTCCCAATAATATTCTTAATTAACTTATTTATATTGAAAGCAGATGGCTAATTTTGTCACAATCTATGAGGTAATCTTTCTAGGTAATTGGTCACAATTTATCACAGACAAACAGTTTAAGAAAATAATAATCACGCGATATTTGAATCTATGACGTTTTAATCTCAAAAGAGTTAGAAGCCTAGTTAAACCACAATGACATTTAAAAAAGAATCTTGTCACTCGTCTTTCCATAAATAAGTTTTAATGACGGTGATCAATGTCAGGCAACAGAAATAACATAATGACCATCCTAACAAAAGTGCTGAGCTTGCCCCACCAGTTCCCCCTACTCCGCGGGATGGCCTCATACGCCATCATCTGGCCCAGTTGCAGCATCGTGCAGGAGTACATAGAGAATGGCACCACCATAGACAATGTGGACTGGGCGAGGGCGACACGCTTTGGCATCTTTGGCGCCTTCTTTATGGCCCCAGTGTTCTATCATTGGATGAAGTTTAGCAGTAGGTTCTTTAGGAAAAAGAACTTGACTACAGGTACTTTCTTCCTCCTTCATATGGGCTTAGCTCATATCACCGGATCTTGTTACTCCGTGGGATGGCCTCATACGCCACCATCTGGCCGTGCTGCAGCATCGCGCAGGAGTACATAGAGAATGGCACCACCATAAACAACGCGAACTGGGTGAAGGCGACCCGATTTGGCATCTTTGGCACCTTCTTCATGGCCCCAGTGTTCTATCATTGGATGAAGTTTAGCAGTAGGTTCTTTAGGAAAAAGAATTTGGCAACAGGTAGACTCTTTCTTCCTCCTTCATAAGAGCTTAGCATCGCGCAGGAGTATATAGAAAATTGCACCGCCATAGACAACGCGGGCTGGGTGAAGGCGACCCGATTTGGCATCTTTGGCATCTTCTTCATGGCACCAGTGTTCTATCATTGGATAAAGTTTAGCAGCAGGTTCTTTAGGAAAAAGAACTTTACTACAGGTACATAGTATCTTCTTTTTCCTACTTCATAAAAAGGCTGTCACTCTCCATAATTTCAGCGTCAATGCAGAAATAACCAGGATCAGTTGCTGCTTCATCTGGGAGATCCCAAGATCAATATTCCTTTCTTATCCCTTGTCTATACCATGAAGATAAACTGGACGTCCTTTCTCGGTCCAAGGGTTTTCTCTGAGACGAGAGGTCTGGGCGATTATGAATGAACGAGGCATGGTTTTTATTTTTATTGACACGTCATACCTAACCCCTTTTTATGTTCTACTGGTGGACATCTCTCAGAATGAGAGGGGTTTGGCTTAGCTGGTCAAGTATTGGTTGGCGAGCTTCACTTACCTCGTAGATAATTTTGATTGTGAAGTCCAAACTCCCAGGCATGCAGGTTTCCTCACGATATTCTCCTTCACCGCTAAGCAAGTAATATTTAGTTTCCAAAAACGCACATAACTCCGAGAGAGTTGCAAGCCCGGGATACAAACCCTCGTCATATGAGAGGTAGAAGTTCCACCAACCATTCGCCGCTACGACATGCATGACCTGCCCACTGCCACTTCAGCTTGCTAATGGTTTGGGTAATGTCAGCAGCTTTGGTTTTCCTGCGGACCTCCTCGTTTCGGAAAATATCCTAAGGTAGCATTTTCCATGGACCACTGAGCGACTTGACATCTATGGATGAAGCTACTTCTGTAAACGCAGACTATATTTACATACGAGTAGATGTCAGTAATTGGATATTCTGTTTCTTGCAGCTGTAACTAGAGCTTTGATCGAGCAAGTCTCATACTCTCCGGTAGCGATGGCATACTTCTTCTTCGGGATGAGTCTGCTGGAGATGAAGCCGTTAAGAGCCTGCGTCAACGAAGTACGGGATAAGTTCTGGCCCACTTACAAAGTCGGCGCAATCTTCTGGCCAGCTGCGCAAACTATAAACTTCTACTTCGTTTCAGAGAAGAACAGAATTGTCTTTGTGAGCGTTGCCAGTTTCGTTTGGACTATATTCATGGCGCATATGAAAGCCAAAAATCAGGCCAAAGGAAATGATAGTGAAAAGGTCTTAATAAAAACTGAACATCCTGATTAGATTCAGTGTTTTATTTATTACTAGCTGACCCGGCAAACGTTGTTTTGCCATTGGGAATATTCCTAATCTCAAAACAAAAAATAGATAACAACCTACTCTCAGACCTAGTGATCATACACTGAAGATTTCATAACAATCAGTCCAGCCGTTTCGGAGGGGTTTTGGTAAAAAAGAAAGCCACGAGATTTTTATATATTAGATCTAGTTTGCTATCAATTTATCTGTGAACTAGCGAAAAGTGAAACTAGACAGCAGTGTGGCAGTTAAGACGTAAAGACGTACGTCAGGATTCAATTTCAATCCACGACGGTGCGCCCCGCTCTGTCAAAATCGCTTATGTTTCATTCGATTCGTATGGAGTTTGACAGAGTAGGGGCGCGTCATCGTAAATTGAAATATCTACAAAGCAGTCAGTAACTGTACAAACTCAGTACATAACAGTATAAACTCATCGACCAAAAAAAAGGACCTGATTAAGAAGTCACATCCGCGGCTCCCTTAAAATTCGTTGGTGGAAACATCGCGATTAATTAGTTGATAATATGTAGCAGTCGCTACCATCGCTACCGTCCGGCCAGTCGTACGGTACCACAAAAGGACCGAAACAGGTCCTTTTTCACTTAACGATCTACACTGGGGCCACCAAAAAAATCGCTAAAAAACGCCTTTACCTGACTGACCCCTTAAGTGGGACATGTATGGAGTTGATACAACTGTTTTAGGACTATTTTAGTGTATCACAATCAGATCTATTTTATAAATCCTCTTGTTTGACTTTTTTTTACTCTATACAAGTTAGTACTTGACTGCGATTTCACCCGATGGTAAGTGATGATGCAGCCTACTGCCTAAGATGTTAGCGTACTTGGAAGGGTTACCCCAACGGTTTCTACAAGCATCGCACTGGAACGCTAAATCGCTAGGCGGGTGCATCTTTGCTGGAAGAGTGGTAACTAGCCACGCCCAAAGCCTCCCACCAGACAATCCCTTTCAAAAAGAAGCCTGTATTTTATCCAACGTTTATAGTAAATAATAGAACCTTCAACTGAGTATGGTAAAAAGAATCTACTTTGGTAACCATCCTAAAGATTTATTAAGTCGTGGATTTTATAACAAAATTGATCTTAGAAATCATGTCTGATGGACAGAAATGATGAGGTCTAGGATGGAGCGCGCTGCCTAGAAAATAACTATTCACTCTTCTCTTGAAGGCACCCAGATTGTACTTGGCTGGAAACACGGAAGTTGCCCCTAGATTGTGTAACAAAAACGTATTCACCGTAATCGTAATCGGAAACCAGTTTTGCCTGCTAATTGATTCGCTGATTCATGTCAGCCAATCGGGGGGTAGAAATCGCAAACGATTACGATAACGATGAATACGTTTTTCTTACGCAATTAAACCCCTGGAAGGGTGTTCCACATCTTAGCGGTACGTATTAGAAACATGGAAGAAAATCGTTCCGTTCGAGTTCGCTGGACATCAACCACATAAGGATGCCACTTCTCTAGACGTCTTGCGGTTCTGTGGTAGAAAGCTGAAGGATTTATCTATCCTGTAAAAACCGCTAAACAGGCAATACTGTGTCGGTGTTCTAAACTGAGCAGTTTTGCCCGTGTCAGCATTTATTTCAATCAAATTTTGACGTGACAACGTCAAATCGATAGAGCCGGCTGCACGCACAAAAAAACATGACTCATCCGGCGTTACCGGCGTTACCTCGCTCTGAGGCGTTCCATGTAAGGCTTGAAGTGCAAGCGAGAGTTGTCACGTTCAACTATCGTCAGTAAACCGACTTTACAGACAACCAATTTTTTTATGAAAAAAATCCACCGGGTAAAATTTATAGAGGTGGTATTAACAGCTCTGCAGCAGTGCCCCAATGAACTATTTCACGCTCCATAGAAGTAAATTATGTTAAAGATAAAGCTGACCAAATCACAACGTATAAAGTGACGTTTTTTCCTCGCTGCGAGCTCCGCTACAAAAGACGTCTATCCTCACCTGCTGGGTGACATTATTTATTGTTATTGGACGAAAAAATTTGGGAGATTCACGATTTTTTAAAGTTTAGAACGGCTAATGAAATAAATCCAGACCTCAATGACACAATTTATATGTAGACATTTCACCCAACCATGTCAAAATCGCTAATGTTTCATTCAATTCGTGTGGTCTGGACTTTGACAGAGTGGAGCGTGTCATCGTGGATTGAAATATTTATACGAGGTCGATTGAAACTGAATGATTGCAGGTTCAACCATTACCCGTAAAATTAACTTTTTATTTTTTTTACAGAAAATCAACAACTTTATAGCAATAGTTGTTTTTTAAAATATTTCAATACATGTAGGTATTCTATTACATACAGATTTCTTAAAAATTACAAATTAAAAGATTATTCTGAGAATCTTCATTCAATTATACACAAAAGTTATGGTGTTGCGAATATTAAACTAGAACATTTTTTTGTAAAGTGAAGTAGTAAGAATTCGGTATAACTTATAACCACAGATTACCAACTAAAATATAATTTAATTTGTGTGGTTATAAAGCAATTGAAATGTTGATTTGATCTTAATTCAATACAAACAATTTTTCTTTATTTAATTTTTCACTTCAGTTGAATTGTCCTTTCTCTAGCTCGTTGTTTAAGTATCTTCGTTCTTATTGCACAAAAAGCGATCGGCAGGAATAAATTGATTTAATTTCTGACATTTCATAATTAGTGTAAAATATGATGGTGGCGAGATGCTTTTTGTGTTTTTTTTGGGAATCTATTTCTGAGAACTCTCGTGGAATCGGCGTGTCTCTGGTATTTTAACATTTTTTCATGGGAATCGGGTTTTTTATTTAATCGTATAAAGGTAACAGATATATAAATGCTACCTTTTGTCAGCTATAGAAGCTACATATTATTATCAGAGGTTTTTGCCTATGATTAAAAAACACCCTCCTTTGAATTTCATTTGAGGTTTTGACAGGTTTTAAACTCGTTAACAAAACATAATGCTGTTGTCTCTGCAAAAGTCACGTGATCAATATTGCAATCGGATATGTCATTACCATAGGTACTTTTTTGAATTTCGTTCCATAAGCTTACCGAAAGCAAATTTTAGAAATCGAATATAGATAAGCATAGGTACTTTTTTGAATTTCGTTCCATAAGCTTACCGAAAGCAAATTTTAGAAATCGAATATAGATAAGTCATATCTATGGTTTCAGCAGTCAGCTGCTATGCTAGTTGTGAGAAAAGTGGTAGGTATAGAGACAAATGAAAATTTTTGGGGTTCCGTTCCCAAAGGGTTAAAACGGAGCCCTATTAAGTATACTAAAACTCCGCTGTCTGTCTGTCCGTCTGACGCCAGGCTGTATCTCTTGAACCGTGATAGTTATAGATACTTGAAATTTCGCATATTGTTTAATGTATACGTTCACAAACTAAATTCATAATTGTCAAGTCCCTATTGGAAAACCTCTTATTTCTGATGCCGCTATACAAATACTAAAAAAAAATTGTTTGTCTGTAAAGTCGGTTTACGGACGATAGATTTACGTGATAACGTCATAATTGGCCTCTCTATCGTTTGTTTTATCGTGCCTCTCTATCGCTTGTTGCGCGCTCTCGCTTGCACGCACAGGCTCAGGTGGAACGTTACGCGGAACGTTACTATTTTTCATGTGCGTTGCTGGTGTTCATCAATTTATTAAACGTTATCACGTCAAAAGAAAAAAATATCCTATACAACAAACGTGATTTTTTTGCCGTTTTTATAGATAACTCCAATATTCCAACTCGCACTTGACCGGTTTTATTGAACATGTAATTTATTTAGAAATTGGTTATAATTTTTATTTGTTTTTAAACACCCCCTCTCGCTCACATTATGCCGGTCGGCAGTTATTCGGCAGTTTATGGTCGTATAGCATAATGTTTTATGGTCAATTTACTCGATTCACTCAATCCCGAGTTTAAAAACCGACTCTTCAGTTGAGATGTTCGGTAAATACACAGACATTAATGTTTTATGACTTAAGGGGCTAGTGGATTTGATTTGTACTTTAAAATGTTTATTAAGGTTTCGATTTGACGCCCTTTCGGTATCTGCAGCCTTAACTATGATAATAAAATATTTCTATTCGCTGAAAATGGAACGAATTAAAAAAAATATGATGAAGTAATTTCCATGCTGATTCCTGATTCTAATACATTTTTGAATTCAATTGATTAATATTTTAATGTATTATTTTAGACTAGCGGACCGGGTAAACGTTGTTTTGCCATTTAGGGGTATGAAAAATGGTATATTAACTATTCTCAGTCCTATACCAATTGAAAGACTCATATAAATCGTACGGGCCGTTTCGCAGGAGTTTGGTTACAAACACTGAAAATTTGATAAGAGGATTTACTATAGGTATTAGGTATCTTTTATCTGAGAGGGCAAACTTTGTACCATTTCAACCAGTTTCGGAGGAGTTTGGTTACAAACACGAGAATTTTATAAGAGAAGATAAATTTTATATTAACTAGAAGAGATTAAAAAAAGATTAGATATTAAGTTATATAATACTTAGGACTACCAAAAGCACTACTAAAAGTTACTTTTGTAAAAAACTGCAATAAAAATACTAAAACATTATATTATGTAAGTATTTAAATATTAAGCTTTTCAGGTCTCAGGTAGGATTCAGGTAGTCACCGTGGCTAATATTTCAAGTGTTATCCGTTAAATTTGTTTCGCCTTAATCCAAATGACCACAGATTATAGCTCCCGGCGGCGCAGGGACAAAGACGACCGTATTTCAAGATATAAAACTAAATTTCTCAATTAGCGCGCGACGCGGAGATATTTAGACGTAGGTATAGAGCGGCGTGAAGTTACAATTTCACCTCTGACCATATGGTACCTATTTTGCGATACGCTAAAAATATAGAAATGGAACGAAATTTAAAAATCATCGCTAAATTTTTCACGTAACCTAAAAATATATGAAAATTAACGCTACGCGGACGAAGATCACGTGACGTATGAACATAGCGTTAGCTCTGATCTCATACTTTTGTTTTAAATTACTTTAATTAAAAAATCATCTTTTGGTTGCTTGTCAGGTAAAATATGAGTTTCAAGGAAGTCATTGGACATTGGCTCTAGAAAGATAGCACTTAGTTGTAGACAAATTATTTACCTGTTTTAATTATTGAACCGACCAATTAATGAAGCGCAAGCAGGTTACAATTAGATAAAAATGGCGTATCATTCAAGAAGCCTTTACTTACTAGAAAAGCTTCGACTCCATGTGACTTTAGTATTTTTGGATTTGAAGAATTACCAATGGGCAATGACTGAGGAACCAAATTACTTTATCAAGTTTGTAATTTCGAGCGTTTGGATATTTGTTATGAAGATACTCAATCATACCACAACTACAAAACAGATTTGACTGAAATTTAGATTAGCGATATATTGGGCATGGATTAACAACACAATATGAGCTACATTTTATACCTGAAAAATCCATGTTTTTCGTGAGATTGATGAAAAACTTAATTATCAAAAGCTACTTAACTTTTCCGATAATATTTTTAAAGGGTATAGTCCTATCTGTTTGTTATTTAATATCCTCACTTGCCTGTGCTGACGACTCAATCAGAGCGGCTTCGTATAATAACTACAATTAAGGGTTTTAAAAGGAAATGAATGTTTAATTGTTTCTCGGATCAATTCATAACGCATTCACGCGCACTTGTTTATTTTTGATGAGAATTTTTATCGCTCGTTTTGTTTATTTAGTCGCAATTATTATTTTTATACTGCAACCAGTTTAAAATTTTCATTATATTTTTAACCGCGTGAATTTCAGTTTTTCAAAAGTCGGGATAAAAAGTAGCCTATGTGTTCATCCAGGACCATACCTATTATCTATCTCCATTTCAAACATCAGCCAAATCGGTTCACTAATCGCGGTGTAAAGGAGTATTTTTTCTCCATACAAAATTGGAACCACCATTTCAACCCCTTATTTTGAAAAATCCTTTCTTATTGCACTGCTAGACCTCATAAGGAACCTATGTACCTACCAAAGGAGTTAATCAAAATAGCATGGGTAGGTATATATGTTTCAATCCACGAAGACGCGCCCCACCCCCATTCTGTCAAAATCACTTATGTTTCATTCGATTCGTATGGAGTTTGACAGAGTGGGGCGCGTCATCGTGGATTGAAATATGTAGCTATACCACCCATTATTTTCATTTTGTTGTTTTATTTCTTTTTTCCTAATGCATTAGAGAAACCTATTATTTAGATTAAAACATGTGAATTTATAAATAAATAAATTTTTTAAAATTGATAAAATTACACATAAAATGGTCTGTCCTGATCCTGAATGACTGACTAACAGATGATTTCTTTACTGGACCAAAATTATTTCAAAATGGATGTCTAACTATTGCAGCAAGCATAGCATATAGAAAAGAAATCTCTGGTCATATTATAAATATAGGAAAGAAAGCATTATATTATAATATAGAAATGAAATCTCTGGTCACAAAAGTGTTTGCTTTTAAATGAGCCCTCGAGAGTTAAACGAGGTAAGCATATGAGATTGTTAAAAACGTTCTCAAAATGTTGTTTTACCTAATAAAGAATCGATTTTTTTACAGATTAATCGTGGCTGATAATAACAACATAATGGTACATTAATACAAGGCATTTAGTACAAGGCACCTACTCAGAAACGTTCCAATTTGTAGATAAGTTCGCAATTACAAAGAAACCGTGACATCTAATTATTTATCTATTTATCATCGAGACGTCGCCCACCCACCGCGGCGGCAACTTAGAACAATCGATACAAACAATCGATTTATTCGATTAGTTTACTCGAGTGACTCGGATCGATCCGCCTTTGCGATAGTGCCGGGATGACGGTGCGGGAACGAGGCATTTCCACCCGTGATTGGTCAATTATTATTAATGGGACAATTAATCAGATTGCCATTTGCAACTCATAACTTTTTTAAGCCTGTTAAGAATCTAATGTCAGTGGGCCAGTTGCTCTATCGGTAATACCTGTCCCCATATACCTATGCATCTTAAGGGTTCCGTACCCAAAGGATAAAAAAGAACCCTATTAGCGAGACTTCGCTGTCGGTCTATCTGTCACCAGGCTGTACCTTTTGAACCGTGATAGCTAAACGGACTTGAAATTTTCACAGATGATGTAGGTATTTCTGTTGCCGTTATAACAACAAATACTTACATAAAAATAGAATAAAATCCTATACCTTTAAACGAGCAATTCTTGTATATATATATATTTCTATATAATCTGAATCTCGGAAACGGCTCGAACGATTTTCATGAAATTTAGTATACAGGGGGTTTTGGGGGCGATAAATCGATCTAGCTAGGATTCACTTTTAGAAAATGTCGAATTTACCAAAAAAAATATGAACCCTGCTGCCATCTATTGGCAACCGAGCAAAGCTCGGTCACCCAGATATTAAATATTTAAGGAGCACCCACACAACAAACGTGATTTTTTTGCTTGCTTTTATTGCTTTTGCATCGCTTTCGAACAAAATTCAATGAGAATATAGTAATAATATATTCAAAATTCAATATAGGTACTTAAACACATTTTTGAATTTCCTTCCATTTCCATTTTCTAGCGTATCACTAAATGTCATAATTATTCATGGCTCCAAAAGATCCCTCGTTTCTATCCATTACGGTCGGTATTCCTTTTTATAAGAGAAAAAAATACCTTCTTTAGGTGCGTTTGACGTTTTTTGAGATGGTCAAAAACAATTGAACTAGCGAAAAACAAACAATTGAAGTGCTACCGTTACCGTTCCTGACACCGCCAGATTTAAGATGTGAAACAACCATTGAACTCGCGACATGTACCTATTGTTCCCGACTGCTCTGTACCTATATAATAGTTTTCACTCTGTCTGCACTCCCGGTGTGCCACTGTTTCATCATTACAAACATCGATATATTGGTATATCGATGATTACAAACAAACTTTATCCTACAATAGCCTTTGCAATCTTTTTCACACCATCCAGCCAACGTTTTAGCCGACCAACATTTTAATGTCCGTCTAGGTCAGCTGTAGTTTTCTGTGCCTAGTGATAACTCATGTGTCATGTGTTACAGAACACATACCTACAATATAATTATTCACTATCCAGCCCACTTTTTTTTATTGACAGAAAATGTCTAACCCCCCTGCCACACACTGCCCGAGAGGCATAGCAAGTAGCGTAGGAAGTAGGCAGAGACGTCGTGTGGCAGCGATACTCGCCCTAACTACGCCTCGCGCTACGTCCTCGCGCATAGCTCGCGCGTAGCAAGGGCGAATGACCTAGTGCGGAGCGTCGCTATTAATCGCGCGAGTAGAGTAGTGTGTGGCCACAGAGGGCAACTACGCGGCAGAGCGAGGACGTGCTACGCGGCAGCGCGAGTGTGTGGCGGAGGCTTAACGCATACTCCTCCGTCAGGAGAAACGAAAGTGTTATGTGGGCCTTGCACCCACTACAAACTGTCTGTCTCCAAGATGGACCCCTGGCGGAAGTACGGGATTCACATCTTAACCAGCCCACTGCAATCTTGCTATCTTTACTATGTGCTGGACAATATTTCAAGCCCTAGTCTTGCCATTTTTATGTTCTCACACTCGTTTTTAACATAGGATGAGAGGGGTTTGGATTTGACCATAGCTCCTTTGCGCTGGCCAAGTGCGCGATAGCAGACTTCACACACGATTGAGAACATTAAATGAAGTCTCACGCATGCTGGTTTCCTTCAATGTTTTAATTACTTTACATAAAGGCACATACCTACATATAATTTCAAAAAGTCTAAGGTGCGCTGCGGATTAGAACCCCCGACCGTCTGAAAAAGGCAAAGGTATGCAATGAACTTATTTACTAATTAGCTCAATTACATACAATTATAATAAGTAAAGTACCTACTAGCAATACATCTCAAAGGAAATTAAGGCATTTTAATAATTATTTGAAAGGATTTGAAAGAAAAGCTGTTATGAAAAACAGAACGAATTACATAATAGTAGCGCCATCTAGCAGATACTGGAAATAAACTCCTTGAATATTTCGACTGTTCTGCCATCTGTGTAGTTGAACTAAAACTACGTTATAAAGTTATATGAAATGTACACAACACTGTCACGCAGATTGGACTAATTGGTACCGCTACTCAGCAGTAGATGGCAGGGTTACCTCAACCTTTATTTTTCTTTTCAACACTAGATGACACTAGGTTTATTTCCCTGACATGAAAGTTTTTCATGGAAAAAGTGTAGGCACAAAATACGAAATCTATAATGGTATCTGTAAACTAAAAATTTTCACATGATATTATGTATTTTTATTTATTTTTTTTATTATTTATTTTTTCAATAAACTTAGAAGTAAGTATGTAGCATAACCACTTAAATATTTTATGAAACACCATAAAAAATACATCCATTGTGTGATCCACAGAAAAGAGAAAAATCTTCTATATTTATAAAAGAATGAGGTATTTTGGTTGTTCCACGGATTCCGACAAAACTATAGGTCGAAGAGATCTGAAATTTGGTACCTAGGTAGATATTAGGTCATGAATTCGTACTAAGACGGGGATTCCAGAAATTCCATTTTAAGGGGTAAAAATCACACATTTAAGGGTATTTCCCATACAAAAGTAAAATTTTTTCGTTGTTCCAGGAATTCCCGAAAAACTAAAAGTCGTAGAGATCTCAAATTTGGTACCTAGGAAGATATTAGGGCATGAATTCGTACTAAGACGGGGATTCCAGAAATTCCATGTTTAAGGGGTAGAAATAGTACATTAAAGGGATTTCTCCATACAAAATTGTAATTTTTTCGTTGTTCCAGGCATTCCAGAAAAACTAAAAGTCGTAGAGATCTGAAATTTGGTATCTAGGTAGATATTAGGTCATGAATTCGTACTAAGACAGGGATTCCAGAAATTCCATGTTTAAGGGGTAGAAATAGTACATTAAAGGGATTTCTCCATACAAAATTGTAATTTTTTTCGTTGTTCCAGGCATTCCAGAAAAACTAAAAGTCGTAGAGATCTGAAATTTGGTATTTAGGTAGATATTAGGTCATGAATTCGTACTAAGACGGGGATTCCAGAAATTCCATGTTTAAGGGGTAAAAATCATACATTTAAAGGTATTTCCCATACAAAAGTAAAATTTTTTCGTTGTTCCAGGAATTCCCGAAAAACTAAAAGTCGTAGAGATCTGAAATTTGGTATCTAGGTAGATATTAGGTCATGAATTCGTACTAAGACGGGAATTCCAGAAATTCCATGTTTAAGGGGTAGAAATAGTACATTAAAGGGATTTCTCCATACAAAATTGTAATTTTTTCGTTGTTCCAGGCATTCCAGAAAAACTAAAAGTCGTAGAGATCTGAAATTTGGTATCTAGGTAGATATTAGGTCATGAATTCGTACTAAGACGGGGATTCCAGAAATTCAAATTGGAAGGGGTAAAAATCGTACATTTTAGGGATTTCTCCATACAAAAGTGCAATTTATTCATTGTTCCAGGAATTCCCGAAAAACTACAAGTCGTAGAGATCTGAAATTTGGTACCTACATTGACATTAGGTCATAAATTCGTACTAAGACGGGGATTCCAGAAATTCAAATTGGAAGGGATAAAATCCTACTTTTAAGGGATTTTCCCATACAAAAGTGTAATTTTTGCGTTGTTCCAGGGATTCCAGCGAAATTATAAGTCGTAAAGATCTGAAATTTTGTACCTAGGTTGGTATTAGGTATATCATGAATTCGTATTAAGAAAGGGATTTTCGAGATTCAAATTTTGAGGAGGAAAAATTTTGAATTTTTTGGCCGCCATTTTGAACTTTTTTGTTACTGGGCCGATTGCTTTGAAAATCGATATTTGACTATGGCAGCAAGCATAGAGAAGGAATTTGTGGTCAATATTTAAAAAAGTGGCCGCCATTTTGAACTTTTTAGTTACTGGGCCGATTGCTTTGAAAATAGATATTTGACTATGGCAGCAAGCATAGAGAAGGAATTTGTGGTCAAAATTTAAAAAAGTGGCCGCCATTTTGAACTTTTTTGTTACTGGGCCGATTGCTTTGAAAATCGATATTTGACTATGGCAGCAAGCATAGAGAAGGAATTTGTGGTCAATATTTAAAAAAGTGGCCGCCATTTTGAACTTTTTAGTTACTGGGCCGATTGCTTGAAAATCGATATTTGACTATGGCAGCAAGCAAGAAGGAATTTGTGGTCAAAATTTAAAAAATAGGCCTCCATTTTGAACTTTTTTGTTACTGGGCAAATTGCTTTGAAAATCGATATTTGACTATGGCAGCAAGCATAGAGAAGGAATTTGTGGTCAAAATTTAAAAAAGTGGCCGCCATTTTGAACTTTTTTTTACTGGGCCGATTGCTTTGAAAATCGATATTTGACTATGGCAGCAAGCATAGAGAAGGAATTTGTGGTCAAAATTTAAAAAAGTGGCCGCCATTTCGAACTTTTTTGTTACTGGGCCGATTGCTTTGAAAATCGATATTTGACTATGGCAGCAAGCATAGAGAAGGAATTTGTGGTCAAAATTTAAAAAAGTGGCCGCCATTTTGAACTTTTTTGTTACCGGGCCGATTGCTTTGAAAATCGATATTTGACTATGGCAGCAAGCATAGAGAAGGAATTTGTGGTCAAAATTTAAAAAAAGTGGCCGCCATTTTGAACTTTTTTGTTACTGGGCCGATTGCTTTGAAGATCGATATCTGATTATTGCACCAAGCATCGAGAAGGAATTTGTGGTCAAAATTTTAAAAAGAGGCCGCCAATTTAAACTTTTTGTTACTGGGCCGATCGTTTTCAAAATCGATATCTGACTATCGCAGCGAGCATAAAAAAGGAATTTGTGGTCAAAATTTAAAAGAAGTGGCCACTATGACTGACCATGGTATTAATTGCAATCACGGCCGGATGGACGAACGTACGGTGGAGTCTTAGTAAGAGGGTCCCGTTTTACCCTTTGGGTACGGAATTTGTGACGATCGAATTTTTTCAAGATCAATATGTGACTATTACCAGGAAGCAAGAGGAATTTTGGAAATTAAACCACCACAGTAACGCAGAACTCCGAAGTTCAACGTGAGCGAAGCCGCGGGCGTTTGCTAGTAATAAACATAAAATTATTTGGTCAACACAAACAAAAACTATTTGACTTATCATTTTCAACTAATAATTTATAGTAACTAGGTACTACCTACTGCATAATACGATAAGCATTTTTTTATAATACTAAGTATGGTTTACGTACACTGTATGTGTTTGTACTTGTATGTATTTATTTATTTGCCGGGAGCCGCAGCTGAAACTGCTGAATCAGGTAAGCGTCGCAAATGTGCCTCTCTATTAGAGAGTTACATATTTGTCCCGTTTGCCGTGAAGACCCTGGGGCCATGGAGTCATAGTGCCAAAAAATTCATTCGAGAGCTTTCCCCGCGTTTAATAACCTCAACTGGTGACAGAAGGGCTGGCTCATTTTTTGCGCAACGTATCAGCCTAGCTGTTCAACGCGGAAATGCAGCCAGTATTCTTGCCACCATTCCACGCGGGCAAGACTTGTATAGTAATTAGAATAAGCTAGTGATAAGTTTTATTGTAAATAAATAAAAAAAAATTATACATCCGTTCGAAAGATTTATCACGTGAATTACCGAAGACCACTGTCATTCCATAAATTCAAAGCAATGCTAAACCTAAGCAGAATAGTTTATAAAAACAAGTAGCTGAATACATTTTAGGGAATAAAATAATAATGAAATTAGTTCCACAATAAAGATACAGCGTGTTTGTTTTACGATCTGTTAAGTTTTTATTGCCGGCAATGAATAACTGATAGATGCTTCCGAAGTAACTTGACACTCACAGCGTGATGCCCGACGCAACCCAGACGCGATATTGTTTTCATAAACCATCGCAGACAGCTAATAAAGTAACAGCTTAACCCCGAGTTGCACGAAATAAATTTAAGCTAATTTACTCGCGAGAAATGTCAAAATTTCGTACATTTTTGACATTGATTGCGATTAAATTAATTTAAGTAGCACTTTTCTTGCAACTCGGCATAATAGCATAAACAGTTATTTAAGTTTTTTTAGATCAAAACTACATACCTACTTATATAATATTGTCATATTGACGAGGGTGTACATTAAAAATTATTTCACTCTTTGTAGTTGCATTAGAAGTCGGTTTTTTGAAAATAATTTTCTATTTTTCAATGCACATTTCCTGTCATAGGTACAGATTTTATTGAGAAGTACAACTTGTTTATTTGTAACTACTTAAAGCAATTAGCAGTGTTATTATCTCGCTGCAGACTCGGTCATAAATCATTCGCTTCTGTGTTTCATTAACATTAACTATGTTTATTATTCATTAACTGTGTTTCGCTTTTGTTGTTCTTTTGTGTTTCAACAAAGAACGACAAAAGCGAAACACTCGAATGATTTATGACCGAGTCTGCAGCGAGATAATAACACTGCTATAGTCATCGCCGGAGGAGTGCAGATAGTTAACTACGGTGGAATTCCTTACCAACTAAACTTTACGACGGGTTTAAGTTTTAACCATGGTTTAACTGAACAGCTCATTACACAGACCAGTCTGTAGAGGCCGACACTAACCACTCGCCCGTCGGGCGCGTAATCGATCTGATAATCACCCCTATTTAGTTATTTTACACTGAGATTTCGTATTTCAACTTCAGGGGATTAATTTCCTCACCAGCGGCGCAGCGGTGAAAGGGCTTGTGGGCACAGATGGTGTAGGTTCGATTAACGGTTAATATGTAGATAGTTAGATACCGTACCTATTTCTTGTATCACAGCGTTTATAACAAATTCCTCTGAAACGGCTTGACTGATTTTTATGATTTTTTTTGTGTTTATCTATTCGGTAGATCTGAGAAAAGGTAGTTAATTCGCTATTTTTCAAACCTCTAAATTACAAACAACGTTTGCCGAGCCAGCTAGTAGGTAGGTATATCAAATTCCGTGTCACAGTGTTAGACTACAAATTAATATCTACACTATAATATTATAAAGGCGAAAGTTTGTGTGTAAGTGTGTGTATGTGTAAGTGTGTATGTTTGTTACTCCTTCTCGCCGCAACTACTGAATCGATTTGGCTGACATAGGACCTGGATTAAAACATAGGCTACTTTTTATCCCGGGAAAATCCATAGTTCCCATGGGATATTTAAAAAACCCTAATTTTCAACAGTAATCTATAGCTACAGCTATAGGTAGATTACTATGACAATCTTTCTTGACAGTATGTGTAAAGTTCATTGAAAAGGAAATTCAATTTTTTCTCGGGATTAGTAAAAAATCGAATTTAACGCGGGCGGAGCCGCGGGAAAAAGCTAGTACCTAATAACTAGGTATGACTTACGATTAAACTATGAGCCATTGCACAAAACTTCTCAAGAGGGTGACGACGAGACGTGACGTTTACTCACAATGATGACGTCATGTGCCAACGTCACTCGTCACAAGCACATAACATTTGAACGCAATGGACCACCATTCGCCACTCGCCAGTCAATAAACTTACAAACGAAAAAAAATGCAATGTTTTTATGAAAGAAATTTAGCTGTGATTTAATTTAGTATCTCAGTAAATAAAGTAGTTAGTCTAATATTTGCGAACAACTAAATTAAATTTGAATTTCGCAGGCTAATTCGCCCAAATCATGAAATCACCTTAAGACTTAAAAATCAATAAACTGAATAAATTGAATAATAAGGCTAATTCTGACTTAAGAGAAAAGCCCAGGTTTAACTAAAGTATAGAATACAGTTCAAACTATATAAAAGCAGTTGCTTAATAAAATAAAACCGGCCAAGCGGGAGTCAGACTCACGCACCGAGGGTTCCGTACTACCTGCTACAAAAAAATTGAAACCGTAGTATACCTAATCCTTTACTTATTGAATCGAAAACTTAACTTTGTTTATTGATGTTTAAATTGTTAACTAGCGACTAGTGTTGTTATGGATATTAGTGTTGCCCAAAATCAGTCTTGGTCTTGCAGTCTTGGTCTTGTTCTTGCATTTTTGCAAGACCAAGACCAAGACCAAGACTGCCTAATTTTAGCAAGACCAAGAACAAGACTGGCAGTGCAAGATTTGAGCAAGAACAAGACTAAGCCTGCAAGACTCTTGCGTCTTGCAGTTAACGTGAAATCGCACCCTCTGCGACAAAAAAACAAAATAAAATTTGAATTTTGCGAGCCGACCTCCGTTTTTTTTACACACTACAAGTAAGTACTTGACTGTGATCTCATCCTATGGTAAGTGACGATGCAGCCGCAGATGTTATCGTACTACCTTGGAAGAGGTAAGCAACCCCTAACGGTTTCCACACAGCATTACACCGGAACGCTAAATCGCTTGGCGGTGCGTCTTTGCTGGTAGGGTGGTGACTATCCACGACCGAAGCCTCCCACCAGACCAGACCTGAACCAAATAAGAAATTATAAAATTGAAAATTCCAAAGTGGCCCGTGGCGGGAATCGAACCCATGACCTCCCATTTCAATCCGGGCGCGCGTCACTGCGCTATAGTAGTGTTATTATCTCGCTGCAGACTCGGTCATAAATCATTCGTGTGTTTCGCTTTTGTTGTTCTTTGTTGAGTTGTGCATTACTGCAGAACAACAAAAGCGAAACACTCGAATGATTTATGT
The DNA here is from genome assembly GCA_036785405.1 of Coenonympha arcania. Lineage (NCBI taxonomy): Eukaryota > Metazoa > Arthropoda > Insecta > Lepidoptera > Nymphalidae > Coenonympha > Coenonympha arcania. The sequence continues at coordinate 10,398,888 of CM072077.1, read as the reverse complement.
CTGCAGCGAGATAATAACACTACTATAGGAGGTCGTTGTGGCTATTAAGAGAATTAAGACGTGTCGTTTCGGAGAGTGTAGGAGTTCGGGACCAGCAATAGGCTAATAGGTAATTGCGAGACTTGCGAGACTCTTGCTGCAAGACCAAGACCAAGACCAAGACTCTGAGTGCAAGACCAAGACCAAGACCAAGACCACATGTACTGGCGCAAGACCAAGACCAAGACTGGCTGAGTCTCGTCTTGTTCTTGCATTTGGGCAACACTAATGGATATCCATATCCGTAACCGAAACTATCGGATATCCGAAATAAAAAAATATCCGTAACCGTAACTGAATCCGTAATTAAAGTTTTGGATAGTTTCGGATAGGGCGGTGTCTATCTAAATACTACACTCGTACGAATGCACTCCGCTGGAATGCGACACCTCTCCCGCTACCTAATAACGTCACAGCGCGAGGTGCACAGCTAATTCGTACGGGTTATACTTTATAAGTTTATAGTAAATACAGTGTGAGTCTTCATAATGTGCACATATTGAAATGAGGGAAACTATGCTTAATTTTATCGACGGAAAACGTATTAAAAAAAATCTAAAATTTTTTTTTATATTTTTTTGGAATTTTTAAAATTTTTGTTCGCTGCTATGACCCTTGTGTAAACAAAACGGTGTAACTTTTAAACTAAATGATCTATCACGATGAACCAAACTTATTAATGATTGGAAGTAATGGTCCGTTCTTACGAAATGAAAGTTGTGGAAAAAAATTACCCTCAATGGAAAATACACGTGTTTTTAATAAAATTTCTGTTTTTTTTTCACTAATTTTTACAATAATCGTAAAATTTCTCAATAAAATGCCCCAATTGTGTGCCTTTTTTACTACTTTAAATTATTCCTCATCGTATTAGCTACCTAATGGTAAAAATTGCATGTTTGTAACTTAATCCTAACATTTCTTTTTAACTGTTCAAAAATAGCACTCCAAACGCGCAAGTTATTATTTTCCTTAGGAGGGTTCTACGTGATATCTACAATCTCAATAATTAGTGCGTAGCCGTGTCCTAGGCCTTTCTTTAACACTTGATAAGAAATGTTAGAATTAAGTTATAAGCATGCAATTTTTACCATTAGGTAGCTAATACGATGAGGAATAATTTAAAGTAATAAAAAAGGCACACAATGGGGGCATTTTATTGAGAAATTTTACGATTATTGTAAAAATTAGTGAAAAAAAACCAGAAATTTTATTAAAAACACGTGTATTTTCCACTGAGGGTAATTTTTTCCACAATTTTCATTTCATAAGATCGGACCATTACTTCCAATCATTAATAAGTTTGATTCATCTTGATAGATCATTTAGTTTAAAAGTTACACCGTTTTGTTTACACAAGGGTCATAGTAGCGAACAAAAATTTTTAAAATTCCAAAAAAATATAAAAAAAAAAATTTAGTTTTTTTTTAATACGTTTTCCGTCGATAAAATTAAGCATAGTTTCCCTCATTTCAATATGTGCACATTATGAAGACTCACACTGTATATGACACGTCGTGACAAGTTTTTGTTTTTGCCCGGCCGGCAGAGTGCAGAATATCCGTAACCGAAACTATCGGATAATCCGAAATAATTTAATATCCATAACCGTAACCGAAACCGATATTATTTTTTACCAATATCCATAATATCCATATCCGGATCCGAAATTATATATCCATAGCATCCCTACTAGCGAGCCAGCCCGGCTTCAGGATCTTTTAAGCCACTTAAATCGTGAGAACTTCAATTTTTCATTTAGGTAGGTACCTGAAGTAAGGAAAAGGACAATTTTAGCCTAGGTAATACCTAGCTATTATAGATAATATGTTAATTCGTGGTTTAATACTGTAACACGAGAATTTCATATACCTACCTACCTAGATATCTACTAGTCAAATTTTAGACATATTAAATTATGTTCTTGCAAATAAAGACTTATTTTTTTGGCTGTACTTTTTTCGATATTTTACCCAATTAATGCAAACACTATATGACGCTTACAACGAGACCCTATTAGTTCCGTTTTCTTATTTGAGGTGAGGAACCCTAAAAATATTAAAAAGTGCAGAAAATCAAATCTTATCGAGTCACTGACAAATCCCGGGCGCAGTCTTTCAGCGGGGTTCCGCAAAAAATGCTGAAATCCGCCGCAAGCACCTACCTACGGGTACCTACTTACTAGCTACCACTGGCTGCGCCGGCGCCGCTGGGACAATAAATAACAGCGATATTTGTCAATACGCCGCCCACTCCCGCCCCGCCAACAACTTGATGCATTCCTTACTGACTGACTAACGGACGAAATTAATAAACCATATTTGCTGTAGGTACTTATCAAAAAGAAGAATTTCCCAAGGTGGTATCAAGTTTTCTCATAAACCAATTCCAAATATTCTAGGAAAAAATAGTATTTTTTTAAGAACCTTAGGCACTGTGCATTAGGCACTAGGAATTCGTTTTTCAAATCTGGAATTTAATTTTGCATAGTAAAAGTTACTTTCTTTTCAATGCACATTAATTAATGTCATAGTCATTGGTAAGGCAAGTACAGACTTGATTGAGAAGTACAAGTTTTTTATTTTCATATAACTTTGCAATCCGGATGTTAGTTAAAAAAAATTTACGTTAATGTGGCAACCGCGTAGTTAGTCTATATAAAATAAAGTTTGGATTTGAAGCTTAGTAAGGAATTCCATATATCAATGGCCCCACGTATCCAAATCAATACTTACTCACTTGGGTAGGTATAAATTAGATTTCTATGTCTATAGGCAAATCTAGATTTATTCATTCGGTATTAAAAAACGTACCGATGAAAATAGGTTCTCTATTACAGATTTACAAGCATGCATCAGTGCGGTACATACAGGAGCACTCTCTATTTATTATTATTCTCTCTCTCTCTCTATTATTATTCTCATTGGATTATGAGAGAGAGCTCTCATAATCCAATGAGACGACATAATATCTCACACGATCGGAGAGAGATCAGGCCATATTTTACTGGCCCGACCCGGACACCGAAGCCATGGCCTCATAATCTGCAGTCAAACATGTCCACCACTGGACCAACGAGGTATTGCCAGTGGTCAAAACCTGTAGACAGTCTACGGGTCATAAAAACGCCTCGGGTCAGATGTCGTGTCAAAATATACGGGCCCCGTAAAAAGTGCGGGGTCATCGCGCCGGGGGGTCGTGGGGTCTGTCACTGAGTTATCACTTCCACAAGGACCCGAGGCACAGTGGCGCCACGCGCAAAAAACGTCACGGGATTGTGCAAATTATATGGCTCTTTGATTTTCGAACGCCATGAACGAAAAGTTGCATGTTCTACTGACTCGAGTCGAGGTTCTGAACGAATTTCACATTTTTGTCAAATTTTTGTATATTCACAGTAATTAAGTAGTTTTTATTTTATATCAAAAAATTCATACAACAAACAACAACAAAACAACACAACAACAAAATTCATATCCCTTTAAATAACTCAAATAAAATGACGTAATTTACTGGATCAAGTAATCTGCTGCTTAGTCAAGGCCGAAGGGGAAAAGGAGAAATTTATCCCCGTTTGACATTTCACGTGGACATAATATACCTACCTCGAGTCTAATCAAATTAAGAAAACTTTAGTTTTTATCTGCATTTTTGTCAAATTCATAACTACCGATCTACCGATATTGAGACATATTGTATGTGACACTTGACATATTGTATGTGAATTTTAACATAACTAATGAGGATGTTGCATGCTCTATAATAGATTGATAAAAACATATAGAGCTAGACGTATAGAGCTGCTCTATAGATTGATATAAACGTATAGAGATAAACGTTTAAAGGTCGTCAACATGAAGATTAAGATGTTGTTTAGATGTTATTTTCTTTAAAACCCTAACAGTATAACCAATGTAGCAGGACAGATTAATTTGTTTTGCTATAATCCGCTACTTGAAAAGATTCTGTATGGTACAATGTGCAGGAACACTGCCCACATGAGAAACACCACACACAATTTTCCAACACTTTCTTGCGATACAATGCGAAATCGTAGAGAGACTCTCTGCGATTTCGAATTGTGAAGTCAACATCTCCTGAGGATGTCCCGGTGTCGGGACGAAACGGTCGAAGAAAGTGTTGGAAAATTGTGTGTGGTGTTCGATGTGGGCAGTGTTCCTGCATATTGCACGATACAGAATCTTTTCAAGTAGCGGATTATAGCAAAACCAATTAATCTGACCTGCTAATTATGGATTTCCGCAAAATAACGGCTGCTTCCATTCAACAGGTACCTACCGTATCAAAGCGGAGTTCACACAGTGCTAAAGACAGCCATCGAGGTTGCCTTGAGTTTGAATGGTCCTGAGTTATAAGTGACACATTACAGTTGGTGAATTATTGCTTTCACCGGTTCGAACTCCGACCGCCCTGCGCCGGCGCCGATAGAAAAAACTACATCCAGAATTATACGCTCTGTTTGAGACAGGTCAATGTGTGTTGTATGACTGTTTGATTTATAGGGCGCTAGTTGCCCTGCCTGCGTTAAATCTAATCACTGAGACGTATTTCGTGACTCAAAGGCATTTAATATACATATAAAATTCTCTTGTCACAGAATTTGTAACAAACCCCTAGGAAAAAAAGGCTTGACCGATTATTACACGACTGCCCAAAAAAAGGAGTGTAATATTGAATGGAAGCAGGCGTTATTTTACGGAAATCCATAATAAGCAGGACAGATTAATTTGTTGTGCTATAATCCGCTACTTGAAAAAATTCTGTATGGTACTATATGCAGGAACACTGCCCACATGAAACACCACACACAATTTTCCAATACTTTCTTCGACGCACGTTTCGTCCCGACACCGGGACATCCTCAGGAGATATTGTCTTCACAATGCGAAATCGTAGTGTAATGTTTTTAGGGTTCATGTATGTATGAATGTATGTATATGAGTTTTTGTATTCCACCATTAATTCTGAACAGTTAAAGAGATTTGGACATAATTATGGGTTATCGTTAGAATTTTTACATTCTCCCGAGTAATATAAGCTACATTTTGCTTCTCGGCAATGCCACATGGAGGTTAAGTACCATAAGAATATCTTATAGAGCATTTCACACAAAGAAAACTTCATCTCAGATACAAAAATAATTTAAACTGCATTCATAGCTTTTTAAATGTTTTTTTTTGACATTCTACTGAACCAGTACTCAAACAAAAAAAAAATGTTTTCTTTTTTATCATACCGATTTTGAGCTTATAACATAATGATTATTTTTGCGAAGTAACACAGTATCAGCAATAAAAGGTACATTTACACTGACACCGCATTTTTTCATACATTTGATGATTCGATTATCCGAATTTTTGCTGTATTATAAAATTAAGAGTTAAAATACTGTCTAGATTTTTGCCGTCCCACAAGCCAGTGAACACGTGTGCTAGTGTGTGTGTGTGCGTGTGTGTGTGTGTGCGCGCACGTGGGTGTTTGATGTATTAATATTGGTGGTGCTTTTAAGGTTATCGCGGTGGAAGGTGATCTGGCCCGATACACCGATGCCGGCCGCACAGCCGCAGGGGATTGCCAACAAACTATTTCATATTATATGTAGTCAAAATGTATTGTTATTATTTATTTATTAGGCAACTAAAACAAGTTATAAATGTTACATACAATTAAGTACTTAAAAATACTAAGTTTTAATTCTAATTATAACTCGAATATAATCGCACATATATAAAATAAAAGTTTTGAAAAATAAGCAAACGTGCGTGACGCTAAAAACAACGCAATAAAACAGTAAAAAAAAGAAAGAAAGAAAAGTTAATACATAGGTACTTAATTCTATTGTTTGTTATACAGCTTTTAGAAACAAGGAAATGTAGATATAAATGTACTATAAATTTAAATACATCGGTACATAGCACAAGCTATTCTCTTACTAGGTAGGTACTAGACTAGATAAATGATAAATATACATAATATTTAGAAAACGTAAACAATATATTGGAAAAAAACTAAGCCACTTGAAAACATTTCTGATTTCCTACTCGTCACACAAACATTTTACAGTTGTGGGAATCGAACCCACGACCTCCGACGCAGACGGCAGGTACGCTACCGCTACACCATTCAGGCATCTAATATTAAATACTTCGTCGGAATTTCGAAGAACATAATATTATAATTATATTTTCTTAAAAAAATATCGCCAATAATTCGATTCAAATTATAATATTTTGATTGATTTGACCAAGACACCATGTTCGAATAACTTTAAATCCTGGTCAACTAATACTTTTTATCACGGGAAAATCGAAAAGACCCAAAATTTAAAAAATGTTGCATAGATAGTGCTTTGAAAAGAGCGCGAAGACACGAGTTCATTTACAGTACCTTTCTGCTCAAATATAAAATACCTGGTAGGTAAATCTAAGTATAGGAGTAGTAGAACTAACGCAAAGAACTTAGCTCCTCAGTCCGCAAAGCAGTCTAAGGTACAAGTTGGTAGCCGACTGCAGACAGCAGCAGCAGACGACGTGTCGTCGCTTCATGTCGTCGCGTCATGTCGCTGCAGTCATGATTTCGAACCCGACTGCAGACGGCAACAGCAGATGGCATCCAGTTGATTGGATTGGCTCGAACGCGGTCGTTGCTCCAGCGTCAGCGGCACTACTGATCTTGGATTGGCTCGAACGCGGTCGTTGCTCCAGCGTCAGCGGCACTACTGATCTTGGATTGGCTCGAACGCGGTCGTTGCTCCAGCGTCAGCGGCACTACTGATCTTGGATTGGCTCGAACGCGGTCGTGGCTCCAGCGTCAGCGGCACTACTGATCTTGGATTGGCTCGAACGCGGTCGTTGCTCCAGCGTCAGCGGCACTACTGATCTGCGGTCGGACGACACTGCCGTCTGCCGCTCGACGACGCGTCGCTGGCTTCATGTCGCTCACTACGGAGGGAATTTCATAGAAATACATAGAAACCAGTAGTGTCGCCGCGACACGTCGTCTGCTGCTGCTGCGACTACACTAAGTCTCACAAACAATAGGAAATTCTAAACGCGGAAAAATAAAAAAGGAAAGATAAAACGATGATGATGATGAATACTCGTAATTTCCCGAACCCCTGTAGCTGTACTCCATTACTAAGCCCCCGTACAGAGCTCGTTAGCTTTTATTTGGACGCCGGACTCCCGTTCCGATATACACCGCGGGACACGGGAAATGGACACGCTCATTTACCAATCATTACGAAGATACTCGTAGGTAAATAAAATGTAGAGTTTACAAAAAAATGGTGTTATTAAGAGTCCTTAAGGAGAACCTTAAAGAGCTTCTGCTGAACTTGATATGACTAGATTAGTAATAATGATATATTAATAAGTACAACAGTATTGTTGTATTATTTAAAGAAATAAAAAATGAATAAACATAATATAACCATATTGTTTTGTTTAAAAACACGCACGATAAGCAAATTAAACAACCATGACGAAAATGAAAATAAAAATGTAAAATCTTTATTTTCACATGGGCCCAATTTATAGGCTCTTATGAAAAGTCAAAACTTTACCGTCAGGTTCGGAAAGCAGCTTTGCACCGAGAAGAACTGGCAAGAAACTCGGTACTTGCTCTTTTCAAAAAAATGACATTATATAATATACAATTACTTAAACAATATAAAATATTATTACATAATTTCGGACGGAAAACTGATCGCCCAGTTTTTTTATTTTATTAACCGACTTCAAAAAAAGGACGAGGTTCTCCTAAAAAAACATTAAAATTAGACGAAGTTTTAGATTTAGGTAACCGAACATTCAACACAGAGGTGTTCCGTCATCAACCTACAAAAATCTGTAGGTCTAATCAGTTGGAATATTCAATCGTACCTACATTACTCCAGTATCTAGAATCTAGCTGGATAAAGGATATTATCCCAGCTATAACTAACGGAGAACAGCTATTGGATACCTACTTTAAAAAATGCCTATTCTGCTCGATATTTCTGATCTACACATTTCATTTTTTACTTTTATGTGACGAGTGTCCGCTTTCTATGACGGGCAGTGTATGCGTCGTTTCTCAGCGGCTATCAGTGTTCGGTACATGTGCACAGTTTAATGCGCCCATTCGGTTTCACTCATTAATTGCCGACACGCACCGGCACGACCGACATCGACCGACTCGACCGACACAACCGTCAGCAACCGACATAACCGACATATCCAACAGATATGATGCTGCGAAGAGCAAATAGAATCAATCTCACGCCCGGGACGAACCGTGACTAAATCGTATCATAATAATAGTATAAAATATTAGTTTGTATGTTTGGAAGTTTGAGAACTGATAGGCCTGAAATTGAAAAAAATTGAATTTACGGGCTCCATCTTCGACCATATCGTCACTTTCTATCAGATGAGATTGAGGTCAAGCGTTAGTCTATACTTATTGAATAAAAAAATTGGTTGTCTGTAAAGTCGGTTTACAGACGATAGATTTACGTGATAACGTCATACTTAATTGGCCTCTCTATCTTTTGTTTTATCGTGTCTCTCTATCGCTTGCACGCACGCGCTCAGGTGGAACGTTACTATTTTTCATGTGTGGTGTTCATCAATTTATTAAACGTTATCACGTCAAAAAAATTAATAAAGTCAGGCCAATTCTGTTGTAAAGTCTCTAAACTACACTATAATTTGACGCGTCTAAAAATAATACTTGCCTAACCCATAGGGTATATTTTGAAAAAAGATACACACTAATAAATAAGGATTATTAATTTATCATATATAAAAAAAACCTGTCAAGTGCGAGTCGGACTCGCGCACTGAGGGTTCCGTACTACAACCGGAGGAATAAAACCATAAAAACCACTTTTCTTATCGAACCGCAAAACTAACTTTGTTTTTAGAGGTTTTATTGTAAATATCAAAAAACTACTTATTAGATCTCGTTCAAACCAATTTTCGGTGGAAGTTTGCATGGTAATGTACATCATGTATTTTTTTAGTTTTATCATACTCTTATTTTAGAAGTTACAGGGGGGGGGACACACATTTTACCACTTTGGAAGTGTTTCTCGCGCAAGCTATTCATTTTAGAAAAAAATGATATTAGAAACCTTAGTATCATTTTTGAAGACCTATCCATAGACACATATGGGTTTGATGAAAAAAAAAATTTTGAGTTTCAGTTCTAAGTATAGGGCACCCCCAAAATTTATTACTTTTTTTTTAATTTTGTGTAAAAACATTAATGCGGTTCACAGAATACATCTACTTACCAAGTTTCAACAGTATGGCTCTTATAGTTTCGGAAAAAAGTGGCTGTGACATACGGACGGACAGACGGACAGACGGACAGACGGACAGACGGACAGACGGACAGACAGACATGACGAATCTATAAGGGTTCCGTTTTTTGCCATTCGGCTACGGAACCCTAAAAAAGGATAGTGGATACATGACACTAATTTTTAAATGCTTCAAATAAGGTTATGTTACCTATACTATACCTATACCTACCTACTACTTTTATCCCGGAGTCTCCACAGTACCTAAATATTTAAGTGGTACTTAAACCAATTTAATGACAAGAAATGCCAAAATTTCATACATTTTTTGACATTGATTGCGATTATATTACTTTAAGTACCACTTCAATTTTTGAATTTGTTTCGGTCAACTCGTCATTAGTATGAAATTGCAAGTAAATTTGAGCACAGCGCTGCATTTGGAATTTGGATGTGCCAAATGAAACACGTTTTGAAAACTCAAATCTAAATGAAGAGAGCCGCGGGTGAAACTTAGCATGTGACTAAGGATAAAGGATGTTAGTACCTACTTTAGTAGGTGTTAATGTATATTTTACGACAAAAATAAAACAACTGTGTATAGATTAATTATACTTATATTTTGACGTGATAACGTTTAATAAATTGATGCACACAGCAACGCACATGAAAAATAGTAACGTTCCGCGTAACGTTCCACCTGAGCCTGTGCGTGCAAGCGAGAGCGCGCAACAAGCGATAGAGAGGCACGATAAAACAAACGATAGAGAGGCCAATTATGACGTTATCATGTAAATCTATCGTCCGTAAACCGACTTTACAGACAACCAATTTTTTTTTGGTATTAACAATTACTAACCTCAAAAGCGAAGTTAAGTTTGTAGTTCGATAAAAAATTAATTCTTATGATTTTACTTTTTCTAATGTAGTACGGAACCCTCGGTGCTCGAGTCCGGCTCGCACTTGGACACGTGACTAAGATGTAGGTATACCGGATGCACTATCCGAATGAAACTTCCTCTAATTGATATCAATTAGCAAAGTTTCGTTTATTTTTGCAAACATCAAAAAGCTTCGCGTTCAAAGAAGTGTTACTATTGTATATAATTTGTAAGTACCGACCCTAACGTATAAAATTTACATATTTTATACAGCATCTGCATTAGGTTAGTACTTACCTACTTAGAATGAAAAAAAAATCAGAATCTATAACTATAGAAAAATAACAAAAATGTGGAATTGTAGGTAGGTGTTTTATCTACTCCAGCAACGAAATGTTCTAATTTGGAATTGGACAGCCGAATCTATTAAAACTTTTAGTAAGTAGTTAAGCTTTTGTATGTATAAAAAGCCCATAATATTAAAAAATACACCTATTAATTGATTTGTCTTTGTTATAAATATTAAAGGTAATCAAATACCTAAAGACGACATAATTATGTTTTTACTGTAATTAATGCACAATCGCAACTTATGCAATTAGTCATTTTAATTAACGATCTATGTATTCTAAACAAACAGCACTCGAATCAAAATTGACCCTTATTACCAGTTGCATTATCATCTCATAATGCAAATAAAATTAAAATTAAAAATAAAACGTAAATATGGCATAAGTACTTAACTTTAAGCACCAGTATTAAAGATAATCTAGTAATAAATAATAATTTACTGCGAAACAAACATTTTTTGTCCATTTCTCTATACATGTAAATTGTAAACCTCGCACGCTTAGGCAATAAAAAGCTTTTAACTTTAAAGCAGGTGCGCTCGTTCCCATACACAGGTTCCGTACATCACTTTGGTAGTTGGTACAGCCACAGGACACGTGGTTGGGGCAGCCATGGCTTATCTTAGCGCCGGCGCTCTAATATGGGAGAACTTTTAAGGGATGCGGTGGAACAGACCGGCGTTTTAAAAGCGCTGCGTTTTTTCTACGACTGCATGGGAAATCTTGGAGTAGATATCGCCACATTAGCATGCAGACGTTTATTGTTTAATGCGTTATTGGACGTAGGAAAATGAAAATAATAGGCTCTTATGAAAAGTGAAAACTCTACCGCTAGGTTCGGAAAGCAGGACCTACGCTCCCCTGCAGCGAGCGTCGAAACACCCTGTCCTCAGCCTTCATCATCCAGCTGCTTCAAGCCAGTCGTCGATTCAACGAGCTGGAAGGCGCCACTCTGGAACTCCACACCAGGCTACACCGGCCATATACATTACTAGTAGGGCGCGTGTAGGCGCGGGCCACATGTGGCCCGCGAGCTGTCTTCCCGCCTATAAAAAAAAACTCTTTAAAATTCCCCTTACATTTTCTATGAAAAAAATTAAAGTCCGCCATTTTGAATTTTTTTTCTATCCATCGTATAGACCTTCGGATCCTGATCAACTCTTGTCACGAAACCGTTCTTCCATCTTTTATACTTTCCGAGATATCGACGAAATTCGTATGGCGGCCATTTTGAATCCGCCATTTTGAAATTTTTTTCAGCTAACTGCCAATTGGATGAAGTTTCGAATGACATTTGGTCGAGCACCTCCCACCTATCTGCAATACCCTTTGCTGTGCTCTCACCCGTCTCCGAATTCCTCAATCATCAGCTCTCTCCATATTTTTGTTCTTAATGATTTTTCCTGTCTATACGAAATGGGTAGTGAAAAAAATTTTTTTCATACAAAATTGTTCAGGAGAGGTGATCAATGAGTCAGTGGCCATATCAGCACGAGTAGCTATATATATAGTAACTAGTTTTTCGCGTGGGGGCGCGGCCCGCTAAAGCGGACCGCGTAACTGCTTGTAGCAATTTACGTGGTCGCTCATACTCGGATTTAGCAAAAATTAGTAGGTAGGTACCCAATCGCCATACAATTTAGTATGAAAAAAAAATTCCGCCATTTTGAATTTTTTTTCTTGTCACTAAATAGATATCTCCATTTCGATCATCTTTTGCTATGAAACCACTTTTCCAACTGTCATATCCTCCGAGATAGAGACCAACAAAATTTGTATGGCGGCCATGCTTTTTCCGCTATTTTGAATTTTTTTCAGCTCATTGGTAATTGGACGAGGTTTCAAATGACATTTGGTCGAGCACCCCCCACCTATCTCCCATACCTTTAGCGTGCTCTTCACCCGTCTCCAAGATCCTCAATCATCAGCTCTCTCCATACTGTCCCCGAAAGAAATAGTTCTCCTCTTTACGAAAGTGTTTGTGAAAAAAAATTTTTTCATACAAAATTTTACAGGAGAAAATTTTGCGAAAATCTCGGTCGCCATCTTGTTTTTCCAAAATTTTCCATTTTTTCTATTAATCGTTTACTAATATCTACAATCGCTGCGAGTTTGAACGAAATCGGTCGAAAAACAAAAAAGTTACAGAAATCACGTCAGCCGCCATCTTGTTTTTCGGAAATGTCAGATTTTTCCCATACTCGAATCCCCCACTTGAACACATCCCCCATACGTCATTATATCGTTTTCAGTCTCCTTCTGGGAGAACAATTGTATCAATCAGTCAGTCAGTGAGTCAGTCAGTGGTAATCGAGCTATATATAGTATAATAACTAGTTTTTCGCGTGGGGGCGCGGCCCGCTAAAGCGGACCGCGTAACTAACTGCTTGTAGCAATTTATGTGGTCGGTCATACTCGGATTTAGCAAAAACTTTGGATTTTCTTATAGTAGGTACCCAATCGCCATACAATTTAGTATGAAAAAAAAAAGTTTCGCCATTTTGATTTTTTTTTCTTTTCAATAGATAGAACTCTTCGTCCTGATCATCTCTTGCTAAGAAACTACTTTTCTATCTTTCATACTTTCTGAGATAGACACCCACGAAATTTGTATGACGGCCATCTTTTTTTCGCCATTTTGAATTTTTTTTCGGCGCATTGGCAATTGCACGAGGTTTCGAATGACATTTGGTCGAGCACCCCCCACCTATCTTCAATACCCTGGCTGAGCCCTTCACCCGTCTCCGAAATCCTCAATCATCAGCTCTCTCCATATTTTTCACTATGTCATTTCTTGACTTCTATACGAAGCCACATGTGAAAAAAAAATTGTTTATACAAAATTTTATAGGAGGACATTTTGGGGAAAATCTCGAAAAGTACCCCAAATGTGGCAACACTGCTTTTATATTTCGATAATGCTCTTCGAGTTACACAATCAGTTCATACATGTCGACTTTCCGAAATGTTGCCAAATGCCTCAAAAACACGATCAAAATATTCAAAAAAATTTAATGAATACAAAATGGCCGCCACCGCATTTCACAGAAATATTTTACATAGTTTAGTACTTTTCCCAGTAATAACAGGATATACCGCTCCTGATGACGCTTCAAGTTTTCATCTCGCTCGCACCCAGGCGACATGATTGCCCCTGAAAAGTGACTATGTCGAAAATAAATTTTTCTTTGATAAATTCCAGTGTTGCCAATCCTCGATGACAAAAATACCCAAATGTCATTTGTACGAGTAAGACACGTGATCGCTCATACTCGGATTTCGCAAAAAGTCCGTATTTCGATTTTTTACTTTTTGGGGAAAATCTCGAAATTTCCCGAGAAATGGGGTAATTTTTTTCCCCCACTCAATACTTCGAGTCTGTACTCACGATCGCCCCATAGAAGTAGAAACGCTCCGATGTTGCCAAGTGTGTGAAATTTGAATTTTAAAATTGCGTTTTTTCGTACCTCAGACTGATTGGCCGCCAGAACAGCCGCCATCTTGGATTTTGAAAAATTTTTCCGGTTATGTCAAAATTCAGGATAATTCGGGGCGAAACAAGGAAAAATCATCATCCTCGAGTACCCCGTTTAGAATCTGTGGCGCAACGGTTTGGGGTCGAAAAATGAAAAATTTTAAAAAACCGCAGCTCGGCCGCCATCTTGTTTTTCCAAAATTTTCCATTTTTTCTATTAATAATTTACTAATATCTACAATCGTTGCGAGTTTGAACGAAATCGGTCGGAAAACAAAAAAGTTACAGAAATCACGTCGGCCGCCATCTTGTTTTTCGGAAATGTCAGATTTTTCCCATACTCGAATCCCCCACCCGAACACATCCCCCCTACATCATTATATCGTTTTCAGTCTCCTTCTGGGAGAACAATTGTATCAATCAGTGAGTCAGTGAGTCAGTGGTAATCGAGCTATATATAGTATAACTAGTTTTTCGCGTGGGGGCGCGGCCCGCTAAAGCGGACCGCGTAACTGCTTGTAGCAATTTACGTGGTCGCTCATACTCGGATTTAGCAAAAAGTCCGTACTTTGGATTTTCTTATCGCCATACAATTTAGTATGAAAAAAATGTTCCGTCATTTTGAATTTTTTTTCTTTTCAATAAATAGAACTCTTCGTCCTGATCATCTCTTGCTAAGAAACCACTTTTCTATCTTTCATACTTTCTGAGATAGACACCCACGAAATTTGTATGGCGGCCATCTTTTTTTCGCCATTTTGAAATTTTTTTCAGCGCATTGGCAATTGCACGAGGTTTTGAATGACATTTGGTCGAGCACCCCCCACCTATCTTCAATACCCTGGCTGAGCCCTTCACCCGTCTCCGAAATCCTCAATCATCAGCTCTCTCCATATTTTTCACCGAGTCATTTCTTGACTTCTATACGAAGCCACAAGTGAAAAAAAATTGTTCATACAAAATTTTACAGGAGGACATTTTGGGGAAAATCGCGAAAACTACCCCAAATGTGGCAACACTGCTTTGATATTTCGATACTGCTCGTCGAGTTACACAATCGATTCATACATGTTGACTTTCCGAAATGTTGCCAAGTGCCTCAAAAACACGATTAAAATATTCAAAAAAATTAAATGAATACAAAATGGCCGCCACCGCATTTCACAGAAATATTTTGCATAGTTTAGTACGTTTCCTAGTAACTACAGGATATGCCGCTTCGTATGACATTTAAATTTTTCATCTCGCTCGCACCCAGGCGACATGATTGCCCCTGAAAAGTGACCATGTCGAAAATCACTTTTACTTTGATAGATTCCAATGTTGCCAGTGCCGGGCGACAAAAATACCCAAATGTTATTTGTACGAGTAAGACACGTAATCGCTCATACTCGGATTTCGCAAAAAGTCCGTATTTCGATTTTTTACTTTTTGGGGAAAATCTCGAAATTTCCCGAGAAATGGGGTAATTTTTTTCCCCACTCAATACTTCGAGTCTGTACTCACGATCGCCCCATAGAAGTCGAAACGCTCCGATGTTGCCAAGTGTGTGAAATTTGAATTTTAAAATTGCGTTTTTTCGTACCTCAGACTGATCGGCCGCCAGAACAGCCGCCATCTTGGATTTTGAAAAATTACTCCCGTTCTGTCAAAATTCAGGATAATTGGGGGCGAAACAAGAAAAAATCATCATCCTCGAAAACCCCGTTTAGGATCTGTGGCGCCGCGGTTTGGGGTCGAAAAATGAAAAATTTTAAAAAACCACAGCTCGGCCGCCATCTTGTTTTTCCAAAATTTTCCATTTTTTCTATTAATCGTTTACTAATATCTACAATCGTTGCGAGTTTGAACAAAATCGGTCGGAATACAAAAAAGTTACAGAAATCATGTCAGCCGCCATCTTGTTTTTCGGAAATGTCAGATTTTTCCCATACTCGAATCCCCCACCCGAACACATTCCCCATACATCATTATATCGTTTTCAGTCTCCTTCTGGGAGAACAATTGTATATGTCAGTCAGTGAGTGAGTCAGTGGTAATCGAGCTATATATAGTATAACTAGTTTTTCGCGTGGGGGCGCGGCCCGCTAAAGCGGACCGCGTAACTGCTTGTAGCAATTTACGTGGTCGCTCATACTCGGATTTAGCAAAAACTTTGGATTTTCTTATAGTAGGTACCCAATCGCCATACAATTTAGTATGAAAAAAAAAAATGTTCCGCCATTTTGAATTTTTTTTCTCTTCAATAAATAGAACTCTTCTTCCTGATCATCTGTTGCTAAGAAACCACTTTTCTATCTTTTATATTTTCTGAGATAGACACCCACGAACTTTGTATGGCGGCCATCTTTTTTTCGCCATTTTGAATTTTTTTTCAGCGCATTGGCAATTGCACGAGGTTTTGAATGACATTTGGTCGAGCACTCCCCACCTATCTTTTACACCTGAAACGGGCTCTTCACGCGTCTCCGAAATCCTCAATCATCAGCTCTCTCCATACTGTCCCCGAAAGAAATAGTTCTCCTCTTTACGAAAGTGTTTGTGAAAAAAAATTTTTTCATACAAAATTTTACAGGAGAAAATTTTGCGAAAATCTCGGCCGCCATCTTGTTTTTCTAAAATTTTTAATTTTTTCTATTAATCGTTTACTAATATCTACAATCGTTGCGAGTTTGAACGAAATCGGTCGGAAAACAAAAAAGTTACATAAATCACGTCGGCCGCCATCTTGTTTTTCGGAAATGTTATATTTTCCCCCTACTCGAATCCCGTACTCAAACACATCCCATAGACATCATATTATCGTTTTCCGTCTCCTTCTAGGTCTCTCCATACATTTTTTATGAAAAAAAATTTCCGCCATTTTGAATTTTTTTTCTTGTCACTAAATAGATATCCCCATTTCGATCATCTTTTGTGTTGAAACCACTTTTCCAACTGTCATACCCTCCGAGATAGAGACCAACAAAATTTGTATGGCGGCCATGTTTTTTCCGCCATTTTAAATTTTTTTTCAGCGCATTGGCAATTGCACAAGATTTCGAATGACATTTGGTCGAGCACCCCCCACCTATCTCCAATACCTTCAGCGTGCTCTTCACCCGTCTCCAAGATCCTCAATCATCAGCTCGCTCCATACTGTCCCCGTAAGAAATAGTTCTCCTCTTTACGAAAGTGTTTGTGAAAAAAAAATTTTTCATACAAAATTTTACAGGAGAAAATTTTGCGAAAATCTCGGCCGCCATCTTGTTTTTCCAAAATTTTTCATTTTTTCTATTAATCGTTTACTAATATCTACAATCGTTGCGAGTTTGAACGAAATCGGTCGGAAAACAAAAAAGTTACAGAAATCACGTCGGCCGCCATCTTGTTTTTCTGAAATGTCATAATTTTTCCCTACTCGAATCCCGCACCCGAACACATCCCCCGTACATCATTATATCGTTTTCAGTCTCCTTCTGGGAGAACAATTATGTCAATGAGTCAGTCAGTGAGTGAGTCAGTGGTAATCGAGCTATATATATTATAATAACTAGTAGGGCGCGTGGAGGCGCGGGCCACATGTGGCCCGCGTGCTGTCTTCCCGCCTATTAAAAAATTCCTTTAAAAATCCCCTTTCATTTTGTATGAAAAAATAAATTCCGCCATTTTGAATTTTTTTTCTTTCCATCGAATAGACCTTCGGGTCCTGATCACTTTTTGTCAAGAAACCTTTCTTCCTTCTTTTATACTTTCCGAGATATCGACAAAGTTCGAACGGCGGCCATTTTGAATCTGCCATTTTGAAAATTTTTCCAGCTCACTGCCAATTGAATGGCGTTTCGAATGACATTTGGTCGAGCATCCCCCACCTATCTTTGATACCCTGGCTGTGCTCTTCACCTGTGTCCGAAATCCTCACTCATCAGCTCTCTCCATATTTTTCCTCCGAATGAATTTTTTTCTTTTATACGACACCATCCTTGAAAAAAAATTTTTTCATACAAAATTGTCCAGGAGAGGTGATCAATGAGTGAGTCAGTCAGTGAATCAGCACGAGCAGCTATATATATATTAATATCGCTCAAAAACTAGAGTCTGACCTCCGCCATACATCAGGGAGTCAGGGGTTTAATTCCTAGGTCCGCATTTTGTTTATATGCTCCGCCATTCATCAGGGAGTCAGGGGTTTAAGTATCACTTGCGTAAAGATTAAGGAAAATGACTTATTGAGGATGCCAAGATTTTTGCCTTTGTCGTGGATTAACCTCAACTTTAAACAAGGCTTCCAGGCTTCGAGAACTAATTGCACTTGGAAAACTTTTTGAGTCACACATAATTTCTGTAAAATGAAAAATTCTAATTTTCTTTGACAATCTGCCTGGCATAGTAGGCACGCTGTCAGAACCAAACTTGAGGTCTCAGATTCGATTCTATATTCGATAGTGGCAGGTTTCTGTTATGATTATCACACAATTTGGCGTGGACGTACAACAACATACATCGAGCGATACTGCAATATTTTAAACGACCACGAAAATTTTGAAAATCGAGAGCAACGTTTATTTTATTTAGGGTCGATTTTTCAATCGCCAGATAAACGTTAACTAAGGAATAAATATGACGTTTTGACAGATTTTGTATGGCATATGTTTCAAATTTATTCTTTAGATTATCTGGCGATTGATAAATCGGCCCTGTCGTTTATTAAAACGCTCGTCTGTCGCGTTCAACCCTCAATCGACGCGGCATGGTAGCAATTCAGATAAGAACGGTCTTTACAAATTGACTCAAAAAAACCTGAAAGGGACAATGTGGCTTGTGTGAACTTTTATTGGTTTATGGTTTCATCGAATATTAATTGCGATATTATCTTCATTAAATAATATTGTGTAGTTTTGTGTAATATAGACAAATCGTACCTATACAGGAGTTTGTACCTTACTCCCAATTCTTAAACTAGATTAGTTATATTTATATATTTTTAAAATGCCTAAGATCATTATTATAATTTCAGAAATTATTTTGAATGGCTAAAAGGTGTAATTTAATGACGGTGTAAGATAAGTAGGTAAGTAAGTAATTTTATGGAGTTAAATGCATGAATATGACACATCTTGCCCATATGATTTTACACATGAGTATAATATTATGATTTATTCACAACAATTATCTTATATGAAAAATACTAAGTAGGTATGACTGTTTATTATTATTTTTCAATTCGTTAAACTTAAGGTATATTTTTGAATTATTATCAAAGAGGTCACCTGGGATACATAAAACATAAAAAAAATTGTAAGTAAATATTGTAATAATATATTCGGGGTCATAGATTTATAATAGGTCTTCGCTCGCAAGACCTATGTATATGTTCAGGGTAATCCATTGCCCTATTACCTCAAAGAAGCTATCTCTAATAAACATGTCATGGTATCTGAACTTCAATGTAAATATTCATTAAAAAGTAATAGAAATCATCAAATGATTTTTGAAATTCTATTAGGATTTTTAAACTCAAAAGAGTTTTAAATGAATGAAATTTTAAAGTTAACGCATTCTGTTAAGTAAAATAAAAATTTAATTCAGTCTTTCACATTTATTAAAAAAAAAAATTAAATACTTAAAAAATAGATGTATGCTTTGGCGGACATAGACATTTTTACAAAATATAATATTTAAGTAAATCGCATTTAAGCGGGTACTTACAAAATACAAAAATATAATTATTTTAACTTAATACGAAAATAACAAAATAATACTCTTTGGCAGTCAGTCTAAAGCTGGGTTCCTATCCAAACATGCTCGATGAAGAAATCCCATATAATATTTTTTTAATTAGTTTTATCCCCGATTCTGATATCTTCAAATTCATGAATTTAGAAGAACCCAGCCTTTTAGCATTACGCTCATGAATCGGGAGATTTAATTATTTTATTGTTTGCGCCTTTTATGCCGAAACATTTTATCTGTCTTTGGGTGTAAAGGGCGCATTTTTAATAAACTCTATCAACAAACGTAGCTTATCGGGAAAAACTTTTTCATATCTGCTTCTTTAAAGATTTCTTCCTTGGCTTCTCCGTGGAATACATTTTCAGGAATAGAACTTGTACCAACATTCACATTTTCGTTCAATTGTCTTGAGTAGTATTTCTCGGCTTCATTGTCTTCATACGTCAAGCTATCGTCGAAATAGATTGTTGAAGTCATGTTATTAGTATCGGGAAGATTTTCGACTTTAAACTCGTAAGGAGGCGGCAAGTCTTCTCTGTTTTCTGGTCTATAGAGCTTTCTTCCAAGGTTTTTAGCCGGTTTAGCATCAGTGGAGGTTGATACTTCGGGAGATTTGATCCTTTTGCTTTTGTATCTTCTATTTTGGAACCAGATTTTGACCTGTGTGGGTGACAGGTTTAATGATTTCGCTAGCTGCTCCCTCTCCGGAGCTGTTAGGTATCTCTGAGCACGGAAACGGACCTCCAAAGCGTGGACTTGAGTTTGGGAGAACAGAATCCTGGGTTTTCTTTTTATGTTCTTCTTTTCCAGCTTACTGCTGCATATTGGCTCTGTAGAAAAAAAAAGAAGAAAGCTGTTATGATCGGCAAAGAATTAAAGGCATATTTTGATAATAATTTATTTTTTATTAGAACAAAAAACTTAAGTATTTTGTAAAAATGCAATTTGTTATTAATTGTAAATTGTTCGAAAATAATATAATGACCTAAAATTGGATTTATAAAATAATATGGAGTATGATGAAAATTTTATTGTTCTAATGAGTAATGAATTAAAATAAACCAATTAATTGGTCAGTTAAAAACGTACCTAAGTATAATAAATAAGTATCATAAGTAGGATAGAAATACTCACTTGACTGTTTTTTAGCTATCGACGGAAACTTCTGCAGCGCTTCGGAAAACTGTGAGCTTTCCGGTGCCAACTGTTGCGCGCTTTTCTCTACCACTTTGACTCCTAATCCAAGATCTCTTTCAAGGTTATCTTTCCCTGGTACTTCTACCACGTGATGACTAGTTACATCCGGATATTCATGGCTGTGTTGGTATAAATTATGGCAGTAGTTGTAATTGTAGTATTCTTCTATCTTCGCATCGTGGTATATTTCTTGGGTCCAATACGGGTCATTGTGAACTATATTTGGGTACGCGGGGTTGAAATATTCGGGGCAGTACGGACCTTGGTGGTACAGCGTTTCGTAGTCTGAAGTCCGCCGGTCTCTATCTGGTTTCCAGTCACTCCTTTCGTAATACGAACTCTGGTTGATGTTCAAAATGTCCTTGACTGAAAACGGCGTGTTCAGGTTTATGTTGCCTTGGTTGATTTGCTCGTCTAGTTTCATACGGTAATTGCTATTTACAGGGTACTCCTTTTCGTATTTTCGTAAGTCGTAATCGTATTCGATTTTGCATTCACTGTAGTTATGTTTTAAACTGTTGTTATTGTAGGACGTTGAAACCTCGTTGTGTTGTTCGTAGTTATCCATTTTTTACGTAACTTTTTTTAATTACTTTTCAGTTTACACGTTCACATTAATTATTCACTGTGACTAATTGGTTGTTTCTAATTAAGTTGTGGTTGTAATGACTCGCGATGGAAGACTGATGGTGTTAGAGATTCGACCTCGAAGCCAATCCAATCGCTCGTTGTGATACTGGGCGTGGCCATGGGGTTTATAGCTGTTCCCTTCTTACTCGTTGAGGTTGATATATCTGTCTCTTTTTGTTTGCGGACCCATCTGTGAACTCTAAGATTAAACGTGCCTAAGTACAAAAGTTATAGTTTAGTTTTAAGGCCCTTTTTAGGCTTTTTGGAGGTTTCTTGCCTAATTTACGTGTTTTTTGTATCAATGGTAGTATATAGTACGTATCACATTTCTCTTAAAGGAAATTACAGAATTTTCCCAAAAAATTCTTGAGTACCTACCTTTTACGTTTTTAAAAAATTGGCATTTGCAATGAATTAATTATAGTCAAAGCAGGGGCACAACTTTAACTAGCCGTTGACTTCTCTCGTAGAAAAATAAACTGTAGGTACGATCACGTAAAAGGCACCTCACATAAAACGTAAATACGTGCGGATGCACTGTATCAACCCAGAAGTACTCTAGTTTTTTCAACAAAATGATCATACTGATCTTTCGATACAGAACAACTTTTTTTGTTTTACGTATTTTGCTATAGTACGCATATACCTACTTATACGCATTTCAACTCTAAACTATATCTATGTCATATTTAGTGTTCCGTGCCATGTTCAGATAGGTATCTATTCAATTTCCACTGAGAAGAACAGGCAAGAAACTGAGATCTTTTCAAAATAAGTAAAAGATTTATTAAGTCAATCATAATTAATACCTGCATGATGGTAACTATTAATATATATAATGCATACCAAATGTTACGGTATCGTTATTCACACTAATATTAATTGAAAGGCAAAAAAAAATATTGCTTAATAATTATATCTAACTTAGGGGTATGAAACTAGCTTACGTCTAATTCTCAGACCTACTGAAACTGATAGGTTATACCTACTTATACACAAAAAACGGTCAAGCGGTTTCGGAGGATTTTCATAAGTACCTACCTAGGCAGGTATGCAATATTTACGTAAGTACGAGTAGGTACCTATATTAAAATGACAATGTCAAAAGACTGAAAATGCCAACTTTTCGAGTTAGGCCAGTTCTCACTGCTCTTGGCGGCGCGTCCCGGAGTAAATATACCGGGATGAGGTCACGCTGTCAGTTTGATCTGTGCATCGCTAATGAGTCGCGTATTGACCGCGCATCAACTATTGACTGGCGCGTATTTTATTACTCATTTGTAGTCTGGAGATATGGACTTGATTAATTTTACGTTTAAAGTGGATTTGTTTCCACTTTCTTTTTCAATCTCACCATCATCTGTTCCGCCTCTATCCATTAGCTATAATAAGGCGTCAGTTATATCAGTTACTAGCTGACCCGGCAAACGTTGTTTTGCCATATAATTTTTTTTCCTCTCGAACGGAATAAATAGTATCCTATGTCCGTCTCCTGGCTCTAAGCTACCTCTTCACCAATTTTCAGCCATGTCGGTAAAGCCGTTCTTGAGTTATAAATAGTGTAACTAACACGACTTTCTTTTATATATATATAGAGATATTATACCTACTAACAGGTATCTAGTATAGTAATTAGTAAACCTATTACAGATTTTACGGTAATTTTTTTATAATATTTTTATGAAAATTGCCAGGTTTGCGCTTGACAACAATCATACCTGATGGAAAGCAATGATGAGGTCTAGGTTGGAGCACACTTGCCTATAAAATGCCTTTTCACTCTTCTTCTGAAGGCATCCAGATTATACTTGGCTGGGAACACGGAGACTGGAAGAGCGTTCCACATCTTAGCGGTTCGTATCAGAAACGTGGAAGAAAATCGAATTAAACAAATCTCCGGTTTCGTCTTCCGGTTCCGATAAAACCACCTCCGTGACATTCCTAGTACTTACCTACCTATATGTATCCATCGGGATGTATAGTATAGAGTAGACTATAGAATATAGATCGATAGTAGAAGTCGATACGTTTCAAAGGAATTATTTGTTTATGTTAGTTTATCGTATGTGTGAGACTGTCGGCCGTCTCATGCAATGCAAAGGGAATATTATAATACTGTCAACATGTTAAGCTAAGGTAACGACAGAGCACCAAATAAGTTATTATTTTTATAAGTGTAAGGTTAACTCGCCAGCCTGGCATAAACTCTTCGATTTCAGAGGAAGGCTAAGCGTGCAGTAAGATTAATTAATTAATCTTTATTCACTCTTAATTGAGATTATTTAATTAATCTTCATTCTCGCTTAAAATTTGAGTTACTGTAGGTAAGTGTGATTGAAAGTAAGTACCTACCTACTGAAAGATTGTAAGTTTGACAACCGAATGGTGTTAGGTGTAGCGGTAGCAACCCTGCCGTCTGCGCCGGAGGTCGTAGGTTCAATTGCCACTATTAATAAATGTTTGTGTGATGAGCATGAATGTTTTCCAGTGTCTGGGTGTTTTTCAATAGGTACAAGTATGTATTATATTTATAAGTTATCTAGTGCCTATAACACAAGCTATCGCCTACTTTGGGGCTAGATTGCGATGTGTGCAATGTCCTGATATAATACAAGTATATAATATATCTATTATAATTTATTATTAAGTACTGTGTTTAGTGCTGGTGCTATAGTGCATCTTTAAGGACACAAGATCAAAGTGCTTACAATATTACAATAGATACTAAGATAAGTCACTGGCACAGAACTGAATTTATTCTTTGATATAAATTTTCATATTAGGTATTTGAAGTCAAAATTAAATTGGGTAACTAATTATTAGCTTAAGGGACTTTCGTGAAAAAAAAATTGATTGAGTTGAGTTGAATAATATCTCTATATTATTATGTTTTGAACAATAAACTAAAATTTCGTCAATTATTTTCTATTTACTGTTCCCAACCATGAGACTTACCTACCCACTTAAAAAATAACTACATGTAAAAAGTTAAGTAAGTAAGTAAAATATGACTAATATTTTCTGCAAAAAACCGATGGCCTCTTAAAAACCGTGGGCGAGGTCGTAAAAATGCAACTTTATTTTTGACAGTTTAGAACCAAACGGCATTTGAGTTGCTTTTAAAATTCTTCCCAGAGCTTTTGTAGGAACACCATGTCTCATACAGATCACGGAAACTCCCGAAAAATATACTTTGCGACTGTTGTCTCGTAATTTTATTGGGGTTAAAAGGGTAAAAACTGAGACTTCGAAGTCCGTCCGTCCGTCCCTTTGTCACCAGGCTGTAACTCTTGAACCGTGATTGTCAGACAGCTGAAATTTTCACAGATTATCTAGTTCTGTTGCCGCTATAACAACAAATACTAAAATTTAAGTAAAAAAGATATTTATAAAAGGGGCCTCCCATACAACAAGGCGACCAAATGGCGTAGCGGCAGCGAACCTGCCGTCTGCGTCGGAGGTCGTGGGTTCGACTCCCACTACTAGTAAATGTTTGTGTGATGAACATGAATGTTTTCCAGTGTCTGGGTGTTTTTCAATATATAATATTTATATATATTAGTATGCATATATATTAATCAGTTATCTAGTACCCATAACACAAGCTATCGCTTAATTTGGGGCTAGATTGCAATGTGTGTAATGTCCTGAAAAAAATAAAAGTACAACAAACCTGATTGTTTTGCTCAGTTTTGAATGTGGTGGGCAAGGGTATTTAGTTGACTTAAATACTATTGAGAATTGGTCTTGATAGTAAGGAACCCTCAGTGCGCGAGCCCGACTCGCACTTGACCAATTTTTAAATTCCTTTTACGATGGAAATCTAAAAGACGTTTCCAGATTTTTATGAGTTACCTTTCTATGTCCTGCGTATTCTAAAAAGTTTGGACATCGCAACTTTTAGTTAAATGTTAAGTTACAGTATTTTATGAAGTGTTGAATCGCTCTACCGACATAACTTAGGCAATGGTAATCTATTATTATTATAAATTATTTACGTACTAAAACGAACGTAACGAAACGTAGTGCGGAAAAGAATAACTTTTCGCACGCAAAACACACATGGAAATATATTAAAAAAACTATGTACCTACATGCCTACAATTTTCTTATTAAGTAAATGTTAGTTAGGTACTTTCTTTTTTTACGTTAGATTATTATAATTATAGTAAGTAACAACATTGGTTCTATTACAAATTCTTATTTGTTCGTTCGTTCTTCTTATAGAGTGTCGTCTCCAGAATGTTGGCAATTATCAAAGCGATTTGTAACTTAAAATAACCTGTCAAGTGCGAGTCGGACTCGCGCACTGAGGGTTCTGTACTACAACTGGAGGAATAAAACCATAAAAACCACTCTTACTTTGTTTTTAGAGGTTTTATTGTAAATATAAAAAAACTACTTATAAGATCTCGTTCAAACCAATTTTCGGTGGAAGTTTGCATGGTAATGTACATCATATATTTTTTTTAGTTTTATCATACTCTTATTTTAGAAGTTACAGGGCCCCTGCACACATTTTACCACTTTGGAAGTGTCCCTCGCGCAAGCTATTCATTTTAGAAAAAAATGATATTAGAAACCTTAGTATCATTTTTGAAGACCTATCCACAGATACACATATGGGTTTGATGAAAAAAAAAATTTTTGAGTTTCAGTTCTAAGTATGGGGCACCCCCAAAATTTATTACTTTTTTTTAAATTTTGTGTGAAAACCTTAATGCGGTTCACAGAATACATCTACTTACCAAGTTTCAACAGTATAGCTCTTAAAGTTTCGGCAAAAAGTGGCTGTGACATACGGACGGACAGACGGACAGACAAACATGACGAATTTATAAGGGTTCCGTTTTTGCCATTCGGCTACGGAACCCTAAAAAGGCGCTTAGAATAATCCAACTATCAGACCATTGGCATATGGGATCAGGGATTTAATAATGAATAAATATGTTTTATACTTACCTACTTGTAATTTTTTTGGATCATTCGTAAGTTGGCAGACCTCGAATCAGATGGACTGATGACACTACAGAGTTGCGAGGAGCCATGAACCACCGGATAAATGAATGCCAAACGGCTGAAACAAATGAATGAACGCCATCTCTTGGGGAATAGTGACATTAGCAACATTTTTACTAAATTGTAATAATAAAACAAAACTAAATGTAAAATAATATTAAATAATGACTTACATAAATTATTAAAGTATTAAAATTATGTTTGTGTTCATGTGTTATATATTTTTGTTTCATCTTTTATGCACAGCGACATCCAGTATCAAGTAGGTGAACTATAATATGATAGAGCTTCAGTTTCAGCACACAGCACACTGATGTCACACTGTATTTCAGGCTTCAGAAAAGCTCTGTCGAACAGCGCCATCTACATCTACACGAAGATACTGTAATTGAAAGTAAGATTTGTACGTTGTTGTCATTAGATGGCGATTATTACTTCATAGATTGATGCAAAATTGTAGCTAAAGACGCGAATGCATTCTACTCTTTCTTTATCTTAGTTTGATTTTAACGGATGTTATGTCTATCTAATCTAATCGAATGATAGGTACTTACCGACTAATTTTTTTTTGTCAATAGGCAAAAAAATATTTTATTTCAAATCCATTTTTTACCAGAATTCAAGTTTTCGAAGCACTCGTATGAGTATGACTAATGAGTTTATAAAGGCATTCAAAGGCGTTAATGCATCTGTGTAAATTGAAAAGAAAGTGAGAATCGTAATTTTAACATCAATCACTAAACCATACGATTGCTCTGTTTTCTTTGGTCCTTCATTTCTCTTTGATACAAAAAGTAACGATATTCCATAAGGAGAGGCGATGTAGGCTCGAAATATTCCTGTAAAAGTATCAGACCACCGGGTCTTAAAAAGCTAATGGAATCTTATCACAAAAAATATGTTTAGGTATGACAGTGCCACATACCACACACAAGTGCACTATAAATATGCTGGAAATAGCTAGGTCAGTGAATTTGCAGCTTTTCTATTCAAGAATCTAGAGTGGAAATATCAGGCACCTCCAACTGTTTAGAGATATACGTTTAACGGTGAACATATTATGCTTAATTGAGGAAACCTGCATGAAAGCTCCCCAATATGTTCCAACTTCTGTGGTCTATGAAGCCTATCAATACACGTTCGCAGCGTCGTGTGTATGGGCGAAGCCATCTAATAAAAGATACTCGAGCTCAATTCATTGATGACTATGATCATGTTTGTACCTAACACTTCTCCCAAATTTGTAACTCGATGGCTTGTTCGTTTCATTGGCGCAATTCAAAATTGGTATACAATTCGTAAATCGAAGCATATTATTTGTGTTTTTAATTAATGAATCGAAGTGCTCTTCTTTTTTCAAATAATCATCTAGTGATTGATATGTGATTGAACTCGCTAATCGATTTTGTAAATTGAATCGATTGATGTTTTAAGTGCTTTGTTTGCGAATCGAATTTCAATCGATGTTTATGATGGACTTTTGTTTGAAGTATTGTTGAAAATAAAATGGAATATTAAATTAAAAGAGAATCTTTTTTTGTTATTAGTATGACAATGATAGATTTCTAAGGAAAATGCTATGCGTACTTAGGTGTATGGAAACTAGCGGAAGCTGCCTTTTAGGTACCTAAGTATCTACATTTTTCGCCCTATATTTTCACAATGCAGGGACTCAGATTATAGGTATGCAGGGGTAGAATTTTCAAAAACCTTAGATTTATTTTTTTGGAACCACTCTTTAGGGTTCCGTAGCCTAATGGCAAAAAACGGAACCCTTATAGATTCATCATGGCTGTCTGTCTGTCTGTCTGTCCGTCCGTATGTCACAACCACTTTTTTATTACGTAACACATTTTGGTAAATTACGATTATTGGATGATTGTATCACTGTTACCTACATTTACAGTTAGATACTAGAATACAAGTTAGTATTTGTTTGTGTTTGTGTGAAGTGTGTCAGTGTACATAAGTGCGTCAGTGCGTGTGCTATGCACATTTGTTCCTCCGATTTTGCTGATATTTGGAATGAAAATAGAGTAAATACCTATACCTACCATAAGACTATAAATATATGTCATGACTGAACGGTTCTCCACGTTTTTACGCTTACACGTGGAATAATGTAGTGGAGAGGCGTTCACTTAGGTATAAATAGACTATCTCTACGAACATTTTATTGAGAAAGTCCATGGTTCCATGGAATTAGAGAAAACCCCATGCGGCACCTAATTTGTCCCATAAATTTTTTTCTCGTAAAATCGGTATCCGCTGGATTTGTGAAAAATCTTTAGCCTCTCAAGGGAGTCGCGGGCAACCGCTATAGTTTGATTTCAATCATAATGAAGAATGTTAACTGGTTTTGATTATTAGCACTCCATATTCTCTGTCAAAAATAAAAAATACTAGTAAAAGAATTACTTCGATACGTCAATTAGTTTCCGATTTAGAAGTAAAACAAGTTGTAACCGCACGACACGAGCTGCCGGTGAGGTGTGACGTCATCGCACAACACGCTGTCTGGCTCACTCAGTCCGCTGGCGGTCGCGCGCCCTTGCCGTCGAAATTACACTTAAATACTTTTAAAATGTCCAATCCAAATACTAGGACATGATGTGTTGTGCCTAAATGTAAAAATACAACTACCAATTTGCCGGAAAAGTTGTTTTTTAAAGTTCCAAAGGACGTTAAAATGCGAAAAAAATGGATAAAAGCTATGAAGAGGTTAGATCCATTTGGAGATAAAAGTACAGTTTATTGTTGTGAAGATCATTTTGACATTGAAAATGATATGGAGAACTATCTATACTTATAATAAATCTGTAACAGGTCAAATTCTGTACATTAAAGATATTTTGAAAATTTTTTTTCGAGGGCACTCTAAAATCGGTTCTGAACCCAAAACTGTATTTTTTTTTTATTTTTGTCTGTCTGTCTGTCTGTCTGTCTGTCTTTCTGTATCACGGCCGCGCATCACGCCGAAACTACTGAATGAATTCCAATGAAACTTGGTATGACTTGAGTTCATACTACGAGGAAGGACATAGGATACTTTTTATCCCGAAATTCAGCATGGTTCCCTTAGGAGAGGGGATAAAAGTTAAAATGTATACTGAGTTGTAAATCATTAACGCGTGGTCCGATTTCATTCATTCTTTTTTTGTTAGAAAGGGGATACATTAAAAATTGTTCTGTAAATATTTCAAAGTCATATGTTTTGTAGTTCAGAAAAAATAGACTTAATAACCCTCAGTATTTGTCCAAATAGCTTGAAACACGGAATATGCAGAAAACTTTGATTTAAACAAAATAAACAGAATCAAACGAATCGCACATAAAATGAAAGAGCGTAAAAAAATACTCGATCCGAGTCGACGACTGATATGTGGAGAATTATGATTATCGAGTATTTTCAAAATAAAAATAAAATAAATAAATTGATTTAATGGCGTTGCTAAGTAAACATTTCATTGCTGTCAAATTTTTTCACGTTTTTTTTCATAATTATTATACGTCAGGTTTTTCCATAGATTTACTGTAGTGTAAGGTCCGACCTCTTTGGTCTATTTAATTTATTAGCCCAAAGTTTATTTGATATGCAAATAACATAAGATGCGATCAGTCCGATTGTAGGTTTCGAAGAAAATCGAACATTACGTCGATGTACCTATTTGTTCAAGAAAGGGTTAACGCTGAAACAGATTAATAAAGTATGCCATATGTTTAGCTTCTCTGATCTTCAGTGCGTCAATTCTTCTGACCATTTTTTAACGATTGTAGACGATGGAGAGATTCTACTTTATTAATTTGTTTCATTGATACTGGGGGCCGTTGAGATAGCTGAAATCATAGGTATATCATATCAAAAAACTCGAAATATTATTATATATAATTGTCACAATGAATTGGTTCTTCGCAGAAAGCTAAGACATAATTAATAAGGCAAAACAACGTTTGCCGGGTCAGCTAGTACTAAATATAAGTTGGTCGGGGGAAGAATTAAACTAAAACAGGGTACCTATAGTTCCACACAAATTCAAATGTCGACAACAAAAGGAAGATAAACCTCAGAGATCTGCAGTCCAAAAACGTAATCGTATAGAGTATTTTGAGAAACTATTAAATAAAGATGAAACTTCGACGTTAGAAAAACCTGAAGAGATATTTGTTGTTAGCTGTGAAGACCAAATAGTAATCAGATCCATTAAGGTTTGGAAATAATGATCAGTGTTTAGAAATATCAAAAAAAAATAAGGGAGTGCAAGTAAACCTGAAAGCTAAAGGTGTCCATAAATCAGCCATGACTGTTAACAAATGTTTAAAAAAAAAGAGGAAAATAATATTTTTACCAGATGCAGTATCTTTTGGTAGTAAACACGACACATCATCAAACGCCTCTTCACATGAAATGTTTAACCTTGATCAAGAATCAAAGAACCCTAATGAAGATTCAGATTCGGAACCGGAATGCGAAACACTTTTTTTTTAGAAACTATATGCAAAAGGCTGCTCTTTTATCCATATCTAGAGAACCACAAGTGTTGTTAGGTTTACCTAAAGAATGCTATTTTTGTATTAATATGTTAACTGAAACAACAAACTGTACCTACTCCGCGAAATATAATGATAACTTTAAAAAAAATACGCTTGTATCAACCTAATACTATTCTGGCCTTGGATTTTGGTTTGTCGTCTAGTTCTGTTACTAAAATCATAACTGTTCCGGCTATAACATCTGTTCTTAAATCACTTGTATACTTTCCACCTTCATCCGATGTCCAGATGAATCTACCTATCCGATTGCCCTTTTTCGAATCCTTCATCCATTTTAATAATCGAATAATATTCACTATAGACTATTAACTTAAATACGCGGACGAAAACACAACAAAATGCTGCGCAAGCCTACTATAACCGCTCTGGCGACTTGAAGCAAGCGGGCCGCGGCGCATTGTGTTGTGACATGACGTCACAAGCGGTCACGTGACCGGTAGCGGGACTCGATATTTTTCGAAACTTTGAATGCCTATAAAATCCAAACTACTAGGTATTTTTGACTGCAACAAAAACTAGTGTATTTATATACATACAGGCTTTACTGAGACAAAATTTCAAGTGATTTGGTATACCTATTATCATTCTTCATTGTGGTTACGGTCGGAGTTCGGACATAGAGCGAGTTTTATGAGTTTAGTATTACCGCATGAGTGGATATCAGATGCCTCAAGTGGCGGCCACAGACGTAGCACTCTACAAGACAAGACAAAAGGGCAGCTTAAATTCATGAAAATATTATTACCCGTAGGTACCTACTAACCGCGTGCGTCTTTTGCCGGCAAGATGGTAGGTAAATAACCGCAACCGAAAGCTCCCACCAGACCAGACTATACCTAATTTCGTAAATCTTGTATTATAACAATGACATTTTTGAAAAGAGCAAGTGCCGAGTTTCTTGCCAGTTCTTCTCGGTGCAAACCTGCTTTCCGAACCTGGCGGTCGAGTTTTCACTTTTCATAAGAGCCTATTATTTAGGCCTATGTGAAAATAAATATTTTCATTTTTCATTTTTTTCATTTTATAAATTGGAAAACCTGTAGGGGAATGTTACCTACCGACATTTCTGTTAATAATAAGTCTAAGTTTCATTACCATTTATAACAATGGAATATCTATCCCCCAATAGGATAAACCTATAAGTAGGTATCACAGTGTGATTGGTAGGATCTCAGTAAGTGAATATAAATAATGCCATATCTATACTAATTAGTGCTTATCGCAGTCTGTGGCGCATTAAGTGGCGTCGGGAGTGATCGTAAGTGGCGTGTTTGCGGAGCGATCTGCTTCGTATCGATATCGAGATATTGATTATCGATTTATATCTCGGGTGAAGCTTTGGTGCGAGACATGCCTACCTATTTTGTTTTTTTTCTTCTGGCTTTGCTGCACAGAAACACAGATTAGCTAACATCAGGTTTAGGTAAAGGTGATACATGGACCCAACACTGGCTTTAAATCTGTGTACCTACTAAATTAATATAATATCCTATAGGTAAGGCATATATAATTATGACCAAATATAATTATAAGGCCTACTACCAACCCAGGTTAGCAGTTAGCACGCTAACGCATGGAAGTTGTCAAAATTGACCAATGAGGAACGTTAACTTTGGTTAAAAATATAGATATTTTACCTATCTAACCCGCCGTTTCGCGCAAGTGGACCTAAGTGTCGTTAATACTGCGTTACTTAATACCTGCGTTATTTACGTCACCAAATATTTTGCGGCTGCAATAGGTAAATAGGTAGGTAGGTAGGTATATTGGCAGGTTGCGGGCTGCGGCGATCAAGTTACATCATGTGCAGTGTCCCACACTGAATGGATTACCTAATAAAGGATTAATTCTGACTATTTTTATTCTTTATTCTTTATTTCTTTGCTTACATGACCACATAATCCATATATACAGTCAAAATGCCCTGTCAGGGCGTGGCAAATTATACTTAAATCTAAACATTTTTTCCCCAGATAAAAGTCATTTTATACATTAATACAAATAATCATATGTTTTTATTAATATTAAGTTGGATGTCGTGGAACTGAGGTCAGTTTAAATTTACTCATTTAAAAATTCATTTATGCTGTAGAAACATTTTTTAGTCAACCAGTCCTTCAGTTTGCTTTTAAATAATGTTTCTTTCACTTCATCTGTAATAGTTCTTGGTATTTTATTGTAAATAATTATGGTTCTGCAATATGGACTAATTTTCGCTATTGTGTTCGAGTTATAGTATGGCAGGGCTAACTTTTTATTTTTCCTAGTTTCTCTATGATTCGTGTTGTCTAAGAGTTCAAATAAGTGTATATTTTTTCTAACAAAAAGGGCTGCCTCCAATATATATATACAGGTTAAAGTTAGGATTTTTTTCTCGACAAAATGCGGTCTGCAAGAGTCGCGTCGTTTGATGTTTGCAAGTATCCGAACACATTTTTTTTGCGATACGAATAAGTCACCTACGTCGGTACTTTGGCCCCACAGGATTACACCATACCTAAGCAAAGAATAAGCATATGCATAATATGCAGACAGCGCAGTTTCGTAATTTGTATTCGCCTTAAGAATGCTCAGGGCGAATACAAACCGCGATAGCTTAGTCCTCACACTCTGCACATGCTGTTTCCAGCTCAGGTAGGTGTCTATGGTGAAACCAAGGAGCTTAAAGTCATTCACCTCCCCTATACGTATATTTGTTGACAGGCTCTCTAAGTTTAAAGGTTTTTTCTGAAATGGTCTGAATTGGATAAGTTTGGTTTTATTAGTGTTCATTTCTAAATTATGCTGCTTAAGCCAGTTTTGAGTGTATTGAAGATTTTTTGTTATACGAAGTTCGCATTCGTCAGTATCGGTGCATTCTGTAAGCAGAGATACATCATCTGCAAACATTACTACTTTGCAATCAGTGTCCAGACATTTAGGTAATTCATTTATGTACACTAAGAACAGGGTACAGCCAAGCACACTTCCCTGCGGTATTGACCAGTTGCTAATGAGGGTGTTAGACTGTACCGTATGTATTTCGTGTGTTGTTTTGTCAAAATGTTGTATCTCTACAAACTGTGCCCTGTCTTTCAAATACGTTTTAAGCCATTTGTGCGCGTTCCCTCTAATACCGGAGTTATATAACTTATCTAATAATATATTATGCGATACTTTGTCGTAGGCTTTAGTCATGTCAAGTAACAGTCCTACTGCATATTTCTTTTTCTGCATACATTCAATTATATATTGTATGTAGTTATACGCTGCGAGGGTTGTAGACCTAGCTTTCCGAAATCCATATTGATGTTCGTCCAGTATATTAAATTTTTCTAAAAATTGGTAGATGCGGTTGCATATCGCTTTTTCGAATATTTTGGAGAAAGATGGTAGCAGCGCTATGGGTCTATAATTGTACATGTCAAGTGGTGAGCCGTTTTTTTTATAAATTGGTCGTATTTTAGCTATTTTTAATTTATCTGGACAGTAGCCTTCGTCAAAAGATTGGTTTATTAAAAATGTCAAGGGTGATGTCAATTGGTTAATGCACGTCTTAATTAGTGTGATAGGTATGTCGTCTACGCCGAAGCTGCGTTTGTTTTGTAGGCTACGAATGATGTCATAAGTTTCCTTGTGCGTGACAGGCGATAGGAACATCGAGTTGAGGGGCGGTTCGTGCGCGGCGGTGGCGCTCGCGCAACTGCTGTGGCTGTTGATGTTCGTAGATGTCGCTGTCAGTCGAGTCCCGGCTGTTCCGCCGCTAGGCGAGCGCTTGCCAACGCTGATAAAGTAATCATTGAATGTGTCGGCGACTTTTTGAGATGATTCGATGACTGTATGATTCTCCGTTTGTAATGACATATTTTTAGTAGTAGTTTTTGTATTTTTATTGGTTATATCTGTAATTATATTCCACATCGTTTTTGTTTTATTAAGTGACTTTTCCATTTTTTTAATATTCATCGTTTTATTATAAGTTTTAATGCAATTTCTTAGCAATTTACTGTATTTTTTGTGGTATTGTTTTAAGATTTTACTGTTAGTCTGGTTTATTAGAATTTTTAGGAGTCTTTTATGTTTGCATGACTTTTTGAGACCTTTTGTCAGAATTTTTTTATTACAGGATCTTAGTTTTATTTTCTGTTTAGGTATAAATTTATTTAAAATATTTGTCAGGTGTTCTAGAAAGTTTTCATAGTTTTGATTTACGTTGTTTCGTTTTATAATAATACTGTTCCAGTCCGTTTCAGCTAAGGCTTGTTTGAATTTATTAATATTTTTCTTATTAAAATTTCGTTTTCGCGTACTTATATTCTGGTTTTGGTTTGTATGCTTATTACTACTATTGTAAGTTGCTTTGTATATTATACTTTTGTGGTCGGATATTCCCTGATCTTCTACCTTAAATTGATTAGCTTTGTAATTTGTGAATAATAGGTCTATGCATGTGGATGTTGATTTCGTCACTCTAGTTGGAAGGTTAATGATTTGTATGAGATTATATTCTAGCATTATGTCTGATAGGGTTTGGTAATTTTTTGACTTCGGTGTGGCAAGTGCGTCTAAATTAAAGTCGCCTGCTATAATTATTTGCTTGTTACATAATTTTGATTTAATTTTTTCGAGAAGTAATTCGAGAAATTTAAAGAAGACCTCAATTTCACGATCAGCCCTATATATGCTAACAAGAATTATGTTTAGGATCGGTAGTTCTATAGCACAGCATTCTATGACGTACTCTATGGAGAGTTCCGCAATATCTTTCCGTTCTACGTATTCTATGCCGTCCTGCACCAATATTGCGACTCCACCTCCTTGTCGTTGCTTTCTGTAGAAGGCAGATGCAAACTCGTAGTTTTTAATATGAATTAAATCTTTTTGACATTCCGATATCCAGGTTTCGCATAGGCAAGCAATGTGTATTTTATGGTGGTCTAGGAAGGTGCTTAAAATTTGGCTCTTGTTTTTTAAACTTTGCATATTTTGTATAAGAATTTTAAAATCAGTTCCGAAATGTCTTATTTGCAGTTTTTGGGTTGTTTTGATTGTTTTGTATAGGCGTGGTGCTCTGCTCTTCTGCTGGTACTGTTATTGTAGTCTGGTGTTGGCTATGTTGAGTGATATTATGTGTATCGTCGCTTGGTCGTGATGGATGGGATGGTCTATTATTCACAGAGATCTTATTCCCACTAATTCCTGTATGCTTTCCGCTTGTTTTGGCACTCATGTATTTTTCTCTCCTCTCATTTCTTTGTTTCAGCGAATCGCCTGTTAGATACTCGGATATAGCAAATCCTGTATTTTTAAAAGATCGGCCGTTATTTATAATGTATTTTGTCATTCTTTTGCTAATCAGCTCGATAACTATCGGTCTACGGAATCCTTTTTTCCCTATCCGAGCTATTTCCTCAATATATCCAACAAGGTTAATGTTCAAGATGTCACCAAAAATACCTACTATTCGTTGATGCAGATTTAATTCTGTTTCGTGATGTGTTTCGTTCAAGCCATACAATACAATTTTTTTGTTTCTATCGTATTCGATACTGGTCGTAGATTCGGAGATGATTGTCTGTCTTTTAAGCACTTGTAATTCATTTTTTAAATCTTCTCGTTCCTTTTCTAAATTAATTATTTGATTGTTAAGTACCTGTAACTCTTTCTTAATTTGTAATTGTTCCGTGGAGAGTGTGTTCGTTTTTTCCGCTAGTTCCACTTGCAGTTTGCTTATTGCTTGGTTTATTTCAATTTGTATCGTCATTCTTAATTCAGTTAGTATAGAGTTTTTATTGCTTTCAAACTTTGCGTCAAGTAGTTGGCTAATCTGCTGTAGTGTGCACGCTCCTGATTGTGTAGTAGTCGAATGTAATCCGTTTTTTTCTGGTGTTTTATACTCGAAGTCGCTAGCGGGAATTGTTTCACCGAGGACGCTGCGGTTTTGTAGCAAGAAGTCGTCGATAGACATGGTAGTATCATTCATTTGAGACGGCTCTGTGTCCGTTAAGCTACGTATCGGGGTGTTATCATTGCGAATTCGTCGGGTAATTTGCATGCACTGTACGCACCGCCAATTACGTTTTAAGTCTGCCGAAAAAGCCGCATAGCAGGCCTTTGTGATGTTTAAACATTCCAAATGAAAAGTGCCCTTGCAGCTACAACACTGCAATACACTATGTGTTCCTTTGATTTGCTTTTCGCACTGTGAGCAGTTCATTTTTGCAGGTTATATTCGATTAACTTATCTCAAACGTTCCGTCACCTACTTTAGCGGTGCCGGTGAATCATGCATCGGTGTGGATAGAGATGCAGCATGCAATATTGTACGCCGGGCGAGCGGGACGGTTGCGTGAGCCGCTGAGTTCAATGACCCGCGGTCGCTTGCCGGCCTTGAGTCGTAGATAATTACTTTATGTCACTGATTATTGAATTATGAATTTTGATTTTTTGGTTCACTGTTTGCACTTTTTCACCAGTTGTGCGACTAATATTGTTGAAAACACTATTAAAAACACTTCACAAGTAGTTTAAGTACGTATCAGCTGGTTTTACTACACTTTATTAATTATTTTAACGAGAGCGTCTGTGTTTGCTTGTTACTTGGCCGCGGGCGCGCGGGGGAATTTCGGAATTTTAGTACCCACTATCCTATATTTTGTATTTTTACTTGCCTACCTACAAGGTGTTTACCTAGGTAGGTTCATATCAGTAGTGAATTAGACCTTTAAAGACGGTAGGTAGGTAGGCACTTAGGTTCTAGGAGATTAAGTCATATTTGGTTTAACTAATAAAGAATTTGATTTAAATCTTACTCTAAAACTTTAGAACTTTTTTAGCTTACGAAAAATGAGTACCTACGAGATAGGTACCTACGACAACCGAAAAAAAAATAAAAGAAAGAAAACCTAGCCTCTAATAAAAACATCCCACTCACAAACACTAGTCGAACCCGTTCCAAATTCAAGGAGATATTAAAAAGAAAATTAATGTTGACATTTCCATTCACCCACTTTTTTATTGGCCGACCGCAATCTCCCAGACC
This sequence comes from Coenonympha arcania, assembly GCA_036785405.1. Lineage (NCBI taxonomy): Eukaryota > Metazoa > Arthropoda > Insecta > Lepidoptera > Nymphalidae > Coenonympha > Coenonympha arcania. The sequence goes on along the minus strand of CM072077.1, from coordinate 10,360,703 downwards.
ACCTGATTGGTCTATTTAAATAGGGTAATAATGATAGAAAGGGACGGTGCGCTAAGGGAGAGGGGTGGTATATGCAAGTGGGAGGGAGATGGCTAGACACTTCTCGGGTACTTACGGCTGAAGCGACGTGTTAACGGTGAACGCCCGAATAAGTTGCATGGGTCGTACGTGTTGGTTAGAGGAGGTGTGGCGTGCATTGGCACCTTGGAGCTTGAGAAAAACCATTTTCCTCACGTGGTTAAAAAATCAAAAATGGTAAGAGATCCGAGTTCTTTGTTTCCATTTAAGCAAATGACTTGCATACAAGTTCCAAGTAGCATACAATTTGTATTGTGGAAACCACAGTTTGCAAACAAGTTGCAACTTTTATGCAATATTAGATTGAACCTTCAAATCACATAATAAGTAAATGTCATATTATTTGCATGCAAGACTTGCATAATGGAAACGCGGCTTTAGGTGACGGATTAAACTTATGTATGAATATTTTACAATCAAATTATGTATTTTGTTTTTTTAGGTACTTTTGCCTAAATGAACAAGCTTTTCTTCGAAAAAGTGTAATTGATTTTGGGGAAACTTTCAGATTTAAATGAATGATCATATACTTTTCAACCGACTTCAAAAAAGGGTTCTCAATTCCGCTGTATTTTTTATATTTGTTATCTCAGAACTTTTGACTGGTTGGTCTTCTTTATTTGGAATCTAGTGCGTCCCATTTTAATTTGGCCCAGTTTTGTCAGTGGTATCCATGAGGAAACGATAAAGGTTCTTAGGTTTTTTAAGGAGGTATGTGAGTGACAAATGGACGAATAGATCAATATCGCGCCAACTGATTTCGATGACTCTTTTTTTATAGGAAAAGATAGGCATACGGGATACCTACCTACTTCAAGGATAGTTTGATAAAGTACTGATTGATATCCTGCATATAAAAGTCGCAGACAGCACCTACTTATAAATAAAAAGTTGCATACAAAGTATTCTGGGATATTTATCTTATAATTTTTTCTCTACATACCTACTTTTTAACGAGTTTTTTTAGTCCTACCATGTTAAAAATTCAAAACAAAAATACCTTATTTTTAAAACCCTATTTTTTTAGAAATATATTGGAACAGCCAAAATAAGACGGCAGCACCATTCTCTTAACACCAAAGCGATCAAATTGAATTCACGTAAACATCTTCAAGAAAAACTCAACGATCCCCACTACTTACGCTACTTCGCGAGCTTTTTTAAAAAACGTCCGCCCTAAAGCATCGCCATCCCTTTCACTCTTCCAGCTACGAAGCGGAAAGTGGACTCATGCTGTCTCTCTCGGAGGCTTAAACCGAAGCAGGCGGGCAATCCATCACAATCACGCAAAGTTTATTCGTTTGAGGCGCGCTTTGCGGCGAGCCGGTGTTATCTGTGAAAAGTTAATGTGTTCGAATTAAAAATTAAAATGGAGTCGAAACTCAAAAGTTTTAAGGACATTAAAACGTTGCAAGACTGTGAAAAAACCAACCTAAGTTTGTCGACTCCGTTTTCTATAAACGACATTTTGACGAAGGAAAACGAGTCCAAGTGCGAATTTGAAAATCGAATGTTTTGCGGTGGCGCTTTCGGCGGGAAGACTAACTTTTTAAACAAGCAAGGAGGTTTCAGCAAAGAGGAAGGTTATTCTAAGAAAGAGGTTTTGGAGAAAAGCATGAAATATTACGATGATTGCAGTTTTCGCGATTATTCGGACGATGGCGCATTGGACATGTCGAGGAAAAACAGTTTTCCGGTCACGGAATTATCAGGTGAGCTTATTAGTTTTTACGTACTTACATCCTAGTTTATATAAGGACATATATTTATAGAGTCTGGCTTTTAAGTAGATAGATAGGTAGGTATCTACCGGCTATCATCTGTGAGTTAGATGAATACGTAAATAAATACCTAGTTTAATCCTCTTTTTATTTATAATTTGATTTTGAATTTTATTTTTTGATTTTTGAGCGCATGTTGGGCAAGCTAAGGGTAACAACAAAAATGCAGCATAATCAAAACGTTTATCATTCTTATTTCATTATGGTTTATATATTATTTATCTAAGTGACTCCGATTTGGCAAACTCTGTAGAAGATAAATATCTTTTTTTTTAATAAATAATTTATAAAAAACACTTGAAAAACCATCATGTCCCGTAGGTAGCTACCAAGGGGTAAGGTGGGTTACTGAAAATGGGCAAGATGTTATTGAGATGATAATTAGAAGTGGGTGATCGTCTTATCTCGCGACCCCGTCATCCCCCCTCTTCCCCTAGATAAATAGGAAGATGGGCATGGGCAACTACTACATAAAACACATATCTACCTACCTATTAGGTAGGTAGGTATACCTTCTTACCTAAATGCATTCGTCTTTATGATTTTAGATACCTACTAAATTCACAGATCCGGCGAACGTTGTTTTGCCAATAGGAACATAAAAAATAGCATATGACTTATTTTCTCCGACCTACCGAAAGTACACAGAAAGTTTCATCAGTTGAGCCGTTTTGGAGGAGTTAGGTAACAAACACTGACACGAGATTTTTATATATTAGAGATCAAATAAAATAATAAAGCCTTCTTATTAGGTATACTAGCACCTTATTACTCATGAATTTTTTTTATTTCTATTGCATAGTTAAAAACTATGCTGTCTGGTCTATGTGTTAGAAGTCGGCTTATCAACCTAGGCTTCCTTCGATTATCTCCCATGCTTCACTACCGTAGCAAGGGATAGCGTAGCACGCTGCAGGATATCTCATATCTGCAGATACTAGTAGATACATAACGATACATAGTAGGTACATAACGAATAAATACTCTCGATGATCTGATTAAAGATAAACCAAGAAGCGAAAGAAAAGAAAAATCATTTTTTGTGCTTTTCAAAGTCATTTCTTTGTCATATACCTACCTACTTCCTATTAATTTTATCGATCCCCTATCTTGGTGATTAAATTATTATAATTTGAAGGGTTTTTATGAAGAGGTGCCTAATTATGGGTTAAATAACAGTTATTTAAGCGATTTTTAGTGACCTGCATGGTTAAAAACTATAAAGTCAATTAGGTAATTACTTATTTTCAAAACTTAAACGCATCTAAACGTTATGTTTTTTTGGTCTTTAATTAAGGGCCGATTTTTCAACCGCCAGATAGACCATCTGAGGAATAAATTTGAAACATATGCCATACAAAATCTGTTAAAACGTCATATTTAGATATACCATAGTTAACGTTTATCTGGCGATTGAAAAATCGGCCCTTAATCAGATTTTTTTTAACAGGGCCTTATTTCACCACCTTCAAGTATCTAAAGCTCGTAAACTGTGCTCGTAAAGCCTCGATTAGACAATTCTGTCACTGAGGACAACGTTTTTCTCATTTATATAATGTAGTCTGAGGTTTTTCGACCGCAATGCTCGCAATGCTGCTTTTCGCACCCACTAACGTACCTACGTAGCTATTCGTAATAGGTGAGGTTGACAAAAATAAAATTGGCTTGCTTGTAGCTTTTTAGGGCTCCGTACCTGAAGGGTAAAAAACGGGACCCTATTACTAACCGCGCGTCGGTCCATCACCTCCCGTCCGTCCGTCCGTCTGTCCGTCCTTCTGTCAAGGCTGTATTTTTAGAACCATGATAGTTAGACACTTGAAATTTTCACAGATGATGTAACTATTCTTACCTAATATTTCTGTTGTATATCAACAAAAAAAGTGGCTGTGACATACAGACCGACCGACAGACAGACAGACAGACATGACGAATCTATAAGGGTTCCGTTTTTTGGCATTTGGCTACGGAACCCTAAAAATAGAATCCCGCCTAACAGGATAAGGCAAGGACAAAGAAGAAAATATAAATGCATAAATATATACGGGACAATTTACACATCGCAATCTAGCCCCAAAGTAAGCGATAGCTTGTGTTATGGCTGCTAGATGACTAATAAATATACATACTAAAATACATAAATATAATATATTGAAAAACACCCAGACACTGGAAAACATTCATGCTCATCACACAAACATTTACCAGTAGTGGGAATCGAACCCACGACCTCCGGCGCAGACGGCAGGTTCGCTACCACTACGCCATTCGGTCGTCATGTATGTATTGTCAAAAGTATGTCAAAAGTATGTATGTTGTTATACTGGAAACAGAAATACATCATCTTTGAAAATTTCAGCTGTCTAATTACTATCACGATTCAAGAGATACAGCCTGTGACAGAGGGGCAGACGGACGACGAAGTCTCATTTACCATTTGGGTACGGAACCCTAAAAATCACTAGAGCTGAAAAGAATAACTTTCCAAGCAATGTAATGAAAAATGATATTTTAGAGCTTATATACGCTGCTTTAATCTGCGGGTATAAGACTGACTTTTTTATACTATATATCTAGGCTAGCGCTTGACAGTGATCACACCTGATGGGAAGTGATGATACAGTCTAAGGTGGAACGCGCTTGCCTATAAGATGTCTATTCACTCTTGACTTGAAGGCACCCGGGTTGTAAGTGGCAGGAAAGACACTGCCTGGGAGGGTATTCCAGGCCTTTGCAGTGCGTATCAGGAACGAGGAATCAAACCGCTTCGTATGCGTCATTGGTATTTGGTACGTCGACTATGTATGGGCCTTTACGATGCCTTGCCGTTCTATGGTAGAAAGGTGACGGGGGAACCAAATTAAAAAGTTCCTGAGCACACTGCGAAATATATTCTATAGACTCATCAGAGCATCATAAAGAGGTTCTTTATCTCTCTTCTTTATCATGCGACGCCATGTGTACCTACTTAGATCGCGAAATCGCATCCTCGTCTTTGAGGCCGGGATATTTGTTATTTCCACCCGTCTCTATTGTTAGCCCGCCTTTGACTTGGGTCAACAGACCGGGATTTGTGAAGAAATGATATGCTTTCCGCACATGTATCCAAATAAAGGTAATAATCTTAAAAAGTTGTTAAAGATAAATTAAAAGGACGACAAAGATGAAATATATCGCATATATCGAATATTAGAAAAACTAATGATATGCAAACTACACAAAAGGTCAAAAAGAACACATTCTGAATTCAAATCACCGCAATTAGGCCACAATGGTGTCACCCCGCGACGTCGCACTTAATCACTCTTTATTCCTTCCCCCTCATTACAATAAGTGATGACGCTTAAAAGCACTAGCAGGCATTCAATCAAGTAATTGCTAGCTGGCCACGTGGCGGCAAATTACCTTCAGGGGCTACCCGCTAGGCGCTAGTGTCGCCGAAATCCGCCTAAAGGGCTATGAACGTTTAGTCATGCGTATCTATTTTTTACAAGACTTGCTAAGGAAGGGTAAAAGGAAAGGGATTTTTTTTTTAATTTTTACCTCGTTTCTCTCAAACGGCTGAACTGATATTAACGGACACCTAATGTATCGTTAGATCTATCTCAAAAACCACTGACTATAAAAGTGTTGTACATAGTGTAAAAAAAAAAAAACATAAAATGGCAGATTTTTTGCGCTAAAATGTCGTTAGTAATTTTTTTAACCAAACTTATCGCGTGGGATATCAAATTGGAGGAAATTGAAGGATTACAAAAATATATACCTACATACTTATGTTATAATATTATGTTAAAACATAATAAAGGAATAATAAACAGGCAATCTAAGAATTCAAATGGTTGTACCTCCTTATTTGCAGTCGAGTTTTTTTTTAATTCGCTTGTTATTTATCCGATTTAGGCTCGGTTGTTTGACTTGACGTTGACCGAAACGTATTATAGTTAAATATGGCGGCCACAAGTCAAGCAACCCAGCCTTAGTATCTACTTGTATCTACTAGGTACCAATATAAGTATCTGCAGCGTTAATTTTTTTTTTGATATTAGCAAAAACTTTTCTCGCCGGAACATTAAAAGAAAAATTTCAGTCATTTGTATTCCGTATTAGGAAGTACCTAACCCAGTATTGTGTAAAACTATAGATGCATAAAAAATGGCTCTAAGAAGTAACGAAAGAATTTATAAAAGCTTGTGGCGCGCACGCGAAAACACTGTTAGATATTACTTACGTTCTATATTCAAAGCTGTCTAATGGGCGGCGACAATTTGCGTAATAGCTCTATTGTGAAGCGAGCTTTATACTCGGATGGCGTGATACCATTTTAATTGATAGGTATTACGTATCCACAATAACTGGCCAAGAACGAGTCGGGCTCGCGTACTGAGATCAAGACCAATTCTCAATCCTTGTAAATACTTATATATTTCTATATAATCTGAATCTCGGAAACGGCTCGAACGATTTTCATGAAATTTAGTATACAAGGGGTTTTGGGGGCGATAAATTGATCTAGCTAGGATTCATTTTTAGAAAATGTCGTATTTACCAAAAAAAATATATATATATAAATTGGCGATAAAGTAAAACTATTACAGTAAACTCCTGCTGCCATCTATTGGTGAGTAGCTGTAATACTACCGAGCAAAGCTCGGTCACCCAGATATTAGTAGATGAAAGGTATAATCTCTGCCCGCAAAATAAAAAAAAACTTAAAAAATAACCGCTCCTCTATTCTTCGTCTAGTAAAGCGGTTTAAGTACTCAGCAGGTACATAATTAAAAGAAAAACGGCCAAGTGCGAGTCAAACAGGCCAGTGCGCAGGGTTTCATGCTACAAAAGACGTAAAACTTTAAAATATGTAATCACTTTCGCTAATTGCACTGTAATGTAAGTACTCTTTTCCGAGCGGGTGAGAGGAAATTTTTTTTTTAACACTGCAAGTTATTAGGTTAATAGGTACTTGACTGTGATCGCACCTGATGGTAAGTGATGATGCGGCTGAAGATGACGACAATTTTTTAAGGATATTAGGTATCTCTAACGGTTTATACACAGCATAATGCTTAACGGCGTAGAAGCTGTATTTAACCGATTTTGAATGAAGTTTTATTCAAAAACTATAAAGACAATTAGATACTTTCAAATTTACACGTCATGTATTTTGGGTCTGTAATCTAAAATCGCTTAGAAGCAGAAACACGATTGGATAAAATTTTCTCGATATAAAGTTCTCCTAAAATTGCTCCAATATCTGTTTTTCTACTTTTTATCGGAAACTAAATTGGATGTAATTGCAATTTTTGTTTTAAAGTGTCGGTAATAATAATACCCAAAAACGCTAAGAAACAGATTTTTGATAACCAGCTTAGTTTTTGAGTAATTAGATCAAAGGTCGTTTTTCTGTTATATTCTTCCGCGACGCTGCATGTCGCACCTACCAAATCTCCGTGAGAGTGAGAAAGACAAAAATAAATTCAATAAATCCACTTAATGCCCCTCTCTTTTCTAAGAGCGTTCTAATTTCAAATCTCTTTTTAACCCACCGTTTTTTTGCCACAGATGACTACGACTCCCGCTCCTCAAACACCGGCTCTCCAGTCCGAAGAAACTCCTCACCTCAATCAGACATACAGCCCTACAAGCCCTTCAACATCAGCTACGACAAATGCGCCTCGCCGCCAGACCAGACCAGACTGATGACGTCATCCTACCCACCCATGGAATATTCCCAGACCAATGGCAGAAAGAAACGATCGAGGGCTGCCTTCTCCCACGCTCAAGTCTACGAACTGGAAAGGCGTTTCAGTCAGCAAAGGTAGGAAAAGTTCTGCTATCTATACAACATCAGCTACGACAAATGCGCCTCGCCGCCAGACCAGACCAGACTGATGACGTCATCCTACCCACCCATGGAGTACTCGCAGACCAATGGCAGAAAGAAACGATCGAGGGCTGCCTTCTCCCACGCTCAAGTCTACGAACTGGAAAGGCGTTTCAGTCAGCAAAGGTAGGAAAAGTTCTGCTATCTATACAACATCAGCTACGACAAATGCGCCTCGCCGCCAGACCAGACCAGACTGATGACGTCTTCCTACCCACCCATGGAGTACTCCCAGACCAATGGCCATTAGCCATACTCAAAATGAATTGCGAATTTTGTTTTGGCACCGACTTCAAAAACTAAGTAGGTCGGTAAGTTTACCCAGATATAATAGAAAATTATTTTTTTGCTTTTCAGTGGGTTGGTTTTTTAAAGGCGGTTCCCTTTTTTTAAAAAAAGAAATAGAATTATCATGTGTTTTAAATGGGATTTTTTTTTAGTTTTTTTTTTGAGATTGGAACAGCAGATTGAACGATAGAATGGATTGTATTTGCCTGGCCTTTATATTAAAATTTGAATCTTATCTTAAAGAGTACCTACCTACCGACATCATATTAGCTAAATATCGGCATTGCAAATTTCAGCACGATCCATACAGTGTTTTAAGCTGTGCGTACATAGATTAGTCAGCCAGACAGGAACCTTTTCTTTAATATATGAGTTGTAAACATTGCTATTTTTTGTTACAGGTACTTATCAGGGCCCGAACGCGCCGACCTAGCCGTGAGCCTCAAACTAACAGAAACCCAAGTGAAGATATGGTTCCAAAACCGACGGTACAAGACCAAAAGAAAGCAGCTTCAAATGCAAGAGAGCGGTATGCTGGCAGCCGCTGCCGCTGCAGCCAACCACGCGCGCAAAGTCGCGGTCAAAGTGCTAGTCAACAACAACGGACAACCCAGCATACCAGACCTGAAGCAGTACCAATCACCGATGCTAGGAAAACCAATAAACCCAGCTCTATTTACCCCACCGAACCTTCTAGAAGGCTCACCAATTCTCAAGCATTTCGCAGGAGTCTACGGCGTCGAATTTGCTAAAAATCCAGAATACAAAGCCTTGCTGCAAGAGTCTTACAACCAAGCTGTATTACAGTCTCTATATGCCCCACATTTAGGGGTAAATTACCCCAATTTACCCAACCTACCCCTATCTTATATGTATTACCCCGGTCATCCAGCGTTCGGAGTGAGCTTACCCTGTGATGTAGATGCTAGGATGCAAGATAATAATGACAGTCCTAAGGAGTTCGGTGAAAGTTCAGTCAAAGATGATAAAAGTAAAAAGATGATTGATCTTAATGAAAATAGCAATGAAAGTATAGCGAGTAATATTGAAGTTGAGAATTAAAGTTGTGAAACTTTTGTAGTTTTTGTTAATGTAGTGAAATTAGATGGATAAAATTTTTGAGCAGCATCTTGCATGGACAAAGATGGAAGAAAGAGATAAAACGATTGAAGGATGAAGAAAGAGGATAGAGTATAAAGGTACCTTACTAGAATGTAATGGAAAAGTAAAGAAGAGAAAAATAAACTAAGATATAGCAATATTTAAGAACTACGAAACCTACACAACTTCTGCCTAAATTTCTTTCCAACTTCTGTGTTCGCAGTTTACACCAAAGAAAGAAAGAGAAGAATCCAAAGATACTTTAATAAGTACTTATTAGTTATTAGAAAGAGGAAGAAAAAATTATCATTTGACCCTTATGAAAAAGAAGTCGGAAACTAAAGACACCAAAGATTTAATTAGTACTCATTAAAAGAGAGAAAGAAGTAACACTCATTGCACTCATGATGATAATATTGCTGAGAGAATAAATAGAGATGTTTTACAAAACCAAAGACTTTTTTAACTACACCAAAGACTAAAATGTTACTAGTAAAATCGCACAATGTTAGTTTTTTTGGCTAGTTTAAATAGCCTTTAGATAATTATTAGTTTGTAAATAATGTTTTGTTATTTTTAAGTCGTTACAAGTAGTTAAAGCACGTTTGTAAATAAAGCAATAAGTGGATAGTTAATTATTAAAGGTGCAATACCGTTAAAATAACGCTGTGTTTTACTTAGTAGTCTGTGGTTTTACTATCCATTCCTATCCTATTCCTATGTAGGTAACTACTGTTATCGAGTAAATAAATATCTACATGCAAACAACATTTTTAATACATTTGCTCAAAAAGAAGACATTTCCATGAGTATTTAGCGTGCGGAAAATTATTATTTTCTGCACTAGTGATTTTGTATCCCTCCTATATAATTATAAAATCCAAATGCATGAAGGAGGATTTTACTCAAAAAGTTTTCTTTTCTATGAACGACTGATTTTACAGCGACTATTTTCGACTATTTTCCAATATTATTATAGCATAAAATTGTCACTTTTTTTGCAAAAATGTAATAAATAATGTCGTTCAATGCACGTGCGGAATTGTAGGAATTCACTCAAGTATTAGTGTATTTATCCGTGCCTTCGGCTTATGACTCGTGCCTTAGGACTCGTGAAGAAATGATATACTTTCCGCACTTGCATCAAAATGTCCTACATAAAATTACACTAGCAAACAACACACTGCACTACGCTCGCTTTCTAGTAATACGCAAGAGACGCCTTCAAACCGAAAAATAGTGCGAAATGATTTGTAGTTGGTAAATTGGTACTGCTTTACGGCATGACTTACGATTACGATAATACGTGTTTTCTGGGCTAAATGTAATCTAAGTAATGATGTCTCAGTATGATGAGCGCAGTGCAGTGTTTATCAATATTGCAATGCAAAATTGCAGTCATATTGCAATGCAAAATTTGACTGGATGCACTGCTTCTGACATGACCTTGCGCATTACTTAACATCAGCTAAACGTCTATAGTAGTGTTATTATCTCGCTGAAGACTCGGCCATAAATCATTTCTTTTTATATACGGGACATTTTACACATCGCAATCTAGCCCCAAAGTAAGTGATAGCTTGTGTTAAGGGTGCTAGATGACTGATAAATATACATACATACTAATATGCATAAATATAATATATTGAAAAACACCCAGACACTGGAAAACATTCATGCTCATTACACAAACATTTACCAGTAGTGGGAATCGAACCCACGACCTCTGGCGCATACGGCAGGTTCGCTACCACTACGCCATTCGGCATTCGGTCGTCCAAGTGTTTTCGAGTGTTTCGCTTTTGTTTTTCACTAAAATACAAAAGCAGCAGTGAAGCTCAGCAGTGAAATACAAAAGCGAAACACTCGTATGAATTATGACCGAGTCTGCAGCGAGATAATAACACTACTATAGCTACGCTCTTCTGTCTCAGTCATCTCATCATCTTAAGTGACGATGCAGCCCGTTACATTATAAAGTAATAGAATTTTAACAAAAACTTTTTCGCAGGCACTTATGTAAATCCCGTACCTCACACTGAATAGGCCAATCATAAACAGTAAATACAACCTGTATAGTCGAAGAGCCGGCGAGCAATTGTAAAGTTGCTGCGCGCACTTTCGTCGCCGTCTTAGAAAATTCTTCAACCGGAACTCGGAGCTTGGAATTTTCATAATGTCGCCCGTACGGCGTATTCATATGATAATCTGTTGCAAGCTACATTAGTATGGAGGACGTTTTCTCTTCTTTTTGTGTTATGTTTTTCAAGATACGTGCAAAAGCATAACCTTTCCTTTTATATTTCAAACGGTTGAATAGATTTTCAAAGTTTAGTATCTTTTATTGCGGTAAGTATGTATAACGATTTAAGTCTTCTAATACTTAGTTATGAAGCATAGCACCACGAAGACTGCTGACTACGTATATGCGCGCCACCGGTCGCTGACCTGCCGAATCAGCGCCTCGTGTGACCTAGATTAGTTAGTTTTCCTTAATGGTAAAATTAATATATCGAAACACTTATTGTTACACCGCGTAGCAACTAGTACCTACCTAGATAATAATCATTATATTGTAATTTATATTTAAGTTAATTAAAATAAGTTTAAAAGCATTTTGTTTTTTTTTGGGACCTCCGGCTGAGTCCTTCATATCTACTTATGTGTGTCACAGTGTTTGTAAACAAACTCCTCCGAAACGGCTTCACCGATTTTTATGAAATTTTTTGTCTACGTTTGGTAGGTTCGAGAATAGGTCTTAAACTATTTTTCATATCCCTAAATAGTAAAACAACGTTTGCTATGTCAAATAGTAATTTATTACTAGTAACATCCTGTGCATCTTAAGCGTGTAACACTATAGAAAAAAGATAAATTAGTAACTTGAAGTGTGTAATAAAAAAATACATAGCACATTTTAATATAAGTGCGGAAAGTTTGTCATTCCGTTACGAGTCCGGTTGGTCAAATATGGGGACGAGTAGAAATGACAATTCCGCACGTGTATTGAACGACGTTTTTAAATACATTTGCGAAAAAAAAGATTGGTTTTACGTGATTGCCTGCTCCGTGTTTGCGTGCTGTGCCGGCTCCGGTGGCACGCCCTGATGCGCCAGCTCCGGTGCCGTGCAGGAGGAAAACAAAAAGCACTAGTGTGGAAAAGAACACCTTTCTGCACTCAAAACACACTTGGAAATATCTTCTTTTTGAGCAAATGTTGCAAAAGCTGTTTCCATATTTAGTTACTGCACCTCGGAACGAGTACGGCGGTGATTTCGCAACATTCTTCATCTTCCGCGGCGCGCTGAGGACGTCAATTACCGATCATCGGAACTTCTCCAAGACTCTCGCGACGTTCATTTTAACGAGTTTTCTTTTAAACAACCTTCCTTGATAATACTTACCAGCCGATAAACTTTTGAGACTTTTGGAGTAGCCGTTATAATTTATATGATTTGTAGTTATGCTTTAACTTGAAACGGTAAGGCATTTCATGCAAACTATTAATACTGGTTGCAAGGTCTCGCTTCACGAGTGGCAATAAAATGGCCGCCTGTTGCGCTCTCTGTTATACACTTACACCTACGGGCTTTACGGCAGGCCTATATACCGGGCCAAGTTGCGACACCCTGTTTTCTCATTTTATTGCTCTACGTGCAGCGAGATATTGCAACCAGTATAGTAGAAATTATGCATGATAAATATTTGAATGTTTTTTGGAGTTTTCTTTTAAACAACCTTCTTTGATAATACTTACCTGCCGATGAACTTTTGAGGCTTTTGAAGTAGCCATAATAATTTATATTGCTTCATTATGCTTTTACTCTAATAGGCAAGGTATTTGAATGCAACCTGTATATTATGGTTTGAATTTAACCAGTATATTATACTCGTCGCAACATCTCGCTGCACACGGGGCAAGAATGTAATCTTTATTTCTCATAGGCTCTTGTAAAACGTCAATATATGATATTTGTCGCATATTATGTATAACTACAAAAAAGTTTACGAGGGTTCGAACGCGCCCTGCCAGAGAAGAAGTCCACAACAAACTCAGCCGGGTTTTGTTTTCTGTTATCACCACTTCACAATGGCTCTTAAAAACTAATTGAGCTAGTGTAATTACAGCAGTTCATTCACTCCCAAGAATAGAATACATCAATCAAGTATTAGCATTGTTCTACCGGTGTTAATGCTATTACATATAATTCAGTGTAACCGCGAGAGCTAAATAAAGACCGCTTCGACCGGTTACCCCGTTAGTGCTACACCGTATCGCGCCGCAGCAGTGTTTGTTTACCTGACGACATTTCCGCCGCACGTGCAGTAACACGATGAGCTCCATGTTAATGCAGTAGCGACGCAGGGCTGACCAATGGAAATGCTTATTTATATTTACTTAAAAAGTAGAATTTTCCACATAATATGTGTTTAGCGTGTGGAAAGTTATTATTTTCCACACTAGGTGGAGCTGTTTTGTATTATCCTGCTCTTGTCATCAAAATGTGCACATTGAATGAAATGATTACTTTAATTCCTTAAATACATGCCAACATTGTTCTTCTGATGTTAATGCTATTAAATAGAATTCAGTGTAACCGCGAGAGCTAAATAAAGACCGCTTCGACCGGTTACCCCGTTAGTGCTACTCCGTATCGCGCCGCAGCAGTGTTTGTTTACCTGACGACATTTCCGCCGCACGTGCAGTAACACGATGAGCTCCATGTTAATGCAGTAGCGACGCAGGGCTGACCAATGAAAATGCTTATTTATATTTACTTAAAAAGTTGAATTTTCCACACATGTGTTTAGCGTGTGGAAAGTTATTATTTTCCACACTAGACCTGTTTTGTATTATCCTGCTCTTGTCATCAAAATGTGCTCATTGAATGAAATGACTATTTTACTGCGTAAATACATGCCAGCATTGTTCTTCTGATGTTAATGCTATTAAATAGAATTCAGTGTAACCGCGAGAGCTAAATAAAGACCGCTTGGACCGGTTACCCCGTTAGTGCTACTCCGTATCGCGCCGCAGCAGCGTTTGTTTACCTGATGACATTTCCGCCGCACGTGCAGTAACACGATGAGCTCCATGTTAATGCAGTAGCGACGCAGGGCTGACCAATGAAAATGCTTATTTATATTTACTTAAAAAGTTGAATTTTCCATATAATATATGTTTAGCGTGTGGAAAGTTATTATTTTCCACACTAGGTAGAGCTGTTTTGTATTATCCTGCTCTTGTCATCAAAATGTGCTCATTGAATGAAATGACTATTTTACTGCGTAAATACATGCTAGCATTGTTCTTCTGATGTTAATGCTATTAAATAGAATTCAGTGTGACCGTAGAGCTAAATAAAGACCGCTTCGACCGGTTACCCCGTTAGTGCTACTCCGTATCGCGCCGCAGCAGTGTTTGTTTACCTGACGACATTTCCGCCGCACGTGCAGTAACACGATGAGCTCCATGTTAATGCAGTAGCGACGCAGGGCTGACCAATGGAAATGCTTATTTATATTTACTTAAAAAGTAGAATTTTCCACATAATATGTGTTTAGCGTGTGGAAAGTTATTATTTTCCACACTAGGTAGAGCTGTTTTGTATTATCCTGCTCTTGTCATCAAAATGTGCTCATTGAATGAAATGACTATTTTACTGCGTAAATACATGCTAGCATTGTTCTTCTGATGTTAATGCTATTAAATAGAATTCAGTGTAACCGCGAGAGCTAAATAAAGACCGCTACGACCGGTTACCCCGTTAGTGCTACACCGTATCGCGCCGCAGCAGTGTTTGTTTACCTGACGACATTTCCGCCGCACGTGCAGTAACACGATGAGCTCCATGTTAATGCAGTAGCGACGCAGGGCTGACCAATGGAAATGCTTATTTATATTTACTTAAAAAGTAGAATTTTCCACATAATATGTGTTTAGCGTGTGGAAAGTTATTATTTTCCACACTAGGTGGAGCTGTTTTGTATTATCCTGCTCTTGTCATCAAAATGTGCACATTGAATGAAATGATTATTTTACTGCGTAAATACATGCCAGCATTGTTCTTCTGATGTTAATGCTATTAAATAGAATTCAGTGTAACCGCGAGAGCTAAATAAAGACCGCTTCGACCGGTTACCCCGTTAGTGCTACTCCGTATCGCGCCGCAGCAGTGTTTGTTTACCTGACGACATTTCCGCCGCACGTGCAGTAACACGATGAGCTCCATGTTAATGCAGTAGCGACGCAGGGCTGACCAATGAAAATGCTTATTTATATTTACTTAAAAAGTTGAATTTTCCACACATGTGTTTAGCGTGTGGAAAGTTATTATTTTCCACACTAGACCTGTTTTGTATTATCCTGCTCTTGTCATCAAAATGTGCTCATTGAATGAAATGACTATTTTACTGCGTAAATACATGCTAGCATTGTTCTTCTGATGGTAATGCTATTAAATAGAATTCAGTGTAACTGCAAGAGCTAAATAAAGACCGCTTCGACCGGTTACCCCGTTAGTGCTACTCCGTATCGCGCCGCAGCAGTGTTTGTTTACCTGACGACATTTCCGCCGCACGTGCAGTAACACGATGAGCTCCATGTTAATGCAGTAGCGACGCAGGGCTGACCAAGGGAAATGCTTATTTATATTTACTTAAAAAGTTGAATTTTCCACGTATGTGTTTAGCGTGTGGAAAGTTATTATTTTCCGCACTAGAGCATTTTGTTTCCTTCCTGCATGTACCTTCAAAAAGTTTTCCGTACATAATTTTTGAATTAAATGACTATTTTACAGCTTAAATAGTACTTAATACATGAATGTAGTTAGAAATTGGTTTCATTGCCAGCAGGCACCTATTCAGACTATACCTACCTAATTGAATAGTTTCAACTTTCATTGACTTCTTCTTCATATTAACTTAAAAAACAGGGCATTTCACACTCGTGCAACGACTCATTATAAAAATGACAAATTAGCAAGTTCTTCGAATAACGTTTTTAATACATTTGCGAAAAAAAAAACAACGAAAAGAAATCACTAAAAACAAGTTTATTTAAATTCATGTATTCAATATTACTAGTATTCCCGATAAGAAATAGTCATTCCATACAAGAATTTTTTTACTCAAAACTTACGGATGTTATTTTCAGGAGGAAAATAAAAAGCATCAGGGCGGAAAGATCAACTTTCCGCACGCTTAACGCACATGGAAAAGTTTACTTTTTGAGCAAATGCAATTAAAAAGATAGATTCAATATAGCTGGTGAGTGGAGTCAGCCCTGTTCGACTCCTGCGCAAGAGGAAGCCCGGAGAGCGGTAATGGACAGCTCTCACTGTTTACCGCCCGCCGGTGCTCGAAATAATTACAATTACTACTAATTACACTCATTGTAGTGTACTGAACGCGAGTTTATATTACTTATATGATATTGTTCCCAGCCAAATACAATCTAGGTGCCTTCAAGAGAAGAGTGAATAGGCATTTTCTAGGCAAGCGCGCTCCATCCTAGACCTCATCATTTCTGTTCATCAGACTTGATTGTAGTTAAGCGCAAGCCTATCAATTATAAAAAAAAAATTTTTCTTGTTAAGCACGTCTTCGTGTTTTCTTTTTTGAATATCTCATTCGTAATAATCACAGAGCACATAATTTTCTTTTTTCTGTGGAAATAATAGTTAAAAAAAAAAACTAAAAATTAAGTATTCAAATCCCACGGGAACCATTGATTTTTCCGGGATGAAGACGCCAAAGCAAGCAAGATAGCCAAATCATCATGTTTTTCAAACGGGCAAACTAACAAACTTTCATATTTATAATTAATAGTTGAATACATCCTTTCAATTAAAAAATTATGAATTATATGGTTTTCTTACGGATACCATTATCAGAACTGGACTAAATTGAAATGGGACCACACGGGAGGCGTCAGCTTTCTAATAAAAAAAAGAATCATCAAAATCGATTCGCCCAGTCAAAAGTTATGAGGTACCTACTTAACAAACATTAAAAAAAATACAGTCGAATTGAGAACCACCTCCTTTATTAAAATCGTGTTTATAAAAAGACTAGTAGGGCGCGTGGCGGCGCGGGCCACGTGTGGCCCGCGTGCTGTCTTCCCCCTATTTGCCTTACAACTTTAGTCTCAACATTTCCCATACATTGTCTATGAAAAAAAAATTCCGCCATTTTGAATTTTTTTTCGGTCCATTGAATAGACCTTAAAATCCTGATCACCTCTTGTCAAGAAACCGTTCTTCCATCTTTTATACTTTCCGAGATATTGGCGAAATTCGTTTGGCGGCCATTTTGAATCCGCCATTTTGAAATTTTTTTCGACTCACTGCCAATTGGATGACGTTTCGAATGACATTTGGTCGAGCATCCCCCACCTATCTGCAATACCCTTGGCTGTGCTCTTCACCTGTCTCCGAAATCCTCACTCATCAGCTCTCTCCGTATTTTTCCTCTGAATGAATTTTTTTCTTTTATACGACACCATCCTTGAAAAAATTTTTTTTCATACAAAATTGTTCAGGAGAGGTGATCAATCAGTGAGTCAGTCAGTGAATCAGCACGAGTAGCTATATATATAGTAATATAAATGCATTTCAAGCGATAGAAATCAGCAGAATATTATCTCTAGTTCCGCATCTGTGCTAGCTCCTATTATATCTACTCTGCCATAGGTATAGGTACTCCTAGCCGAAATAATGGCCGTAAGTAGTTTTCGATGGCCGCTGTCGCCAACAACAATCGAGAGTCAAGCGCACTGAGAAGAAAGTTCAGGATATGGGCATCGCAATAACTTACGTAAACCTTTTTCGTACAAGCAAACAGTAGCGCCATCTGTCAAAATTCTATAGGTGGCTGCTGAGCGAACTACAGCGTGGCCTTTCTGTTGGTGACAAAGCAAGCATTTTTGGCACCGATAAACTGGCGACATTTTTTGACGCCGTCCGCCCTGTCCAGGTTATATGTCTATTGTCAAGCGTCAATCAGACCACCAACAAACACCCTGCACGAGGGCTCTCTGAAGTGACCGACGGACCTACCCCGTGGGGTGGTCGACGCCGTCTGAAAACGCCCCTACGACGGACAGACGAGTTGTAGCGATCGAGAATGTTGTGAGAAATCCGTGAGAAAGTATTATTAATAAGATAAAGCCACCACCACTACCTCTTAATAATAAAGTATTATTATTAGGAGAGTAGTGGTATTCTGTAGCACAAGTAAACATTTGTTGTTTTAATTTTATGAAATTTAATATTGTTTCCAGAAATTCGTTGAAGGAATCTCTGTTACACAATCATATCAATTTTGGTTATCCTTAAAACCCCTCAATTTTATACCAGGAAAAAAAATTTCTTGTCATAATTTCTTCAAAAGTAAAACGTACGAGCATATTCTTCATTGTATCTGCAACATTTCTAAAAATTATGGAAATCGGACTACATTTACGGGTATGAAGTTTTCCTACGCTCTTTTTTGTATGAAAGCTTGCAGCTCTCATAAATAAAGTGACTACAATTTTTTTCAATATTCGCTAGAACATGTAATTATTTCCTATGTAAGTATGTAGTAAACACATCTCTATTTTATTAAGAATATGGTCAAAAAAAAACATGAAAATTACTAACTTAATGTAAAACTATACTTAGAAATATCATTAAATTAAAAAGAACTAAAACTAAGTATTAAAGTACTTATCAAAATTTTGAGCCCTACGTAGGGTGCCCAAAATTATAGTATGTAAGTAGTTATTTATTTGAAAATAATAATCATAGAACAAAATATTGAGAAATTGCAAACGATTAAGCTTGAAGTTCAGATTTCCTTAGTGCAAATAAATAATATTGAGACCTCGAACCTATGTCTGTTTTGCAATCTACGTAATATCCGAATTTATTTCTCGAAATTGTCGTCGTCAAAACATTATCACCATTAGGCGACACGTCACACCGTTAGTAGGGGTCGTACTTGCGTAAATATGGTATGATTTTTTCAGTGTCGCGACTTATTTCAAACTGTTTTGCCTATTAGTTAAGTGCCGGCAAATCCTCAACTAATTGGCTTTTTGCGGCGACCTTTTTTTGTTCAAAGGGGTAAAAGCTTCGAAAGGTTTCCCATGCATTTTGTTTGTGAAATCTGAATCACCGAACTCTACTTACTAGTAAATATTATCTAATATGTAAGCAGGTATAATTCAAGTATACCTACTTATTAAAAATTAAGTACTATTTAGGTACCTATTTTAAACGGAATAAGTACCTACTTGCTAATAAAAATTGCTTAAGTAGTCACATTTTCGAATTTATTTTGAACAACTCATTGTCACTTAAGTAAATTTAATACTGATCACCAACTGGCCGGGCAAACGTTGTTTTGCCATTAACGGCCCATTATCCCGGTTTTTAGCGACTACGCCACTTTTCAAACCAATTCAAAATCATGAAAAAATAGTTTTTTTTCACTGTTAAAAATAAATATTAAAGATACATGCCTTATCTCTTTAATGTACTCATGAAAACACGATAAGTTAAACTTGCCTCGATCATAAAAATTTTTGAAAACAGGTCGTTTTTGTTCATTTTTCTAATGGCATTTCCAAAGCTTCAGACCAAATTTCATAAAAATTATACGTAAAGTAAGCTCATTGTATTACCTATTTATTGGAAAGACAGATTTTAAATAAAAAATTTGCTGCAAAATTTCGCCTAACAGAAGTCATAAAATGATCTAACGCATCTAATAAGCGATGTACTTCAGTGGCTCACGAGCCTCTATACGAGAAGGACCTGCGCAAGTTTTCACGACTCACGCTCCTTTCGCGCTAAAATTATTTATTTTTTAATTATTTGTAAATAAATTCTCTTACTACATTTAGTAATAAAATTAAAATATGGTAAGTGTTTCTTGAGTTTTTCAAAATACCTAGCCCTCAAAAGCTCCAAAGAAAATCTGACACGAACTAAGAAAATTAGGTAGGTAGAGTAAATTCCACCACGTGCAAATACAATCACGCGTAACCACAGTTTATACCTATATACAGTCAGTAAGGGAGACGAGATTTTTTTGTTTGGCTAAACTGAGTTTCTCATGAATACATGATATTATAATATCTTCTCGACTTTATTTTGGACATGGCGGTCAATAGAAATTTAAAAACTGCGTGGGAGATATTTCTTGAACTTCCAACCCCTAGATTGGTTCCTACTAAATAGAAATACCTTACCTACCTACTAATAAGTTTTTAGAAAAATACAAATATAATAATATTAAGGAGCACAAACCCGCGGAACCCGAGACCTTTCAAAATTTCAAAATGGCGGATTCAAAATGGCCGCCAAACGAATTTCGTCGGTATCTCGGAAAGTATAAAAGATGGAAGAACGGTTTCTTGACAAGAGGTGACCAAGACCCGAAGGTCTATTTGATGGATAGAAAAAAATTTCAAAATGGCGGAATTAGTTTTTTCCATAGATAAGTATGGGAATATTTAAGAGGTCAGCGATGATTCTTTTATAGGCTGGAAGACAACCCGCGGCCTACTAGTACATTTATATATTCACTGACTCATTGATCACCTCTCCTGAGCAATTTTGTATGAAACAGAATTTTTTGACGTATACTGTCATGTACAAGCCAAATGTCATATGAAACGTCATCCAATTGGCAGTGAGCTGAAAAAAATTTAAAATTGCGGATTCAAAAGGGCCGCCAAACGAATTTCGCCAATATCTCGAAGAGTATAAAAGATGTAAGAACGATTTCTTGACAAGAAGTGATCAGGACCCAAAGGTCTATTCAAAGGACAGAAAAAAATTCAAAATGGCGGAATTTATTTTTTTCATAAAAAATGTATGGGGAATGTTGAGACTTACGTTGTAAGGCAAATAGCGGGGGAAGACAGCACGCGGGCCACATGTGGCCCGCGCCCCTATGCGCCCTACTAGTCAATTACTATAACTATTAATATATATATAGCTGGTCGTGCTGATTCACTGACTCATTGATCACCTCTCCTGAAAAATTTTGTTTGAAAAAAAATTTTTTGACGTATACTGTCATAAACAATGGAAAAATTCATTAAGAACAAAAATATGGAGAGAGCTGATGATTGAAGATTTCGGAGACGGGTGAAGAGCACGGCCAAGGTATCGAAGATAGGTGGGGGGTGCTCGACCAAATGTCATTCGAAACGTCATCAAACGTCGTCAAAAAAAATCAAAATGGCGGATTAAAAATGGCCGCCATTTGAATTTCGTCGATATTTCGGAAAGTATAAAAAATGGAAGAACGGTTTCTTGACAAGAGTTTATTATGATCCGAAGGTCTATACGATGGATAGAAAAAAAAATTCAAAATGGCGGACTTTATTTTTTTCATAGAAAATGTATGACGAATGTTGAAGAGACTAAAGGTTGAAAGGCAAATAGGGGGAAGAGAGCACGCGGGCCACATGTGGCCCGCGCCCTACTAGTATAATATATAGTTACTCGGGCTGATTCACTGACTGACTCACTCATTGATCACCTCTCCTGAACAATTTTGTATGAAAAAAAAATTTTTAATATCCATTTCGTATATAAGGGAAAAATTCATTCGGAGAAAAAATACGGAGAGAGATGATGAGATGAGGATTTCAAAGACAGGTGAAGAGCACAGCCAGGGTATCAAAGATAGGTGGGGGGTGGTCGACCAAATGTCATTCGAAACGTCATCCAATTGGCAGTGAGCTGGAAAAAATTTCAAAATGGCGGATTCAAAATGGCCGCCGTTCGAATTTTGTCGATATCTCGGAAAGTATAAAAGATGGAAGAACGGTTTCTTGGAAAGAAGTGATCAGGACCCGAAGGTGTATTGGATGGATAGGAAAAAAATTCAAAATGGCGGAATATTTTTTTTCATAGAAAATGTGTGGGGAATTTTGAAGAGATTTTTTATGGGCGGGAAGACAGCACGCGGGCCACATGTAGCCCGCGCCACCACGCATCCAACTAGTATATATATATAGCTGCTTGTGCTGATTCACTGACTGACTGATTGATCACCTCGACAGTCTTCAGAACCCTGAATCATCATCTCATTTCATATGTTTTCGCTGAGAATCCTCCAAAAAACCGCATCAAAGTACTACATGTTGCACAACTTTTCAATAGTCTCTTCAATATTCCCTATACATTTTCTATGGAAAAATAAATTCCGCAATTTTTAATTTTTTTCTATCCATCGAATAGACCTTCGAGTCCTGATCACTTCTTGTCAAGAAACCGTTCTTCCATCTTTTATACTTTCCGAGATACCGACGAAATTCATATGGCGGGCATTTTGAATCGCGCCATTTTTAATTTTTTTTCAGCTCACTGCCAACTGAATGACGTGTCAAATGACATTTGGTCTAGCACCCCCCACCTATCTGCAATACTCTTGGCTGTGCTCTTTACCCGTCTTTGAAATTCTCAATCATCAGCTCTTTCCGTATTCCCTCTGAATGAATTTTTCCCTTAAATACGAAACAGTACTTGAAAAAAAATTTTTTTTCATACTTACAAAATTGTTCAGGAGAGGTGATCAATCAGTGAGTGAGTCAGTGAATCAGCACAAGCAGCTATATAGGTACTGACCGTTTAAATCTTTCCTAGACTACGACTAGTATTTAAAAAACAAAATCAGCTAAATCGGTCCAGCCGTTCTTGAGTTTTAGCGAGACAAACATACAGAAATAACTGATTTATATAAAATATACCTGTGTTGAGATATCGATTACCATAAAAAAATCAAAATATAGGTAAAAACGCAACTTCCAACATATATTTCGTGAAGCGAATTATAATGTAAATAGTCCAACTGTAACAGTTCAACTGTGACGCAAATATTTATGATATAGGGTCACGGAGTTCATTTGAACTGCGCGACTTACGGCAATGATCGGTAGGTATCGTAGCGCGGGGTCTGAGCGAGCGATAAATGCCTAAAGTGCTGGGATATAGTCGCCTTAAGGGGTATGAAAAACAGTTTACGACCTATTCTTAGACCTACTGAATGTAGACAGAATTTTCATAACACTCGGTCAAGCTGTTTTGGAGGAATTTGGTTACAAACACTGCGACACGAGAATTTTGTAATTATATTATTATTTGACCCAGCAAACGTTGTTTTGCCACATTGGGGATTGAAAAATAGTTTACGAACTGGTCTCAGATCTACCGAATGTAGAAGTTACGGACAAGTATGGTAACAAACACTTGTGACACGAGAACTTTAAATATATTAGAAAAAGATTTAAGTAACAAATATATCTTGCCTATAAAACTACGAGGTGAATTTAGTCTCCTGTTTTCGAAAAACTAAATGAAATTTGAATTTGACTGGCAAATTGTACCTACCATCCATCCACCTTAAAATCCAAGTTCGTTCAGAAAAGTAATAAAGCGCTCTCAAGACATTTCACACGTGATCGTAATCGCAAATGAATCATAATCACGCAATAACAATCGCAGTGATCAGTGATTGTCGTTTATGGCTCGCTTCCCATCACTAACGCTGTTTACGGTCCACATTTGGTACGAATCCTTGGTGTGGTTCTCATCGACTCATTGCAATGCGTTACTTTTTAATTATCATTCAAATAGTGTAAACAATTGCAGTAATGTTATAATGAGACATTTCCATCTATTTAGTTAGCGTAGTCATCGCAAAATGCCATTTTGCCGACCGAATGGCGTAGAGGTAGCGAACCTGCCGTCTGCGTCGGAGGTCGTGGGTTCGATTCCCACTACTGGTAAATGTTTGTGTGATGAGCATAAATGTTTTCCAGGGTCTGGGTGTTTTTCAATATATTATATTTATGTATATTAGTATGTATATATATTTATCAGTTATCTAGTATCTTAATTTGGGGCTAGATTGAAAAAAAAATACATTTGCTCAAAAAGTTGATATTTCCAGGTATGTTTAGCGTGCGCAAAGTTATTTTTTCCGCACTAGAGATTTTTGTTGAAAAAAGTGGCTGTGACATACGGACGGACAGACGGACAGACGGACAGACAGACATGCCGAATTTATAAGGGTTCCGTTTTTTGCCATTCGGCTACGGAACCCTAAAAATAACAGGTTCCGGTGTCAGTGTAAGGTGTCGGTTACGTCACGGTTACGAGTTCAATGGTCTTTGTTGCCCATCTTAAAAATACACAACGTGTCTACCAAAAGTTAGTAAGTAATTCACTTCATAAAATATACGCAAGGATGTTCCACCCATACAAGTTGTTTATAACAGTGAAGTTAGTACAGGTTTTTGTACAACTTTCGAGTCGACCCGTCTCGAAAAACCGGAACGGATTTCTTCATGCATCTACACTCGAACGCCGGCCGCCGCTGAAAGCTATAAAGTTCACAATGCCTTGGCTGGCTGAAGATGTATGGCGAAATCCGTCCCGTTTTTCGAAGCGAGTCCACTCGAAAGTTGTACAAAACCTGTACTAAGTTTACAGTCGCTGTTATCAAAGGAGGACACCAATCACCTACTTGCAGCTAACGAGCGTATAAAATGAGCTCGCGAGTTGGTTTTTACTAGGTTTAAACGTTTTTTACACCCCACTGGCTTGCGGAATACAGTCTGCTCAGAGAGAGATCGTTAAAATCATGGTTATTTGCATTGTTATTTGTAAGTAAGTATAGTTAAACTGATGGTAGTATCTCGCAGTCAGCAACGCAATTTCTAAAAAACTAAGCCAGTTATCAAAAACTCGTTCTGGTTGTTTTTAGGGTTCCGTAGCCGAATGGCAAAAAACGGAACCCTTATAAATTCGTCATGTCTGTCTGTCCGTCTGTCCGTCTGTCCGTCTGTCCGTCTGTCCGTCTGTCCGTCTGTCCGTCCGTATGTCACAGCCACTTTTTTCCGAAACTATAAGAGCTATACTGTTGAAACTTGGTAAGTAGATGTATTCTGTGAACCGCATTAAGGTTTTCACACAAAATGTTAAAAAAAGTAATAAATTTTGGGGGTGCACCATACTTAGAACTGAAACTCAAAAATTTTTTTTTCATCAAACCCATATGTGTGGGGTATCTATGGATAGGTCTTCAAAAATGATACTAAGGTTTCTAATATCATTTTTTTCTAAAATGAATATCTTGCGCGAGAGACACTTCCAAAGTGGTAAAATGTGTGTCCCCCCCCCTGTAACTTCTAAAATAATAGTATGATAAAACTTAAAAAAATATATGATGTACATTACTATGCAAACTTCCACCGAAAATTGGTTTGAACGATATCTAATAAGTAGTTTTTTGATATTTACAATAAAACCTCTAAAAACAAAGTTAGTTTTGCGGTTCGATAAGATAAGTGGTTTTTATGGTTTTATTCCTCCGGTTGTAGTACGGAACCCTCAGTGCGCGAGTCCGACTCGCACTTGACAGGTTTTTGGTTAATATTATTACCAACATTATAACAAAAATTTAATTGTAATTTCCGTAAAAAAATAGTAAAATATTGGAGCAACTTTTGGGAGAACTTTACATCGAGAAAATTTTGTTCAATCGTGTTTCTGCTTCACAGCGATTGTTTATATATCAAAGACCCAAAATACATGACGTTTAAATTAGAAAGTACTTACCTATTTGTCTTTATAATTATTTTTAAACTGCTTGATACTAAATATCACTTAAATACGCCGTCTACGCCGTTAAAAACTATAAAGTTAATTTTTTTCAAAAGCATGTATTCTGGGTATGTTATCTACTTAATTCGCTGAGCTGCAGAAAAACTATTGGAAGAAATTTTCTCCATAAAAAGTTTTCCGAAAAGTTGCTCCAAAATCTCCATTTTTTAGCGGAAACTACAATTTTTTATAATTTTTATTTATTTAGAACACAAACAATATACACGCATTACATGTTATAAAACATATTATTTTTAAATATACTGGACAAGGTACTCTTTTAATATAATGGATGTATTTCTTTGAAACAAAGATTTTTTGCGGACGTTATCGCAAGGGGGGCTAAGCAAAAGAAAATGGTTTTTTTTGCTTGAAGAAAATCCCGCAACGCTGCCTGTCGCACCTATAGCAGTGTTATTATCTCGCTGCAGACTCGGTCATAAATCATCCGAGTGTTTCGCTTTTGTATTTCACTGCTGAGCTTCACTGCTGCTTTTGTATTTTAGTGAACAACAAAAGCGAAACACTCGAACGATTTATGGCCGAGTCTGCAGCGAGATAATAACACTACTATAATCACGTATTCGTAAGAGGGAGGAGGACAAAAGTATAAACGTCCTGGTTCTGAATACTTAGTGTTTCTTTCTCTCCTTTGTGAAATATTTTTATTTCACGCATATGAAAAAAAAATCTAACGAAAAAATCTTTACACACTTTGCCTCTATAATTATATGATGGTACCTTTACATCTACGTAGGCATCTCCTGAGAGCCAAAAACGCGTAATTATAAATATAAAACCTCTTTCGTCGTAAAAAGTCCAGATAAAAAGCCTGTGAAGGCACTTCCTCGGTGTAATACCCCATAAAATGGTTCCCTACACTCATTAACACTATTTTTAATCTTTTTTAGGGTTCCGTGCCCAAAGAGTAAAATGGGACCTTATATTATTACTAAAGACCGTCTCTCCGTCCGTCTGTCTGACTATCCACATGTCACCAGGCTGTACGTATCTTATGAACCGTGACAGTTGAAAATTGAAATTTTTCTGTGAGTTTGGTAGTTGAAAATTTCACAGGTAATGTAGGCATTTCTGTTCCCTTAAAAACAGAATAAAATAAATATTAAGGATCCCATTCAACAAACGCGATTTTTTTGGGATTTTTATAGATAGGTAGGTACTAATGGTACGGAACCCTGATTGCGCGAGCCCCGCTCGCACTTGACCATTTTTCTCAATCTCATTGAACGCACCGTCCTCAATGAGGATCCATTTATATTTTAAAACCCGAAAATCTACGAAAATAACATTATTCTGTTTACATTAAAAATTTTAGTGTACGTAAACTGCGTGCCGATTTTTCTAATCCCATAACCATTTCTTTAGGCTTTAGAGTCCATAACTGCGTGACAGGTTGGTGGTTATGACAAGGAAGCTGTATGATGGATACGATTTATAGACAAGCGATTGACGTCTTTAACGCGGTTCTAATTAATTTATTGGCGCTTGTGAAGCGGAAGTCGAAAGGCGTGGAGACGTATTACGGCCTATATTTTTTCTAGCTTATATATACAAAATTATAATATTCAGACATATTGTACTATGTCTAAGGTTTTCGTCTTACTGGACGTAGGTCGTAGGCTCTCCCAAGGGCGCACTGTCACAGACGGTCCTGCCCTTATCTCATACACCCGCTAACAGCAATCTTTTACAGATCGTCGCATCGTGCATCGGTCCAGCAGGCAGAAAATTCTTTGATAACAACCAATTGTTACATATCATATTGTAATTTTTCGTGTAATTTTTGACGTGACAACGTCTTATAATTCGATAGATCCGGTTGCACGCACGAAAAAATATGACTCATCGGGCGTTACCGGCGTTACCTCGCTCATGCGGCGTTACCTCGCTCTGAGGCGTTCCATGTAAGGCTTGAAGTGCAAGCGAGAGCGCGGAACGAGCGACAAAGAAGACGTTGTTACGTTCAACTATCGTCAGTAAACCGACTTTACAGACAACCAATTTTTTTTATAAAAAGCTAGGCGATTGTGTAAGAAAAACATAACATTTCATAGATAATAATCGTTAACACATTCTGCCACCATATTTGCTGAAAAAATGTAAACAACAGATTCTGCCAACCTGCGGGCAGAATTTGTTTACGGTTAACTACAATAGTGTTGAATAAAGTTTTATTAGGCAATTCCCTCCTTCCTCCAAAAATATATCTCTGCAAAATGGAGTAAATAAAAAAATTAGCACGGTCAGTCTTAAGATTTTTATACAATTTTATATGAATTCATTATTATTATCATCGTACGATGAAATCCTCTGCCTCAAAGGAACTAAATAAAAGATTTCCACGTTTCTGATACGGACCGCTAAAGTGTAAAACATCCTTCCAGCTTCCGTGTTCCCAGCCAAGTACAACTATAGTAGTGTTATTATCTCGCTGCAGACTCGGTCATAAATCATTAGAGTGTTTCGCTTTTGTTGTTCTTTGTTGAGTTGTGCATTACTGCAGAACAACAAAAGCGAAAAGCGAATGATTTATGACCGAGTCTGCAGCGAGATAGTAACACTACTATAGGTGCCTTCAAGAGAAGAGTGAATAGGTATTGTCTAAGCTAGCGAGCTCCATCCTAGACCCCATCATTTCTGTCCATCATAGAAGATTGTAGTCAAGCACAAACCTATAAATTATTAAAATAAAATTGATTGTAGTATATTTGATGATAGCACCTCTCCAAGTATTTCCCAGTGCAGCGCGCGGCGGTATTCAGTATTTACGCGGCGCATCCGGCGCACAACTATTACTTAATAGCGCTCCAACATCGCTCGTCGCACCCAGCGCATTAGCCGTGCCAGCGGTTTCCAAAGTTTGTTACAGCAACCCCCACAACCCTGCCCCTCCTTCCCCTTTACCAAATAATATACTTACTGCACCATAGAACCGCAAGACGCTGAGAGTGCTGAGTTTGCCTGTCTGTCGATATTCTACATATAGAATATATTTCGGAGGGTAGCTCAGGAACCATTTAAATCCGCCCTCATCTTTTTACCCCAGAGCTGCAAGGCATCGTAAAGCCTTACCTTACCCATACATAGTTTTGGTACCAAAGACACGTACGAAGCGGTTTGATTCCTCATTCATACGCACTGCAAAGGTCTGAAATATACCTTCCCAGGCACTGTCTTTTCTGGGCAACTCAATGAATGGGTATTTCCTAGGCAAGCGCGCTCCACCTTATACTATATCGCCACATTTTGACATCCAACAAACTCGCACGAAACGTTTTTCTTCCACGTTTCTGATAGGTATAAAGCACTATGGTGTGTTCACGCCTTTCCAGCCTTCGTGTTCTCAACCTTAAGTAACTGAAACATGCTTTAATTATTATTGCAAGTTTTTTACCTCTTTGAATGGGTAATAAGTGTACTTCAATGCTGTAAAATTTCGACGTTCCATGAGAATGAAGCAAGTCGTTCCTGTAAGTTAGAGCTATATAACAAATCCAATTTAAGTCCATCCAGCCGTTGTTTACAGTTTGGGGAGCGCTGCGGCATGCCCCGCGCGGATTTTTTGTGGAGCCCTGTAACGCGATACTAAAATTGAGTTTAAACAAACAGACGAGGCACGTGAGCCGACGAGAAGCTTGAAAGAGTTTATAATGTCACAACCCATTAGCCCTAGCCGTCGGTACACCGTCACTAGTTAAAAGTACAACTAAATTAAATCTATAGACACACAAACATTTTCTAATTGTGGGATTCAAACCCACGATCTCCGACTCCGCCCCAGGAGCACTGCCACTGCACCATTTGGTTGACAAATTCGTTCCATATCTTAGTTACGGCAAGAGAGATTACTTAATTGGTTTCTATGACAATCATAGATAAAGCTTACGGTGCAGGGCAAAAGGGAAATCAAGAAAAAAAAAATTAAGTAAAAAAAATCTAACCAGTAACTTTGACCTGAATAACCGAGTCTAGACAATAAAAGAAGGCATTAAATAAAAACAACATTCAAAACAGATAAACTTAGAGTAAGCACATTAAAGTGTTGTATTGCAAAATAAAGTGGGAACCCAAATCAACAAACTTGATAGAAATATAGGCCAAGAGACCACACTACGTACCTAATACCTATTGTACGAACAATATGTGGTAGTATTTTTTTGGTAAATACGACATTCCTAAAAATATATCCCAGCTAGATCTATTTATTGCCCCCGAAACCTCCTGCATACCTACTAAATTTCATGAAAATCGTGAAATTAAAAAAACATCTATTTCAAGAAATTTCAAGATATTATAACTCTGAAAAGTCGTGGCGGAGCGTGCCTCGAGCCTCTTGCTTGGAAGTAATAATGTCAAAAATTTCACTACTAGTCTTGTCTGCCGCAGCTGTCACCGGACTGTCACCGAGACAAAGCTGATTGGAGAAAAGTAGAACTAAGTCTGTCAATGTCAATTTGTCTGTTTGGAAACGAGTGAATTGAAAGGAGGTCGCTAGTCCTTCTAATTCACTCGTAAATTGGTGGGAGTACAACACACAATATGTATATTGTATATACTATAGCCTTGTAAGGGGCCGTTTGTCCACCGTGCATCAGTTTCGTCATCTTGAACTCAGTGAGAATTAATCTGCACTCAGTGACGGCCCGGTGACAGCAGTCAAGTACTGACGCCACAATACTTTAGACGGTCGTCTCTTTGTGTACAGCCACGTGATGGATGACTACCCTGAGCACACAGATTTGCCTCCCCGTAGACCCATAAACAATCACTTGACTCCGCTTCGGCTATTAAGGGTCGCGGTGCGTGAAATTTTGCCTATCCGACCGGTATCGGTTACGGAATACATTCTTTAGATCGCAAAACTGAGCCCTATTATACTCGCTCTGTTTTTCATACGTTTGATCGGACGTTCAATTATTATTAAAGGTTCTAACTTCGCAATGAAATGGTATAGTAAGCATTCTCACTAAATCCAAAATGGCGGAACACCCAACGTTTGTTCGGAATTCGGATCTTGTAACTCACTTTTAAAGCAGAATTTTTGCGGGCTCTTAAGACAAACTACATACCTAAAGAGCCTAAACCCTACATCAAATAAATAATTTGTACATCATAAGAATTTCACACAATACAAACAAAAGAAATCAACACCACCGATAAGAAACCTCAGGATATGGGCATCCGAACGATTTACGTAAACCTTTCTCGTACAAGCAAACAGTTGCGCCATCTGTCGAAATTCTATAGGTGGCTGCTGCAAGAACTACAGCTTGGCCTTTACTGTTGGTGTCAAAACAAGCATTTTTGCACCAATAAACGGGCGAAATTCTTTCGCGCCGTCCAGATCACATGTCTATTTTATCAACACTTACTTATATTTTGTTTTGGACCCCAAAAATTTACTCAAACCTTTCCCAGGCTTGCAGAAATAATGTCCACTTTTGGAAATTGGCTAAATATCTCCTCAGCATCAGTCTTTAAAAAGTTCCCACGTTACACTTAGCGTCGTTTAACTTAACGGTATTTAATAAGCATTCAGAAGCTCCCATAAACCACCACTTCAGTGCAGTCTAATTATCTGTACCATTAAGATACCATTACGATATCTGTGACACTTGATCATCACAAAAATGATTATCCTCCGCTACTTGTACTGAAGGCTGTGGTCTGTATAAGGCCCAGTTTCCACCAAAGCGGAACGGAGCGGAGCTGTGTTGAGTAACCAATCACATTTCATCGTTTTGTTTTGACATCTCCTCTCCCTTCAATTTCGGAGATGTCGAAATCTGATTGGTTACTCAAACACAGCTCCGCTCCACTCTGCATTGGTGGAAACCGGGCCTAATGTTATCTTTTTTTGTAGCATACCTAATACGTTTCGGGGACTTATGGATTTTACCAAAATAAAGGTTCCCAATTCCGTTCTCGTTTCCTTTTTCAAACATTTTTTTCATATAAGTTTATGGAAACTTGCTAAAACTTGATAAAAAGTAGCCTGGTCAAGTCATAATTTTACTCCATTTTTTCAACTTTTAACCCCAGTCAAGAACAGTCCATCTCCTTTTTAGCCTTCGATTTCTGATGTTCTGTCACCTTTGTCTTGTTTCAGATGACACGATTCTACTCTATCACCAAACTGATGAACAACAGAGCGGGTGCAAATAGGGCTTCGTTACTAGTCGTGAAACTGTAATAGGGCTTCGTTACTAGTATCTAATGAAACTTTAATGCTAATGGTTATACGAGAGTAAAGTTCTAGTTACACTCAATACTTTTCATAAGATTGAAGTGGGTTTGACGTAATTATATTCCTCAAGTACTGAACAAAGATGCATTGATAAAGTCTCCCACGACTTTAGACGGGATAATCATACTGAGTAGTAGGTTATTATAAAGAATAATATCTAAGCACATCTTATTGAGATGAATAGACCTTTCTTCTTCGTTATTACTTTTACCGCTTTTACTTACTCATTAAGGGCGAAGAGGGCCTATTATTCTCCGTACAAATATTGGTCCTTCTAGTTTCTCCTTGATAATGTCTCACTAAAGTATATCATTTTTGTGTACACAACATATTATTTTGTGTACGTCATTATTTTTAGCCTAGTTAATAAATATAAATTTAAAAATATTAAACTATCCAATTCTCATTTACACCATCCGGTCGCGAAAATTCAAACTTTATTTAGTTTTTCGTTAGTAGTGGTATAATTTTACATCGTAGGCTTATAGCAAAGAGTTTTGCGAGCATCTACATGTTTTTACTAAAAACTCTACTCAAAAATAGCTATCGGGAAGCTATACTAAAAGCTATCGGGAACCAATTTGAAGTACTAATTTACCTACTTCAAATTGGTTCCCGACAGCTTAAAAAAAATCTAGGAAACTGCAAAAAATAATCTTTCGGGAACCAATATGAAGTGAATAGGAGTTTTTGAGCAAAGTTTTTATGAAAAAAAATGTATAAATGTTATGTTCGCTAAACTCATTGTCATAAACCTACAACGTTTAGTTACACTAATATTTGCGAAAAACTAAAAAAAATTATTTCGCGGGCTTGTAGGAACCGAAATATATTCCCGCTGTTCATTAGTACAATGCGATAAATTATAACCCAGTTACGTCGCTAGAGGCTACAGCGTAACAAGACAGGTACAACACAGACACACAGACACTCGTCTCGTATTGTTCATCTCTAATTTGCATCCATTATCGAGAGCATTCGGCCAATTTTCCATTCCCTATCACTAACGATTTGAGTCTAGAACTGAGGCGGTTTCACACAGAATAGCGCATCGCAGCGATTTATTATTTAAAAAAAAACCCTACGCTTCATACGTCATTTAACTATTATACTGGCACGCGTAAAGCACTTAAGCCCAGTTGCACGAAACAAATTCAAAAATTTAAGTGGTCCTTAAACTAATTTAATCGTAATCAATGTCAAAAAATGTATGAAATTTTGACATTTCTCGCGATTAAATTAGTTAAAGTATAGCACTTAATTTTTTTTAATTTATTTCGTGCAACTCTGGGTTAATCGAGTAGATATGATACGCAAAAAATGCCATACATCATTTTGGAAAAGAGCTAAGAGTATCTCTTACACTGCCGGACCTACATTAACCAAACATAGCTGAGAACTACCGCAAGGAAACTGGCTTTCAAATAAAGAAAACCACATCGAAATTGGTTCAGCCGTTTGAGAGGTATGATGCCACAGACAGACGGACATACAGACATCGACGTCAAACTTCCGCCTCTGGTTGAGTCGGGTTAAATTATTATACTACTACTGCTTAAAGTAGTGGTTATGGCTAACATATCCACTACTTTAAGTCATGGTCATGGTAAACATTGTCAGTGTGAACAAATTAACGCGAATTTTTTTTTTGTAACGACATAGGCTAGCGCTTGACTGTGATCTGATCACACCTGATGGAAAGTGATGATAAAGTCTCAGGTGGAACGCGCTTGCCTAGGAGATGCGTATTCACTCTTGATCTGAAGGCGCCCGGAATGTAAGTGGCAGGAAAGACAGTGCCTGGGAGGGAATTCCAGGCCTATGCAGTGCGTATCAAGAACGAGGAATCAAACCGCTTCGTACGCGTCTTTGGTACGTCGACTATGTACGGGAAACTGCGAAAACGCAGCGCAAATACGCAGCGTTTTTCCGTGTGCATCTGAAACGTCCTTACATTGGATGCACTCAAGCATCTCGAGTACAATAACCGTTCGTTTTGGCATAGGCCGCGATACGCAAATAGGTAAGAGCTATAAAACTGGCCTCTCTAATAGCAATGATTCGATTCCACCACTTGTGCCCAATCGATACTAATGTTATTATCGATATAGACAGGTACCGCCTTAATTGCCGTTATTTATCTATGTTTTATTGGTTCCAACTTTAATTATAATCTCATCATTGCTATAGGTACCGGTCGCAAGAGCTCGCTGCACGTGGGTTAATAAAACGAAGAAACAGACCGCCAGTTGCGCTTTCTTTCACACTCACGAGCTATACCTACCTGCTACAGGCATCAGACGTTGTCCTGTTTCCTCAGTTTATTGTACCGTCGGCAGCGAGATATTGCGCTAACTAGGTAAGTGGGAGGTGGTAGACAGATATTGTGGCGACGAACAACAAAGTGATCGTGCAAGGGAAGAAAATTTAATATTTTAGGTACGTTAACGCAACAATAGGACATTCAAATACAAGTGCGAAAAGTATGCACTTTCTTCACGAGTCTTCACGAAATGGTGGACCCAAGCCGAAGGCCGAAGACCCCAATCAATAGAACAACATTTTTTAAAAGTAAGTACTTTAAATGCGAAAAAAATGATGAATAGAAATCATCATTTATGTAATTAATTTTGTAAAATATCATTTGATAGCAAAAAATGTATAGAACACTTTTTGATTTAAAACCTCCTTCATATTATGTCTAAGTACTTGAATGTTATAAGCAGGAAGAAAACAACCTAGTGCAGAAAATAATAACTTTACGTACTTAATAATAAACATACATGGAAAAATTGGAAAAAAAATTGTCCTCATAAAAGTGATCTCGTACAAAAACCTCACTCATCTTCACTGTTCAAGTAAAATACTTAAAGGCCGTCCGGTAGTTAGTTGGTAGTTGGTAGGTGGTAGTGGTACGTCACGTAAGCTCTCAAGAGCCAAGATGTAAACAGAGAGCAAGCAGATACTGATAACCGGCAATGGGTTACACACGCCACTTAACCCGAGCGGTTACTATCGTAGTGCTGGGCGATACGGGATATATCGATATAGCCCGATTTTATCGATCAAAAAAATTTTACATGTGCAGAAGTCTAACTCGTACTTGCCGCATTTTTGGGCCTCACATAGGTAAGTGTACCTACACAAATCACACTGGAGTTCACTGTTCAAGTAAAGTACTTAAAGGCCTACTCGTCCGGTAGTTAGTTGTAGGTGGTGGTAGCAGGTAGTGGTACGTCACGCAAGCTCTCAAGAGCCAAGATGTAAACAGAGTACAAGCAGATACTGATAACCGGCAATGGGTTACACACGCCACTTAACCCCAGCGGTTACTATCGTAGTGCTGGGCGATGCGGGATATATCGATACATTTATATCTATACTAGCTTTTGCCCGCGGCGTCGCCCGCGTGAATTTCGGTGAAAATTAGGGTTTTTTAAATATCCCATGAGAAGTATGGATTTTTTCGGGATAAAAAGTAGCCTTTAATCCGGGTTTTAAGCTACCAATGTTCCAAATTTCAGCTAAATCGGTCCAGTAGTTGCGGCGTGAAGGAGTAACAAACATACACACTTACACACACACAAACTTTCGCTTTTATAATATTATTAGTGTGAAGTGTGATAGTGTGATTAGTGTGACATACATATAAATACACTATTTTATTGAACACGAAAATTATTCAGAGATATTATTTCGATTCGATTCGATTAGTTTTTAGGACGATACCTATGGAATGAAATTCAAAAATTCGGAATTCTATGTGAACAGAAAAAATAATAAAATGGAATAGCGTCAATGTGCCACCACATACGCGCCACCTATTCGGCGGCATAATGAAGCCAAACAATGCCTTGACTTCTTCTTTTGATTTGATTTGATTGCGTTGATTAACAAAACAATAACTGAGCGTTTATTCAATCGTATCGCTATAAGCTCTACCATTATACTTATCACATCATGCGTTTTTACACGACTGCCCAAAAAAAAGGAGTTGTAATGTTTTTAAGATTGCTATTTCATCGCTTTCGAACGAAATTCAAAAATTTATAAAATTGCGCGGTGTGACTTAACCAAATTAGCAAAAAATTTATAGATTTTCAAATTTCATTGCGTTCCCATCTTTTAAGCGTATCGTAAAATGCCATATGGCTGAAGATGCTGGTCCTATATCGATGTTTCGTACACACATCACCAGTCCCGTCAAACACGGACACTCTTCACTCTCTCCGGCTGAAGAGCACTCCACCTGTTATTTATGTGCGCTTATCTACTCTGTGACGATGCACAGGTCTGCGCGGTGGCGAAATAGATGCTCCGGGAAGCGATAACCGCCGAGATAACAGAGCACTGTATACGTAGAGCTCTCGTTATGGTGATAACACGCCTCTTGGACGGAGGATGACGGTGATTTGTTTATGAGAATCTCTAGTTTTTATAAGCTTTTACTTGCAATGTTTTGTTTCACGAATCTTGCAACTCAATTTTGAAGCAGATATCGTCAACTGATACAGCCTGGGTATACACGTTTGGATGACAATGCATGGTTAGATGACGTGTGACATCATTCTAAATCCAACATAAGGCAGAACTTCCACGATGGTTAACTCCAAATTCGAATATAGGTACTATAAAACCTTGTTATTTAAAATATTTTTTAATACATTTGCTCAAAAATTTGACATTTCCATGTGTGTTTAGCGTGCGCAAAGTTATTCTTTTCCGCACTAGTGCTTTTGTGTTTTCCTCCTACGCGGCACCGGAGCGGGCGCACTAGGAGCGCATGAACACGAACACGGCATGCAAACACGGAGCAGGCAGAAACGTACCTAAATCCAATATTTTTTTTTCGCAAATGTATTAAAAAACGTCGTTCAATGCACGTGCGGAATGGTCATTTTTACTCGTCGTTATAGTTGACCCTCGCCTTCGGCTGGGGTCAACAAACCGGGACTCGTAAAGAAATGATAAACTTTCCGCACTTATATTGAAATGTACTATTTCGATTTGATTCGCCTTATTACTCTTAATTCGTCAAGTTTTACAACAGTCAACATTTGCATTTTCCTAAGCAAAAAATGACGAGAGAAACAAAACCTGATGCAATTACTATGTGACGTCAGACCATGTTAGATGCAGTAGGACCCAGGGGTGTAATCCTTGAAAAATAAATTCGTACATCGGCCAACCATCGTCGGTAACCATAGCAACTCAGCCATCAACAGCCAATTGGTGACCTTGGCTATGTAATTGATGATGGCATTAACCAATCAGCAGCATAGATGTAAGCTCGTCGCTGCTATAAGTATTTGTGCCGAATCAAGGGGCAGGACTGCAGGAGCCTTAGCTATAAAGCTCTATGACGAATCTACGATTGCCATAGACAACTGTCGATAGTACATTCTATAACTTCGAGTAGGTACACAGGTACACGGAATGGCTGCAGAACTACTTGAAATATGAAATATAGTAACGTCCGAAGCAAATCTAGTCAGCTTTATATGAGACAGTTATTAGTTTCTTATCCATCCCCAACATTGTAAAACAAACACGAGTTTTCAATTACCTATACAAAACTGAGCACTTACTGTTTTATTGCGGGCTGTAGGTAGGTACTTACCGCATAATAATCACTCGAAAAAATAAAATCGGCCAAGTGCGAGTCGGACTCGCATTCTACTATGAGGGCGAGACGGTATTTTTTTCGACAGTTTGCTCAATAAATCAAAAACTATCGGGCATAAAAATAAATAAAAATCGGTTTTAGAATACACAAGTCACGCCCTTTCTAATAAAAGGCGAACCGGCTATCCCCCCTTTTTTAATAAAATAAAATCAATTTTCAATTTTGTATGATTGCAATAAGAGTTCCGTTTTTTTTTGTAAACACCAAATGGACACTATTAGTATTGTTAAAAGTTTCTAAAAGAGATGTCACCCTAGTTGAACCATTGCGAAGCGAACAGCGAAAGAGATGTCAACCACTACTTTCCTACGCCGTACGAAAGCTCAGTCAAACAAACACGAATGAACTGAGCACTTACCGTTTTATTACGGACTGTACTTACTGCTCAAACCGCATTACTGCATGTAGGTACTTATACGCAGACACAGATGGAAGTTTCCTAGAGAGATGTCATCCACCACTTTCCTACGCCGACAAAAGCTCAGTCAAACAACCACGAATGAACTGAGCACTTACCGTTTTATTACGGGCTGTGCTTACTGCTCAAACCGCATTACCGCATGTAGGTACTTATACACAGACACAGATGGAAGTTTCCTAAAGAGATGTCAACCACCACTTTCCTACGCCGTACGAAAGCTCAGTCAAACAAACACGATTGAACTGAGCACTTACCGTTTTATTACGGGCCGTGCTTACTGCTCAAACCGCATTACCGCATGTAGGTACTTATACGCAGCCACAGATGGAAGTTTCCTAGAGAGATGTCAACCATCCACTTTCCTACGCCGTACGAAAGCTCAGTCATACAAACACAAATGAACTGAGCACTTACCGTTTTATTACGGGCTGTGCAAACTCCTCAAACCGCATTACCGCATGTAGGTATACTTTTACGCAGACACAATGGAAGTTTCCTAGAGAGATGTCAACCACCACTTTCCTACGCCGTACGAAAGCTCAGTCAAACAAACACGAATTAACTGAGCACTTACCGTTTTATTAAGGGCTGTGCAAACTGCTCTAGCCGCATTACCGCATGTAGGTACTAATACGGAGACACAGGTGGAAGTTTTCTAGAGAGATGTCAACCATCCACTTTCCTACGCCGTACGAAAGCTCAGTCATACAAACACAAATGAACTGAGCACTTACCGTTTTATTACGGGCTGTGCAAACTCCTCAAACCGCATTACCGCATGTAGGTATACTTTTACGCAGACACAATGGAAGTTTCCTAGAGAGATGTCAACCACCACTTTCCTACGCCGTACGAAAGCTCAGTCAAACAAACACGAATTAACTGAGCACTTACCGTTTTATTAAGGGCTGTGCAAATTGCTCTAGCCGCATTACCGCATGTAGGTACTAATACGGAGACACAGATGGAAGTTTTCTAGAGAGATGTCAACCATCCACTTTCCTACGCCGTACGAAAGCTCAGTCAAACAAACACGAATTAACTGAGCACTTACCGTTTTATTACGGGCTGTGCAAACTGCTCTAGCCGCATTACCGCATGTAGGTACTTTTACGCAGACACAGATGGAAGTTTCCTAGAGAGATGTCAACCACCACTTACCTACGCCGTACGAAAGTTCAGTCAAACAAACACAAATTAACTGAGCACTTACCGTTTTATTACGGGCTGTGCTTACTGCTCAAACCGCATTACCGTATGTAGGTACTTATACACAGGCACAATGGTAGAGTACTAGAGAGATGTGAACCACCACTTTCCTACGCCGTACGAAAGCTCAGTCATACAAACACAAATGAACTGAGCACTTACCGTTTTATTACGGGCTGTGCTGACTGCTCAAACCGCATTACCGCATGTAGGTATACTTATACGCAGACACAATGGAAGTTTCCTAAAGAGATGTCAACCACCACTTTCCTACGCCGTACGAAACCTCAGTCATACAAACACAAATGAACTGAGCACTTACCGTTTTATTACGGGCTGTGCTTACTGATCTAACCGCATTACCGCTTGTAGGTAGGTACTTATACGCAGACACAGATGGAAGTTTTCTAGAGAGATGTCAACCACCACTTTCATACGCC
The DNA here is from genome assembly GCA_036785405.1 of Coenonympha arcania. Taxonomy (NCBI): domain Eukaryota; kingdom Metazoa; phylum Arthropoda; class Insecta; order Lepidoptera; family Nymphalidae; genus Coenonympha; species Coenonympha arcania. The sequence continues at coordinate 10,320,880 of CM072077.1, read as the reverse complement.
GTACAAAAGTTCAGTCATACAAACACAAATGAACTGAGCACTTACCGTTTTATTACGGGCTGTGCTTACTGCTCAAACCGCATTACCGCATGTAGGTACTCACAGCAGGCAGTAGGTACAGTAATGATGCTGGAGTGCGCATGATTTACGATAACGACACCTTAAGTGCGGCGGAAAAACTCACGAGCAGTTCACGTTGCCTTGCCAAAAGAATCGCCACTGTAGCGTCGCGGAGAAAAGTGATTCAGACATTATTTAAATGCTCCCAAAACACTGGTAACAAACCTCAGGTTATAGGCATCCGAACGATTTACGTTAACCTTTTGACGTGATAACGTTTTATAAATTGATGAACACGAGCAACACACATGAAAAATAGTAACGTTCCGCGTAACGTTCCACCTGAGCCTGTGCGTGCAAGCGAGAGCGCGCAACAAGCGATAGAGAGGCGCAATAAAACAAATTGTATTACATAAAATAATGATTATGACGATATCACGTAAATCTATCGTCCGTAAACCGACTTTCCAGACAACCAATTTTTTTCTTACAAGCAAACAGTAGCGCAATCTGTCATAATTCTTTAGGTGGCTGCTGAACGAATTACAACGGGGCCTTACTTTTGTTGACAAAACAAGCATTTGTGGCACCGATAAACTGACGACTCGTTTTGCACCGACCGCCCCGTGCAGACTACAGGTCTATTTCCCCAAAAAGGTTTCGGCAACCATGGCTAATCTCCACCCAGATTTTCTAATCTTAGCGTTGCTATCCTTTTCCATGGGGAGCGTTTTGAAAAGGATAGCACTATGTTAAGACATATAAAATTAGTTTAGAGATTTTGCACAACAGAATTGGCACCATTATGTTATGGGGCAGCTTTATGCAATGGGACAGCATCGGCAGCTCCAGACGACCGGAGACAGATCAGACGCAGGAGCGACCACAGAGCACATAATAACTAGGTGGAGCGACGGCTTAACGTGCTCTCCGATGCACGGCTTTGATTCACCGCTAATTTTCACATTCCAGTCTGGTACTACAAATTAATTTACAGAAAAAAACGGTAGGTACTTATTTGTACTATAATAATGATTGTTGTTCTTCAAGGCAATGGATTGTGTTTTACTTCTGACGTAGGATTCCTGAAAAGACTTCAACCACCACTTAACTAGGTACTTATTCCTCACGAAGCCACAGCCAAACAAACAAGAGCTTTTAATTACCTATCCAAACTGACCACTTACCGTTTTATAGCGTTACTCACAAGCTAGATTAGTTATTTTATTGAACTGAAAAATTATAGTAGACCGTCTGAAACTAAATTGTAAACAACTTACCTACTTAAAGCACTGAATACTTATAAGTATAATATTATTACTAACGTACTTAGGTACCAACTAGTTAAAAACAGATTTTGCATAGGTACCTACTAAATTACAATTATTGCACTTATTTTACCACAAAGAGAGCATATTAGGATGATTTACCATTTACATTTGCATTCTTGATGGATTCTTGATTGTAGATCAAAAATTCTATAAAATATTTCTTGATATAAATTATTTCTTGATTGTGGTAATAGTACATTTCAATATAAGTGCGGAAAGTTTGTCATTTCTTTACGAGTCCCGGTTTGTTGACCAGAGCCGAAGGCGAGGGTCAACTATAAGGACGAGTAAAAATGACAATTCCGCACGTGCATTGAACGACGTTTTTTAATACATTTGCGAAAAAAAAACATTAGTTTTACTTGTTTGCCTGCTCCGTGTTTGCATAACGTGTTCGTGTTTATGCGCTCCTGGTACGCCCGCTCCGGTAGCCGCGTAGGAGGAAAACACAAAAGCACTAGTGCGGAAAAGAATAACTTTGCGCACGCTAAACACACATGGAAATGTCAACTTTTTGAGCAAATGTATTAAAAAGGTTTTTTAAGAGAACAGCCTTTTGTGTTCGCCTGTACAGTAGAGAAGTACCACTGAATTGGGCAAGCGAAACTCAAGTGGTCTTTTAGAGGCATATTTAGAGTCTGCATTCGGGTTAATGGTGGAACATACTCAGGTACATTTGGACTGACTACATTGTTTGGTCAATTAAAACTTAGATACAGCACACCATCCATCTTTTTTGCATTATAATTTAGGGGTTTTATTTAAAAAGACAACATAATTCCTAAATTAATAAAAATATACTCAAAAATATGAGCAACTAACGTGTATCTTGCGGTGCCTGCAATTCTTGATTGAAATTTTACAAATTAAATCTCAGGGCAGATAACAAAACAACGCCTGCTTCCATTCTAATTATAAATCACCATAAAACATATTTTCCACGTAACGTACGCATAAAATATCTTCAATTCATATGGTTTATACATTTAATTTAATTTTTACATATTACACAATTCCACGTACTCGTACATTTGTATAAATAAAATAAAAAGAAAAGTTAAAACTCATGAACTCATCCTAAAATACCATACCAAACTCCAAAGCTGCAATTATTTAGCTCATTTAATTAATGTAGACAAAGGAGAAGGAACTATAATATTGCCACGGAACTATTGTAAATACCTTGGACGTGCCAAAGTGAATACATTTGGAGTCAAACGAGAAAGATGGCTTATTAGAAAAGAAGATTCAATAGGCGGAAAACTTGGGGCCTTTACGGTCCTAAACACCTGCACAAAGCAAAATTTGAAAAAATTGGTTGTCTGTAAAGTCGGTTTACTGACGATAGTTGAACGTGACAACGTCACGATTGTGCTTCTTTGTCGCTCGTTCCGCGCTCTCGCTTGCACTTCAAGCCTTACATGGAACGCCTCAGAGCGAGGTATCGCCGCATGAGCGAGGTAACGCCGGATGAGTCATGTTTTTTTTGCGTGTAGCCGGCTCTATCGATTTATAAGACGTTGTCACGTCAAAAAAAACAAAAATCCAAACGATTCAAAACCTACTCAAAGGTTAAACGTACCAACTCGGAAAAATAAAAATGCCTTCCTTATAGGAGCTTCGCGAAATGCCTTTCATAAAGACCTCGGACGTGCCGGAGTGAATCAATTGGGAGTCAAACGGGAAAGATGGCTAATCAAAAGATATTCAATAGGCGGAAACCTCGAGGCATTACTGTTTTAAATACTAGTAAAAAACAAAATAAAACAACAGAACATTCTAATGAGAAAAACTCAAAATTTCACTCAAGATTAAGCGTGAAGCGCAAAACTTAAATGTACCAACTCGGAAAAATAAAAATGCCTTTCATAAAGACTTCGGACGTGCCAGAGTGAATCAATTGGGAGTCAAACGGGAAAGATGGCTAATCAAAAGAGATTCAATAAGCGTAAACCTCGAAACCTTACTGTCTTAAATACCAGTACAAAACAAAATAAAACAAAAGAATATTCTAGAAACTATTCAAAACCTACTCAAGATAAGCGTGAAGCGCACAGTTTAAACGTACCAACTCGGAAAAATGAAAATGCCTTCCATAAAGGAGCTCGCATCGCGAAATGCCTTTCATAAAGACCTCGGACGTGCCGGAGTGAATCAATTGGGAGTCAAACGGGAAAGATGGCTAATCAAAAGAGATTCAATAGGCGGAAACCTCGAGGCATTACGGAGGGGCGGGATTCGGGAAAAAAAGTGGAAATAATTCCTTAATCCCGTAATTGGAGCGCGCTACCGAACCGGAAAACAAATTTCCTATTATTGGAAAATAGGGCTGCGCTTTAGAACAGTTTTTTTTTTAATTTATTATTTAATTTTATGGTTAGGTAGTGCTTTTTATGTACGCAAAATACCTCCCGTACTTTTTATGTACGTACTTAGTTCATTTTAATTTGATGTAGACAAAGAGGTAGTAATAATTTTGCTAACTAAGGTCGAATTTTTCAATCGCCCGATAAATAATCGTTAACTAGGGAATAAATACGACGTTTGACAGATTTTGTATGGCAAAGTTTTCAAATTTATTTCTCAGATAGTTTATCTGACGATTGAAAAATCAGCCCTAACAATAGCCGAAGGGGTCTAAATTCCTTTCAGCCACGTAGTTTCGTAAAATAAATGAAGCCGGTTCAAATGTTTATACTTGATTAGTTTTGTAATAAGAATTGTAACCTTCTTAGAGCTGACTTTTCAATCGCCAGATAAACTATCTGACGAATAATTTTGATACATATGCCATACATAATCTGTCAAAACGTCATATATTGAAGTCCTTAGTTAACGATTCTGTCGATCGAAAAATGAACTCTAGATATTATGATTAATTAGGTGTTTTAACAAGTGGAAAATTAAAAAATTTTAAAACACCCACGACTTTTGCAGACTTGTAATTGAAAAAGGATTAAATAATTTTTTTGAAAATCCCCGACTAAAGGAAAGTAAGAACTAAGAACCTATCAGTATAATTACAAATCCAAGAAAATCCGCCGGAGCTGCTGTGTTTTGCCTAGTGTTGATGGTGCTGTTTACCAGTTGATGACTAATTCAATTTCTTTATACTTCTCATATACCGGTAGTTTATCAACACTTACTAATTACATTAATTGATATTGGAAACGAAAATAGCAATGGCAGCTCCGACGGATTTTCTTGGATTTGTAATTATACTGATAGGTTCTTAGTTCTTACTTTCCTTTAGTCGGGGAGTTTCAAAAAAATTATTTAATCCTTTTTCAATTACAAGTCTGCAAAAGTCGTGGGTGTTTTAAAATTTTTTAATTTTCCACTTGTTTTATAGTTTTTCGATTAATATATTAATGTAATTTAAATTATATTATTATGCTGTAACTTTATTGATAAAAACATAAGTTATTATTTATACTAAATAAACTAAAATGTTAAAAAATAAATTAAGACTAAAAATATTTACAAAATGTACACACCGTCCAAATGCTCGCTTAATGGCATGGTGCCCAAAACACTGGCACTATTGCCTCGCTGTATAGCTAGGCTTAGCCGTTGGGCTAAGTAAGCGCCAGCTCTTTGGTCACCTGACGCGTGAAAATTATTAAAAAAATGAAAATTAATCTTCAAACTAGCCATTAGCTCCTCTAGCAGCGTTTGAAGGCATCATCCCTTCCAAGTCATAAAGAGACGTTTATTGTGGCGCCCCCTGCTGTTCAATCACAAGAACAATTATCTACTAACCATTGCCAATGACTCACTAATATTTTATACAAAACTGTATCCAAATCGGTTCAGTCGTTTTTGTAATAATGGGGAACATTCGTTTGCACTGTAAATGTTTTTTATGGCGCCCCCTGGTGATCGATGTTCGTAACAACTATCTAAGAACCATCGCCAATGAATACCAAACATTATACAGAAAATTGCATCTAAATCGGTCAAGCCGTTTTTGAAATAAATGGGAACATTCGTTTGCAATATAAATGTATTTTATGGCGCCCCCTGGTGATCGATGTTCGTAACAACTATGTAAGAACCATTGCCGCTGAACAGCAAACATTATACAGAAAACCGCATCTAAATCGGTCAAGCCGTTTTTGAAATAAATGGGAACATTGATGTGCACAAACAAACAAACAAACAAACAAACAAAAATATTTTTGCATTATTGGTTTTTGTGAACAATTTAACATACAAACAAACATAAAATCTTTTTAATAGAGTAATGTATAAACGGTCTCTCACCCTAAACTCATATACCCGTACTCCGTTCCGTCGTGGGTAAAAATCTAAATATTGTTCTTGGAGACATATTTGCGATTGCTCAAATGGAACCAAATAAAAAAAATTGAGAGTGACAGTTGTCTCCGATAAGTCACGTGATCAATTCAGCGATTTTTCTAAAAAGTCAAGTTCTATGTTCGAAGTCTAAAAAGCCTGGGTGCCAGTGCTAAAAATAACCTTAAAAATTATCACGTAGATTAAATTGTCTTTGACATAAGTCTTTTAATTTAATTGTCTATGTTTTTCTCTCTCTGCTTTTTGACCTATTCGCGTTCTGTTCAAGTTCTCAAATAAATTATTTTTTTACCAATTACCAAATCGTTTATTGTATTTTCGAAGAAACCAAAAGACCCTATCATAAATTTTGGTCTTCGGCCGGATATCGAATTGGACAACCAACACCATAAACCGATCGTGGAGCCGTACCGTAAATCACCGAAATCCACCGGCCGCGTTGTGGGAACGCGTGGCGTCACCTTACCTTGACCTTGCAAGAACTTGGAACAGCTAGCTACCTATTACCATGGAAGAATTGAAGGATTTATTCAAATTACAGAAAGATTACTATGGAACACTACAAAAAAGTCAAACCAATTTAAAAAAGTGTCCGAAAAGTCGACTGACGGAGTCATACATTGAAACAAAAATTGAAAATCTGAACGAACTGTGGGCGGATATTAAAGAAACTCATAAAAGAATTGTGACGATCGCTTCGCAACAAGATATAACCTGCCTACCATACTTCACGGAAGAAATGTTCGAAGCAATGGAAGAGGAATACAGTTCATACAAAACTGATCTCAGGGAATACTTGAAAAAGTTCTCCACGTCAGCGTCGGGTGTACCTACTTTGAAGACCTCTGCGTGTCACGAGCGCAGTGATAAATTACCCGAAATTAAAATCCCTTTGTTTTCAGGATCATACACGGAATGGGCTACTTTCAAGGACCTTTTCCTCTCTGTAGTCGATCGAAATATCAAACTTGACTCGGTCCGTAAGTTACACTACCTAAAGGCATATCTGACCGGAGAGGCCGAGCAGTTGTTGAGGCATATCCCTATAACTGATGAGAACTATGAGGTATGTTGGAACTTGTTATTGAATAGGTACGATAATAAAAGATTTTTATCAAATTCAATTTTAAAACGTTTGTTTAGTTTAAATAAATTAACCTCACAAAGTGCTGTAGGTATTAAAAATTTGTTAGATACAACCAAAGAATGTTTGTCGGCTTTATCAAACCTAGGTATACCTACAACATCATGGGATATTATTATTGTATATTTAATTAGCTCAAAATTAGATCCAGAAACTAGGAAACAATGGGAACTAAAGCTTAATGAAAGTAGTGAAAAGTTACCTACCTTTTGTCAATTTGAAGAGTTTTTAGTTAACCAGTTTAGAGCATTAGAGTATTTAGAGCCTGTTTCGAACCGTAGTAAACCAATTAAACATGTTAATCCTAGAACCCATCATGTATCTGCTGTACCCCCAACGCCATTAAGTTCTACCACTACTACCAAATGTTTATTTTGTCCCGATCATCATAAATTATATCAATGCCCAAAGTTTGACCAAGCTGATTATAATACCCGTATTGAATTTGTTCGTAATAACCGACTTTGCGTCAACTGTTTTGGAAAAAACCACCAGAAAAATTCTTGCTACCTGAAGACTTCGTGTCGAATTTGCTCATCGAAACACAATACAAAACTCCACCCTCCTAAACCTACCAGCTCAATCCCACCAGCTGTCCCTGTTAACCATGTGATTGAGTCACCTGCCACTGATGAATCAGTGTCCGTACCGGAGGGGCAACCAACTGTTCTTACCAATTGTCTCGCTAGCAGAGGCAACCATTCTCAAGTTTTATTAGCAACAGCCTTAGTCAAAGTTAAGGCTAACAATGGAACCTACCAACTGCTGAGAGCGCTGCTCGACCAGGGGTCCCAGACCTCGTTCATTAAGGAGTCAGCAGTTCAACTACTTGGACTCCAAAAAGAACCAATTAATATGTCTATATCGGGATTAGGAGGTACTCCAGGAACCTTAACCTCGAAAGCTCATGTCAACCTGGAAATATCATCCATACATAATCCTCATTTTAACATCGAAGTAGGAGCATATGTGTTAAGTAAGTTAACAGCTTTGTTACCAGTTCAAAAAGTTCATATTACCGACTGGCCAGAAATTGAACACCTACAGTTAGCCGATCCAAAATACCACACTCCTGGTAATATTGAAATATTATTAGGCAGTGATGTCTATGGGCAGATCTTGATGCAAGGTCTACTGCGAAGCCCTAGGGGCACCACCATAGCACAGCAGACAAATTTGGGTTGGATTCTCTCTGGTCATGTTACCCCACCTACCATACCTACTACTGTACCACCGCAAAGTCACAATTATGTTGTGTCTTTGTTTACCCAAGCAAGTGATGAGGAAATCCTGAAGAAATTTTGGGAAATGGAGTCAGAACCTGTTACCAGAAAGAGAAATCTCACACCAGAAGAACAGAAATGTGAACAATTATTTGAATTAAGTACCAAAAGAGATAAGGAGGGACGATACATTGTGAAATTACCCTTTAGAAATAATTCTTGTCCCCAACCCACAAATACCAGAGAAATTGCATTAAAACGGTTTTGTTCTCAAGAAAAAAGACTATTACTCCAACCCGAAGTAAAACAACAGTATGATGAAGTAATTGAAGAGTATTTGCAACTAGGGCATATGGAGGCTCTACCCCCTGGAGATCATAAAGGTGTATACCTACCTTTCCACGCGGTCATCAGAACTGACAAAATCACCTCGAAGGTCAGAATCGTCTTTGATGCCTCGGCAAAGGGGCAGAACAACGTCTCGCTCAACGATAACCTCATGGTTGGCCCAAGACTACAACCTGATCTACGTCATCTAGTAATGAAGTTTCGAAAGGGTCCAGTGTGTTTAGTTGCAGATATAGTTAAAATGTACCGAATGATCAAGGTTACTGAAGAAGATGCGGATTACCAAAGATTAGTGTGGCGAAAGAATCCAGAAGATGAGATCAAAGACTACCGGCTTCTTCGTGTCACCTTTGGCACTTCATCAGCACCATACCTTGCTGTGAAAACCTTGCAGCAGCTAGCCAAGGACGAGGGACACAACTACCCATTAGCAGCAAACCGAGTCATAGAAGATTTTTATATGGATGACCTGATGACGACCTGTGAAAACGAAGAAGAAGCACTTCTCATTTACCAAGAGTTGACAGCATTACTAAAAAAAGGAGGATTTCACCTTCAAAAGTGGTCTAGCAATAATCCAGCTGTACTTGAACAGCTACTTCAAAAAGAAGATACCAAAGAAAGTATGAAGTTAATCACCGATGAAACCATAAAGGTTTTAGGTTTAACCTGGAACAAATCCTCAGATACCTTTGTATACACTGTCCATTTAAAAGAACAAGAAGTTCCCATTACCAAGAGGCGTGTAGTTGCAGATATAGCCCGACTCTTTGACCCCCTTGGATGGATAGCTCCTTGTGTAATAAGAGCAAAAATACTAATTCAGAAGTTGTGGATATCTGGAATAGAATGGGATCAAGAATTACCACCAAACTTGTTGCAAGAATGGATAGAATATCACAATGATTTGTTAAACTTGTCAGGGTTTGAAATTAAAAGATGGATTGGAACCAAATCAAAGGGCACTCATGTTGAACTACATGGCTTCAGCGATGCATCTTCAGAAGCCTTCTCAGCAGTCCTGTATACCAGAGTTGTTGATGAGTGCGGAGCAGTGCATGTTAACTTGTTCACCTCCAAGACCAAGGTGGCTCCCATTAAACAAATTTCAATACCTCGCTTAGATCTTTGTGGAGCCACATTGCTAGCAAAACTGTTAAAAGAAGTAGCCGAAGTTTTAGGTATACCATCAGTTAATGTACATGCTGTAACGTGTTTTTTTATCTCACGTCACATGCGAACAAGATATATCTTTTTTTCTCTTTCTACTAACAATATTTTCGACTTTCGAGTTATTTAGTCTCAATAATCTTTGGTAGAGTGTACTGCCATGCTGTGGTCGCGGAATCTCTGGAAGTTTTACGTAGTCTGTGATCCAGTTTGACGTTTCACTTTTCTACCGAGCTCGCAGGCGTGCAGATGCCGTCTTGAAAATTTTCATAGTTTTAAGCGATATTATGTCGCAAATAATAAATAATAACTTATTATTCAGGCAGATTGCCAAAATGTATAACAATATATAAAACGGCGCAAATGCGGTAAGTGCATTGACCTTTGGTTTTTTTAGTCACGCGTCTTGCCATGCGGACGCCAAATTAAAATCATTTTTTCTATTGTTACAGCCAATCCCTTATGGATTAGTCATTCCCTTATGGATTACGTTTTATTTCCATATGGATTTGTTTTCCACACGATTTCCATGCGTTTTCGTTGGACACGTTTTTGGTCTAACCTATCAATCTTAAACTACGCATACGCAAGATCGTAAGGTTTATATAGCCTGACATCGCTTTACTTCGATTATGGACTGAGCTGCGTGATGCCCTAGCTGTTTGGTGGTCCAGCTGCGATGCAGCGTCCCAACGATGACCTTTGAACTTTGAACCTTGTTTCACACACACAAGCCAGGATACCAGTGAATAGTCGTGGTGAGTGATACGAACATTTAGGTGATAGCTCCAACATAGGCTCGGACATTCCGTTATCATCCTAAAATATAAACTTAGCCGTGTGTGCAACCTTTTAGGTTATTTTATAAACTTTAAGTAAATTGTTATGCGGCTTATTTCAACCTTATAAATTAAGTAACTTTTTGTACTGTAATATAATTAATTATAACCTAACATAAGGCAAGAGTAAAGAAATGTGGAATCGTAAATAATAAATTTGGTAAATTTCATATTTGAATATTTATTTATTCTCCATACAAATCCTATATTTAGATTATCTTAAAAGCAAACAGCAACGCCCGCCTTGAGATTAAAGGCCTAATGGACTGTCGACTCTCTCTCTATCCGGCACGGCTTCCTCCAGGGTGGTTGGCTGGCGCCCGAGGTAACTGAAATCATTTGTTTATCTTTGTTCATATTTATTTTAAATTTTTGCCAACCCCTCTTTAAATCAACAGGAATGCTGTTCATTTTATGTCATTATTACCTATAAGAAAAGAATATAAAGCATTTCAACCATTTTATTTGAATATATTATTATTTTCCAATCAATATATCTCTATATTTCTATTCTTATTTTTTTATGTATTACAATTGTTTATTCTCCAATACTATTATGAACAATAAGGTTTAATTACCTATGCGATATGTAAGACAAACAGACAAAACAATCATGTTATGACAATCAGGTCATGACAATCAGGTTATGACAATCAGGTTATGACAATCAGGTCCCTGTTCAACGGGCTGCCAATTGTAATACATAAAAAAATAAGAATAGAAATATAGAGATATATTGATTGGAAAATAATAATATATTCAAATAAAATGGTTGAAATGCTTTATATTCTTTTCTTATAGGTAATAATGACATAAAATGAACAGCATTCCTGTTGATTTAAAGAGGGGTTGGCAAAAATTTAAAATAAATATGAACAAAGATAAACAAATGATTTCAGTTACCTCGGGCGCCAGCCAACCACCCTGGAGGAAGCCGTGCCGGATAGAGAGAGAGTCGACAGTCCATTAGGCCTTTAATCTCAAGGCGGGCGTTGCTGTTTGCTTTTAAGATAATCTAAATATAGGATTTGTATGGAGAATAAATAAATATTCAAATATGAAATTTACCAAATTTATTATTTACGATTCCACATTTCTTTACTCTTGCCTTATGTTAGGTTATAATTAATTATATTACAGTACAAAAAGTTACTTAATTTATAAGGTTGAAATAAGCCGCATAACAATTTACTTAAAGTTTATAAAATAACCTAAAAGGTTGCACACACGGCTAAGTTTATATTTTAGGATGATAACGGAATGTCCGAGCCTATGTTGGAGCTATCACCTAAATGTTCGTATCACTCACCACGACTATTCACTGGTATCCTGGCTTGTGTGTGTGAAACAAGGTTCAAAGTTCAAAGGTCATCGTTGGGACGCTGCATCGCAGCTGGACCACCAAACAGCTAGGGCATCACGCAGCTCAGTCCATAATCGAAGTAAAGCGATGTCAGGCTATATAAACCTTACGATCTTGCGTATGCGTAGTTTAAGATTGATAGGTTAGACCAAAAACGTGTCCAACGAAAACGCATGGAAATCGTGTGGAAAACAAATCCATATGGAAATAAAACGTAATCCATAAGGGAATGACTAATCCATAAGGGATTGGCTGTAACAATAGAAAAAATGATTTTAATTTGGCGTCCGCATGGCAAGACGCGTGACTAAAAAAACCAAAGGTCAATGCACTTACCGCATTTGCGCCGTTTTATATATTGTTATACATTTTGGCAATCTGCCTGAATAATAAGTTATTATTTATTATTTGCGACATAATATCGCTTAAAACTATGAAAATTTTCAAGACGGCATCTGCACGCCTGCGAGCTCGGTAGAAAAGTGAAACGTCAAACTGGATCACAGACTACGTAAAACTTCCAGAGATTCCGCGACCACAGCATGGCAGTACACTCTACCAAAGATTATTGAGACTAAATAACTCGAAAGTCGAAAATATTGTTAGTAGAAAGAGAAAAAAAGATATATCTTGTTCGCATGTGACGTGAGATAAAAAAACACGTTACAATGCATGGACTGATTCTACGATAGTCCTAGCTTGGCTACAAGGACACCCTAACCGATGGAAGACATTCGTTGCTAACAGAGTCTCTGAAATTTTGACTACATTGGAAGGGAATCAGTGGTCACATGTGAAATCTGAAGACAACCCTGCAGATATAGCATCCCGAGGTACCAACCCAAGTCAAATGATAAAAAACAAATTGTGGATTAATGGGCCTAGTTGGTTAAGCCACAATAGTATAGAGTATTCTAAACCAGCTGTCAACACAAATTTAGAAGAGAAGAATGTGAAATCTCACCTTGCTGTGACATTTGATACAGAATTTTGGGATAGATTCTCTAAGTTAAAGAGAATGGTTAGAGTCATTGCATATTGCAGAAGATTTCTTTACCTAATAAGGAAAGAAAACCGTCCATCATCATCAAATCTTACCAGTGAAGAAATCAGTCAGTCTTTAATTGTATGTATAAGACAGTTTCAAAACAATGATTTTGCTGAAGACATAGAACATATCAAAAAACACAACTGTGTTAGAAAAACAAGTAAATTGTATACTTTGACACCGTTCATTGATGAAGAAAACCTATTGAGGGTTAGAGGTCGTTTGGACAATTCATCATTTGAAAATGATATGAAACACCCTATCATTATATCAAACAGAGGGTGTTTAGCACGAATACTTGTGGCTGATGCTCATGAGAGAACCATGCACGGTGGTCCTCAGCTCATCATAACCTACCTGCGAGCCAAGTATTGGATACTAGGTGTAAAAAATCTAGCTAAGGAAGTGTACCGCAAATGTACCATCTGTGCTCGTTATAGGAATGTAACTCAGAACCAGTTGATGGGTCACTTACCTGCTGCAAGATCATCAATGAACCGACCTTTCTCTATAAGCGGTGTAGACTATGCCGGACCAATACAAGTCAGAACGACAAAGGGTAGAGGTCACCATTCTTACAAAGGATATATCTGTGTATTTGTATGTATGGCAACCAGGGCTGTGCATCTGGAGGTAGTTAGCGACCTCACAACTCAAGGTTTCATTGCTGCTTTTCGGAGATTTGAAGGAAGAAGAGGTCACTGCATCCAGCTTTGGAGTGATCATGGTACTAACTTTGTCGGAGCCTCCAAGGAGCTAGAACGTCTACTGGAAGCAGAGAAATCCTCAGTACTACCAGAAATAGCTGAAAGCTTAGCTGACAATGGAACTTCCTGGAAATTCGTGACAGTTCGATCACCACACCTGGCAGGCCTGTGGGAAGCGGCTGTGAAAGCCACCAAGTATCACTTAAAAAGAGTCTTAAGAAATACCACCTTAACCTTTGAAGAAATGTCAACATTGCTCATACAAATTGAAGCTTGCTTAAATTCCAGACCCATAGCACAAAATCCAATCATTGATGATCCAAACTCCCCAGCACCCTTGACACCTGGTCACTTTTTAGTAGGAGAGCCGTTGGTCATTCCACCAGATCATAACTTTGTAAATTCAAACATAGGTACATTGAAACGGTGGCAGTTGACTCAACGCATGTTACAAAACTTTTGGAAGCGTTGGTCTGCTGAATACCTTACTCAACTCAATCAGAGGTACAAATGGGCAAGCATTACACCCGAACCCTCCATAGGTGATGTTGTTCTAGTGAGAGAGGACAATCTCCCTCCGGCAAAATGGTTATATGGCAAAATAGTAAAAAAAACATCCGGGGCCTGATAATATTACCAGAATTGTTACATTAAAGTGCAGTAATAATTTGATTAAAAGACCAATAAATAAATTACTTATTTTACCTATAGCTGACTAAATGATTACATGAAGGGTTTTAGGAGCCTTTAGAATCTAAAGTTTTACAGTCCACTTTCAGAGTTAGCTTAGGATAAAATAAAACTCATTGTATTCTAAGTATGTCATTTATTATGTTCAGAATCTGTAATTTTATCATTACCTTACCATGTAAGTACTGGATCTTATGATGGGATGTGTCTCAACAGCTTCTTCAGGGAGGAAAAGTGGCCAAAGTTAAGCCAATTTGATATAAAATAGTATATTTTGTTTAATTTAGAGTCTTATATACCTACTATTATACATATATTTTGTTTAATTTAGAGTCTTATAACATTGAATCTAGATTTTATTAAACTAAAAGATGACCTAATAATTTACCTACTCTATTGGGTATTTGGGTATTGGTTTATATAAAACTTAAATATTTACTTGCTGTAGTAATGAAATATCTAATGAAACTCTCATACCTAATGAAACTTAGAAGTGTATGTAACTAAATATATATTAATTCTGTTAAGTTAACTTATAACTTAACTGAAACCTTTAACTTAAAAATCCTTTTGTTTTATTACTAAAACAACTATGATGGACCATTGTATTTACTCTTATTTCATACATATGATTATTATGTATAACCAAATTCAAACAGTGAAATCCTTTTGTTTTGTATAGATGCAAAATATTTGAGATGGATCTTTAATTCTTTACTTTAATTATCCTTTAAATTGTAAAAGTAAATTCTAATATTGTTTAAAATTGTTAAAAATATTTTTTACCTATAAGTTGTAAGATAAATTAATTTCTTTATTTCTCATCTTGTCTATTGTTTCGGATTAGTTCTAAATTTTGTTTGTACCTAACTGTAAATGTTTAAATTCAATAATTTTAAGAACTCCGTTCTTGGGAGGCGGTATGTTCGAAGTCTAAAAAGCCTGGGTGCCAGTGCTAAAAATAACCTTAAAAATTATCACGTAGATTAAATTGTCTTTGACATAAGTCTTTTAATTTAATTGTCTATGTTTTTCTCTCTCTGCTTTTTGACCTATTCGCGTTCTGTTCAAGTTCTCAAATAAATTATTTTTTTACCAATTACCAAATCGTTTATTGTATTTTCGAAGAAACCAAAAGACCCTATCACACATCTTATTCTCTCTTATCTTATTTTCTCTGCTATCCTTCAATTGACGTTCGTAAATAAGTCATAAAATTATATTCCTAAGGCTGTTGGACTGACTTTTTAAAGTTCTTTGAAATTAAAACGGGCAGTGCCAGCCCTGTCAAAGAATCGCCAGCGAACAGAAAGTGTAGGTAGGTAATTATGATTAGAGCGCAGTCATTAGAGGTCGATTGTCCCTCCCCCGGGCGGCGGCCGGAGCGCGCCCGGCCCGGCCTCACACCTGACCGGACGGTTTATTATTGCCTATTGGGGACCGTTCTTTCTATGTACAGCCTGATTGGTTTTAAAACCTAGACGTATATAATTTTATTGTTTTTAATTTTTATATACCTTGAATGTCAAATACGAAAAATTTTGGCTCGATTTTTTATTTATATAAATCCCAAGTTTTGCTTCTAAAATAAGCTATTGCTGCTGATATTTTTATAAAATGTTAAAAAAGAGGTATACCTATATTACTTGGCCGAACGATTTATTATAACTAATTATTTAATATGATGATGACTATTGGGGCCGGTTCTTTCTGTGTACAAACAGAACTAATACAATTTTTTATACTCCTATTTCATATTATAAATGTGAAAGTTTGTGAGTTACTCCTTCACGCTAAAACTACTGAACAGATTTGGGCATAGTCAAAGGAGATAAGTTACATTCTGAATTACATAGGCTACACTCTATCCCGGAAGAATTTGTGGTTCCCAATTAAGGGATTGATAAAAATGACGCTGGCAACTGCTTGTTTTTTTTAATAAATATCCAAAACAATATAACTATCGATGTAAAACATACTAAAGTCCGGTCGCGGAACACGAAGAATTTCGTACATTAACCTGTTACTACCTGTCTCGGTCACTCCAGCGTCAAAATAATGCGGTCACGCTCGCACAGATGCAATGACCCCGTCCTGTGCGAGCGTGACCGCATTATTTTGACGCGGGAGTGACAGAGACAGGTAGTAACAGGTTAATGTAGGTACGAAATTCTTCGTGTTCCGCGACCGTGCTGTAGAATAAAATAAAATAAACATACTTACCTACAACAAAATAAAAGCGTTTATCAAGTTCAGAGCATCCTGTAGGTATAGTATTGGTGATAATCTGCGGCGCTTTTCTAGCTCAGCTTTTTATTTGTCGGTCCTCCGAGCTCTGTGAACGCTCTTCCACACTACGTGACCGCTAAACTTCTACTTCGCCACCCACCTCCGTTTCCAAGTATCTACGTAAAGTCGTATAGGTATAATTTCTCGAAGGTATATCTTTATTTTCATCATCTATATTAATTTTAATCTATATTTAAGTACCTCTTTTACTAACACTGATACCTACTCACAGTATCTCACTGCACTCAGGGAAATAAAATAGAGAAACGTAGCTTCAGCTGGTATGTCACGTGATGTACTGTAGTCATATTATATAGGCAAGCGGCTACAAATGTACTACTATAGATGCAAAATTTTTCAATATAAGTAAAAACATTGTACCTCATTGGCCAAGTTATGAAAATGTTAGATTAGATTTATAATAGGTCGTCGCTCGCGCTCCGACTAGATAGAGCCCTACCTAACAACGACAGCTCCGTGAGTGCGGCAACTTTTTCTTATAGTGTGAGTGTGTGTGAATTTGTGTATGGTGTGCGGATGCTAGTGTGCTTGAAAAATTATGATGTGCTTGAAAAATTATTGTATCCCTAGAAAGATAACCATATTTTGCCATACACTAAAGATAACCATACGTCGTTTCGACGCATATATTTGGATGCACATAACACTGCTATATATTTTATAATATGAATGTTAATGTATTTGTAGCTTTAATATATTCTATTATCTTCATGATAAATAAAAAAGTAATTGGTTTTTGTCTACTTTTACTAGCAAAATCTTGAATAACAAAACATGTCTCTTCTAACCTTCAAAAACTTAAACATTGTGGCTTCTCTTCACCAGACCTACAATTGTGTATTAAACTTCTTGTAATCAACTTTTTTTACTTTTGATAAAGTAATTTGACTTAGCTTATACAAATACTTTTGAATTTTAGTCTCAAAGGCACTTAGTGCAAGCGCTCGACTTGTGCTCCCCAAGAATTCCAAATTTTGCAGCTATCGCACATTGACTTCGTCAGTCTTCTGATTCCTGAGGGGCAAAAAGCACAAAACCTTCATTTCATTCGACCTTCATCTTCTCTGGAAACTTCAGCTTTGTGTTTTGTCAATATAACTCCATTTTTTTCTTTTATATTCGTCGGAAAAAGTGGGAAATTGCTACCTTTTTTCCATCCATGGGGTCATCGAGCTATTGCTCGTAAAATCTCTACGTCTATGAGGTTTTTCTTTCTTGGATAATATATTATCACAGAAAATAATGTACACGTTTATAATAAATGCTATATTCAGCATACCGTAAGGCGTAAACCATAGCCATGGGCTATCGGTTTGTTTTGCGACTACAAGACATAGTCGAGCACATTTGATCGAATGTTTAGACTCTAATTTCTGGGGTTTCATTATCCATGGGGTTTTCTGGTGGTGGTGCACTCACTTCGCAGTGCTCGAAATCAATTTGAACTTCATCTTCCAAAAGATTACCTTTAAATTCGGTATCAGACCCCTGATGCTCTTGATCACTTTGTTCTTGTAATAATCTACACATTTCTTTATCATATACACGCGTGCGTGACGGTTTTATGTTGTTTTGTAATGGGCCAACAAAAAATAAAAGAAACAGACAAAAATATGCATGAAATATCCCAATAAACAGCAAAATAAATCTTCACAAAAGTAAAAAAAAACTCACACTAAAGATAACCATACGTCACTTCGACGTACGGTAGGTAGATATTGATGAAACTGTTGCACTTACGTAAGAGCCGCTGGTGTCTTCTGGAAGTGTCGAGGGTCAACAGAGTTGGCGGAAAGAGCCAGTGAAATTGCTTGAAATAGTAACGAGTTACATCGATTTTTCAAAATTGAATACGTCGATTCGACGTAGGTTATCTTTCTAGGGATAGCGATGGCTCGGGTTTGCCAATTTAGGCAAAGTATTTTTTGCCGCACTTTTGAATTCGAGGGCTCCCTCTTGGAACTGTACTTCTTTTGTTTTAGTCAGTCAAGTCATGTCAGTCAAAAAGCGTTTAACATTACCTGCAAAATAACAACAAATAATTAAAAGACATTGATTTCAATAGGCACAATAATTCCCATGTGTAAATATTTGGTAATAGTTTATTTTCAAAACTGCCCTATTGTGTGGTCTTATTGGCTGATTGACTGTTGATTGATTGACTGATGGGCATTGGGCACACAGTTGCTCGGCGAGATTGGACAGTGAAAAAATAAACCAATGGTTTATGGTTGATTTTATTTGAAAACTTTTGATGGAAATATCGAAATGCTAGATCGCATTTTCGAACTGTTTTTATGGCTGATGCCCCATGATGTGCAGATTGATGTCCATTGCTGGGTACAGGTACATCTGATTTTGGGACCTCTAGACATAACTACCATCGAATGACAAACGCTTCGATTATTCCAGCTAAAACCCTTGATTTCGTCCGTCTACTTAAATCGGTGAGAACCGCTCTTCTAAACTTCATTGGTTCTCGGACGTGGGGATTTATTGAATTTATTTTTGTCTTTCTTACTGTCACGGATACGCTGGTAGGTGCGCCGTGCGACATGCAGCGTCGCGGAAGAATATATAACAGTAAAACGACCTTTTACCTAATTACTCAAAAACTAATCCAGTTATCAAAAATCGGTTTCTAAGCGTTTTTGGATATTATTATTACTGACACATTAAAACAAAAATTACAATTACATCCATTGTAGTTTCCGATATAATATAGAAAAACTGAGATTTTGGAGAAACTTTTGGGAGAACTTTCTATCGAAAAAATTTTATCCAATCGTGTTTCTGCTTCTAAGCGATTTTAGATAAAAGACCCAAAATACATGACGTTTAAATAAGAAATTAATTGTCTTTATAGTTTTTTCGTAAAACTTCATTCAAAATCACTTAAATACGGCTTGTACGCCGTTATGTACCTACCTACATTATTTTTCGGAGCTATACTTTCTAATACTGCGATTGATTTTGGAATGAAATTCAAAGATGAAAGGAAATCACAGTCACCTATTATATTATGTCAATCGCATTCATTTTTAGAATTTTTAAGTAGAGATACTACAGATAGGTAATACCTACCTACGAGTAAGTGCAGCGAAATGACATTGCGATTTGCGAGCCGATAGAGTAAATTAAATGGAACGAAATTCACGTGATCAATTTAACGATCATTTTCATATAATTATTATCTATTTTTTAATTTTGTTCCATTGCCATTCCTTCTATCGTCTCTCAATCGAGTAGATATTATGTGATACATACCTACATGGAATTCTAGCTACATTTACTTAATATACGTTTTTAAATACACCTTGAAGATAATGACGACAAAAGAAATGTGCACTAACTTCTCGTTTATATCTGGTAATAATTAATTATCTGAATCACACACAATGCTCGCGCGTTCCAAGTTTACATTGCAGGCGAGTTTTGAAAGTGAAATATTATTTGTTTAGTTTTTCATCCGTTTTTTATATTCCCCCATTCCTCCGCCGCTACCACATTGTTTCCGTCCCGTCTAAAGCCTCATTCACACGAAGAGAGTACTCAAAATGAAATAAAAATGGTTTATTTCATACCGACGTAACTTACAGGCACTTAAAAATATTCAGGAAATACTTATACTTACCAGTAGTGAAAACTATTTGACGACTTAAAACTAATTTACGAGGATTTCAATGCGCCCTGGACTAAGAAGAAATTTCGACTTTGGAAATGTTATAATGACAATTCAAAATGGAATCGAGGGCCAAATAAGTTGTAACTTGTAATAGATATTCATTCAATTTCCTCATTTCGTTCCTAAGTTATAAAATTGTATTTGAAAAAAGCGCATCTCTACAAAATCTAGGCTATTGTAACTATATGAGGCTGAAGTTTACCATTAGATTATTATTAAGCACAACTAGGAGGCTATCTATCACTTTTACTCCTTTTTATTTAGGTAAGTACCTATTAACATACATTAATTTGTCAATTTAAAAACTAATCTACAATCTAATCCATCTACAAATTACAATGTAATCTTGAAGTTAGAACTTGGGCACTGATTGGTTATTGTTTACATCGATTATGCAGCCAGGACACTGATTGGCCGTGACGGTTGCGTTACTATGGTTACCGACGATGTTTGGGCGATGTACAATTTTAGTAACGAGTACGCCCGCTGTTACAACTTGCTTACTAGCGAGTTACTCCCCTCGTGTATATCAGCCATAACGCCGTCTCAGCTATTAAATATCATTACGCAGAGATAGTGTAAACTTCGAGACTTTGATATGCAGATGTTAATGTTTGGTGTACAATTAAAAGTTCGGTGTACGGATTCGGGACGCGTCGCGGGTGTGTTGGCGGCGAGGGTAATTTACAACCGGCTCCTATTGTAGTTGGTTTGTTAATTTAGCTCTGTTAATTACTTTGATACGGGTCTATGTGTTCGGGGAAATCTGTAGATGCAGAGAGACCGCGGTTGCTCAAAGCGTTGCCGAGTTACGCTTAGCATGTGACTTGTCTATGATCGTTATAGAAACGTTTCGATCGCTATTCTTTGAGAGCCAAGACAGTTTTTATTTTTGTTCTTATACCTATATCTTATAGGGTAATGTACAACCGGCTCCTATTGTAGTGGGTTTGTTAATTTAGCTCTGTTAATTACTTTGATACGGGTCTATGTGTTCGGGGAAATCTGTAGATGCAGAGAGACCGCGATTGCTCAAAGCGTTACCGAGTTACGGTTAGCCATGTGACTCGTCTATGATCCTTATAGAAACGTTTCGATCTCTCATGATGGTTTTTATTTTTGTTCTTATACCTACCTAACTATATCTTATAGGGTAATGTACAACCGGCTCCTATTGTAGTTGGTTTGTTAATTTAGCTCTGTTAATTACTTTGATACGGGTCTATGTGTTCGGGGAAATCTGTAGATGCAGAGAGACCGCGATTGCTCAAAGCGTTGCCGAGTTACGCTTAGCCATGTGACTTGTCTATGATCGTCATAGAAAAGTTTCGATCGCTCATTCTTTGAGTCTTTGAGAGCCAAGACGGTTTTTGTTTTTGTCCTTAGTTATATATCCAGGGTAATTTACAACCCGTTCCTATTGTAGTTGGTTTGTTAATTTAGCTCTGTTAATTACTTTGATACGGGTCTATGTGTTCGGGGAAATCTGTAGATGCAGAGAGACCGCGATTGCTCAAAGCGTTGCCGAGTTACGCTTAACCGTGTGACTTGTCTATGATCGTCATAAAAACGTTTTGATCGCTCATTCTTTGATTAGACGGTTTTTATTTTTGTTCTTATACCTATATCTTATAGGGTAATGTACCTACAACCGGCTCCTTTTGTAGTTGGTTTGTTAATTTAGCTCTGTTAATTACCTACTTTGATACGGGTGTATGTGTTCGGGGAAATCTGTAGATGCAGAGAGACCGCGATTGCTCAAAGCGGTGCCGAGTTACGTTAGCCATGTGACTTGTCTATGATCGTTATAGAAAATTTCGATCGCTCATTCTTTGAGTCTTTGAGAGCCAAGACGGTTTTAATTTTTGTTCTTATACCTATATCTTATAGGGTAATTTACAACCGGCTCCTATTGTAGTTGGTTTGTTAATTTAGCTCTGTTAATTACTTTGATACAGGTCTATGTGTTCGCGGAAATCTGTAGATGTAGAGAGACCGCGATTGCTCAAGGCGGTGCCGAGTTACGCTTAGCCATGTGACTTGTCTATGATCGTCATAGAAACGTTTCGATCGCTCATTCTTTGAGAGCCAAGACGGTTTTCATTTTTGTTCTTATACCTATATCTTATAGGGTAATGTACAGCCGGCTCCTATTGTAGTTGGTTTGTTAATTTAGCTCTGTTAATTACTTTGATACGGGTCTATGTGTTCGGGGAAATCTGTAGATGCAGAGAGACCGCGATTGCTCAAAGCGTTGCCGAGTTACGCTTAGCCATGTGACTTGTCTATGATCGTCATAGAAACGTTTCGATCGCTCATTCTTTCAGTCTTGGAGAGCCAAGACAGTTTTTATTTTTGTTCTTATACCTATATCTCATAGGGTAATGTACAACCCGCTCCTATTGTAGTTGGTTTGTTAATTTAGCTCTGTTAATTACTTTGATACGGGTCTATGTGTTCGGGGAAATCTGTAGATGCAGAGAGACCGTGATTGCTCAAAGCGGTGCCGAGTTACGCTTAGCCATGTGACTTGTCTATGATCGTCATAGAAACGTTTCGATCGCTCATTCTTTGAGTCTTTGAGAGCCAAGGCGGTTTTTATTTTTGTACTTGCTCTTACGAATACGTTGGGGGGTGCTACAGGTTGCGGGAGAACATTATGACAGAAAAACGATGTTTTACCTAATTACTAAAAACCCAGCGTTTTAAAACTTATTAGATATCCGACACAAATGAAAATCCATTGTGGTTCTAAAAATAAACACAACTAAAAATGGAGGGTTTGAGCAACTTTTAGGAGAAATTTAAATTAAAGATCCAAAATATAAAAAGTTTAAAGTACCTACTTACGTTTTTCATACCGCTAATTGTCAGAAGTGAAAACTGATAATATGAATATCAATAGACTACAGTCGGGAACGGTAACAGTGTCGCGAGTTCAATGGTTTTTTCCTATCTCAAAAAAATGCTCAACTAAAGAAGTTTTCACTTGAAAAAAATATTTTATTATATTAAATAAACCCAAGAACAAATGAAGAATTTTAATTACGTTACGAGCAATAATTATTATGAGCCGCAACGAATGTACCGAAAGAACGAAACAACCGAGTTTATGTGGCCGTAAAACAATAAAAATTGGCCAAGTGCGAGTCGGGCTCGCGCACTTAGGGTTCCGTAGGTACTATCAAGACCAATTCTCAATAGTATTAAAGTAAACTAAACACCTCTGCCGGCCAAATTAAATAATCGAGCATGAAGAGTTCTGTACTATATATATAAAAAATCTATATAAATCAATATCGCGCAATATAAATATTGTTTCGGTTTTCTGGATCATACGAATGTAGTGAGATGATGATGATGATGATGATGACCAAAAATGAGTAATAAAATACATAGTAAAATACGTTTGTTGTATGGGCCCTTTTATTCTATTTTTTAAGGTATTTGTTGTTAAATGCGGCAACAGAAATCATCTGTGTAAATGTCAACTGTCTAACTATCACGGTTCATGAGATAGACCTGGTGACAGAGGGACGGACAGCGGAATCGGGTACTTTTCCACTGAAGCGGAGCGTAGCAGACAGTGAATCGCCCAATCACAGTGACATCTCCGCTGGTATCAGTATGTCAATCTGTGTTTGCGGGTCCGTTAGACACCTAGTTATTATGTTGCTCTGTGGTTAGACCCTTCTGATCCATCCACCGGAGTGGAACGAGACAGCGTAGCGGCGAAACGGAGAAATATTGATATTGATTAATATTTCTCCGGTTCTCCGCTCCGCTCCGGTGGATTGGCAGCCTTACCCTTTGGGTGTGGAACCCTAAAAACTGTTTGGCGACACACACATACACACATCAGTTCACAAATAAACAATATCACACGTGTGGGTGAAAAAATAACTTGTACGACGAACAATCCGGGCTTCAGGGTACTATTTCAGTTAAAAAATAACATGCGTTTATTAGCTGTTTTATGGGTTTTTAAATGATCCGCAGTCAATTGATAAATAAATCTGATAACTGTACAAAATTCTCGTATCCATAGTGTTTTCAACAAATCTCCTTCGTAATGGTTTGACCGTTTTTATGTTAGATAGATCTGAGAATATGACGTAAGTAAATGATTCTTCATATCTATAAGTGAGAAAAAATTTATGTAAGTGGCAGAACGACAGAGAGAGAGATTCTATTAGATTGGAGAGATTCGGGACAGCTAGTAATTACAGGACTACATATTTAAGATTATTTATTTATTTCAATACTAGTAGGTACGCTGGACTAAATATTCTAAACAATTATTGACAATTCCATTTTTGTGCCGATTTAAAGCGCCCAGCTCTCTCGAAGTTCCTCGTAAAATTGACATTTATAACTGAAATTTGCAAATAACTGTCATTGAGAAATTCATTTTATTTTAGTTCCATGGACGCTCACGCCAGCTTACGCAACAATCAGCGCCAAAATGGCGAAATACAAGTGTCTTCATTTTTAAGTTGACAGTCTGTGGTCCAAAACACACTTCTATTAGGTATAGATGTGGGTATAGACGTCCGTGGTTGGAAATCGTTGCAGGAGGCCTTTGTCCAGCGGTGGACTCCGTCGGCTGAAACAAACGAACAAACCAACATGATAGACGAACGAACGAACGAACAAACAAGAAGAAGAAAACTAGGTCGTGGAAATATAAGCGGAGAATCAAAAGCGCGTCTAATTTTACACGAACGACTCAATCAAGCCGATGGCAATTGGAAACACAATACCGCATTACTCGAGACGTTTAGAATGTGGTTTAGAACGTTTAGAAATCAATTAGAGCACAAAGCGCTAAAACGAGCGGTCGACACGTGCACAGAGTAAAAATACTACCGACCATAGACTACAGAGGCGGCTACGGGGAACGAGGATGGGCGTTTACATGGATACTTCACTTGCACATGCAAGCTCTCTCGGTACGTATAGATGTATCATTTGTTATTTGAATAACACGCTTTTCCCTGCAACTGTTTTAAGTTTAACCTCCGTCCCGGAAAGAAATTTTAAAGACTTTCAAATTTAGTAGGTAGGTACCTACATGGTTTTTGTTACCTTAATCTCTAGCCATAATTATATGCTTATCCTACTGCATCGCTTTCGAAAGACATTCCAAACATGTGTAACTTGTAAGAATACACGGAGCTCATGTGATCAATATGAGCGATAATTTTTTATATGAAAAAAAAAATGAAAATGAAAAATGAAAAATCTTTATTTTCACATAGGCCCAATTAATAAGCTCTTATGAAAAGTCAAAACTCTACCGCCAGGTTCGGAAAGCAGGTTTGCACCGAGAAGAACTGGCAAGAAACTCGGCACTTGCTCTTTTCAAAAAAAAATGTCATTATATACAATTTCTTAAATAATATCAATAATTAATACATAATTTTTAAGATATCTCGTGAAGAGATGGAAATATATCCCTATCATTCCAACAATTCTTGTCATTAAAGAATTCTTCAATAGTATAGTAACCCCGACTTATTAGATGTTTTTTGACAGTGACTTTAAACCTGTGTAAAGGTAAGTCCAAAACAGACTTCACACATTTATACATATTTGAATATCGCTTTTTTTCTATATTTTTAGCGTATCACAAAATGCCATATCACCTGTTGCTTGTGTTTTCACTCTATATTCGTCTTTATCTTGTAACATGCTTTTAAATTATTTCTTTATCTTGTTCCTGAACGAATGTCGTAGAGAATAAACGTCAAAATATGACAGACGTCAAATGGGAGGAGAAATTTCAAAAGATCTTTGACCTCAACGGCGAAGCGGTGCTAAAAGAAAAATCTGAATCTCTGTTTTCTAGTGCTCTTTAAACTCAGTTTACTTGAGATATTAACTATTAAAAACTTGTGACATATAAATACCATCCCATACTGGGTAAGTTATGCAAACTGTTGAAATATTCTTATGTATTTAGTTAGAAATTAAGTTGTTCCTAGTCTTAGCGCTTATTACTGGTAATTGTAATTAATTGTGCCAGTTGTTTCACAATAAATACCAAGTCATATGTCCATGTCACCAGCTGATTCATTTGATTATGTATTTTCTCATTTATTATGTTGTTCCTTGCATGTGATTATGTAAAACAACTTGTTAGTAGACTGCCTTGACTGCCATACCAGTAGTATGTAGATTGTAGGCAAACGGTGCCCCTCTTACTTTTGCTCATTGAAACTTGAAGATGGCAGTCAAGGGCATAGCAGGCTATGGAAACCAATATAAAATACTCTACTTATCACATTCCAGGAGCTCCCTTGGGAGTTATAAAGAGGATCCTCAGCTCCAGGATTGGTTCGCTCTGCACGGTGTGCCGAACGCTGTCTAAGGAGAGTGCGGTACCATCTTATACTTGCCTGCAAGCCAAAAGCCTTCGACCACTCTCGACCCTGAGTCTTTTCTTAAATTTAGCTTAGTTTTAATTAGTGTTTAGTAAGTTTAGTTTAGTGTAATTTTGAGGGTTAGGTTCTAGTTAATAAATTACTTGTTTTTTGGCACTTATCTTTGTTTGTCTTATTACAAACTCAAGAAGATAACGTGACAATGGCGCCCATGGGTAAATATCCCTCGTGGTCTAAGGCTTGTGGTGATTCTCATGCTTCTGGTGTTGGTGCTCAGGTCTAGAAGTGTAATTTATACCATATAGTTGCACGTTACTGAATGTGATTCAACTTTTCGCTTCATTTAACAAGTATGTACATACACTCATTATTAGAAACAGTAGTTACGCTGTGCTACATATAAAAGAACAAAATAAGACTCATATAATAGCCAGTAGCCCAGTAAACATAGTGAGTACATACTTCTTAAAATATAATTAATGATCATTATATCATATCCATAACTCTTCGTACCATTTGTCATAATATCAATTGTTAGTTGATTGTGCTGCCTTATTATTAAATTATAGGTTAAGATAGTTAACTATTAAGTATTACTTATATGTTTGCATAACATACCCATTACTAAAATGTCTTACCCTATCAAGTTTCTCTTACTTCAAAAATCTGAATTAATCTATGAAGTCATTATAAGAGGTGAGTCGCCCGCTGATAATGTATCAGAGCTTCGCCGCCAGGTTACAAAGTTAACACAGAAATACCCTTCAGAGGAAATTCTAGAATCTTGTTTAGAATTTGCTGATGACCACACAGGTATCATTGAGGTTTTGGCAAAAATTAAATGTAACATTGAAACTTTGAAAACTGATCCACAAAAGTCACTCATTGATCGCACTGCAAACTTGTTCAATCACTTACATCACAGACTACAGAGGGTTGTTACACCCAAGAAGTCGGAGAGTGTTGTGGCCCTTAATAACTCCAGAGAATCTTTTGATTCATTATACTTGCAGTTCCAGAAACTTACCAAGATGGATTCTCGTTCCCGTGCTGAATCCTTGACAACCGACAACGAACAAGTCTGTACGTTAGACCAGCTAACTAAACTCTCTATTTCATGCGAACGCAGCTTATCAACAGAGCTGGCAAAGATAAAATTTGATGGGAAAACGTGTGTTCGCTCATTCATTGAGCGTATTGAAGAGTTTCGAATATCTAAGGATGTGACTGACAAAAAAATGTTTTCTTATGCTTCGGATTTATTTACCGGAGATGCTCTTCACTGGTATAGAAGTGTTAAATCTCAATTCGAAACTTGGAAGGATCTGCTATGTTCTCTTAAGGAAGACTTCGACTTGGTAGATTATGATTACAGGATGCTCGCAGAAATTCGAAGTCGCACTCAGGGCGCTACAGAAAACATTATTACTTACTTTGCTATAATGAAGGGTATGTTTTCACGTCTTAATAAACAACTAACTGAAGAGGAAAAACTGGAAATTTTAATTCATAATATCAGGCCCTGCTATGCAAACGCTTTGTTTACATGTTCTGAAATAAAAAGCATGGATGAACTGCGGGCAATTTGTCGCAATTATGAACGTATTAAAATTCGTTGCGATAACTTTAAAGAACCTCCAAGCTCGAGTCCAAGTTCTGTAGCTCCTGAATTTGCCTATCGCCCTGTTAAAGAACCTATTAAGACTAATTATTCACAAAAATACTTCAATTCCTCAAACCCAAAACAAAATACTTACATCAACCATAATACTACAAATAAAATAGCAAATAGTACTGATAAAACTTACGCTATAAATTGTGCTTCTCCTAGAACAAGTGCAAAATATTGTTATCGCTGCAAGGTTGATACCCACTCTATGGCTGAATGCGACGCTGAACGCACAATATTTTGTTTCAAATGTGGGCTTAAAGACTATCGCACACCCGACTGCCCAAAGTGCAACTCAAAGGTCAGTGAAACAAAAAACTGAATATTGAAAATTGTGGCAACACCAAGTCTAGCCCAAACTTTGATCGCTCGGATTGGACTGGCTGGTTAATAACCTTAAAAAATTTTTTTTCTTCATATAATATTGCTTCAATTTTCAATAAAATACCGAGCGGTGATCCCAGACCTTACTTGAAAGTTACCATTGATAAAGTAAATGGCCTAAGTATTTACGGGCTCTTAGACTCTGGATCGGTTGTTAGTATCTTAGGAAATAACGCCCATAATCTATTACTTTTAAAACACAACCTTACATTGATTACTGATCAAAAAATCACCGTCACTGCTGCAGGAGGTCAAAAAATATCCTCTCAGGGATATATTCTATTACCTTTACTGTTTGAAGGCCAACTTAAGGTTATTAAAACCCACGTTATTCCTGAGATCGATACCACTTTAATCCTTGGCATAGATTTCTGGAAAGAATTCCAAATTCTTCCAAAACATCTGACTTCTATACATTATTTGTCAGCACATGAAGTTTCATCAAATAAAATTAATAGCATTACTAAACCTCAAGCTTTTATTAACAGCTACGACAATCTCACTGATAAAGAAAAAAACATTTCAGACACCATAATTAAAAAATTTACTGAAATCTCATTCGAAACTAAAGGCCTGGGTAGAACATCTGTAATTACACACAAAATAGACACCGGAGATGTGGAACCTATTCGGCAGCGTAGCTACCGTTTATCCCCAGAAAAACGTCGCATAATTACTGAGTTGGTGGATGAAATGCTCTCCCTTGATGTCATTGAACCAACAGAAAGTCCTTGGTCGTCGCCTGTATTAATAGTGGGTAAAAAAGACGGTAAACCTCGATTTTGCTTAGACAGTCGCAAACTGAACTCCATCACTAGAAAGGATGCTTATAGCCTACCATATGTGTCAGAAATATTGGATAACCTAAGGGATGCAAAGTATCTTTCTAGTGTAGACCTTTCTAAAGCCTTTTGGCAAATACCTTTACATGAGTCAGATAGAGATAAAACAGCCTTCTACATTCCGGGTCGTGGCACTTTTAGATTTAAAGTAACACCTTTCGGATTAACCAACGCGCCCGCAACACAACAAAGGCTAGTAGACAAGTTATTCGGTCCAGAGTTTGAACTAAAAGTATTTGCTTACCTTGATGATATTATAATAGTCAGCAAAACGTTTGATGAGCATGTCACCCTTCTTGAACGTGTCTTAGATAAATTAAAAAATGCAAACTTAAGTATAAACCTGGAAAAGTGTCAGTTTTTTAGAAAACAATTATGCTACTTAGGTTACATAGTAGACTCTGATGGACTTCGAACAGATCCGGCAAAAGTTGAAGCTATACTTGCCTTTCCTACACCTAAGACAAAGAAAGAGGTAAAACGTTTCCTAGGTACTGCCTCCTGGTACAGACGCTTCATACCAAACTTTAGTACAATTGCTGGTCCACTTAATAAACTTACATCTACAAAAAAAAATTCACCGCCGTTTCTATGGTCTAACGAAGCCGATAAATCCTTCTCAACTTTAAAATCAATGTTAGTGCAAGCTCCTGTTTTGGCCTGCCCAAATTTTGACTACTCTTTTGACATTCATACCGATGCAAGTAGTTATGGAATAGGTGGAATGCTTTCCCAGACAATAAATGGTGTAGAACACCCAATTGCTTACATGAGTAGATCACTTACGGGCCCTGAACGTAACTATAGTGTCACAGAAAAAGAGACCCTTGCTGTCTTAGCTGCTTTGGAACACTGGCGTTGCTATGTTGAAAATGGCTTGACATGCAACGTTTTCACAGATCATGCTGCTTTAAAATGGTTCCTTTCTCTTTCCAACCCTACAGGCCGCCTAGCTAGGTGGGGAGTCCGTCTTTCATCTTTTAACTTCATAATTAAAGATCGTCGTGGGAAAGACCACATCATTCCTGATGCCTTGTCTAGAACTGTTCCAGTAGCCGAGATTAATTTAACAGACTCAAGTAATACTGAAGATGAGTGGTATCTTAAAATGTATAAAGGTTGTCTCGAATCGCCATCAAAATTTCCCAATTACAATATTAAAAATAATAAACTGTACAGATTCATGAAGTCAAATAATCCCTTGCATTCAGAATTTGAATGGAAACTTGTTATACCAAAAGAATCGCGTCTGTCTGTTATAGCTCAAAACCACTGTGAACCAGTCTCAGGACATTTTGGTATTTTCAAAACTTATAGACGTCTATGTCTCAATTATTATTGGCCTGGTATGCACAAGGACGTTGTCCATTTCATTTCAACTTGTGATACATGCCTGGCTTATAAATTACCTACTCACACTACTTTAGGTAAAATGGGCAGACCAAAAGAATGCTTTCGACCATTCCAGGTACTTTCCATTGATCTAGTTGGCCCTTTACCTAAGTCTAGAAAGCAAAATTGCTACATTTTGGTGGTAACATGTTGTTTCTCAAAGTACTGTTTAATTTTTCCACTACGAAGAGCTACTGCGGATCTGGTTGTCCACCACCTGGAGAGTGGAGTATTCCTGGTACATGGTGTGCCCCAGACCCTTATCTTGGATAATGGCTGTCAATTTATTAGCAGGGAGCTTAATAAGTTGCTGTCAACATATAAAGTACCCAATATTCATTTCACCCCTAAATACACCCCTCAAATAAACACAGTAGAACGATATAACAAGACCATAGTTACAGCTCTATCAACTTTTGTAGACGAGGATCACAGGGCTTGGGATGTTAATATAGCTAAAATACAATTCGCCATAAACAACTCAGTGAACGAGACCACTGGCTACACTCCATCCTTTCTCGTTCACGGTAGAGAACTTGTTATATGCGGGTCTCATTATGTAGAAAATGACACCTCAAACGATTTAATTCTCCTACCGCGAGATCTGTATGCTGAAAATCTAGGACATCTTGCGAACATTTTCGATAAAGTGCAAACTGAGCTTTGGCGAAGTCACTTAAAGAATACCCGTAGATATAACCTTCGTCGCAAAGAGATTGATTTTAGTGTCGGAGATATTGTCTGGAAGAAATGCTATTTTTTAAGTGACAAGGATAATTACTTTAGCAAAAAACTTGCACCCAAATATCAAAAATGTAGAGTACTAGAAAAACGATCCCCCTTAGTCTATATACTAGAAGATTTAACTGGCCGTAACCTTGGTGCGTGGCATATCAAGGACTTGAAGCTTATAAAAAATTATAACCGATAGCTTTGAGTAAAGATTTAAGAATTTTACTCAGGCAAAATTCTACTTAGGAAGGGCGGTACTGTAACATGCTTTTAAATTATTTCTTTATCTTGTTCCTGAACGAATGTCGTAGAGAATAAACGTCAAAATATGACAGACGTCAAATGGGAGGAGAAATTTCAAAAGATCTTTGACCTCAACG
Source organism: Coenonympha arcania (assembly GCA_036785405.1). Taxonomy (NCBI): domain Eukaryota; kingdom Metazoa; phylum Arthropoda; class Insecta; order Lepidoptera; family Nymphalidae; genus Coenonympha; species Coenonympha arcania. The sequence goes on along the minus strand of CM072077.1, from coordinate 10,288,857 downwards.
GCGAAGCGGTGCTAAAAGAAAAATCTGAATCTCTGTTTTCTAGTGCTCTTTAAACTCAGTTTACTTGAGATATTAACTATTAAAAACTTGTGACATATAAATACCATCCCATACTGGGTAAGTTATGCAAACTGTTGAAATATTCTTATGTATTTAGTTAGAAATTAAGTTGTTCCTAGTCTTAGCGCTTATTACTGGTAATTGTAATTAATTGTGCCAGTTGTTTCACAATAAATACCAAGTCATATGTCCATGTCACCAGCTGATTCATTTGATTATGTATTTTCTCATTTATTATGTTGTTCCTTGCATGTGATTATGTAAAACAACTTGTTAGTAGACTGCCTTGACTGCCATACCAGTAGTATGTAGATTGTAGGCAAACGGTGCCCCTCTTACTTTTGCTCATTGAAACTTGAAGATGGCAGTCAAGGGCATAGCAGGCTATGGAAACCAATATAAAATACTCTACTTATCACATTCCAGGAGCTCCCTTGGGAGTTATAAAGAGGATCCTCAGCTCCAGGATTGGTTCGCTCTGCACGGTGTGCCGAACGCTGTCTAAGGAGAGTGCGGTACCATCTTATACTTGCCTGCAAGCCAAAAGCCTTCGACCACTCTCGACCCTGAGTCTTTTCTTAAATTTAGCTTAGTTTTAATTAGTGTTTAGTAAGTTTAGTTTAGTGTAATTTTGAGGGTTAGGTTCTAGTTAATAAATTACTTGTTTTTTGGCACTTATCTTTGTTTGTCTTATTACAAACTCAAGAAGATAACGTGACAATCTATACTTAAACACAACCAGAAAAAAATTCGGTGGAAAGTTTTCCCAAGCATTGCTCTACCCATCCAATTATTCACAATTTTAGTTTTTGTGAATCCCTGAAATTTACGTAGTTTCTTAAACTTTTTGGCTAGTTTCTCAGTAATTAGGTAAAACGTCGTTTCTCGTGATATTTGCTTGCAATATATCCTGTCACATCCACACAACGCTATTGTAAGAGTTAGAAAGAGCAACTGCAATATACACCCTTACTAAATTTGTTTATTTTTGTTACCATTGTCTTCATTTTATTTCCTTTCACATACCCACTATCTGTTTATAGTCCGAGTAGGTAAGCTGACTTGAACAACGTGAACGCAGCACCACACTTCCGACGTTTAAACAGGTAGGAAGCTCGAGAGCAGAGTTTACGCTACTGAAAATATGAAGATGTGTTAGGATGCCGAGTGCACTGTATGACACTGCAGTGCATAGTTCTTGGAGGCACTGCATCCTACACATTTTTTTTAGTTGAGATTTTTTTTAATAATATCCGGGTTCCAAAGTAATGGGTAAATAAACAAGTTGTACATTCAAATAAAATCTGTATGACAGGAAATGTGCATTGAAAAGAAAGTAACTTTTTGTATGCAAAATTAAATTCCGGTTATGAACAATTTTTGGCATTGGCAACATTAGTACAGTACATTTAAATAATATGTATTTTTACATTTTAATAATATGTATTTTTATCATTAATTTAAAAATATTTTATTAGTTTTGTAAATTCTTAAACGCCCATTACAGCAACTCGCCTCTTTTCCAACCAGACGCGTTATCATTAAACCATACACCTAACAATGTAACACGGTTTACGCGATATGTAAATTAACTTGATTAAAATAGTTAGGAGGATACACTGATTTTGTTTTTATCCTTCTCAATAAAATAGCAATCACCATTGTAGATTCTGATAAAAATGAGAAAAAAATTGAGACTTTGGACTTTTGGGAGACCTTTCTATCGAGACAATTTTATTCAATCCTGCTTCGAAACGAATTTATATTAAAGACCCAAAATGACGTTTTTTGATTTGTCTTTATAGTTTTCAATTTCAACCTGAAAGTCACTAGAAATTGCTTAAATTACCCTTTTATGTAATGCTATATAAATTGGTACGAGATAGTAGTTCTTTAGCCGCGTTGGAAATTTTTGATTAGTCTACAAAATTTTCACAAGGTGTATGGTAACAGGTTACATAACAAAGTGTATTTTTGGCCACTTTTTGTCGTTTATTTTATGTTTTTACATATTATGTTGTATAACTCTTGCCGCTATCACAACAAATGCTAAAAACAGAATAAAATAAATATTTAAGGGTGTTCCCAACTTCCCATACGTGCGCGAGTCCGACTCGCACTTGGCCGGTTTTTCTCTACATTTCTGTGTACATACATGTATCGCAGACCGAGTTCCACGTTTAGGTAGGTATAATAACGTTGCCCGTAATATAAACATTGTCTTAGCCGAAGCGACAAAAAAGTTTTAAAATAAAATGACGCGCGCCAACTTCTCGGAAACTAGTTAATTATGTGTTGTAAACTAATAAAGTAATAAAACGTAATATTGTGCTTCCATGTTTACAGTTTGGTGGACATGCTTTTCAGCGCAAGGGGTGGAAAGAGCATTCGTTAAGTAGCTTCTATACATATTAGAATTATTAGGGGTACCACTGTGAGGAGATAAATACGTCTATGGTTTTCTCCATTTCGAAATTGATTCTATTAATCTTTCTTTTAATAAGTATATAAAATTCCCATGTCACGGAGTAAAAAAAACTGCTCTAAAACGGATTTATCGATTTTTATGAAATTTTTTGTCTTCATTCGGTAGACCGTATCGATCTGAGAGTTGTAAGATATTTTATGGCAAAACAACGTTTGTCGTGTCAGCTAGTAATAATTAATGTACCTAAAAGTTTTAGTGTTTCTTAGACACACGCCATACATAACTAGGTACTGAAATCTGAAACGATTTATCTGTGAAATAACTTATTAGGTATCTGGATACCTAAGAATAGGTAGATACTTACTCGAATAGGCTCCCCGCTCCTTTTTACCTACCGGAAAATACTTGGTCCCAGCTCTAGATCTTGAAAAAAAAATTGCAATAGCAAACTGTTGCTATAGCAAATAGTTATAGGTAGAAATTCCTTCTAGAAGTCATTGAGTAGATTGCTACAGCCGAATGCTCCTTGAAAATAGCTATTGGGAAATTCGAAAGTTGAATGTTGAGTAGCTGTAATACATTTCTCCATAATATAATGTTCCTTTTAGTTACTTATGTATAGATACGTATAAGTAAAAACTATACTTACACATTATAATAACCTTACTAGGTTTACAAGCAACAAAAATAGATTAATGTCTTAATTTTGGGAAGTGTTAGTACAGGGTCGTGCGGTTGCGTTTGACGACCGTCAATATTACGATTTATTCTGGTTTTACTCACTTCCGTTACACTTGCCCAATCAAGCCAGGTCAAAGATACGTCCTAGGTACTTATTTCCATTAGAGATAATATCGCACACCTAGATCTAAAGAGGTATTAACTCAAAAAAGCACTTTTTTCAGGAAACACGAAAAACTGTTTTCTGTGTCCCTGTGCACTGCAGGAGCGTTTTGTTTTTATGGTTTGCTTTATTTTTATACTAGATTAATTATCATGTAGTAATTTAGTGTTTAATACACGTTTTAAGGCTAAAAATCGGAATATTTGAATTATTTCCCTTTTGCTTATCAATTTATGTATATTTGTTAAACTAATTTGAGTTGAGCCTGTGTTGGTGAATTAAGATATTAGTTGACTCTCTTTTGAAGAGGCATTATACATTTAGAACGCAATGACTTTTTGAATTATTTATAATATGTCCAATTGACAGAGTGTGCTATGACCAACAGTCTGTAAGAGTATAATTATTATATTTTGTTTATAAAAAATTAAGAAAAACTGCTGCAGTCAATCAATTTTATTTCTTAGAACTATTATTATTAGTAGCATTACCTTATGTCAGTCTCAAAAACCCAAATAGGTCATAACTCTTGAACAAAACATAAAATATACAGAAAAACAATTTTAAATGCACATCTTATTGCTTATTCTTGTAAAATAAAAAACACTCCTAGGAATGAAAAGCAATTAAACAAGCAATTAAACGGGACAAAGAAAATACCGCTCCTCCTATTACTTTTATTCAACATGCAACCATGGAATAAAACTTGAAGATGTCATCAAGTGATGAAGTTTCATCCAAAGAAACTCATGCTGTTTTGACACCGGTAAATACATCTATCCCTAGCACGTCTAAACAACAAAAATCTGTTGGCCCAAACTAATTATTTTTAACGATCCGGAGCGATGAAAGTGATATTGACGACTCCGATGAACATCCTAATTTTCAATAGCTAAACAAAAACAAGCTCCCACCTAAGAAGGTCGTACCTTCATCGTCATCGGTTACTTTGTCTAGCACCAGTTGCAGCAGCAACTCGAGTTCGTGAGATACCGAAGGTGATAGTCACCATGTAGGACCGGAAAATGTTTTGGTTTCTGAAACTGTTATCGAAAAAAAAAGGCAAAAAGAGAGTGCGAAAACCAGCAACGTGGAAGACGAAAATCGCGAAACAACTGCGAAATTCTGGCAAAGTCTACCAGTCCCTGTCAAAATCTAAGAAACTGATACTAGAAAGAAAGGTTGGACCACCTTGTGGAGACAAATGTCGCCTAAAATGCAAAGATAAAGTGAACGAGATGTCAAGACAACAGGTCTTTGACGCATATATACTTTCTTTCTAGTATCAGTTTCTTAGATTTTGACCGGGACTGGTAGGCTTTGCCAGAATTTTGCAGTTGTTTCGTGATTTTCATCTTCCACGTTGCTGGTTTTCGCACTCTCTTTTTGTCTTTTTTTTCGATAACAGTTTCAGAAACCAAAACATTTTCCGGTCCTACATGGTGACTATCACCTTCGGTATCTGACGAACTCGAGTTGCTGCTGCAACTGGTGCTGGACAAAGTAACCGATGACGATGAAGGTACGACCTTCTTAGGTGGGAGCTTATTTCTGTTTAGCTATTGAAAATTAGGATCTTCATCGGAGTCGTCAATATCACTTTCATCGATCCGGATCGGTGAAATAAAGTAGTTTGGGCCAACAGAATTTTGTTGTTTAGACGTGCTAGGGATAAATGTATTTACCGGTGTCAAAACAGCATGAGTTTCTTTGGATGAAACTTCATCACTTGATGACATCTTCAAGTTTTCTTCCATGGTTGCATGTTGAGTAAAAGCGATAGGAGGAGCGGTATTTTTAACCGACTTCAAAAAAAAGGAGGAGGTTCTCAATTCGTCGGAATCTTTTTTTTTTATTTTTTTTATTTTTTTTTATGTATGTTCCCCGATTACTCGAAGATGCGTGGACCAATTTCGAAAATTCTTTTTTTGTTTGATAGGGTATAGTTCACAGATGGTCCCATAGTCATCAAGTCGGGATCTGATGATGGGATCCTGGAGAAATCGAGGGAACTCTTCAAATTTTATAAGCACACTTGAAGTGATTTGGGTATTGTTTGAAAGAGTAATTTTTTCCAGGTAGTCCCATAGTCATCAAGTCGGGATCTGATGATGGGATCCTGGAGAAATCGAGGGAACTCTTCAAATTTTATAAGCACACTTGAAGTGATTTGGGTATTGTTTGAAAGAGTAATTTTTTCCAGGTAGTCTTATGGTCATCAGGTCGGGATCTGATGATGGGATCTTGGTAAAATCGAGGGAACTCTTCAAATTTTGCGAGTATACTTGAAGCGATTTAGGTATTTTTTATAGTTACTATTGCATTTCCTTGCAGTCATCAAGTAATGACTGTATTCATCAAGTCAGGATCTGATGATGGGATCTTGGAGAAATTGAGGGAACTCTTCAGATTTTTAGAAGCATACTTCAAGCGATGTGGGCATTTTTTCCAATGCCTTGCGCATTAGTTATTTTCCACTAAAATGTATAAAATAAAATGGAAAACTCTTTCCAAAAAACCAACTTCAAATGCCACTACAAAGAATGAAATAATTTTTAATGTACACCAATTCGAAGTCGGGCAATGTTTAGTTCATTCAATAATAGTCTTTCGTATTGTCGATAATTTTGTCGTTTCTTTGCACATCAAGTTTTATAATAAGAAGGACTATTAATGATTGAACAAAACATTGCCCGACTTCGAATTGGTGTACATTAAAAATTATTTCATTCTTTGTAGTGGCATTTGAAGTTGGTTTTTTGGAAAGAGTTTTCCATTTTCTTTGTCCCGTTCTTCTACTTTATTTACTAAAAGTCGCCCGTGTTGCATTGTTTTCCTGAAATATTAAATGTCTATTTTACTAACTTACAGAGTCATGTGCCTTAAATCGACTTGGAAAGCCCATAAATAAACATTTTTAGTCTGTTTTGCTATGTTGGAAAAACATTTTTGTCAAAAACCATCTAAAGGGACCCAACTTGAAAAATTGGCAGTAACAAAGGAACAAACTCTATTAATGCCAAGATGAATATTAAATTGTACTAAGACCTAAAAACTCCAATCCCGAATAACAAAATAGTTTTAATTTTGCTAAGATTTTGCAGAAAAAAGAGAGCATAAAATATGACTCACCAAAACAGACACAACTACAAAATCAAAAATGTTTTAACAATAGGGTACCAACTCAAAATAAAACTAAAAACTTTACTCACCTTGCCAACAATACAGGTTTAACTCAAATTGTTGTATCCTTTTAATCAGCACTAACTATCTAAAAAGTGTCAATTCAAAATAATACTGCTCCAAATTTCAACTAAACAGGTATAACTCTAAATAACTCCAAACTTTTTGCGGAGGACGCGTGCACTCCGCTTGTAATTCTGATTGCATTTAGCGTTGTTCCCGTTTAGGCGCGGAATGAGTTGGCTCGCTCGTTCAACAAAAGGGAGTCTAGGTGCCATCTAGCGTTGAGTTTTGCACTTATTTTTAAATCTGTTTTATTGGCAGATAGGTATCCGTATCGGAAATTAAATGGTGAGCATAACTCAAAAACACGGATTTTTGAGTTAACTCTCTTTAGATCTAGGTGTGCGATATTATGTCTTACGGCTCTTTTTACAAATATAGTATAAAAATACTTAAGGATTTTTTTTCAAACCACGGTAAATCCATTATTTTATTTTATTTTGTACTTACATCTTAAAATTAATAAATGTGGAAAAATATAAATACAATCATTACGATTAATCGATTTGTTTCAGCCTAATCTGGAAGTGTGCGGTATAAATGGTCGGTAAGGTAAACACGGGTGACGGGACGGACGCGCCCCGTTCCCCGCGCGCGTCTGTCACACTGATCATCAGACAGTTGAACATAGTGTACCACAGCGCGTTACACTGCGCTCGACGTAGTGTTCCCAGTAGCGCGCGGTATAAATGATAAGGTAAACACGGGACGGAAGCGCCCCGTACACCGCGCGTCTGTCACACTGATCATCAGACACAGTTGAACATAGTGTACCACAGCGCGTTACACTGCGCTCGACGTAGTGTTCCCAGTAGCGCGCGGTATAAATGATAAGGTAAACACGGGACGGAAGCGCCCCGTACACCGCGCGTCTGTCACACTGATCATCAGACACAGTTGAACATAGTGTACCACAGCGCGTTACACTGCGCTCGACGTAGTGTTCCCAGTAGCGCGCGGTATAAATGATAAGGTAAACACGGGACGGAAGCGCCCCGTACACCGCGCGTCTGTCACACTGATCATCAGACAGTTGAACATAGTGTACCACAGCGCGTTACACTGCGCTCGACGTAGTGTTCCCAGTAGCGCGCGGTATAAATGATAAGGTAAACACGGGACGGAAGCGCCCCGTACACCGCGCGTCTGTCACACTGATCATCAGACACAGTTGAACATAGTGTACCACAGCGCGTTACACTGCGCTCGACGTAGTGTTCCCAGTAGCGCGCGGTATAAATGATAAGGTAAACACGGGACGGAAGCGCCCCGTACACCGCGCCGCGCGCGTCTGTCACACTGATCATCAGACAGTTGAACATAGTGTACCACAGCGCGTTACACTGCGCTCGACGTAGTGTTCCCAGTAGCGCGCGGTATAAATGATAAGGTAAACACGGGACGGAAGCGCCCCGTACACCGCGCGTCTGTCACACTGATCATCAGACACAGTTGAACATAGTGTACCACAGCGCGTTACACTGCGCTCGACGTAGTGTTCCCAGTAGCGCGCGGTATATAAATGATAAGGTAAACACGGGACGAAAGCGCTTCGTACACCGCGCGTCTGTCACACTGATCATCAGACACAGTTGAACATAGTGTACCACAGCGCGTTACACTGCGCTCGACGTAGTGTTCCCAGTAGCGCGCGGTATAAATGATAAGGTAAACACGGGACGGAAGCGCCCCGTACCCCGCTCGTCTGTCACACTGATCATCAGACACAGTTGAACATAGTGTACCACAGCGCGTTACACTGCGCTCGACGTAGTGTTCCCAGTAGCGCGCGGTATAAATGATAAGGTAAACACGGGACGGAAGCGCCCCGTACAACGCGCGTCTGTCACACTGATCATCAGACACAGTTGAACATAGTGTACCACACACGGAGAAAAAAGACACCCCCAGAATTTACTAAACTGTTTTGTATTCGAAGAAATAACTAAATTTTATTAAAAATTACAAAAGTTTTGTTATATTAACAAATATTACTGATTACTACAAAACAGACCCCAATCGTATTTGTTATTCCTACATTTCGGTTTTAGTAATGTCAGATATTACAAACTTCACTTATAACAACAAAACACTATTGTTATTACTAATGATTTGTGATTTTTACAAAACAATCTTGTTGATATTATTAATTATTTTGTATTTCCAACAAAATATGATTTAATAACGGCAAGAAGCAAAATTTTATGATTTCAACAAAAGATAATAGTAATTCCATGTTATTACTAATGATTTGTAAAATCTACAATCCAAAATTATTTGGAATTATTATTTCATTTGTAATTTCATTAAAATAAGATTTTAGCATTACGTCATAGTTTATTACTAATGATTTGTTATTTTCGCAAACCAAACTTTTAGAAATTATTAATTCATTTGTAAATTCAACAAAGAGTGAGGCCTCCCTCTCCTCCGCTCCTTGCCAGTTGCCCCTCATTCGTTGAAGTGGTCAGTGCTGCAAAAGTTCCCGATTTGTCGGGATATCTAGTGAGATCTAAATTTTATTACCCGTAGTATATTTGCACTTGATGCATTACAATCGTTTAACACTTTCGGGTCCGTTGAGAATAAAACCAAGTCGTCGTTTAAATAACCCAAGTAACCCAATGAATGTAACAGAAGCAAGGAACACAACCGAGTTTAAAACTGCGAGTGCGTTACGATTCAGTGCTGCTGTGCGTTACTGCGAGTGCGTTTAATCTGCAAAACGATATATATTATGTTAAGTATTCAATTCCCTGGGTAGTTCTCTGGGCTTTTTGACTGTTAATATGTTATGTGGTCATGTTCTTATAACTTTTCCAATTCTATTCCCCGTTTATTTATTTGGCATTATGTATTTTATTAGTAAGATTTATTAATTTGATGATTAAAAATTAAGAATATTATAAACAAATATCTGACAATTAAGATAAGTATGAGAAATAAAACAAATTAATAATAAATGAGTATTTTATTGATCGTAGTTATACTAATAATAAGTGTTTCAAATTTAAAGAAAGACTATATTTTATCCATATAAGAATCCACCCTGTCATTTCTTGTAAAATGCCGTTTATCTTCACATTTGAAACACATTGTTACAATAAAAACCCTTTATTAACAAAAAATATTTAATAATTGTTCTGAGTGTACGTACCTACAGTGCTTATTTTTTGTAATAATGTAATCTATGCTTATATATTGCAAGCAATAAATTTTGTTTAATAATTATAGGTAAAAAATATACAGGCTGTAGCAGCAGAGGTGTCAAGATCTTAGTGGATTTTATGTTTCAATATGACTAGTTTTGTTGCTTACTAGTACAGCAATTAACTATTGCTTACTAGTATGTACAACAATTAAACTAATCATATTGAAACATAAAATCACCTGAGATCTTGACACCTCATGCTGCTAAAGCCTGTATATTTTTTACCTGTAATTATTAAAACAAAATTCATTGCTTCAACTAAAGCACTGAACTTGGAATTACAAAACGAACGCTAGGGTAAAACAAAGCATTAGTTATTTCAAGATATCGCTATACTTGGAATTACAAAACGAACATTAGGATAAACAAAGCATTAGTTATTTCAAGATATCGCTATACTTGGAATTACAAAACGAACGCTAGGATAAAACAAAGCATTAGTTATTTCAAGAGACCGCTATACTTGGAATTACAAAACGAACGCTAGAATAAAATAAAGTAATTAGTAATACCAACTCAAATTTAGTTTTTGTCTATGACGTCATTACTTCGGATATTACTATTGTTTCCTTGAAATTACAAAACAGATATTTGTTGCATTTACTAATAAGCAATTACTAAAGTCGTTTTGTTGTAAATACAGGGCATTTGTTGTCCTCGGGTTTACAAATATTTTAGTAATTACAACAGGATTTTTGTTGGTTTTTTTCTCCGTGCAGCGCGTTACACTGCGCTCGACGTAGTGTTCCCAGTAGCGCGCGGTATAAATGATAAGGTAAACACGGGACGGAAGCGCCCCGTACACCGCGCGTCTGTCACACTGATCATCAGACACAGTTGAACATAGTGTACCACAGCGCGTTACACTGCGCTCGACGTAGTGTTCCCAGTAGCACGCGGTATAAATGATAAGGTAAACACGGGACGGAAGCGCCCCGTACACCGCGCGTCTGTCACACTGATCATCAGACACAGTTGAACATAGTGTACCACAGCGCGTTACACTGCGCTCGACGTAGTGTTCCCAGTAGCGCGCGGTATAAATGATAAGGTAAACACGGGACGGAAGCGCCCCGTACACCGCGCGTCTGTCACACTGATCATCAGACACAGTTGAACATAGTGTACCACAGCGCGTTACACTGCGCTCGACGTAGTGTTCCCAGTAGCGCGCGGTATAAATGATAAGGTAAACACGGGACGGAAGCGCCCCGTACACCGCGCGTCTGTCACACTGATCATCAGACACAGTTGAACATAGTGTACCACAGCGCGTTACACTGCGCTCGACGTAGTGTTCCCAGAAGCGCGCGGTATATAAATGATAAGGTAAACACGGGACGGAAGCGCCCCGTACACCGCGCGTCTGTCACACTGATCATCAGACACACTTGAACATAGTGTACCACAGCGCGTTACACTGCGCTCGACGTAGTGTTCCCAGTAGCGCGCGGTATAAATGATAAGGTAAACACGGGACGGAAGCGCCCCGTACACCGCGCGTCTGTCACACTGATCATCAGACACAGTTGAACATAGTGTACCATGGCGCGTTACACTGCGCTCGACGTAGTGTTCCCAGTAGCGCGCGGTATAAATGATAAGGTAAACACGGGACGGAAGCGCCCCGTACACCGCGCGTCTGTCACACTGATCATCAGACACAGTTGAACATAGTGTACCACAGCGCGTTACACTGCGCTCGACGTAGTGTTCCCAGAAGCGCGCGGTATATAAATGATAAGGTAAACACGGGACGGAAGCGCCCCGTACACCGCGCGTCTGTCACACTGATCATCAGACACACTTGAACATAGTGTACCACAGCGCGTTACACTGCGCTCGACGTAGTGTTCCCAGTAGCGCGCGGTATAAATGATAAGGTAAACACGGGACGGAAGCGCCCCGTACACCGCGCGTCTGTCACACTGATCATCAGACAGAGTTGAACATAGTGTACCACAGCGCGTTACACTGCGCTCGACGTAGTGTTCCCAGTAGCGCGCGGTATAAATGGGTCGGTAAGGTAAACACGGGACGAAAGCGCTTCGTACACCGCGCGTCTGTCACACTGATCATCAGACACAGTTGAACATAGTGTACCACAGCGCGTTACACTGCGCTCGACGTAGTGTTCCCAGTAGCGCGCGGTATAAATGGGTCGGTAAGGTAAACACGGGACGAAAGCGCTTCGTACACCGCGCGTCTGTCACGCTGATCATCAGACAGTTGAACATAGTGTACCACAGCGCGTTACACTGCGCTCGACGTAGTGTTCCCAGTAGCGCGCGGTATAAATGATAAGGTAAACACGGGACGGAAGCGCCCCGTACACCGCGCGTCTGTCACACTGATCATCAGACACAGTTGAACATAGTGTACCACAGCGCGTTACACTGCGCTCGACGTAGTGTTCCCAGTAGCGCGCGGTATAAATGATAAGGTAAACACGGGACGGAAGCGCCCCGTACACCGCGCCGCGCGCGTCTGTCACACTGATCATCAGACAGTTGAACATAGTGTACCACAGCGCGTTACACTGCGCTCGACGTAGTGTTCCCAGTAGCGCGCGGTATAAATGATAAGGTAAACACGGGACGGAAGCGCCCCGTACACCGCGCGTCTGTCACACTGATCATCAGACACAGTTGAACATAGTGTACCACAGCGCGTTACACTGCGCTCGACGTAGTGTTCCCAGTAGCGCGCGGTATAAATGGGTCGGTAAGGTAAACACGGGACGAAAGCGCTTCGTACACCGCGCGTCTGTCACGCTGATCATCAGACACAGTTGAACATAGTGTACCACAGCGCGTTACACTGCGCTCGACGTAGTGTTCCCAGTAGCGCGCGGTATAAATGATAAGGTAAACACGGGACGGAAGCGCCCCGTACACCGCGCGTCTGTCACACTGATCATCAGCCACAGTTGAACATAGTGTACCACAGCGCGTTACACTGCGCTCGACGTAGTGTTCCCAGTAGCGCGCGGTATAAATGATAAGGTAAACACGGGACGGAAGCGCCCCGTACACCGCGCGTCTGTCACACTGATCATCAGCCACAGTTGAACATAGTGTACCACAGCGCGTTACACTGCGCTCGACGTAGTGTTCCCAGTAGCGCGCGGTATATAAATGATAAGGTAAACACGGGACGAAAGCGCTTCGTACACCGCGCGTCTGTCACACTGATCATCAGACACAGTTGAACATAGTGTACCACAGCGCGTTACACTGCGCTCGACGTAGTGTTCCCAGTAGCGCGCGGTATAAATGGGTCGGTAAGGTAAACACGGGACGAAAGCGCTTCGTACACCGCGCGTCTGTCACGCTGATCATCAGACACAGTTGAACATAGTGTACCACAGCGCGTTACACTGCGCTCGACGTAGTGTTCCCAGTAGCGCGCGGTATAAATGATAAGGTAAACACGGGACGAAAGCGCCCCGTACACCGCGCGTCTGTCACACTGATCATCAGCCACAGTTGAACATAGTGTACCACAGCGCGTTACACTGCGCTCGACGTAGTGTTCCCAGTAGCGCGCGGTATAAATGATAAGGTAAACACGGGACGGAAGCGCCCCGTACACCGCGCGTCTGTCACACTGATCATCAGCCACAGTTGAACATAGTGTACCACAGCGCGTTACACTGCGCTCGACGTAGTGTTCCCAGTAGCGCGCGGTATAAATGATAAGGTAAACACGGGACGGAAGCGCCCCGTACACCGCGCATCTGTCACACTGATCATCAGCCACAGTTGAACATAGTGTACCACAGCGCGTTACACTGCGCTCGACGTAGTGTTCCCAGTAGCGCGCGGTATAAATGATAAGGTAAACACGGGACGGAAGCGCCCCGTACACCGCGCGTCTGTCACACTGATCATCAGCCACAGTTGAACATAGTGTACCACAGCGCGTTACACTGCGCTCGACGTAGTGTTCCCAGTAGCGCGCGGTATAAATGATAAGGTAAACACGGGACGGAAGCGCCCCGTACACCGCGCGTCTGTCACACTGATCATCAGCCACAGTTGAACATAGTGTACCAAAGCGCGTTACACTGCGCTCGACGTAGTGTTCCCAGTAGCGCGCGGTATAAATGATAAGGTAAACACGGGACGGAAGCGCCCCGTACACCGGGCGTCTGTCACACTGATCATCAGACACCTAGTTGTCACTAGTTGCCTAATCACTCACTTGTAGTTTGATTGCTATTACTGTAAAACGTCCATACATACCCCGAGTGGAAGCGTACCTATGTATGACTGATTTTTGTTTCCACCCTTCATTTTCGCCTTTTTGGCCTTGGAACAGCTCAATTACCGCTCTACCGTTGGCTTTTTTTTTAAAAGAACGTAAACAAACGAACGGGCGGTTGTCATGGACATTTGCACCAGAGGAATTGCAAATGCATTGCTGATTTTTTAGTTCGTTTATCCGCCCCATGAATAAACCCATGTCTTTCAGGAACGGATCGTACATAACGGGTGATAGTGGGTAGTCATCCAGGTGGTAGAGACGGAACATATCTCTACGCCAACATGCAATCTAGAAGTGATTCAAACACTCTGTTGAACAACCGATTGAACAGATATTGAGACCATCATATCCATATAAATTAGGAAACCTCCTCTCGGAAAGAGAGGGATTTGGTAGCTGACGAAGTGACGAGTTGAGTTGATGAGTAATGTTCGCTTGAGTAAAACGAGCATTCTAAATTGCTTATTAGACAGCCATCAAACTCCTACCTACTCCGAGAAATATGTCGGAAAATACTTATTTAAAATAGTTTATTTTAGTTCACCAGTCATCTCGACATGTGCAATTAAATGTGGATAGGTATTGGAGTTGGGTTACAACCACCGATAAAAAACCTCAGGATACGGGCATCCGAAAGATTTACGTCAACCTTTTTCGTACAAGCAAACAGTAGCGCCATCTCTTAAAATCGTGCACGTGTGTGTGGGTCCTGTGTATCACGTTATGATTCGTTGTTCCGTGCTTTTTACAGGACATATAATATATTTATACACATCGCAACCTAGCCCCAAAGGAAGCAATAGCTTGTGTTATGGGTACTAGATATAGATACCACCGATAAATATTCATAATATTTAATATGCATAAGTACAATATATTGAAAAACAGGATACTTAAAAATATTCATGCTGAATCAAACCCACGACTTCCAATGCAGACGGCAGGATCGCTACCGCTATGCCATTCGGTCATCAAAATACTCCTTTCCTCAAACGATTTGGAATGAAGATAGATTTAATCCTTGATTAACACTTAGGCTACTTTTTATCCTGAAAGTCGGAAAAATTATTAGGAAAAACTCATGATTTCTGTGTATGAAAAACTGAAATTAACGCCAGTGAAGCCGCGGGCGACTGCCAGTAGAAAACAAAAGCAATCAAAAGATCTTTGTAGTAGCTATGTGTATAATAACAAGAAAGATTTCCTGTTCAGCGCCGGCGCTGGCACTGTGGTGTAATGACACTAGCTACATTACAACACTAGTTACACAATCAAGTTTATAATGCTCCCGCGGAAACAGATCTCCGCACAATGTACACAAGATAATAGGGTTGTCCCTTATCACTTGCTGAATTATTTTATCACCCCTACAAGTTTTTTCGTGTCTATAAATCCACATAGGTACTTAAAATCTTTCTTATTTGTAACCATTTTTGTGTGGCCCCTAGCCAAAGTAAAATTTTGTTCCTCTCGGACGTATTTTAAAACCAGAGCCTAGCAAATGATTCATAATATTATGTAGAAATCTGAGCGTAGTGAACGCCGAGAACGCCATAAATATTTCAGCCCCAAGTGACACATTATTTTTCGTCACTCCCTATGAGAAATAATCATGAACTATACTCGACGCAGCGAACCGTGATCCCTATGACACTGACAGCTAATGTCACCATATAACATTGTAGTGGCGTCACCATTAAATCGGGATCATATTGGGGGCGTCTAAAAATGCCATTCATAAATTTAACGTAGCTTTATACCATTAGTAAAGATATTCCGTTGATATTTTTAACAATTCTTAACATTTACAAGAAGTTATGTCAATCTGAATTTATGTTTACGTCCTGCAAAACTTAAGTCGTGTGACGTTTATCGACTAGGGCGGCAAGTATCGATAAAAAAAATGTCGGTAATGGAAACGAGTGCAAAATTTTTCAGACAAAATAAATAAATGGGGAGCATTCATTTTCATGATAAAATATATACATACTTATATAGCAAAAACGTGTTTATCGGGTTAAGCATTATTGGAAAATAACAAGGTTGGAAACTTTCGTTTTACTTACCTACTTAATCTATGCCAAAAATCTTAAATTAATACAACAACAACAAAATGGACATTAAAAATGCACATTATAATATTTTTTAAAACATGTTTACCAACATGGCTGAATGCACGCCACGCCTTTGTCTAAAAAAAATTATCGACACGACCAAAGACACGACCCATCACTAAACGAACTGTCATAAGGATCATGGTTCGCCGCGTGGAGAATAGGAGTTGATCACCTACTAGAAATTCGTATGTATAGACATTATTAGAAAATTAGAAGACTAAAGTTATACCTAATTCTAAGAGAAATAAATAAAAAAAGACGAAAACACGAAGGCGGACCAATCAGAAGATATAATTATGCAGCACAAACTCTTATAAGAACAAAATTTTGCACATGAAATTTGCATTATGCTATTTTTGGAATCTAAGTTTCGTTTCAAATAAGTAGGTATGATGAAAAAATGGAAAATTCTTTCCAAACAAGTGGAAAATTAAAAAATTTTAAAACACCCACGACTTTTGCAGACTTGTAATTGAAAAAGGATTAAATATTTTTTTTGAAACTCCCCGACTAAAGGAAAGTAAGAACTAAGAACCTATCAGTATAATTACAAATCCAAGAAAATCCGCCGGAGCTGCTGTGTTTTGCCTATGACGGTGTTGATGGTGCTGTTTACCAGTTGATGACTAATTCAATTTCTTGATATACCGGCAGTTTATCATTACTTACTAATTACATTAATTGATATTGGAAACGAAAATAGCAATGGCAGCTCCGACGGATTTTCTTGGATTTGTAATTATACTGATAGGTTCTTTGTTCTTACTTTCCTTTAGTCGGGGAGTTTCAAAAAAAATATTTAATCCTTTTTCAATTACAAGTCTGCAAAAGTCGTGGGTGTTTTAAATTTTTTTAATTTTCCACTTGTTTTATTGTTTTTCGATTAATATATTAATGTAATTTAAATTATATTATTATTATAAATGAAAATTAATCTTCAAACTAGCCATTAGCTCCTCTAGCAGCGTTTGAAGGCATCACCCCTTCCAAGTCATAAAGAGACGTTTATTGTGGCGCCCCCTGCTGTTCAATCACAAGAACAATTATCTACGAACCATTGCCAATGACTCACTAATATTTTATACAAAACTGTATCCAAATTGGTTCAGTCGTTTTTGTAATAATTGAGAACATTCGTTTGCTCTGTAAATGTTTTTTATGGCGCCCCCTGGTGATCGATGTTCGTAACAACTATCAAAGAACCATCGCCAATGAATACCAAACATTATACAGGAAACTGCATCTAAGTCGGTCAAGCCGTTTTTGAAATAAATGGGAACATTCGTTTGCAATATAAATGTATTTTATGGCGCCCCCTGGTGATCGATGTTTGTAACAACTATCTAAGAACCATTGCCGCTGAACACCAAACATTATTCAGAAAACTGCATCTAAATCGGTCAAGCCGTTCTTGAAATAAATGGGAACATCGATGTGCACAAACGAACACACAAACAAACAAACAAACAAACAAACAAACAAACAAACAAACAAACAAAAATATTTTTGCATTATTGGTTTTTGTGAACAATTTAACATACAAACAAACATAAAATCTTTTTAATAGAGTAATGTACAAACGGTCTCTCACCCTAAACGCATATACCCGTACTCCGTTCCGTCGTGGGTAAAAATCAACTTCAAATGCCACTACAAAGAGTGAAATAATTTTTAATGTACACCAATTCGAAGTCGGGCAATGTTTTGTTCAATCATTAATAGTCCTTCGTATTATAAAACTTAATGTGCAAAGAAACGACAAAATTATCGACAATACGGAGGACTATTAGTGAATGAACGAAACATTGCCCGACTTCGAATTGGTGTACATTAAAAATTATTTCACTCTTTTTAGTGGCATTTGAAGTTGGTTTTTTGGAAAGAATTTTCCATTTTATTTTTTACTTTTTAATGGAAAACAAGTAATGCGCAAGGCATTGGAAAAAATGCCCAAATCGCTGGAAGTATGCTTCTAAAATCTGAAGAGTTCCCTCAATTTCTCCAAGATCCCATCATCAGATTCTGACTTGATGAATACAGTCATTACTTGATGACTGCAAGGAAATGCAATAGTAACTATAAAAAATACCTAAATCGCTTCAAGTATACTAGCAAAATTTGAAGAGTTCCCTCGATTTTACCAAGATCCCATCATCAGATCCTCAACTGATGACCATAATACAACCTGGAAAAAATTACTCTTTTAAACAATACCCAAATCACTTCAAGTGTGCTTATAAAATTTGAAGAGTTCCCTCGATTTCTCCAGGATCCCATTATCAGATCCTGACTTGGTGACTATGGGACCATCTGTGAACTATACCCTTTCAAACAAAAAAAGAATTTTCTAAATTGGTCCACGCATCTTCGAGTAATCGGGGAACATACATAAAAAAAAATGAAAAAAAAAAAAAGATTCCGACGAATTGAGAACCTCCTTTTTTTTGAAGTCGGTTAAAAATAAGGCGGCCCTCGGCTCACTGAAAATAGCTCGCAATTCGCGAATCACTCGCATCAAACTCCAGCAGCTATTATGCCGACTTCAAACTACAAACTACGACTACGAACCACGACTACAAAGCCGGAGTCACTCGCGTACCTATCACATCTGAGCACATTAAACACCGACATCATTACAATCACATCGCGTGGCGTTGTTTGTAGTCGAGGCTTGGAAGTCGTAGTTAATCTTTGAGTCGTTTTGCCATTTAAAATATTTCTCACTTAGGGGTATGAAAAATAGTTTAAGTCCCAGTCACAGACACCTACACACCGTAACAGGAATATAGCCTTCTTAGACACCTACCTACCTTAATAGAAATGTGGCAACCCTCGGCTCATTGAAAATAGCTCGCAATTCGCGAATCACTCGCATCAAACTCACGCGGCTATTATGTCTACTTCAAACTACAAACTGCGACTACGAACCACGACTACAAAGCCGGAGTCACTCGCGTATCACATCAGAGCGCACTAAACACCGACATCATTACAATCACATAAAAACAATGTTTGTAGTCGAGGCTTGGAAGTCGTATACAGGTCATAGATTAACCTATGAGCTTGTATATTATGATATTACGAGCTGACCCGGCAAACGTCGTTTTGCCATTTAAAATATTCCTTACTGACGGTTATAAAAAATATTTAGTTTGTCTCATTTTTAGACACCTACCTACCTTAATAGAATTGTGGCAGCCCTCGGCTCATTGTAAATAGCTCGCAATTCGCGAATCACTCGCATCAAACTCACGCGGCTATTATGTCGACTTCAAACTACAAACTGCGACTACGAACCACGACTACAAAGCCGGAGTCACTCGCGTATCACATCAGAGCGCACTAAACACCAATGCTAAACACCGACAATCTTCACAATTATTACAAGGCTTGGAAGTATTTGATTCTGTAGGATATTACTACTTACTAGCAGACCCGGAAAACGTTATTTTGCCATTTAAAATATTTCTCACCAAGGGGTTGAAAAATACTTTAGTGCTTCCGAATAATATATACAAAAAAATAGTAAAAATCGGTTACACAATATTAATATTCGTTTTTCACGCCTCTAAGCCTAACTTGCCTATCAGGACCCTACAGACTCTGCCTATTATGACCAGTCACCACGTTGGGAAAGCTGTTTAGCACCGAGAAGAATGAGCAAGGAACTCGGCACTTGCTCTTTAAAGAAAAATTTTTCTTGAGAAAAAAAATTAAGACAATAATATAGTCCGGCAATATTGGCCTTTGTTGCCAGTGGGGGCATCGTTTTAGTACACATATTTAAGTGCATTTTTAGGGTTCCGTACCTAAAGGGTAAACCAGGACCATATAGCGGTGACTTCGCTCTTTGCTGGTACTTGACCAATTTTTCGGTAATGTAGTAACTAGTATCTTTCTTTCTATAGAATTAACATAAACCGTATTAAATTGAAAAGCGTCCGGCCAGTTTCCTTCAAGTAGGCAGCAATGGTTCTGGGAAGCCGGGTGGGCTTTCACCTGTCTCACAAACAAACAGTCGCCAGAACACGGTAGCCCTCACTGAACTTACGGGTAGAAACCGTATTATTGCGTTCTTCGGAGAACTTAGTTCGGAATTATTATCACAGATAAAATAAACTCTATATCACGTGTTAGCTTGCTGAAGATGCATGTATAGGTACTAGTCTCGATTAATATTTTGCGGGTATTTATTAAATAATTTTTTTTAAACTCCCCGACTAAAGGAAAGTAAGAACTAAGAACCTATCAGTATAATTACAAATCCAAGAAAATCCGCCGGAGCTGCTGTGTCCTGCCTGTGACGGTCGATGGTGCTGTTTACCAGTTGATGACTAATTCAATTTCTTGATACTTCTCATATACCTACCACCGGCAGTTTATCAATGCTTACTAATTTCATTAATTGATATTGGAAACGAAAATAGCAATGGCAGCTCCGACGGATTTTCTTGGATTTGTAATTATACTGATAGGTTCTTAGTTCTTACTTTCCTTTAGTCGGGGAGTTTAAAAAAAATTATTTAATCCTTTTTCAATTACCAGTCTGCAAAAGTCGTGGGTGTTTTAAAATTTTTTAATTTTCCACTTGTTTTATAGTTTTTCAATTAATATATTAATGTAATTTAAAAGATATTATTATTAAAAAATAAAATTAATCTTCAAACTAGCCATTAACTCCTCTATGCAGCGTCTGAAGGCATCATCTAACCCTAGATGTATGTACATACATCTAGGGTTAGATGTACTATGTACATCTAAAGGTTTGGGCCTAGTTAAAACATACGAATCCCTGTTTACTAGACTGTATACACAATACGTATTTAATAGAAAGATAACACATTAAACACAGGGAATTTCTCTAATAAAGTAAGAAAAACTGAGCGAAGTGCGGCTGGCGCCGCCCCTCGGAGACTGACGCCCTGGGCCATGGCCCTCTTGCCGGGTAAATGCGCCATATTCATTTATTAATCCTCGCCACCAAGCCTAATGTGTTAGAATAGTTTAACCAAATCAAATGAGCCTAAACTCGAGGTATTTACTAGTTACCATTAATATGCATCGCTAATCAGCCCCATGTTGCATCATCAGACCCTCGTCACCAAATTTAATGTTTGAGACTAGTTCAAACAAACCCAATCACTAACACAAGGAATTTACTAGAAATATATTAAAACAAAGAATTTCCCTTCCAAGTCATACAGATACGTTTATTGTGGCGCCCTCTGCTGTTCAATCACAAGAACAATTATCTACAAACCATTGGCAATGACTCACTAGTATTTTGTACAAAGCTGTATCCAACTGTACAACTGTATTGGGAACATTCGTTTGCACTGTAAATGTTTTTTTATGGCGCCCCCTGGTGATCGATGTTCGTAACAACTATCTAAGAACCATTGCCAATGAATAGCAAACATTATACAGAAAACTCCATCTAAATCGGTCAAGCCGTTTTTGAAATAAATGGGAACATTCGTTTGCAATATAAATGTTTTTATGGCGCCCCCTGGTGATCGATGTTCGTAACAACTATCTAAGAACCATCGCCAATGAATACCAAACATTATACAGAAAACTGCATCTAAATCGGTCAAGCCGTTTTTGAAATAAATGGGAACATTCGTTTGCAATATAAATGTATTTTATGGCGCCCCCTGGTGATCGATGTTCGTAACAACTATCTAAGAACCATTGCCGCTGAACACCAAACATTATACAGAAAACCGCATCTAAATCGGTCAAGCCGTCTTTGAAATAAATGGGAACATTGATGTGCACAAACGAACACACAAACAAACAAACAAACAAACAAACAAACAAACAAACAAACAAACAAACAAAAATATTTTTGCATTATTGGTTTTTGTGAACAATTTAACATACAATCAAACATAAAATATTTTTAATAGAGTAATGTACAAACGGTCTCTCACCCTAAACGCATATACCCGTACTCCGTTCCGTCGTGGGTAAAAATATCTCAGAAAAATATATAGAGATGTTAAAAGTTACAAGAATCTTTTATTCACAATCCGGCCTGCAGACGAATAGGAATTTCTAACATTCGGCTAAGATGGAGGAGAATTGCTCACACACGGAAGAAATAGTACCTTCCTAACTATAATAATATAAATATAGGGTTCCGTACCCCAAGGGTAAAAACGGGACCCTATTACCATATTACTAAGCTTCGCCGTCCGTCCGTCTGTCACCAGGCTTCGGTTGCAATGTCTAGGAGCAGTCAGCTGTTACGTTGTAGTATCACTAGTAACTATGTAATGAATAAAAAAAGTTTACAGGGTTGAATAAAAAATACCGCAAGGTATCAGCCTTGTAGTTCCTATTATATTAAAACTAACAACTTTTGTTCTACGACTTTTTTATTTAACTCGATATTTTGAGAAATATCAAATTTAATCAAAATTATCCACTTTTTCTTCGCACTTTACGAAAGTCAGTAACATGGTG
Organism: Coenonympha arcania; assembly: GCA_036785405.1. NCBI lineage: Eukaryota > Metazoa > Arthropoda > Insecta > Lepidoptera > Nymphalidae > Coenonympha > Coenonympha arcania. The sequence goes on along the minus strand of CM072077.1, from coordinate 10,266,211 downwards.
GTCAGTAACATTATTTTGAATGAAAAAAAAAACAAAATTATTCACTACTTAAATAGGACGGAATTTTAAAAAGTCGTAAGTAGATCTAAAGTTGTTAGTTCTACAAAGCTGAGAGCTTTTTGGTATTTTTTATTTAACCCCATGTATATAAACTGGCTAGTGGGTAGGTACCTACAATAAAAGCCAATTCAACCGTTACAGAATACGTCTGTATTTATATAAGTGGTTTACAACTCTTCGCGGTGGTTCGCCGACCATGGCCACACATAAACGGTAAAATGTAACCTCCACAAAACAAATATATTTAACTCCTACTTAACGCCTTTAGGTGATTTTATAGAGTTCCGTGGGCGTTTAACTGTCCGATCGACGAGTAATATAAACATAGCTCAGTACTCAGAGCTACAATCATTGTTTTTCTTACGGACTTCAGATTTTATTCGGATTCATCCCGCTACCTAATAAAAGATGCGACTTAAAATGTTATATTCGTAGGTGTTAAAGACTTAATAGTGATGATAATGTCTGGTACAAAATATTTATTGTACGGACTGTTAGAAGATTAGATACAAAACTCTGGCACATTACCTACTCTTTATAATAGAAAAAAGTCTCTACCTATGTACTTAGATACTACATTTCCAGAGTACCTACTGTAAAATCAAAGCATTCCTTGTCAACGGGGTCTTATTACTCACACTCGGCTGTCGTGTGGCTAACCGTCAGTCGGCAGGCTGTATCTCATTTAAACTGTAAGAGGCAGACAGTTGAAATTTTCAAAATTAGTACTTATTTCTGTTGTTTATAGCAATTGGCACTTCTTCTCTATTAGGTACCTAAAGCAAATATTGCTCGCTCGATAGTACGGAACCCTTCATGTGAGAGTCTGACTCGCACTTGACCGATTTTTTACACCTCGATTTATAATTTAATAACTTTTACGCAAACAAAATCAGAGCCGTTCGATTGGTATCACAATAAACTCTAGCCGATTTAATACGATCTTACTTGTAAACATACTTAAATTGATCTGGCAATGTAAATAAGACGGACGGACAGACGTTTCGACAAGCGAACTATTGTACGCGGAAAGCATCTTGAACGCTAAACAAATCACTGCTAACAGTGGATTGTTTAAAACATGATTAGGTAGAAATTAGAATTAGGCGATTCAAAGAAAAACTTTTATTTAGATCTTTAAGTGTGAATGAATTCAAAAATAAAACAGTTAGTTGAGGAAATGAAGCTTTTTTTATTTAGAAGATTTCAGTTTTGTATTCCGTGGATACAAGTATTGCAGTTTTTTTTAAAATCTACCGCGATATACAGACTTACAGCTGGGTATCTTGAATTCAGAGATTCTTGACTATTATACTATCCATCGAATAAACACTGTCTGTTTATCTGAGGAATGAGGATTGATAATTCGGCCCCTACTACTAATTAATTACTTAAAAAAATAAATATCATTATTCAATCATCAAGTCTCGACCAATTCGGTGATTACTTTTCAAAAAATAACTAAGCACTTGCTCTTGCAGCATGTCAGTGATTCAGTGTTAATTAGATTCACACATACGTCTATAGGACAGAACATGAACCCAATAGCGCGATTTCAAGAGCTGCAAGCGCCATCTGTTAGCTACTTGCTAAAACCGCCACTGCGAATCTGTAAATACCTATTTTATGATAACTAGGTAGGTATAAAATCTTAGAAAAGGATCTTGTTTTTGTGTACAGTGCCATCTATTATTACACTAAAATAATGTTACCTTTTATGGCAGTTCATGGCATTATGAATATTATGAATTAATATTAAGCATAAATATTATGAATTTATAGAACTTTTTTCAATAGGTAAAATACAAATTGACAATGAGTTTTATGTAACAAAATATAATATAATCGTTTGATAATAATATTTGTCTATAAAAGTTGTAGGTACTCAAGTATCCGAATAAAGAAACAGTAAAGTGACAGTGACATTTAACAATGACAGAAAATCAGTGTGACCATTTGTGGCAGATTTCTGCCATTCAGGCAGATATGGCTACTAAATGTCAGAATAAGCTGACGATTTAAGAAAGTAGTAGACTGTGGCAGATTTCAAGGAAATCCTTATTATCTTTGAAATAAAATGCAAACACTCATGATATTATGTGTATTTTTACTTATTTTTGTATGACACAACTAGTCAGAAATGTTTAATTAGATACTAAGCTAGCATTTTAGTCTTGTGTCGATGGAAGGGGGATTTTCCGACGTCAAAACCACTATGCTATCACTGCTTGCACAGTACCTAACTTTTACAGTTCAGCACTTTGGGTGCTGCAATGGCAGCCCCGCGTGTTGGCAGACCTCCGACCAAATGGACTGACGACATTAAAACGAGTCGCGGCGCAGGACTGTGCAGGCTGGAAATCATTGCAGGAGACCTTTGCAGGGCCAGGCTTAGGCAGTGGACGTCCGTCGGCTGAAACGAACTATACCTACAGATTTGTGGCGACGATCACGTATGTGGCGACGTGTTGGGCCGAGAGGGCCGTCATTCGATCGGAACTTCTGAGGGCGCAGAGGGGCCCGCTGGTGCTGTTGACCAAGGCCTACCGCACCACGAGCAGCTCTGCGCTTGCGGTCCTCGCGGGCGTTCTGCCCGCGGACTTGGAAGTGATCCGTGCTGGCAAGCTGGATCAGGCACGGCAGTCCGCGACCAGGTTGGAGTTGAGCAGTCGTAGGCGCGGCATATGGTCCGAAGTGGTAGACTTGTGGCAGCAACGATGGGCGAGCGATGAAAGAGGCAGTCATCTCAGGCGATTCTTCCCCACGGTGCACGGGAAACTCGAGGCAACTTGGGTCGCCCCGGACTATAAAACGTCGCAGATCCTCACGGGTCACGGTTGCTTTCGGTGGCAGCTGCATTGGTTCCGATTGTGTGAGAGTGGAGAATGTGAATGTGGCGACGGGATGGAGGACGCTCACCACGTCCTCTGGGAGTGTAGTTTGTATGAGGACCTCCGGTGCAAGTTGTTGGACGGGATAGTGCGCTCGGAGACGGGTCCGGTGTACTACCGGGACCTCGTCTCGTCGGGGGCGAACTACCACGTACTACGGGAGTTCGCGCACGCGTGGCACAGGAGGCGGAGCGGCTCGGATGTGCGGCAACGAAGGAGACGATGAGAGGCCGAGGATGGGGAGGAGCTCACGTCGAGTAGCAGCAGTGAAACGAACCGGAGCTCGTCGGGAGAGAAGGAGGCTGGGAGCGGCGGCGGGAGAAGAACATAATAGTAGAGTCTGCCCCAGAAAGGGGAGAGTGACAAAAGGGACAAGGAAATAGAGAGAAATAACTTGTAGGGAGCTCAAGAAGGCACCCGAACTGGGAAAAGCGTCGAGAGCAAGTACCGATCGGGTGTCCTCCCGCGTTTCGGCCCAAGAGTCCGAGAGGGCGGTGGGGCCATGGGAAGGTGGAGGGTTGTTATACCTACAGTTGAGAAACCTAGTTGGCAGATTTTGGCAGATTTTTTTGCTAGTGTTTGGCAGATTCACCAATTTTGAAACGGTCACACTGCAGAAAATGATAATGGATGCAAGAATCGAGAATGACGTTTTCACACAGTTTCGCATTGATAACTTGCCGATTATTTTGGACAGTTTCGACAAGGAGAAATTTATTGTGTACCAGTGCAAGAAAACTTCATATGGATAGTAAAGATGAAGCCAAAGCAACCATGGAGATCGTCAACATCCCGCCAATCGTCACAACATACCGGCATGCGTTACACACTTTCGACCCAAAGTTCAAAAAAGATATTTCGACCAACTTGACCAAGTTGAAAAGTATGATGGACCGTCTGAGAGCCGACGACCTGGGCTTCGACCAGAATCTGAACGATCCAGCGACTTGGAGTAGACCCAACAAAGCGCCCTGCACGTACATCGAAGTTTTCCAGAATAGTTTAGTCAACATGAGCATATTCGTGCTTAAACCTGGCTTCAAGATGCCTTTGCACGATCACCCGCACATGCACGGACTTTTAAAAGTGATTTCAGGTGAAGTTAGATTAAGAAGCTTTACAGAGTATCCTTTGAAAGAGGCGGGCGGCATAGATTTTGCTGCCCGAGCGAAGCACGAGGCGGCGCGTCTCGCGCAAGGCTTCCACAAGCGGCGGAGATTGTTCGCAGAAGTGACCACAGACCACATATGTTCCGCCAACTCACAGACTTGTGTTCTAACACCCACCATTTCAAACTATCATGAAATAGAAGCTTTAGGTGTACCCGCTGCCTTTTTTGACATACTGTCCCCACCTTACGACACATTAATAGAGGACATCGGTCCAAGGAGATGTCGGTATTATTATGTAGCCAATGAAATCAGTACTAATGTGGTAGAATTACAGGAGACATCTGTGCCGTCATGCTTCTATTGTGATCAAGCTCCTTATCTGGGGCCCATGCTTGTATAGCCGTTAGCCAATCAGAATATCTAGTGACAAATAGTATTGTAATAGGTTAACATTTATAGGAGTTACCAAGATAGTTGTAATAGTTCTTACTACCCCTGTTAAGATTTAGATGGGATATATTATTAGCATAGCTTTACGAACCCAAGGTATGAAAAGCCACTGGCCACTAACCCACACTACAAAGTAGATTTGGCGAACCTCCAATCAGGCCAATGTTATAGATATTTGAATCCATGATTACGCGCCCCACTCTGTCAAACTCCATACGAATCAAATGAAAAACAAGCGATTTTGATAGAGTAGGTGTGGGGTCTACGAGAATTGAAATATCTATAAGATTGTTGAGAGCCACTGGATGCAAGTGTTGCAAGAATATGCAGACCCTTGATTCTGCCAAAATACTTATTAAATTGATGAGATTTCGTCGAAGCTGATTGGTTAATGCTTGCATCATTTGAGTTGTGCAGGCACCGACTGGTTAATGTTCGCATCATTTATGCAGCCATGGCGCCAATTGGGTGATGATGGTTGTGTTGCTATGTTTACTGACGATTGTTGGCCAATGTACAATTTTATTTTAGAGAATTACACCCCAGGTTGTAGTGCCTTGGAATAAACAAAAATGAAGATATGCCATACCATATTTTGTGGATCTGTTCTATTTCTAGAAAAAATTTGTAAAAATCAAAAATTCTTGTATCACCAATATGATTACATAATTTTTTTTTTCAGGATGCCTATGGCTAAGTTATCTATCTACATATCAAATATCAGACTTCTGTAGGATAACAGTAACAACCACATAAACTTGCATAGCTAAAATATTTATTGGCGCTATTTTTAGTGGATATTGGGGTAGTGGGAACTTTCCATAAGGCCAATTGATCTCTGCTCTTTTAATATACGACATTTAGTGCAAATATTTTTGTGCCTTTTAAATTTTAATCCAATGATAAGATTGTAAGGCAGCAAGATAACTTTGTTTCCTCATTGAAAGGGCAAATGTTTTTAATGAGCGACTTAAAAATACCTGTATCACTGAGGAAAATATTTTAACATGTACTAGATTATAAGGAACTTCTGTATTACATGTCTTATTATTATTATTATAATTACATGTCTAGTGGATCAAAATTAAGTGGAATCTAGAACACTTAATAATCTTGATTTGATTCATTTTAGACACCTTGACATTATTCATTGGACTAATCAAAAAATCCTAAAATATAGATTTTTCGTTAAAAAGCTCATAAGATTTTTAAATCTAGATAAGTTTAGAACAGTCTGCTTAAAATTATAATCATAGATTTATACTTGTATGCAGTGTTTTTTTAGTTACCTAATTTTGTCATATAATATACAGAATTCATATTTTTGAATGCTTTCCCATCCTTTTTCTATTTCACATTTTTATGTACTTGAAACAAGAGTTAATAAATTACTTCTAACTGTTTGTTAATACAATATATTATAGGATTTGTTTGTAAATAGGGTTTATTTATGTGTATGTATTTAAAAAAATGTTAAATTACTTGTTTTCCAATTTTTCATCAAAGCAAAAATGGTTAAGTTTGACAGAGCTTCTCAAAGTACTGACTTTAATTTTCAAAACAAGCTTTTTAAAATGCAAAGTTTTGATGTTTGCACCTGACTTGACCTTTTAACTATGAGTGTTAGTATAGAGATATTCCAACTGGAAGTTAATTTCAAGTCTCTTCTATTTATACAATTTAAATATACATAATATAATTAATAAAATGGGAAACTGTTTATGTTATGAGTATATAAATTTATGCAGCCTTAATTTAGTTAACCTTTTCATCACAATAGGATAACATTCCATTGTATATTTTGCATGAAAGAAATTGATTGGGCTATTTAATTAAATAACTTACAATTTTTAATAATGTAATTAGTTTTTGTAACTTACTACCTGATCTCTGTTAAAGTTAGTATTTACCTTTACATTTGACAACATTTTTGCATTTAAAAAAAGGTTAAGTGAATGTATCAGAGAGTTCTACCTATGTATCTGTACGGGTAGACCATAGTGTACACATATATTTATACATATACACTGGTCTACCCGTACGTAATATATTATTCACTTATGCAGAGTGCATAATTTTTAAAATAGATACCTCTTTGGGAAACATAGTATTGTGTGGCCACTAAAAGAAATGCTGTGAAGTTGTACTCTGCAACATTAAGTTTGTCACTGTTGCAAAAAAGTATAAAAGCCTGATGAAAAGATGGGCCGATTTCAATGTAGTTTTTATCTGAATTCTAATTTCATCGGCATGGGCATTGTTATTTAGGATAAACAAACTTATAATTTTGCTGTACTTTTTATCAGAGTGACTATGTGTCAAGATGTATATATATTTCAATTTGTGATGTACATAGTGACGCAAGCAAGTATAGATATTTCAATCCACGACGGCGCGCCCCACTCTGTCAAACTCCATATAAATCGAATGAAACAAGCGATTTTGACAGAGTGGGGCGCGACTTCGTGGATTGTAATATTTATACTCTGCTATGTTAAATTTGTATAGAATTTAGATGTATTTTGTTTTACAAAATATTATAGTATTCATGGTTTTTTTTTGTTAATAAAATCTTAAGATTTGTTACTAACTACGGTTTTTATTCTTACCTCGGTAGTTCACAAACAAAAAATGCAGTCATTATTCTAAAAAACCGGCAAAGTGCGAGTCGGACTCGCGCACCGAGGGTTCCGTACTCAAGAAGTACTGAAGCAAAACAATCAGGCAAAAACCAATATGTTGATTTGACGACGAGTATGTACCTAGAAGAACTTGCGTTTTAATTACCTTTGTTAATGAACCGCAAAACTAACTTTGTTTGTAGAGGTTTATAGTTAATATCAAAAAAACTATGCTAGTTAGAGCATTGGCTATAGTTTTCCTGTAAAATATACGTAAATTCCTATTGACCATAATTATTTGAGATTTTTCGATTGATAAACTCCGGAGATAAGGGGGGGGAACGGTATTTTTTTAGACATTTTCCCTGATAAATCAAAAACTATCATGACTAAAAATAATTAAAAATCGGTTTTAGAATGTACAAAGTAAACCCTTTCATATGATACCCCACACAGTACAGTTATGTCACTTTTAAATTTCAACCCTCCGATTTTCCCCCCTTTTTAAATAAGAACAAAAATAATTGTGTCATTGGGCCACTAATATACACAACTATTCCAAATTTCATATCGATAGCTCCGGTAGTTACTGAAATTAACGAGTGTGACGGACAGACGGAGAAAGTCGCACCATAAGGGTTCCATTTTACCATTTTGGTACGGACCCTAAAAAAGGTTATTTAAATAAAATATTGCATATAATGTGTTAATGATTCATTTTAATTTTGTAATTAACTATAGCATTAAATAAAAATTTGAACACACATTTGTAACAATTGCACAAGTAGTACTAAAGGTACAATAATATGAAAATATAATTTAGAAAATATATTAAAATTTGAATAATATAAAATATATAAGTACCTATGTATTCAATTTACAATATTAATAATATGACAAAACAAAGATTTACAAAATTACACAATAAGTGAGAAATATTAACTAATTTTGTATTGACATTATAAAGTAAGTCTTAAATCGTTATTGAAATGAGTTTTAGTCATTATTTAATGGGCCATTTTTAGCCATTAATCTGCTATTTAATAAAAGCAATATCATTAAAAAGCCCTAGTGTACCGATCTAACTGAAATACAAAAACCTACGAAACGTTTTTCTTCCACGTTTCTGATACGAACTGCTAAGGTAAGGTAAGGAAACGCTCTTCCAACTTCCGTACATATTTCCAGACAAGTACAATCTGGGTGCCTTCAAGAGAAGAGTGAATAGGAATTTTCTAGGCAAGCGCGTTCCAACCTAGACCTCATCAGTGCTTTCTTGATGGAAATGATTGTCAATTTATTATTTTCGTTACTTCATAATATACAACATACAAAGAATGTACTTACAACAAGTATAAATGCAAAACGAAAAAAAGGTAAAAGAACATATAATGTTATATTTTTACAAGTGAAGTGTTTATCAAATTCTTGAGATATTCCTAGTTTCATGACAAGTGATAAAAGTAGCAAAACTCGATAAAGCGATTTTCATTTTGATAAAATGCTTTTAGTACATCATATTATTATCTACTAGTAAGTAAATAAGTTTATCAAATCTAATAAAAATATATAGTTTATCGCATCAATCGATCATCGAATTACAAAAAAAAGACAATTTAGTGATGTCATACATATATAATACTAGTAGGGCGCGTGGGGGCGCGGGCCACATGTGGCCCGCGTGCTGTCTTCCCCCCTATTTGCCTTCCAACTTTTAGTCTCTTCAACATTCGCCATACATTTTCTAAGAAAAAATAAATTCCGCCATTTTGAATTTTTTTTCTTTCCATCAAATAGAGCTTTGGGTTCTGATCACTTCTTGTCAAGAAACCGTTGTTCCATCTTTTATACTTTCCGAGATATCGACGAAATTCGAATGGCGGCCATTTTGAATCCGCCATTTTGAAATTTTTTTCAGCTCACTGCCAATTGGATGACGTTTCAAATGACATTTGGTCGAGCACCCCCCCCCACCTATCTTTAATACCCTGGCTGTGCTTTTCATCCGTCTCCGAAATCCTCAATCATCAGCTCTCTCCATATTTTTGTTCTTTTTTCCCGTCTATATGCCAGCATACGTCATAAAAATTTTTTTCTTACAAAATTGTTCAGGAGAGGTGATCAATGAGTGAGTGAATCAGCACGAGTAGCTATATATATATTAATGATTTTAAAAATTAACTACACATGACTTTAAATTTATTTAGGTAGGTTTATCTATATCATTATAACTTATCATACAATAGTCATAGAACTTTAAAAAAATGTATAGGAATGACATATGCGATCTACATTTTTTTTAAATTTCATTCCATAATGAACAATCGATATCGACAGGCTTCTATGACGCTGGTATGATAAGTAATATGGCTGCAGATGTCTGTTGGGAGGCTTCGGCCGTAGCTTGTGGTTACTACCCTACTAGTATAGATATGCCGCCAAGCGACTTAGCGCTCCGGCGCGATGCAACTTCCACTACCAACAATCAAGTTGACAATTCATTCATCTTTTTCCAATACTTTTTACAATGCAAACTACGCAAATGCTTTATAGAATACTAGTAGGGTGCGTGGGGGCGCGGGCCACATGTGGCCCGCGTGCTGTCTTCCCCCCCTTTTTGCCTTCCAACTTTTAGTCTCTTCAATATTCGCGATACATTTTCTATGGAAAAAAATAAAGTCCGCCATTTTGAATTTTTTTTTCTATCAATCGTATAGACCTTCGGATCCTGATCAACTCTTGTCAAGAAACCGTTCTTCCATCTTTTATACTTTCCGAGATATCGACGAAATTCGAATGGCGGCCATTTTGAATCCGCCATTTTGAATTTTTTTTCAGCTCACTGAAAATTGGATGACATTTCAAATGACATTTGGTCGAGCACCCCCCACCTATCTTCGATACCCTGGCCGTTCTCTTCACCCGTCTCCGAAATCCTCAATCATCAGCTCTCTCCGTATTTTTGTTCCGAATGAATTTTTTTCTTTTATACGACCTCATCCGTGAAAAAAAAATTTTTCATACAAAATTGTTCAGGAGAGGTGGTCAATGAGTCAGTCAGTCAGTGAATCAGCACGAGTAGCTATATATATATTAATAATTTCACAAATTCTATACTTTTTCACACTTCGTGTGGATACTTTAGAAATATTTATATAAAAATCTGTTTTTGATACATATTGGTACTTATTTTACAAAATCTCTACATTAATTTGAAAAGACTAAAAAAGGTGCCATGCTTATAAACTACTTTTAAATCTGACAGTTTAATTATGAGTTATCTACCTACGTATTAAAATATTTAACCATCTCAGAATTGTTCAAACAAATTCTAAGTTTAAATTTATTTATTCACAAGATTTTTATTTTTTTGTCATTATGCCTCATCCATAATGTGACATTTTTGTTCAATGGCTGGAGAAACAAAAATTAAAAAAAATGTATAAGAATTGGTTGTCTATGCGGAAGTCACGTGATCAATTTAGCTACCGGATTATAACGTTCATTAAGAGCCAATTTTTCAATCGCCAGATCTATCTGAGGAATAAATTTGAAAAATATACGAAACAAAATAGTTATTCCTTATTAGTTAACGTTTATCTATATAGCGATTGAAAAATCAGCCCTTAGTCAATATAAAGTTATTCCTTTGGCTCAATCACTCTACGCCCGGAGCCAATACCTCAAAAGAAGAAGTTATTCCTTGGTCTATGTTCATTCTAATACATTTTTAATTTCTTTTCGTTCCATTCCATCTATTGAATCAAAATAATTCTGATTAAATTACTTTTAGTACCAATATTTTTGAATTTGTTTCGAACAACTCAGGGTTACAATAAAAGGCATACAGCAAAATTAAGTTTATAATAATTACAATATTATTCAGTTAATTGTCTAACATAGCTGCTCTACTTAATTTATGAACCAATTATTTTATGTTGCCTACCTTTCTTATTTCTGCTAAACAGTTCCATAGGTATTCAGATTTATATTTTATTTTTCGTGTTTATGACATGAACTAGTTTTAACCAAAACCTATATGATCAACACTTACTAAACGCAAATATAATTTTAATACAATATTTAAATTTTATTGGTCCATAATTTAAAAAAATATATTTACGGCAGTGAATTAAAAACCAATTAAATAATTTCTTAATAATAATATCGTATATTTTAAAAATAACTTGAGCTACTTTTTTATTTAAATTGTTAATTCAAAAACCTAAGAGGTGTTAGTGTAACTTTTACCTAAATTCGACATTAATAAGTTTCCTAAAATTCTTAGAGAGCTTCGTAAATTTCAAAAACTTATGGCATGCATAATAAAATAAAAGATTTAATGTCAACTATTTTTGGGTTCCTTACTCAACAATGAACCATTAGCTTTTGTTTGATTAGTTATATTGTTAGTTGTTACAACCCAATATGCACCATTCTTTAATAAATTAAGGACCCTTCTGTAAGGATCTCTAAAAAAATACGTATTTTGATCGACTAGTGAAACGTTGTACCGTTTTAATCTCGTTAGACTAGTATTAATATAAAATATAAATAGTTGAAATGTCAAAACCTGAAATCGAATAAAATGATACTACATTTTAAGTTAAAATTTAAAAACTTTTTCTTTACTATTGTTAATTGTGAATCACTCATTAATTTCACTATAATATTTTTTAGTGCTCTCTACATTTAAACTAATGTGATAATTATATTATATAATACATAATATCGTCATGCTATGATACATATTTCCGGATTTATAGATTCATTTTGGACGGTGACATATTTCTAGGTCTCTACCACTGATAAGAAAAGAAGATATGGGCATCCTAAGGATTTACATAAACCTCTTTCGTACAAGCAAACAGTAGCGCTATCAGTCAAAATTCTATAGGTGGCTGCTGAGCGAACTACAGCGTGGCCTTAATATTGGTGGCAAAACCAGCATTTTTAGCACCGATAAACTGGCGACATTTTTTTGCGCCGTCCGTTTTTAGGGTACATGTCTATGGTCTCTACATACATCTCGACGTTTTAAAAGTTCATCAGTTCCGGGAATCAAACCCGGAACTTAGCGATTCGCAAGCGAACATGCTAAGAGGGTCGAATTAAAGTGAATTTAATTCTCTACCCGCCAATTCCAAATTTAACAGCACAAAGTTATGGCGAAAAAAATTGCGGGAGTTATCATCTTAACATGTTTATATTATATCTTTGCTAATAACTTTTAAAAATTCGTCTGAATATACTCCATATTCACGTGAGAACTCACAAATTTTATTTTATTTATTTGAAAACTATATACTTGGAATAAAATTCGATTTTGGCGGGTAAACCGTTATAGTCAACCTCGATTTATAAAGAAACTCAATGCCAATGTGGGTATTTTTGATCGGATGTCTTAAAGAGACCTCTAGCTAACTTTTCAAATGTTAATAATAATCGTTTTAAAAAACCGATAGCTATGTCGTTAAAAATGTCGCCTACCGTAGATTTTATGCGATAGTTTCTTATACATAGGGAAAAGATATGGCCTCCCTATAAAAGTGATACTATTGTACATAAATATATTAAGTTACAATTATATTCTATTCAGGTAATGTCGGCCGCTCTCCAACCCCGCCCGCCATGTCAAAGACTGCTTGTGAAACTTCCGCCGCCAGTTTATCTGCAGACTGAAACAAAATAACACGTTTTTCAATAATAATAATTATTAAGTACTGTTGACTAAACTTTAGTTAATTTTTATTGAAGTTCATGTAAACTAATAGCAAATACACACAAAACAATCATAAAATATAAACTAATATTTAAATCTTAGTAACAATGGTACCTTTATCATATGTAAGTAAAGCTACATAAATTAACTTAGATCAAGCCTCAGGTAACGAAATCCAGAAAAGAATCTCTTAAATTATACAAAAAATCGATTTGTATGCGTTTGAAACAGCGCCATCTATTGACCAAATAAGAATCGAATTAATCGCATAAGTAGAAAAAATCACTCGGCCTTACTGATCGCAATCAGTCGAGAAGATTTCGTTGGCGTAGTGGTAGCGAACCTGCCGTCTGCGTCGGAGGTCGTGGGTTCGATTCCCACTACTGGTAAATGTTTGTGTGATGAGCATGAAGTGTCTGGGTGTTTTTCAGTATAGTATATTTATGTATATTTATCAGTTATCTAGTACCCATAACACAAGCTATCGCTTACTATGGGGCTAGATTGCGATGTGTAAAAATGTCCCAAAAAAAATTGATTGTCTGTAAAGTCGGTTTACGGACGATAGATTAACGTGATAACGTCATAATCATTATTTTATGTTTGTATGATTATGATTTTTTAATATAATCATAATCATAGTCATAATCATAGTCATAATCATTATTTTATGTAATTTTTATCGTGCCTCTCTATCGCTACTTGCGCGCTCTCGCTTGCACGCACAGGCTCAGGTGGAACGCGGAACGTTACTATTTTTCATGAGTGCTGCTGGTATTCATCAATTTAGTAAACGTTATCACGTCAAAAAAAAAACTATAGAATTTTGACAGAAGTTTGCTGGTACGAAAAGGGTTTGCCTAAATTTTTCGGATGCCCATATCCTTAGTTTTCTTATTAGATCACTCGCCAAACAAATGACGGTAATGACACTCACCGATTGCGTGTCCGCCTCAGCGTATACCCGGACAACGTCCTCGGTGCCGGACGGACGCACGAAGGCCCTGCCACTGGAGTACTTGGATACCAGCTCGTTGATCCGGGCCTGGAGGCCTTCCGGCGCCGTACACTGCCGCTCGGCGTCGGTTGTTGATATCGCGTTGCGGTCCTGGACAAGCAAGGGATGTTGAATTAACACAGGTCTGACATCGCGTCCCCACCGTCTCACATGTAACACCTACCACCACTGTGACCTTCAGCTGTCGACAAGGCAGGTCCGTGTACGCGCTCATCCACTGCTGCGCGTCGTGGCCCCTCGCGCAGAGCACCGTCTCCACCAGGAACAGGTCTGATATCGCGTCCCCACCGTCTCACATGTAACACCTACCGCCACTGTGACCTTCAGCTGTCGACAAGGCAGGTCCGTGTACGCGCTCATCCACTGCTGCGCGTCGTGGCCCCTCGCGCAGAGCACCGTCTCCACCAGGAACAGGTCTGATATCGCGTCCCCACCGTCTCACATGTAACACCTACCGCCACTGTGACCTTCAGCTGTCGACAAGGCAGGTCCGTGTACGCGCTCATCCACTGCTGCGCGTCGTGGCCCCTCGCGCAGAGCACCGTCTCCACCAGGAACAGGTCTGATATCGCGTCCCCACCGTCTCACATGTAACACCTACCGCCACTGTGACCTTCAGCTGTCGACAAGGCAGGTCCGTGTACGCGCTCATCCACTGCTGCGCGTCGTGGCCCCTCGCGCAGAGCACCGTCTCCACCAGGAACAGGTCTGATATCGCGTCCCCACCGTCTCACATGTAACACCTACCGCCACTGTGACCTTCAGCTGTCGACAAGGCAGGTCCGTGTACGCGCTCATCCACTGCTGCGCGTCGTGGCCCCTCGCGCAGAGCACCGTCTCCACCAGGAACAGGTCTGATATCGCGTCCCCACCGTCTCACATGTAACACCTACCACCACTGTGACCTTCAGCTGTCGACAAGGCAGGTCCGTGTACGCGCTCATCCACTGCTGCGCGTCGTGGCCCCTCGCGCAGAGCACCGTCTCCACCAGGAACAGGTCTGATATCGCGTCCCCACCGTCTCACATGTAACACCTACCGCCACTGTGACCTTCAGCTGTCGACAAGGCAGGTCCGTGTACGCGCTCATCCACTGCTGCGCGTCGTGGCCCCTCGCGCAGAGCACCGTCTCCACCAGGAACAGGTCTGATATCGCGTCCCCACCGTCTCACATGTAACACCTACCGCCACTGTGACCTTCAGCTGTCGACAAGGCAGGTCCGTGTACGCGCTCATCCACTGCTGCGCGTCGTGGCCCCTCGCGCAGAGCACCGTCTCCACCAGGAACAGGTCTGATATCGCGTCCCCACCAGGAACAGGTCTGATATCGCGTCCCCACCGTCTCACATGTAACACCTACCGCCACTGTGACCTTCAGCTGTCGACAAGGCAGGTCCGTGTACGCGCTCATCCACTGCTGCGCGTCGTGGCCCCTCGCGCAGAGCACCGTCTCCACCAGGAACAGGTCTGATATCGCGTCCCCACCGTCTCACATGTAACACCTACCGCCACTGTGACCTTCAGCTGTCGACAAGGCAGGTCCGTGTACGCGCTCATCCACTGCTGCGCGTCGTGGCCCCTCGCGCAGAGCACCGTCTCCACCAGGAACAGGTCTGATATCGCGTCCCCACCGTCTCACATGTAACACCTACCGCCACTGTGACCTTCAGCTGTCGACAAGGCAGGTCCGTGTACGCGCTCATCCACTGCTGCGCGTCGTGGCCCCTCGCGCAGAGCACCGTCTCCACCAGGAACAGGTCTGATATCGCGTCCCCACCGTCTCACATGTAACACCTACCACCACTGTGACCTTCAGCTGTCGACAAGGCAGGTCCGTGTACGCGCTCATCCACTGCTGCGCGTCGTGGCCCCTCGCGCAGAGCACCGTCTCCACCAGGAACAGGTCTGATATCGCGTCCCCACCGTCTCACATGTAACACCTACCGCCACTGTGACCTTCAGCTGTCGACAAGGCAGGTCCGTGTACGCGCTCATCCACTGCTGCGCGTCGTGGCCCCTCGCGCAGAGCACCGTCTCCACCAGGAACAGGTCTGATATCGCGTCCCCACCGTCTCACATGTAACACCTACCGCCACTGTGACCTTCAGCTGTCGACAAGGCAGGTCCGTGTACGCGCTCATCCACTGCTGCGCGTCGTGGCCCCTCGCGCAGAGCACCGTCTCCACCAGGAACAGGTCTGATATCGCGTCCCCACCAGGAACAGGTCTGATATCGCGTCCCCACCGTCTCACATGTAACACCTACCGCCACTGTGACCTTCAGCTGTCGACAAGGCAGGTCCGTGTACGCGCTCATCCACTGCTGCGCGTCGTGGCCCCTCGCGCAGAGCACCGTCTCCACCAGGAACAGGTCTGATATCGCGTCCCCACCGTCTCACATGTAACACCTACCGCCACTGTGACCTTCAGCTGTCGACAAGGCAGGTCCGTGTACGCGCTCATCCACTGCTGCGCGTCGTGGCCCCTCGCGCAGAGCACCGTCTCCACCAGGAACAGGTCTGATATCGCGTCCCCACCGTCTCACATGTAACACCTACCGCCACTGTGACCTTCAGCTGTCGACAAGGCAGGTCCGTGTACGCGCTCATCCACTGCTGCGCGTCGTGGCCCCTCGCGCAGAGCACCGTCTCCACCAGGAACAGGTCTGATATCGCGTCCCCACCGACTCACATGTAACACCTACCGCCACTGTGACCTTCAGCTGTCGACAAGGCAGGTCCGTGTACGCGCTCATCCACTGCTGCGCGTCGTGGCCCCTCGCGCAGAGCACCGTCTCCACCAGGAACAGGTCTGATATCGCGTCCCCACCGTCTCACATGTAACACCTACCGCCACTGTGACCTTCAGCTGTCGACAAGGCAGGTCCGTGTACGCGCTCATCCACTGCTGCGCGTCGTGGCCCCTCGCGCAGAGCACCGTCTCCACCAGGAACAGGTCTGATATCGCGTCCCCACCGTCTCACATGTAACACCTACCGCCACTGTGACCTTCAGCTGTCGACAAGGCAGGTCCGTGTACGCGCTCATCCACTGCTGCGCGTCGTGGCCCCTCGCGCAGAGCACCGTCTCCACCAGGAACAGGTCTGATATCGCGTCCCCACCGTCTCACATGTAACACCTACCGCCACTGTGACCTTCAGCTGTCGACAAGGCAGGTCCGTGTACGCGCTCATCCACTGCTGCGCGTCGTGGCCCCTCGCGCAGAGCACCGTCTCCACCAGGAACAGGTCTGATATCGCGTCCCCACCGTCTCACATGTAACACCTACCGCCACTGTGACCTTCAGCTGTCGACAAGGCAGGTCCGTGTACGCGCTCATCCACTGCTGCGCGTCGTGGCCCCTCGCGCAGAGCACCGTCTCCACCAGGAACAGGTCTGATATCGCGTCCCCACCGTCTCACATGTAACACCTACCGCCACTGTGACCTTCAGCTGTCGACAAGGCAGGTCCGTGTACGCGCTCATCCACTGCTGCGCGTCGTGGCCCCTCGCGCAGAGCACCGTCTCCACCAGGAACAGGTCTGATATCGCGTCCCCACCGTCTCACATGTAACACCTACCGCCACTGTGACCTTCAGCTGTCGACAAGGCAGGTCCGTGTACGCGCTCATCCACTGCTGCGCGTCGTGGCCCCTCGCGCAGAGCACCGTCTCCACCAGGAACAGGTCTGATATCGCGTCCCCACCGTCTCACATGTAACACCTACCGCCACTGTGACCTTCAGCTGTCGACAAGGCAGGTCCGTGTACGCGCTCATCCACTGCTGCGCGTCGTGGCCCCTCGCGCAGAGCACCGTCTCCACCAGGAACAGGTCTGATATCGCGTCCCCACCGTCTCACATGTAACACCTACCGCCACTGTGACCTTCAGCTGTCGACAAGGCAGGTCCGTGTACGCGCTCATCCACTGCTGCGCGTCGTGGCCCCTCGCGCAGAGCACCGTCTCCACCAGGAACAGGTCTGATATCGCGTCCCCACCGTCTCACATGTAACACCTACCGCCACTGTGACCTTCAGCTGTCGACAAGGCAGGTCCGTGTACGCGCTCATCCACTGCTGCGCGTCGTGGCCCCTCGCGCAGAGCACCGTCTCCACCAGGAACAGGTCTGATATCGCGTCCCCACCGTCTCACATGTAACACCTACCGCCACTGTGACCTTCAGCTGTCGACAAGGCAGGTCCGTGTACGCGCTCATCCACTGCTGCGCGTCGTGGCCCCTCGCGCAGAGCACCGTCTCCACCAGGAACAGGTCTGATATCGCGTCCCCACCGTCTCACATGTAACACCTACCGCCACTGTGACCTTCAGCTGTCGACAAGGCAGGTCCGTGTACGCGCTCATCCACTGCTGCGCGTCGTGGCCCCTCGCGCAGAGCACCGTCTCCACCAGGAACAGGTCTGATATCGCGTCCCCACCGTCTCACATGTAACACCTACCGCCACTGTGACCTTCAGCTGTCGACAAGGCAGGTCCGTGTACGCGCTCATCCACTGCTGCGCGTCGTGGCCCCTCGCGCAGAGCACCGTCTCCACCAGGAACAGGTCTGATATCGCGTCCCCACCGTCTCACATGTAACACCTACCGCCACTGTGACCTTCAGCTGTCGACAAGGCAGGTCCGTGTACGCGCTCATCCACTGCTGCGCGTCGTGGCCCCTCGCGCAGAGCACCGTCTCCACCAGGAACAGGTCTGATATCGCGTCCCCACCGTCTCACATGTAACACCTACCGCCACTGTGACCTTCAGCTGTCGACAAGGCAGGTCCGTGTACGCGCTCATCCACTGCTGCGCGTCGTGGCCCCTCGCGCAGAGCACCGTCTCCACCAGGAACAGGTCTGATATCGCGTCCCCACCGTCTCACATGTAACACCTACCGCCACTGTGACCTTCAGCTGTCGACAAGGCAGGTCCGTGTACGCGCTCATCCACTGCTGCGCGTCGTGGCCCCTCGCGCAGAGCACCGTCTCCACCAGGAACAGGTCTGATATCGCGTCCCCACCGTCTCACATGTAACACCTACCGCCACTGTGACCTTCAGCTGTCGACAAGGCAGGTCCGTGTACGCGCTCATCCACTGCTGCGCGTCGTGGCCCCTCGCGCAGAGCACCGTCTCCACCAGGAACAGGTCTGATATCGCGTCCCCACCGTCTCACATGTAACACCTACCGCCACTGTGACCTTCAGCTGTCGACAAGGCAGGTCCGTGTACGCGCTCATCCACTGCTGCGCGTCGTGGCCCCTCGCGCAGAGCACCGTCTCCACCAGGAACAGGTCTGATATCGCGTCCCCACCGTCTCACATGTAACACCTACCGCCACTGTGACCTTCAGCTGTCGACAAGGCAGGTCCGTGTACGCGCTCATCCACTGCTGCGCGTCGTGGCCCCTCGCGCAGAGCACCGTCTCCACCAGGAACAGGTCTGATATCGCGTCCCCACCGTCTCACATGTAACACCTACCGCCACTGTGACCTTCAGCTGTCGACAAGGCAGGTCCGTGTACGCGCTCATCCACTGCTGCGCGTCGTGGCCCCTCGCGCAGAGCACCGTCTCCACCAGGAACAGGTCTGATATCGCGTCCCCACCGTCTCACATGTAACACCTACCGCCACTGTGACCTTCAGCTGTCGACAAGGCAGGTCCGTGTACGCGCTCATCCACTGCTGCGCGTCGTGGCCCCTCGCGCAGAGCACCGTCTCCACCAGGAACAGGTCTGATATCGCGTCCCCACCGTCTCACATGTAACACCTACCGCCACTGTGACCTTCAGCTGTCGACAAGGCAGGTCCGTGTACGCGCTCATCCACTGCTGCGCGTCGTGGCCCCTCGCGCAGAGCACCGTCTCCACCAGGAACAGGTCTGATATCGCGTCCCCACCGTCTCACATGTAACACCTACCGCCACTGTGACCTTCAGCTGTCGACAAGGCAGGTCCGTGTACGCGCTCATCCACTGCTGCGCGTCGTGGCCCCTCGCGCAGAGCACCGTCTCCACCAGGAACAGGTCTGATATCGCGTCCCCACCGTCTCACATGTAACACCTACCGCCACTGTGACCTTCAGCTGTCGACAAGGCAGGTCCGTGTACGCGCTCATCCACTGCTGCGCGTCGTGGCCCCTCGCGCAGAGCACCGTCTCCACCAGGAACAGGTCTGATATCGCGTCCCCACCGTCTCACATGTAACACCTACCGCCACTGTGACCTTCAGCTGTCGACAAGGCAGGTCCGTGTACGCGCTCATCCACTGCTGCGCGTCGTGGCCCCTCGCGCAGAGCACCGTCTCCACCAGGAACAGGTCTGATATCGCGTCCCCACCGTCTCACATGTAACACCTACCGCCACTGTGACCTTCAGCTGTCGACAAGGCAGGTCCGTGTACGCGCTCATCCACTGCTGCGCGTCGTGGCCCCTCGCGCAGAGCACCGTCTCCACCAGGAACAGGTCTGATATCGCGTCCCCACCGTCTCACATGTAACACCTACCGCCACTGTGACCTTCAGCTGTCGACAAGGCAGGTCCGTGTACGCGCTCATCCACTGCTGCGCGTCGTGGCCCCTCGCGCAGAGCACCGTCTCCACCAGGAACAGGTCTGATATCGCGTCCCCAACTGTCTCGTTTGTCATGTCTATGAAGTTCAGCAAAAGTTCAGCCGCTTTGCGTTCCTCAGTGTCCCTGTAGTGAAAACAAACATATGATAAAGGAAAATACAGCCAAAAAATATTCTGAACTTGGTAATAGATTACTGTGTGTCCGCCATCTTGGATTAAGAAACATGTGGCATTCCCGTACTCGTAATTAGCACGACAAGAAACAATTAAAACTTAGAAAGTCAACAAATAATTGAAAAATTAAGAAGAAAAAACATGGCAGCCTTCCGCCATCTTGGATATGAAAATGGACGTCATTCCGCCATCTTGGATATGAGAATGGACGTCATTCCGCCATCTTGGATATGAGAATGGACGTCATTCCGCCATCTTGGATATGAGAATGGACGTCATTCCGCCATCTTGGATATGAGAATGGACGTCATTCCGCCATCTTGGATATGAGAATGGACGTCATTCCGCCATCTTGGATATGAGAATGGACGTCATTCCGCCATCTTGGATATGAGAATGGACGTCATTCCGCCATCTTGGATATGAGAATGGACGTCATTCCGCCATCTTGGATATGAGAATGGACAAGGCCGCGTGGTGCAGACGCTTGACGTCTTTACGCACGTCACTGGGACGTTCGACGCGTAGAGTTTCTTCTTACCCGTCTAGCGCGATCTTCTTGATGGTGTTCTTGGCTTCGTTGCTGTACACGACGGTGCCGTGGCCGTTCGCCTCGAAGTACACTCCGACGTCATACGACAGAGCCGCGTGGTGCAGATGCTTGACGCCCGTCTTTACGCAAGTCACTGGGATTTTCTGAAATTCATTAGTAATGACAATTTTTTTAAACTAAATTTTTTTACCGTAGATAGGCTTGCGCTTGACGACAATCATGTCTGGTTGAAAACAATCTGTAATTATGAGTTCTAAGTTGGAGCTAGGAACCACTAAAGTGTGCAATGCCCCTTCCACCCTCCGTGTTTCCAGCCAAGTACAATTTGGATGCCTACAAGAGAAGAGTTGAAGTTTGGAATAACACCAAAAAAGTCCACTTATATTAACTAGGGACGATTTTATAAGGAGAACTCATTTGAAAAGTCGTTCATAAGATACAGATTGCAAAATTCGTAGGTATCTGTCTGTATGCAGCATTGGCATAGCGATTTAGCGCCAGGTACAAATCTTTGAAGTCTAGGTTTCAAACCTCACAGCGGAACAAATTTTATCTATCCCTTTAAAATTTAAATTTCTAGTGAAATTGAATGATCTGGTTACACAGAAATTAAAAAAAATACATGAAGTATGATGGGATTTTCGTGGATTTTTTTCGTTACAGAAAAAATCGATTTTCTTTCACCTGCGCGCGCGCTAACGTCCGAAAAGAATCTTTTTAACACATTTACTCAAAAAGTTGACATTTCCATGTGTGTTTAGCGTGCGCAAAGTTATTCTTTTCCGCACTAGTGCTTTTGTGTTTTCCTCCTACGCGGCACCGGAGCGGGCGTACCAGGAGCGCATGAACACGAACACGGCATGCAAACACGGAGCAGGCAAACACGTAAAATCTATATTTTTTTTTCGCAAATGTATTAAAAAACGTCGTTCAATGCACGTGCGGAATTGTCATTTTTACTCGTCCTTATAGTTGACCCTCGCCTTCGGCTTGGGTCAATAAACCGGGACTCGTTAAGAAATGACAAACTTTCCGCACTTATATTGAAAATTGAAATGTACTATTAAAAAAATCTTTCGAGTTACTAGCGGAACTATAATGACCTTCCTAGCTTCCTAGTTACTAAAACTAAAGCTAAATCTCACCAGATCCTCAGTAATGTATCTGGTGGAGGCCCCGTTAGCGTACGCGGTCTGTATCAGTCCTATCCGCAAGTCTCGTGCGTTCGCGGCTTTGAGCTGCTCCATTACGAAGCTCGCGAGAAGAGTCGCTATACGATCCCCGTCGAGTAGGTGCATGGTCTTACTGAAAGATTATATAAAAAGTTATACGGATTTAAAAACTTCTGCCCCTTGAGCCAATTGAGAAATAGCGTTACGTCGCAACGTAAAAAAGGGAACAAAATTCAAAAGTCAAAATAGCAATAGTTCCAATGACAAAATGCGCTACGCTAAGAGGACGGGAAATATGCGACGTATGTTGAAGCCAAAAATTTCTCAAATATGGCGTCGCGCGTCGTACCGCTGAGAGCACATACCGCTGTCGGTCGCTTACATTAGCGCCATTTTACAGTTTTGACAAATTAAAAATGATTCAATGCGGAGCCTAAAAACACATGCGTCACGTCACTAAGTGCTGATCCTTTATATGTTTAATCAATGGATAGGATAAGATACAGATAGCTTACCAGTCTTCACTCATGTAGAAGTACACGAACTGGTCGCGAAGCCACCCGCTGCAGCGGTACCAGCTCCATGCCTACTGGAGGCTTCTGCGACACCTTAACTACATGTGGGCACCTTCAGGAAACTCACCAGTCTTCGCTCATGTAGAAGTACACGAGCCGGTCGCCGTCGCCGTCGAGCGAAGCCACCCGCTGCAGCGGTACCAGCTCCATGCCTACTGGAGGCTTCTGCGACACCTTCACTACATGTGGGCACCTTCAGGAAACTCACCAGTCTTCGCTCATGTAGAAGTACACGAGCCGGTCGCCGTCGCCGTCGAGCGAAGCCACCCGCTGCAGCGGTACCAGCTCCATGCCTACTGGAGGTTTCTGCGACACCTTCACTACATGTGGGCACCTTCAGGAAACTCACCAGTCTTCGCTCATGTAGAAGTACACGAGCCGGTCGCCGTCGCCGTCGAGCGAAGCCACCCGCTGCAGCGGTACCAGCTCCATGCCTACTGGAGGCTTCTGCGACACCTTCACTACATGTGGGCACCTTCAGGAAACTCACCAGTCTTCGCTCATGTAGAAGTACACGAGCCGGTCGCCGTCGCCGTCGAGCGAAACCACCCGCTGCAGCGGTACCAGCTCCATGCCTACTGGAGGCTTCTGCGACACCTTCACTACATGTGGGCACCTTCAGGAAACTCACCAGTCTTCGCTCATGTAGAAGTACACGAGCCGGTCGCCGTCGCCGTCGAGCGAAGCCACCCGCTGCAGCGGTACCAGCTCCATGCCTACTGGAGGCTTCTGCGACACCTTCACGAAATCTGCACCACACTGAAACAGAAATCATGATATTGTAGAAGTCTCCGATATATGGCGTAACCAACGCAATAGCACACACTGATGAAGTTTTCTACGAGAGTTACATAGATACAACTTCTGACGTCGGATCGGAATCATCGGATGATGTTCAGCTTCTTGCCGCTCCGTTCGCGCCGTCCATGCGTGGCAGGTCTCTGCTGGGGTTGGCCGGTCACGTCACTCACATTCAAGTTCAGTTTGCCGCCGTTGCCGCCCAGGTTGAACAGCACCAGGTCCAGCTCTCCGTCCAAGCTCTTCCGGATGATGTTCAGCTTCTTGCCGCCCACTCCGTTCGCGCCGTCCACGTGGAGGGTGGTGTTGTAAGCGCCGTACACTGGCAGCTTTTGACGGATGTTCTTGAACGCGCTGACGATTTTTTCGTAGTAACCTGAAATATAAAGAAAGAGTGAGGGAGGTCATGCAAATGTATGCTCTGATATCTTCGAGTGTTTTCCCATCATTATGTCCCACTGTCTCCTGGGATGCTTCTAGATTTCTCTCCTAGGCAGGTGTAATGCCACAATGGATCAGAATTTATATTAAAGAGCGCTCGTCGTAAAATTCGTCAGTGAGAGTTACTGGACTGGTAACGCCATCTTACGGAGGTTTCTGCAAGTCTTACCCTCTTCCGTGGGGGTGCCGTACGTGTTGTCGTTGCGGCACTTGACGCAGAAGTGCAGCATGGGCGTGGTGACGATGCCGAACTCCTTGGGCGTGCCCTTCAGCGCTATCACGCCGTGCACGGCCGCCGCGGGCTCGTGTACAGGTCTTACCCTCTTCCGTGGGGGTGCCGTACGTGTTGTCGTTGCGGCACTTGACGCAGAAGTGCAGCATGGGCGTGGTGACGATGCCGAACTCCTTGGGCGTGCCCTTCAGCGCTATCACGCCGTGCACGGCCGCCGCGGGCTCGTGTACAGGTCTTACCCTCTTCCGTGGGGGTGCCGTACGTGTTGTCGTTGCGGCACTTGACGCAGAAGTGCAGCATGGGCGTGGTGACGATGCCAAACTCCTTGGGCGTGCCCTTCAGCGCTATCACGCCGTGCACGGCCGCCGCGGGCTCGTGTACAGGTCTTACCCTCTTCCGTGGGGGTGCCGTACGTGTTGTCGTTGCGGCACTTGACGCAGAAGTGCAGCATGGGCGTGGTGACGATGCCGAACTCCTTGGGCGTGCCCTTCAGCGCTATCACGCCGTGCACGGCCGCCGCGGGCTCGTGTACAGGTCTTACCCTCTTCCGTTGGGGTGCCGTACGTGTTGTCGTTGCGGCACTTGACGCAGAAGTGCAGCATGGGCGTGGTGACGATGCCGAACTCCTTGGGCGTGCCCTTCAGCGCTATCACGCCGTGCACGGCCACCGCGGGCTCGTGTACAGGTCTTACCCTCTTCCGTGGGGGTGCCGTACGTGTTGTCGTTGCGGCACTTGACGCAGAAGTGCAGCATGGGCGTGGTGACGATGCCGAACTCCTTGGGCGTGCCCTTCAGCGCTATCACGCCGTGCACGGCCGCCGCGGGCTCGTGTACAGGTCTTACCCTCTTCCGTGGGGGTGCCGTACGTGTTGTCGTTGCGGCACTTGACGCAGAAGTGCAGCATGGGCGTGGTGACGATGCCGAACTCCTTGGGCGTGCCCTTCAGCGCTATCACGCCGTGCACGGCCGCCGCCGCCAGCCGCGGGCTGGTGTACCTGAAAATCAAAAACAGGAAATGAGGTTTCATGAAATCTATGCAAGTGAAACTTTTATCGGTTCATAGGCACAGCGCCACCACTTGACGTAAAAGTTTATTAAGTAAGACAGTGAGAGCAATAGCGCACCAGCGACCTAGCAGCGCGGCCACGACGCTCGGCCCGGCCGCAGGACTTGCGATTTACAAAGCGGCCAGCGACTGAACACGGGCCGCATATGCGTCGCTTCGATCTCGCTGGCCGCTGCGGCTTGGTGTGGCCGCTGGCCGCGTGCGGCAGGTGCGCGTGCTCTATGGCGATTTCATACTGTATCTATCTCGATGGCCGCCGCGACCTGGCCGCTGCGGCGTAGCCGCATTAGTGAAGGTATTAGTTGAAACAGTGAAAGTATTAGTTGTGACAGTGAAAATATTAGTTATGACAGTGAATGTATTAGTTGTGACTGAATGTATTAGTTGTGACAGTAAAAGTATTAGTTGTGACAGTGAAAGTACGAACGATTAAGGCAAAGTATAGATATTTCAATCGACGATGACGCGCCCCGCTCTGTCAAACTCCATACGAATCGTAAAACATGAGCGATTTCGACAGAGTGGGGCGCGTCCGTGTGGATTGATATATCTATAAAGTCTGCGTACCTAGTGTCCATGCCGATGAAGACGCTGGCTTTGAGCGCCATGTCCGCGTTGACCTGTTTGATGATCTCGCCCGTTGTTGATTCTAAGTCATTGTCACTAGAAACAATACACATACGATAGAACAAGACTCAACAAAAAACAAGCAAAAAAATCTGTATGGAATAGTTAAATATTTATTTTATTCTATTTTTTAGTATTTGCTGTTATAGCGGCAACAGAAATACATCATCTGTGAAAATTTCAAGTCTGTAGTTATCTCTGTTCAAGAGATACAGCCTGCGGGGCTAGACAAAGTAACAGTCGTTTGGCGTTGTCGTAGTCGAATATCAAACACACTGTGTTACTACGACCACTTGACTGCTCCCTGGCGTTCTCGCAGACCTTGTAGATAACTTTAGCGTACTTCGCTTGACAATTGACAGCCGACAGTGAACAACGCTAAGCATTAAGTAGATTCTGCTTTCATTTGTTTTCATTCGTCACGTGGTTTGTCCATACATTTTTGTCTACTGTCGTTAACGCCAAACGACTGTTACTTTGTCTAGCCCCGCTGGTGACAGACAGATGGCCGAACGGACGGACAGCGAAGTCTCCGTAATAGGGTTCCTTTTTTTACACTTCGGGTACGGAACCCTAACAAGAATA
The DNA here is from genome assembly GCA_036785405.1 of Coenonympha arcania. Lineage (NCBI taxonomy): Eukaryota > Metazoa > Arthropoda > Insecta > Lepidoptera > Nymphalidae > Coenonympha > Coenonympha arcania. The sequence continues at coordinate 10,239,549 of CM072077.1, read as the reverse complement.
GCACCTGATCGTTTATTTAAAAGTGGAACCAAAGAATGAACATGGATAATTAATTTCTCTTCATCAAAAGTCGTTTTTTAGGGGTTTTTACGTTTGAAAGTTCTGACGCTCGCGACACTAACGGTGCTTGTTATAGTAGTGTTATTATCTCGCTGCAGACTCGGTCATTAATCATTCGAGTGTTTCGCTTTTGTTGTTCTGCAGTAATGCACCACTCAACAAAGATTTGTGACCGAGTCTGCAGCGAGATATAACACTACTATAGCCGAGGCGGAATCAAATTCATACAGTTTCATAGAAACCGGTGGTGTCGCTGCAGATTGCGGTCTGCAGTCCATCTCGCAATTAATCTCGCTGCGAGTGAAATTTTGATTCGTATTTAAAATTATAGGAATACACATACTATTAGGGCGCATACGATAGAACAAGACTCAATAAAAAACAAGCAAAAAAAATCACAATTGTTGTATGGGACCTGTATGGTGTGTTGTATGGGAAACGTACCTGACATTAGCGAGTCTCGTGGCAATCTCTTCCCAGCTCTCGTCCAGCATCTCGCCGTCGGGGTCGATGAGCTTGACGCCGTTGTCCGGCTCGAGGTTGTGCGAGGCTGTGATCATGATGCCTATCGTGCGACCTGCGTACCAAAAACACTTCTAAACCTTTCTACCATAGAACCGCGAGACGTCGAGAGAAGTGGCATCCTTATGTGGTTGATGTCGAGCGTACTCGAACGAAACGTTTTTCTTCTACGTTTCTGATACGAACCGCTAAGGTGTGGAACACCCTTCCAGCTTCTGTTTTCCCAGCCAAATACAATCTGGTGCCTTCAAGAGAAGAGTGAATAGGCATTTTCTAGGCAAGCGCACTCCATCCTAGCGCATCATTCCAGTTCATCAGACTTGATTGTAGTCAAGCGCAAGCCTATCAATTATCAAAAAAAAAACAAGACTTTGTCATACATCTTCATACGCGTAGCTGACTCATCATCTTCTGGAGAACGCGTCTGTGTAGGCCACAGCAATAGTACATTTCAATATAAGTGCGGAAAGTTTGTCATTTATTTACGATTCCCGGTTTGTTAACAGAAGTCGAAGGCGCGGGTCAACTATAGGGACGAATAGAAATGATAATTCTGCACGTGATTGAACGATGTTTTATAATACATTTGCGAAAAAAACATTGGTTTTACGTGTTTGCCTGCTCCGTATTTGCGTGCCGTGCTCGTGTTCGTGCGCGTCTTGGTGCCGCGCAGGAGGAAAATAAAAAAGCACTATTGCGGAAAAGAACAACTTTCCGTACGCAAAACACACATGTAAATGTCTACTTTTTGATCAAATTTATTAAAAAATATCTTTCACCATACATCTTTATACGCGTAGCCGACTCATCATCTTCTTGAGAACGCGTCTGTGTCACAGCAAAAAGTTTTACGCGCCCGCAATTATGTTATTTTTAAACAATATTAACACTATAGTAGTGTTATTATCTCGCTGCAGACACGGCCATAAATCATTCGAGTGTTTCGCTTTTGATGTTCACTAAAATACAAAAGCAGCAGTGAAGCTCAGCAGTGAAATGCAAAAGCGAAACACTCGGATGATTTATGACCGAGTCTGCAGCGAGATAATAACACTAGGTACTACAGTTAGAGGCCTACAGACAAAATGTTGGTGTTTGTATTGCTTAACTCAAAAGCTTCGATTTACTACAAAAAATATGGTCTTAACACCCCATTTCTACAAAATTTACCAATTGCTTCAAGTTTCAATTTTTTTTTTAGTTCGAGGCATTTTTGGTTGAGTTTTAGATTACTGTTAGGTATCCAGTGATGGAGAATATTGTACCCAGTCGAATGAGACCATTTGAGAACATGTGAAGCAACAGACTTTCAAGTTATTACTGATTTTGTGTGCACATACCCAAAAAACACAACCAAAATTGAAATTGCTCTCCCGGGGAGGGGGTGAGGGGCGCCCCCAATTGATGGCGGATTTTTGCTTGTAATGAGTTATAGAAAACTCCCTTAAATTATCGCTCAGATAGACTGTATTTGTTCATACCACAATGGCCTGACAGTGCTCTTGCTCAAATATTAAAAAATTAAAAAAAAAATGCTTAAAGGTTTACCATTCTTGCATCGCGAACGCAGTACCGCGAGGAGTCCCATACGGTAGACCACATGTTCCAACAGACTCGCTCTAAAAGGAAAAATACACATAAAGAACTGTGTTACAATGTTACAAATAGAAATGTATTCTAACCATCCAGCAGCTTTGGCCATTTGAGTTATCTACAACTGTCATAGATATGAATAGATCAGTCATTCCTGCATTTAAACCATGTGGAACAAAGTTAAAAATATGTATCAGACTGACAGTTGTCTTCGTTACGTCACGTGATCTATATTGTTGATTGTATAATTGTTAATGACTATTTATTAAAACAATTAAACTAGAAGTAGTGTTTTATGCTCAATAACAATCTGCTCAAGACAGATGCTAAATCACGCCCTATATGGATGCCGGGGCCTCCAACCAGAGCAGACCTGAGCCATATAGAAGTTATAAAATTCTAAAATTCGTGGCGGGAATCGAACCCGCGACCTCCCATTCGAATCCGAACGCGCGCCACTGCGCCAGGGAGGTCATCAATGGAGGTTAAATAAAAAATTAAAAAGTAAACTTCAATAAATAAATAACAATTTACTTGCTTATCGCTTAATCCAATATTGCTTTCACTATCTACAGAGTCAATATGTGATTATGGTTGTTGTGATTGATAATAACAAATAACATGATAAAAAAAACTAATGAACATTATATCCTCACTATAAATACCTATAATACTTAAATTTTACTAGTTGTTTCTGGCGGCTACGCCTGCATGAATTTCGGTTTCTACATATCCGGATATAATGAATCAACCTTATAAGAACTTTTTTTAACTTTTAATTAAAGGTCGTAATAATGTCGTCTTAAATATTTTTGCATAGCTTTGTTCCACAGCTCACACAATGGAAGTTCTCTGAAAGGAACAATTCATTCAGTTATATCCTGATGTAGCATCTCCTCCTATATCTAGACTTCCTCAATAAATGGATTATCCAACACAAAGTATTTTTCAATTCAGACAAGTAGTTCCAAAAATTAGTACATTCAAACAAACAAACTCATCAGCTTTATATTATTATTAATATTAGTATTACTATAGCTGATACTGGTATAGTACAAGCAATTTAGTTGACTCAAAAAGCTGCTGTTTGTGCAGGTACTCTTCACATATCATGTGCATCCCCTCAGTGTGCACTGGAAAATGTGTTCTGTGCATGTTCAAAATACACATAATATGCCACCCTACTAAACATACATATAAAGTTGTAGTAACAATACTGGTTTTTTTATAGGTTTGGTCCATAAATAAATGGCATAAAATTCGTTTTGGAATACTTTCTCTAAAAATGTAGTATTATTTGACTGTTTCGTTCAGATTTTATACAGTAAAAGTAATCTTCTATCACTTTCAGCTTTACGGGCATTACGGGTTTAAAAATAAACTATTTTTATAACTGATGCTCTCACAACCTGAAATAACCAATAAATAAAGCATTTCCAATAAATAACCTAAATCATTCCTATATCAGTTAAGTGGTTGGCCATTTGCCAATTTGTTTTGGAAGCTTTTTGGAATGTTAAACTGCAATTGTATGCATAGCAACTATTGTAAACTATTTAGGGCTCAGACTACAGTAAGATGACCTGAAATACTGTTTTATGTATGACCTACTAAGATAGCTTAGGTACAATAAATTATTTATTTGCCTAAATGTTCTGACAGAATGCTAGTTAAATAAAACTTTGCCTAGTTAGATTTATAACTAAATCAACATTAAGTTCTACTTACAGTTTTATACAATTAAAATATTGAGTAGGTAACTTTGTAGATATTTATTCTTATTGAGCACAATGATTAATTATTTTGAAAATGAGAAAAGGAATAGTAAAGCCATATGTAGTATAGGATGTGTTATTTTTTGCCAAAAAAGGAAGGTTACTAATATAATTTTTAATACCTGAATATAAGTGATTCTACAGGTAAAAGCTAGTTACATAATATAAAATACATAATTTTTAGTACTTTTTCCAGTGGTTAGTGTTCTTCCTTAAATACTAAACTTAAAAAATATTAAAAAAAAAATTAACTTGACTTAAGACATTCACAACCTTTGATAATGATAAATTGTAATAAAGGTAACAGTCAGAACTGAACACAAACAACTACTACTTAAAATTGTGACAGCAAAATTTGGTATGTTATTTACTTCAATCGCTCAAACATTAATTAACTAATTATAAATTGCATACAAGTTCATGTCAACCGATTACTGCATTTCATACCAACATTCCTCAATTAATTCCAATGTCGCAGTTGCATTACTAATTCATGCAAACAAGGTCTTTTTATGACCATCTATCATGAATGTTAGTTTACAGTTTTTGCATATGCTAAAAGCTTGAATGGATTGTATATGGTATACCCCTTATTGTTTTAACAACAAGTCAATGGCCATAATATGTGTGACTTCCCGTTACGAATCGTCCTTCCCTTCCTACACTTGGTAGTAAATGACTCACGATTTGCACTTTGCATTTCGTAAAAGGACAAATGCGTCCTTCTCAGAAACGCTTACGTGACAACTTTATCACTCGAAAGTGAAATGTTACGGTATGATTTCGTAATGTTAGCGTTTATAGACCTTTAGGGAATAGGAAAAACAATTTATTCATCAATAATAGGTTCATATTGTACTCACTTGGTCCGAAATCCAGCGGTCCCGTATTGAATGAAAACGTCTGTAGTTTTTGGATGCATTTCTCTGGCGAACGCGTAGACGACTCGAAGGCTACTCGGCGGCATACTGTTCGGCGAAATTATTATAAAGGCCGCGAAATCAGGTACAATTACAATCACTTGGAATCAACAAACGAGATTTCCACATTCCTTGCCGCTTGACAGAGTCCGGCCAGTAGATGACTATTTTTGAAATGTCAAATGTCAAAATGTCAGTAGAGTAAAGGCTAACCGACATAATGTATGAGCGACGTAATGCTTAAAAATCTGTGTAAAAGTGAAGCTTCTGAATTTTATTGGTTAATGTTTACTTTTTTTGCTTTGACGTTTGCTCTCCTCGTAGCAATAACGCTACTGAAAACTAGATGGCGCTCTAGAAAATTATATTGGGTTCTTTTCTATTACATGATTTTCTATATAAACCTAAAAAAACATCTATTCGTTACCAGATGGCGGTATAAGCAAAATCGGCGACCACCAGCGCCGCGCTGTGCACTTTGTGATCATTGGACTCGACCAGTTTTGATGAGTTTTTCTTTATTTTCCATATAAAAAAGTTTCAAACTTTCCTTGAAACAAACAAAGGTTTCTTGTCATTTTATTTGTAGGATGAATATTTTTACCGATTACCGATATCTTGCATCTGTAGGTAGCTATGTAAGATACCTTATCTTTTCTATTTCTATGATTGCTATCGAAAACAAAACAATTAAGAGAAAGGCATTTTATCGATTTAAATACCTATAATTATTAGATAATCTATAGGTAAACATTTAGATAGGTAACTAAATCAAACATTTTCATTCTTGTGGACATAACAAAGAAACCCTAAATAACCAATTAGTGGTTTCCGAGCTGAACAATATTGGGTCCGTACAGACTACTGAGTTGACATAAATAATAATGACAAGGTTTTCAAGCTGGGATTACACCGGCTCGTTCCTAAGGGGAATAGACGTAGGTGCCTACACACAGGACCCGGCGGACCGAGCGAAAAAATGTGGTGTCAAAAATGTTTGTTTTGACACCAACAGCGTCAGTAGTGACCCGATCGCAGTATTGTCTATGGACCGCGGTCCACGCTGTAGATCGCAGTAGGTAGGTAAGTAACTATTTGTTATTATAGTAGTGTTATTATCTCGCTGCAGACTCGGTCATAAATCATCCGAGTGTTTCGCTTTTGTATTTCACTGCTGAGCTTCACTGCTGCTTTTGTATTTTAGTGAACAACAAAAGCGATACACTCGAATGATTTATGGCCAAGTCTGCAGCGAGATAATAACACTACTATAGTCCGCACGCGAGTTTCTAGAGGCGTTCCTAAAAGGGGAAATTTTAACAAATAATGGCCTCTCAAATAAATATATTATCAGGTCATTACACACATCGCAATCTAGCCCCAAAAATAAGCGATAGCTTGTGGTATGGGTACCTACTAGATAACTGATATACATTTACATACATATAATAATATATAATAAGTAAACACCCAGACACTGGAAAACATTCATGCTCATCACACAAACATTTACCATTAGTAGGAATCAAACCCACGACCTCCGACGCAGACGGCAGGTTCGCTGCCGCTACGCCATTCAGTTGTCGAAATGGCGCTACTTTTTTCTTACAAAAGGTTGTCGTAAAATGGGCTAATCCTCAGATTCATGTCGGTGCTGTGGGGACATTTATTTTAGTTGTACTAATTAGTAATTAGTTGGTGGGAGCCGGTCGACCGTGATGTGCTGGTAATGTAGTGCGTCTGATTTATACTCTGTTATGAACGAACTAAGTGATGTTGATGTAAAAAGACTTAGAACGAGAATTAATGGCGAATTCAGGCGTTAATTAGGATTCTTAGAGTTAGATTGCGTTTCAATATACTACTTCTACTTAAGTATCTACTTATGCTTAGGTAGTTAAAGAATGTATTTGAAATATCAAATAGGTAGGTACCTATCTAACTATTACAAAAGCTTCTTAGTTGAAGTTTACCCCCAACCATTAGAAACACCACTTTACCAAACCATTTTTAGGCCAACCGGGCAACTTCAAACGATCAATTCTTGTATATTATACAAGAATACTTAAGTAAGTAAGTAAGTAAATCTGAATCTCGGAAACGGCTCCAACAATTTTCATTAAATTCAGTAGATATGTATCTAGGAGGTTTCATTTTAGAAAATGTCATATTTACCAAAAATAAAAATATAGGATCACCGGATACCGGTCACCCAGATATTATTACCTACTTTAGTGGTCAGTTCGTGATCTACTTAGGTATCTACTTAGGTTGTTATGACGAAGAAGGTGGCTGCGGAGAGGGATCGAGAGAGATCTAATCCCTCTCGCAGGCACCGTAGATAGCAATCCAAGACCCCTTAATAGCCTGGGTCCCTGGGGTTGACCCTGACCTTGCCTGAAAGTGGCAAATATTAAGGGTCAGCCAGAGGTGAACCAACGGGCGTTGCGCTAGGGAGCCTCTAGTGCGTTCATATGAGATCCCGGAGACTTCCAACATGAGCGCTGAGGATGTCCGAGCGGGTTTTAGTGTAAAAATCCCACATAATCCAATTGGATATTTAATGGAGATTTCTCCCCGTAATAAAAAACGTACCTACCTAGGTATTAAGTATAGTTACCGAATCATAAACTATAAGGATAGGGCTTGGATAGGGACATATTATTATATTTACCGCAATATCTAATCGGTAACACCTACCGGTCTTCCGGTAAGCTACCTAATACTCAACTTAAAAAAGTAAAATGACACAAAAAATGCAAATGGCCGAATAATCTGCACCTTTCAAATAACAGAAACAACATCTCTATTTCCGAAACTTCCAAACGCCCAGTAATTAGGGCACCACGCACGGGGGAGGTTATCAAAATAGTTTACGGAAATGAATGTGAATGCATCAGTGAATTCAATTTTTACCGATTCCCGTTGAATTTCAATCTTCTTTATACCGGCTTTATATCTTCTTTTACCTTTTTACTTGATCCTAGAAACTCATTAATAGAGAAGAGAAGATCCAATTATTTTGTTTTATTTCCAATAAAAACTTATTATTTAATTAAGAACAAAAAATTTTAGCAACCCTAACTGTGATGTCAACAAAACGTAATACACTTTTCATTTTCATATTGAATGAGCTGTTTTTAGGGATGTGGTAGATACATTTTTGAATTCCCTATAGTTCCCTCAGGATATGAGCTAGACTTTTTGTGATAGGTAGTATAGGTATTTGTTAATGCATCTATACGGCTTTCGGCCAATTATGGCAAGTAACCTGCTGCACCTAAGTTCCATAAAACACAGTTGGTTTTCCTCTTGGTAAAAAGTTTTCCCTTTAGTATGATGTTCGGGATATTACTTAGCTTTCACCACTTTGTTAGTTTACATCTATCTTCGTTCCAAGGTTCCGAAAGATTTTGCCGATCATTTCAGTCAGTGGTTGCAACGTGAGGGAGTTATAAACATACGCAGACACACACAAACGTCAATTAAGTAATATATCTCAATAGCTATAATTAACTTTAACATTTACAAGTCGTGCTTCAGATTTCTGCCTCGATGTAAGAGTCGTCTAAATACGAGTACCTACAAGTACTTAGTTACAATTGTTTTTTTTTTAAATTAATAAATACAATAAATAAATATATATGAGGACATTACACGTAGTAAGCGATAGCTTGAGTTATGGGTACTATAGAGTAGATCACTGATAAATATGCATATATTATATTAATATATATATATATATATATATATATATATATATATATATATATATATATATATATATATATATATATATATATATATATAATAGATATATTGAAAAACATCCAGACACTGGAAAACATTCATTCTCATCACACAAACATTTTACCAGTAGTGGGAATCGAACCTATACGACCTACGACGCAGACGGCAGGTTCGCTACCGCTACGATATTCGGTCGTCAATAGTTTACATTTAAATTGTTATATTTTCTGGTCAAAAGACGCTATTTTACCACGTCGGCTATACATAACCTTAACCTACATAAAATCTGAATTGGGAACCTTAACCTTATTTTCGGGCAGAAAAAATTAATATCTCGCACCTTTCAAACGACATATTTCTCACTTCCGAAACAAATCGCACCGCACCCTATATTTAGTGGAATTATTGGTGAGTTTAGTTTAGTAGCAACAGTCAGCGGAAGTAAGGTGCGTCCGAATCAGTCATATTTTGATGATTTTAGGCCGTTTCCGAGGGTATACGAATGAATCCGACTGGGTACGGTAGGAGCATTCGATACCTATGTAAAATTAAGTCGGTAATAAGTAGGTGTACCTACGAGCAACACTACCTATAGGTAGGTACATTTTGTTGCCCATGACTTCGCCCGCATGCAGTTCGGTTTTTATCTATACATATCCCGTTATAATGAGTCAACTTTATTTAAAAGATAGACATGCTGTGTCGCGGACTTCTTTTTAGAACTTTTAAATGAAAATGATTTTTGGGTAACTTTAATATTTTACGCAACGCTAAGGTTACCTACGTAGTATTATGGTAGGTATTCCGTGGCAAGGCAAGGAATGAGGCTCTCCAAAAGGAACAATTTTTCCCGTTTTTGCAACATTTTTTCATTGATGCTCAGCTCCTATTGTTCAAAGCGTGAAGTTCTATAGCCTACTTATATCCTTGATCCTTCCATGGTAAAATAGACTCTCCAACACAAAAATATTTTTTAATTCCAATCAGTACTTAGATTTCAAAAAATAAACAATCAAACTTTTGAGTTTTAGGCTTAAGTAATAATATAAAGTTAGGTCCTATAGAATGGATAAAGGAGAAAATTTGTATGTGCGTAAAGTTTAAACTTCTTTTTGATACTTTTAATCATTTAAGTAGGTAGGTACCCATTATGGTACAGATCTCATATTTTTGTTTCTGTTCAGAAACGACCTCCCAGGCGCAATTTACAAAAGTGGTGAATTAAAATACTATAAATACTTACTGCGTTATAAAAAAGGCTCGAAACCTCCGTCAGTAACGGGAAAGCTCCCAAGTTATAAGTTAACCGCATCGGGTAATGTTTGGGGTCGGTCATTATAACACATCTCAATTTGGCCGGAGCGCCTCACACGTCAATTGTAATAAGCAGCCGCTACGCGGGTGGCCTGAGGTGCTGAGGCTATACAATGCTACACAGCATCGCTCTGGAATGCTACAACTCTTCCGAATACCTATGCGAATACATTAATGGATGCGGCAGCATTGCAGATATATATGACAGAAAAAGGACGTTTTAAAGCTAAGCCAGTTATCGAAAAAAGTTTACTTATGAAACAAAGTAACGTTTTTGGAACAATTTTTTGTATGAAGAAGGTTTGTGTAAAATGTGACAGAAGGGCTGGCTCATTTTTTGCGCAACGTATCAGCCTAGCTGTTCAACGCGGAAATGCAGCCAGTATTCTTGCCACCATTCCACGCGGGCAAGACTTGTATAGTAATTAGAATAAGCTAGTGATAAGTTTTATTATAAAAAAAAAAGTATTAATGTAAAATGTTCTGATGGACAAATCCTCAGGGTTCCTAACAGTGCTTACGACACGTAATTGGGTAGGTGTACAGTCGACGTCGGGTCTAATTTGCTACTTGAGATACCTATACGTAAAATTCGCAGTGCATTTGGCCTGCTATAGTAACCTACTACCTATAGGGAAGTCAGTGAGTAGGTAGGTACCTCGATGAGTGGTGAGTGAGTGCAGTGAGAGTTAGCACAGTGAGATGTCAACGCGTGACAATGGCGGATCCGACACGGCTAATCACTGCCATTGTGGCCGAACAGATGTTACTAGCGCGGCAGCCATGCTTTGTGCTCCATCTGGGACAGTTTCATTTTGACGACTTTCTTGCAGCCGTAGCCATGTGAAATATTTCAATTCGATGGATGGAATGGAATAGACTAAATAAGAAATGTAATGGAACACTAAAAAAATCTAAATATATAAAAGAAGATACTGACTGACTCACTGACATATCAACGCACAGCCCAAACCGCTGGGTCTAGAGACTTCAAATTTGGCACACAGGTTCCTTATGAGGTCTAGGGGTGCACTAAGAAAGGATTTTTCAAAATTCCCCCTCTAAAGGGGTGAAACGGGGCTCCAAAGTTCGTACTTTACCAAGCTTCAATACTCCTTCACGTCACAACTACTGAACCGATTTGGCTCAAATTTGGAATGGAGATAAATTGCATCTTGGGTTAACATATAAGCTACTTTTCATCCCGGGAAAATCCATGGTTCCCGTGGGTTTAGTTAAAACCCGAAATTCACGCGGAAAAAAATCTTCACGCCGCAAGTACAAGACCGATTTGGCTGAAATTTGGAATGGAGATAGATGATATCCTGGATTAGTAAAAAGGCTACTTTTTATCCCGGAAAAATCTATGGTTTTCGCAGGAAAACTGAAAAATTGATATTCACGCGCGAAAAATACTACTTAACGCTGCACTTACTGAACTGATATGACTGAAATTCGGAAAGGAGATAGATTTTATCCTGGATTAATACATAGGCTACTTTTCATACCGGAAAATTTCATGGTATATCAAAGAAGATACTGACTCACTCACTCACTGATATATCAACGCACAGCCCAAACCGCTGGGTCTAGAGACTTCAAATTTGGCACACAGGTTCCTTATGAGGTCTAGGGGTGCACTAAGAAAGGATTTTTCAAAATTCCCCCCCTAAAGGGGTGAAACGGGGCTTCAAAGTTCGTATTTTTCAATACTCCTTCACGCCACAACTACTAAACCGATTTGACTCAAATTTGGAATGGAGATAAATTGCATCTTGGGTTAACACATAAGCTACTTTTCATCCCGGGAAAATCCATGGTTCCCGTGGGATTAGTTAAAAACCGATATTCACGCGGAAAAAAATCTTCACGCCGCAAGTACAACACGGATTTGGCTGAAATTTGGAATGGAGATAGATGATATCCTGGGTTAATAAAAAGGCTACTTTTTATCCCGAAAAATTCATGGTTTTCGCGAGAAACCTGAAAAATTGATATTCACGCGCGAAAAATACTACTTTACGCTGCACTTACTGAACTAATATGACTGAAATTCGGAAAGGAGATAGATTTTATCCTGGATTAATACATAGGCTACTTTTCATCCCGGAAAATTTCATGGTTTCCATGATAATAGTGATAGATAATATCCTGGATTAATACTAAGGCTACTTTTTATTCCGGAAAAATCCATGGTACCTTCGGGAACAGTGAAAAACAGATATCCACGTGGGAAAAATATTCCTTCACACCGTTGCTGAACTGATTTGGCTGAAAATTAGAAAAGAGAAGGCTATTTTTTATCCCGGGAAAATCAATGGTTATTTCTCCCGCGTGAATATTTGTTTTACACTGTTCCAGCGGGAGAAATACTCATTCACGCTGTAACTATTGAAAATTTTTGGCTGAAAGTTAAAATGGAGATAGATTTCGCTCTAAATTAACACAAAGGTTACTTTTTATTCCGGAAAAATCGTTGGTTCCCCTGAGAATAGGGAAAACTAAAATTTACGCGGGCGAAGCCGCGGGTATCTGCTAGTAAGTATAATAAAACTATCGCTAAATTTATCATGTGACGTATTTTTTTATATAATTATGCTCGGATTTGACTGCCGGCGGCGGGCAACTTTGAGATTGCAAAATTTCAACAGGACTAAGTAGGTATAAGATGTGCTATACAGTATACTTAATGTGACCACACGTCCCGCTTTCGTGCTGCCTATCCCGCTGTCCTTAATGAGAGCAAAAAGTCCCGCTTTCCAAACTTGAACGTTTTAAATATGACCTTCGTGTCTCATTGCACTACATAAGTAGGTATTTTCGTATTTTGTCGACTCGTTTTGTTGTGTTATCGACCAAAATTTGTTCTATCAGAGATAGAAATCACACTAATATTGTAAAAGGGACAGATTGAAAGTGTGTAATGTTCCTAACTAAGTATGTTTGTTATTCCTCTACGACTCAACCACTGATTTGTTTGAAACAAGGCATAGATAGAGATAGATTATATCCTGGATTATAACATATTATGTACTGCTGCTGTACCTACCTAACCCCAAGTTGAACGAAATAATAAGTTTATTCATACATTTTTTGTACCACTTAAATTTTTGAATTTGTTTCGTGCTCCTGTAATTTCCACAGACGCAAAATCTGGACGTCACCCTACTTGACAATATGAGGTCGTTTAATTATCCATGACCGATGTACTTGAGGTTATTTAGCGTCATTCAGAGCTGATGATGACGGATAGTCCGCCATGAATGGCTAATGATTCCCATCACCGGGTTTCGCCCTAATGACGATTGTATGCGCTCGCTTCGCTGCGATTTTGTTTGGGGCAAATCTAAAGTAGAGTGTGGGACTTTCACGAATTTTAACTAGGTAAAGTGGATGGACAATAGACGTATACGTAGGATTCGGCGGACCGCGCGAAAAAATGTCGCCAGTTTTGACAGCAACAGCGTCAGTTGTAAGCTGACCGAACAGTTATAAGCCGACCGCAGCATTGTCTATGGACCGCGGTTCAGGCCACAGATTACTATAGGTACCTGCTTGTAATTAGTACGCACGTGAGTTTCCACAGGGACAATTTCCGCCATGTTGCGGCGTACCTATTAGCGGAAATTTTGATAAATGGCTACTTTTTTCTTGTATGTTGTTGAAGAAAGTCGACGTAAAATGTTCCCAGTGGGCTCATCCTCAGGTTCATATCGGTGGGATAGACAGATCCGAGACATGGACATTGACTATGGGTTCCATAACCTATAATGGTATAGGCTAGCTATAGGTATTCACTATTCTTTACCCTAGCAAAGACGCACCGCCAAGCGATTTAGCATTCCAGTGCGATGCCTGTAGAAACCGTTGGGGTAAATTTACATACCCTTCCAAGTTAGTACGATAACATCTTAGGCTACATCATCACTTGCCATCAGGTGAGATCGCAGTCAAGTACCTACCTAGGAACTTGTATACCTAGAGTAAAAAAAAATCTGTGCTATATAGGCCTAATATAAAGGCTCTGATTTTAGTCTGCAGCAGGCGATGGAGAGAGCTGGCATGGAGAGAATGGCAAGCGCAGTGTTGGCACTTTGGCAGACCTCCGACGAGATGGACGGACGACATTTGGAGATTCGCGGGAAGTTAATGGATAAAAGTGGGTCCAAAACCTTGTAGGTAACCCCAAAAAAATACATGATTAGCTACCTACCACGCCCGGCATTAGTGAGAAGAAAGAACCCAAAATTCATGCGGGCGGAACCACGGACATCCAGTTGTATGCCCGTAGAAGTTTAATATAAGTTTAGGTAACTACAAAATTAAGTAAGTGACTAAGACATAACTTTATTGTACCTATCAACAGCATACGCGTTACACCGAAATTACCTTAACACCTACTTATATAAAACAAGAAATATCCATTAAAATCGCAAACACATTAAATTGTTTATGGCTTGCAATAAACGAAACCACTCTACCGCGTCTTTACACTTTATACAGAGTTAGTTACCTTCATAATACCCACATAATATATATAAAAATACTAAAATTATCTTGAACGTCAGTTCCTATTATAAAAATTTAAATATACATAACTTCTTGTATAAAATGTAAGTAGGTACCTACGTGGTACCTACCTATACATATTGATATAACCTATAATAGTTTTATAATTTATAAATTGGCTAAAGTCTGGTCTGGTGGGAGGCTTTTGCCGTGGTCAGTCGAGCAATTTATCGTTCCGGTGCGATGCTGTGTACCTACTGTGAGTTACTTACGCCTTCTAAGTTAGTATGAAAACATTTTCGGCGGCATCATCACATACTATCAGTTGAGATCGCAGTCAAGTAGAGGTAGGTATTAGGTATCCTATACCTTTAAAGGAGCAATTCTTGTATATATATATATTTCTATATAATCTGAATCTCGGAAACGGCTCGAACGATTTTCATGAAATTTAGTATACAGGGGGTTTTGGGGGCGATAAGTCGATCTAGCTAGGATTCACTTTTAGAAAATGTCGAATTTACAAAAAAAAATATGAACCCTGCTGCCATCTATTGGCAACCGAGCAAAGCTTGGTCACCCAGATATTAACTTAAACACCCACCGTGGAGGAATACGTCCATACACTTGCACGGCGAATGTTCGCCCGTGCAGACTACGGACCGTGCGCGCACCTCCACGGAATTGCACCGCTAACCATCAGACCACCAAACGGACGTCCATTACCTCGCGAGCTCTTACGATCGCCCTCGCCAGCGCGGCAACCTGCAGGCGAAGACAGCGACGAAGAAAACGAGGCGAGCATTACTGGATTCGCCGATTCCCCCGCGCTTACCATCGAGCCGAACCGACGTGAGGGGGACATGGACCCTGTAAACCTTCAAGACCCCGAGGCCCGAAGCCAAGACGGCAGGCCTTAGCCAACAAAGGCTTAAAGAGCATTACCGGGAAAGAGATCTTTCCCGCGCCTATACCCGGGTAAGGAGGCCAAGCCTCGAGGCCCGTACCCCTGTTTGGCTAAGGCCCAACAGAGAAGACCACTGCTGCTGGAACTTGTTATAAGTCTAAAAAAGTGGTTTTTTTTTCCAAGATTAGGTATTGCTCTGTGACGCTATAAAGACAGACCCATTTTGACAGTGCGTTCAAGCTACTCAGAGGATTAAGTTTAACACGTTAGAAAAATAAAAATCTCTCGGCAAATAAAGCAGTCAATAAAAAAAATTAACTTTTATTTGAGTACCTATTTTGTTTTTCTTGTATACTTAACAAAAACAATCAAATAATTAAACAAACACGACAGCCCTGTGGTAAAACGACTTTTTCCAAAAAAAATAGCCTATGTTACTCGAAATTATGTAATGATTCTAACGATACTCCATATTATGTCCAAATCTCTTCAGTCGTTCAGAAGTTATAGTGGAATAAAGAAACTCACATTCATACATACATGAACCTTAAAAACATAACACTCCTTTTTTGGGCAATCGTGTAATTAGTCCTGTAGGTAAGGTACAATATGAAACAAATGGTGAATCATTTAGTTACTCCTCTGTTATGGACTTATGGCAGGTGGACATAAAAGTTTAGGCCACCGACGCTAATTTTCACAGCAAAACTTTAAAAATAAAACTCAAAAAATATCCAACCTAACCTCTTTATTCCTGAGTCAACACGTCATGTCGTTACAAATAAATATATTTAATGGAACTACCTTTTAGCGCCTCCGAATTTGGACCCGATTTCGAACCCTTTTGAAAACCATTGACAAACTTTTCACCCAACAACATTAACATTTTTAATGTCTAGAAAATAAAGGTAATTTTGCTTCAACTCAACAGCAAGTTAAACTTGGTTTCTCAGTCATCTGTCATCAATGGGTGTCACATTATGGGTCTTTTAAGGTGCACAATGAATTCCGGTACCTTTTTAATCAACAGGCCTATTCTTTTGTACTCAATACGAGATAGTGAACAACAAAATGACCCATTTCGAATACTGCTTTCATTAGAAAGTGAGTTGTAGATGTGTATTTGAACTACGCAATGGATAACGCGGTATTAAATATTTAGATTTTTTTGTGACAAAAGTTGTAGTTATTTGTAGACTCAATCAATAACGTTGAGGACATCTTAAAGATCCTTCACGAGGTGTAAATTGACAACCAAATATAATATAATTGATGAATGTTTGTTCGTTCATACGTGACGGCTATATCCATTTAAAAACGTTTTCTTATAATATGTTCACTATTTAGTGATAGATATGCAAAGTTCGGGAAGAGGCAAGGTGTTTGTCCACCTGAGATGACCTTATAGTCATAGGTAGACAATAGACATAGCGATTTTAAATATTGAATGGCAGCAGGCATTATTTTGCGGAAATCCATAAAATTAGTAGGACAGATTACTTTGTTTTGCTATAATCCGCTACTTGAAAAGATTCTGTATGGTATAAAATGCAGGAACACTATGCCCATATTAAACACCACACACAATTTTCCAACACTTTCTTCGACGCACGTTTCGTCCCGACACCGGGACATCCTCAGGAGATGTTGACTTTACAATGTGAAGAGAACTGTAGAGTCTCTACGAATCTTTTCTATTAGCGGATTATAGCAAAACAAATTAATCTGTCCTGCTACAGCGATTTTAGATTAAAGGAATAAAATTCTCGATAGAAATTTCTCCCAAAAGTTGCTCTAAAATCTTAATTTTTCAAATTTTCATCAGAAACTAAACTTCGTATATTATAGAAAATATCTGGGTGACCGAGCTTTGCTCGGTTGCCAATAGATGGCAGCAGGGTTCATATTTTTTTTTTGTAAATTCGACATTTTCTAAAAGTGAATCCTAGCTAGATCGACTTATCGCCCCCAAAACCCCCTGTATACTAAATTTCATGAAAATCGTTCGAGCCGTTTCCGAGATTCAGATTATATAGAAATATATATACAGGGTTATATAAAAAATACCAAAACGCTCTCGGCCTGTAGTTGTTTACATTAACACTAACAACTTTGGTTCTGCGACTTTTCAAAATTCAGTATTAATTTATATCATACAAAAAAATGATATTTCTGTAAAGTGACATTACACTGTTGCGGTTTCACGCCGCGAGCTCGCGCACCGAGTTTTACATTACATTACAGAGTAGGAACGAGTAGAGTATCTCTGTAAAATATTGAGTATTGGATATTTCTCAAAATATCGAGTAAAAAGAAAAGTCGTAGAACAAAAGTTGTTAGTTATAATGTTAACAAATACAGGCCGAGAGCGTTTTGGTATTTTTTATATAACCCTGTATATGCTGTCCTATGCGCGAATGACTTTGAGCATTTGACCTTCACTGCTGCAAAGCGTCGTTATCGCGAAGCGCGAGAGGTCGTTGACGCCAAGACGACGTACTGCACCAAGGAGAATCAATATTACAGACAGGACAAGTGTTAAGTGGACAAAAGTTAACTCTGACTGATTTTTTTTGGCTTTTACTGTAATCAGAGTGATGAATTACTATTAATAAAGCCGTACTTAGTCTACTTAACTACATAAATAATTAATAAATATACCGGGTGTCCCACGGCGAAGCCACATGGAGGGGAAGTATCTTAAATATTGTAGATGGAACATTTTACTGAAAGGAGGCTTCATTTTAAATTTAAAAGTAATTTAAACTGCATTCATAGATTTTTCAATAATTGCATGGTTGAACCGGGAATCGAACCCGCTCTACGAGAAAAATAACCCGGTAATTTTATCATACCTATCGAAAGGAGATATCATAAGGATTATTTTTTGCTAAATAGCATAGGGTCAAAAATAAACGGAAGACCAGGAATTTTAACATTTTATTCCAAATTATAATTAGATGAGATTATACATTTTTTTAATTTTATTTATATTAAAAGAATAATAATTCAATCTTAATCTCGCTAAAACTGGAGAACGGCTGGACCGATTTGGTGGATTTTGGTTTTGAATTATTCGTGGGAAGGTTTAAACGGTGGGAAATATATACATTATGGCAAAACAACTCATCGCTTCCAGTCACTCCACCAAGTTTCTTCAATACTTTTTTTTTTTTAATCTTTTTTTCTATGGCCTCTTGGATACTTTTACGTACAGAATTTTCATTTCCCACATTAGATTGACAGCTTTCGTTTTGCATATTAACATCCTCGTCCAAACTGAAAAAAAAAACTCATAAAGATAGAACCCAGGATAAACTGACCTTACTTATTTTCTGGGAAACAAAATATTGTTTTGTACGCATATCTGCTAGCTTGTACTGACGACGGTGAGTTAAAAAATTCAACAACTGTGTCTATAGTTTTGCCTAATTAAGGTGGGCTAGAAAGGGTTATTTTTCAAATGCGCACAATCTGCTACAGAAAGTCTCTACCTATGCATCAAAGTAAATAACTTTTGTTCCACGACTTTTTAACTCATCAGAAAAAAAATAAGTTTATGTCTGTCATATTTTTACTCTATGGTAAAACAAAACTTATTCGAACACTGTAGTAGGTACCTATTCGATTATTGAGCGACAGCGCATGCGACCAAAGCGATTGGCAGAAGTGCGATGTAATACTAGATTGAGATGTGTTTATAAATGTCCTTACCTATATATATACATATATATATATATATATATATATATATATAAGGTGTTGTCAAATTATCTGCCACCATTCCAGGAGGTGTATGTGCCATACATATACACTTCAAAAGTGAAGAAATCTCAGTCCCCGGGCTCAATTTTTTTAACTAAACATTATTAACATATCGCATCATGTTGCATAAACACGACCATCAGTCAAACTTGAGTACATGTTTAGTACAGTTATCGCCTCGTAACGGAAATCAGCTGTTCGGGCGCGGCGTGAGAGCGTTGACCTTGGGTTGCGACGTAATGTTTAACTAAAAATAAAAAAGAATATTGAGCCTGGGGCAGTCCCCAGGCTCAATATTAAATCAAATCTCAGTAGATTTCTTCACTATTGAAGTGTATACGTATGGCACATTCATCTCCTGGAACGGTGGCAGACAATTTGACAACACCTTATATATTAAAAAAAAATTTGGTTGTCTGTAAAGTCAGTTTACGGACGATAGATTTACGTGATAACGTCATAATCATAATCATTATGATAATCGTAATCGTAATCATAATCAGAATCGTAATCGTAACCGTAATCATAATCATGATCATAGTCATAATCATAATAATTATTTTATGTATTTTTATCGTGCCTCTCTATCGCTTGTTGCGCGCTCTCGCTTGCACGCACCGGCTCAGGTGGAACGTTACGCGGAACGGTACACTTTTTCATGAGTGTTGCTGGTGTTCATAAATTTATTAAACGTTATCACGTCAAAAACCATGACAAATTAACCCTTAGCAATTACACCTGGTGGTAAGTGATATTGTAGTCTGAATGTACTTTCATCATGTCCATTCGTCGCTCTATTGCGGCCTGAAGGAAGGACAAACCAACAAACAAACACACTTTCGCATTTATAATATGGATGGTGATCATCACGGTCGTACTTATCAGACGAGCGCGGGTTGCGGTCGTATGAAGTGGGAGGGGAAGTCACCGGTAAAGTTTCTGTAAACGGGTAGTAGGTATGTATTAGGTTGGTAGGTAGGTACTTACCACTAAAAAAATAATCGGTATGTAACTAAGTACTTTTTTTGACGACCACCCTGGCGCAGTGGCAGCGCGCTCGGATTCGAGTGGGAGGTCGCGGGTTCGATTCCCACCACGGGCCACTTTGGGATTTTATAATTTCTAAATTGGCTCAGGTCTGGTCTGGTGGGAGGCTTCCGCCGTGGCTAGTTACCACCCTACCAGCAAAGACGCACCGCCAAACGATTTAGCGTTCCGGTGCTATGCTGGTAGAAACCGTTGGGGTAAATTTACTTACCCTTCCAAGTTAGTACGATAACATCTTAGACTGACTTACCATCAGGTGAGATCGCAGTCAAGTACTAACTTGTATAGAATACAAAATATTAAAAAAAAAAACTTACGTAATGGTCGTATTCCCAAGTTCGGATTGTCCGATCTGTGATACGGTATCTGGATGTATTGGTACTACA
The DNA here is from genome assembly GCA_036785405.1 of Coenonympha arcania. Classification (NCBI taxonomy): domain Eukaryota; kingdom Metazoa; phylum Arthropoda; class Insecta; order Lepidoptera; family Nymphalidae; genus Coenonympha; species Coenonympha arcania. The sequence continues at coordinate 10,219,001 of CM072077.1, read as the reverse complement.
CTAAAATTACCTACCTACTCGAAATAAATATTTTTCGTAAAACGAGAGCGTTTGGCGGGAAAAATTGCGCACATCCACCCCGTCTGAAGGCCAGCAGCCGTATGCGTTTCGACGCCCGCGCTAGATTCTCTATGATTATTTGGCCCAAATATAAAGTTTTCATATAAAATGGTCGAAATAAAATAAAATAAAACTTGAGAGTGAAGCATATATATATTCTCTATAATTAAATGTACGATTTACTTTCATGGTTGCAAAGGCAAAGGAGTTGATACACGATTTCATATGAAGCTACTCTTGTAAAACACTCTTGTTTTTATCGTAATAAACATTTTTTTTTTATTTTTCAAAACTACAGAATTAAAGACCATGAATCAATGTGTATCATAGAATTTTTTGAAAATTTTGTGATGTCATTTGACGGAGCTGATAGCTGTTGAATAACAGTATTTTCAAAGGAATAACGTCGGGGTATAGGATTGTAGTTACGACTGGTCAGACGGACAGACAACAGAGGGCAATAGGGTTTCGTCACACCCTTCGTTACACTCCTTTTTGACACACAAACGTATACCTAGAAAAAACCCAAGACTAAAAACATTTCTACTTATCATCAATGTCCATAAAGTATTTACCTACTTACTTAAATTAAATTAAGCGAAGTATTTAAAACATCTACAAGAATGCCAGTAAAGTGTCTAATTAATCTGTATAAAATTAGGATATTTAAACTAAATTAATTTATATTTTACCGCAGATTATACGAAGCCCATATTATTGTGCGTACTCTAAACCACTATAAAGCTTAGAGCCATTAAGTATCTACTCTATAAAACAGGAGGGGAATCAGAACATGTTTGAACTGTTTGAAGGCGTTCTGAGGCACAACATATGCGTTATGAACTCATATTATCTTTATGGCTATGACTGTCAGGTTAATTTTAATGCTGGGCGTTGGCAAAGCAATAGGCAGTAGGTATAGATATATATCAATCCACGAAAACGCGCCCCAGTCAAAATCGCTTATGTTTCATTCAATTCGTATGAAGTTTAACAGAGTGGGGCGAGTCATCGTGGATTGAAATATCTAAAGCCTAAAGACTCATCTTTTGTTGAATACTCAATGCTGAAAGCCGAATGGCTCCAATAAAATTAGTAGAATCCTATAAGTCCATGATAAGCCGTCTGCTAATAGAGAGCCCATTAAAATCACCTTTCAACTTATATGAAGGGCAATAAATGAATAAAAACAATTACCGACGATCAGGCTCGCCTTTATTTGCGGGTAGGATGACTTTCAGAAATGGATTAACAAGGAAATATGACCTTTATTGCAAAGAAATAACGTCTGAGATGGAATGAAGGAATATTTTCCCAGTAACATTGTGTTATGGAATCGGGAAGATGTTTTGTAATATGGATGAAGCGGTAGCGCTAGCGGAAGATTTTTTAAACACTATACAAGTTAGTATTTGACAGCGGCCTCATCTGATGGTAAGTGATGATGCACCAACTTAAAAGGGGTAAGTAGGTACCTAAGGCACCCCTAAACAGTTTCTAGGTACACAGCATCGGACCGGAACGCTAAATATGGTAGGGGTGGTAACTAGTCACAGCCGAAGCGTCCCACCAGAACGGATTAGAGTATCTAAAATTCTATAATTACCCATGACGTGAATCGAACCCGCTACCCCCCATTCGAAACTGAGCTCGCGCTATTGCGTTAGGAAGTTCATCAGAAACAGGTTGATGATGATGATGATGATGAAGATGAACGGTAAATAAAAGTTGTATGATAATAAGAAAAAACTATACAATAAGAAAAAATTACCTTCAATTAAAATTATGTACCTAAGTACATGTATGGAAAAGATAATGATAAATGATCATGGAAAAATAGACAAGTTCTTAAAAATTATTCGATTGATGTATTTATGTGGGCTATAATTTATTAAGTTTATGTAAATAAAATTGATAAAGGAGAGTTTGCGTGCAAATGTAGAGGCCTTAGTTCAGCAGTGGACTGAAATGACATCACTTACTTACCTATCGAAAACGGGATCTGAAATATCATGCTTCCCGCGTCCGCCTATGCACAGTGTCGCGGGCGCGCGGCGGGCGGCGAGATGAAAGCGGTCGGCGCGTTTGAGGCGCGCACTGCGGCGCAATTAGGCCGCCGTAATGAGAGGAGCGACACAGCCCGCGCTAATCGCCCGCTCCGTGCGGTAGCCACGCCACACACGCTACGCGGACTTCCTCAGCTTCAGAGAGGTCTGGATGACGGGTCTAAGGCCTCTACCGAGAGTTTTGTACGACGGGTCTAAGGCCTCTACTGAGAGGTTTGGGCGACGAGTCTAAGGCCTCTACTGCGAGAGGTCTGTACGACGGGTCTAAGGCCTTCACCGAGTGGTCTGGACGACGGGTCTAATGCCTTTACCGAATACCAAGTGGTCTGCACGATGGATCAAAGGCCTCTACCGAGAGTTCTGGGCGACAGGTCTAAGGCTTCTACCGAGAAGTCTCTACGACGTGTCTAAGGCCTCTACCGACAGGTTTGGTAGACAGGTCTAAGGCCTGTACCGAGACGTCTGTACTAAAGCCTCTACCGAGAGGTCTGTACGATGGGTCTAAGGCTTCTACTGAGAGGTCTCCATGACATGTCTAAAGTGTCCACAGAGAGGTCTGGATAACGGGACTCAGGCCTCTACCGAGAGGTCTGGAAGACGGGTATAAGGCCTCTACCGCGAGGTCTAGACGACGGGTTTTAGGCCTCTACCGAGAGTTTTAGGCCTCTACCAAGAAGTATGGGCGATGGGTTTAAGGCCTCTACCATGAAGCCCGTATAGTACAACGGGTCTTAGGCCTCTACAAGAGGTTTGGACGACGGTTCTAAGGCCTCTACTGAGAGGTCTGGCTTTCCTGATGACTTCCCCTCCAACGACGAAGGAGGTCAGGGAGAAGTCATCGGGAAAAGCTTCTGCGAACGGGTAAAAACAATCCTCCACTACCCATGGCCCAATCAACCTCGCGGTAATGGGGGCTGAAACGCGGGAGGGTGCCCGTTCGGTACTTGCTCTTGGCGTGTTCCCGGGGCGCCTACTTGACTCCCTACAAGTTGTTTCCTCTCGCTACTTGTCCCTATGAACTCACTCTCCCATTCTGGGGAAGGATTTCTGCAAACGGGTAGTACAAGTGCAAAGTCCCACGGTGCCTTAAAAACCAACCATGTCCGTAAAAATCCCGGTCATTTGGCCATCCTAGTTCCAGCCCAGCCTCCTCCAGAACGGAGCTCTGTGATGCCGGAATGTAAATATGAAAACGCTCTCCTTGATTCCGATTACAATTAAATTCGAATGGAGTTATTGTGAACTGATACTGTGAGATCGCACGAGTTGAGCATCCCATATCTAACCACTCACGTTTTGTTATTTGTTATTTGATAATATTGTTATTGAAAATTACACTTATGTTAAGGCGAAAGTTTGTGTGTAAGTGTGTATGTACTTAGGTATTTGTTTCTCCTTCAAGCCGCAACTACTAAACTATTTTGGTTGAAAGTTTATTAGGATTTAAAGGTTGAAATTAAAATTTGAAGGGATCGCGAACGGAAAATTCTGCACGTTTCCCTCGAGATATTTGAAAACTCGAATTATATGTGGGCGGAGCCGCGGGCAAAAGGGCTAGTGTTTAAATACCTACAATAAAACTTTTCGCTAACTTATTTATAAGGTCTAATTTAGATGTGCAAGAATGTTTGTTAGTAAGTTCGGGTGGAAACTTGAAATTTAATTTTAAGGCCGTTATTTCAACCGTTGAGTTGTCTTGATTGAGCTGAAATTCTGTACCTATTGATTTCTAGTATGTTTAGTTTGGGTGACAATGCATGGTATGCTGTGTAATGGCTGTGTAACATTATTTTAAATCTAATATGGCGGAAGACCCTTAAGATAGCGGAATAGTAATTTTTAATGCATCTCTAAAATATAAGAATCAAATGAAAAAGTGTGTTATGTACTTACGAATCTTTGATATCTAAAGCTAAACTATACCTTAGCTGAGAAGAATGTTGTAGATAGCTGCTGTCTATAATATAGTCTGTCCAAAAGTGATGAAATAAAAAGGAATTGCAGAAAATTATTAAAAAGTCTGAGCAATGTACACTTTTAATGGTAGTAAAGTAATCAAAAATTAAACTAGGTAATTATTCGTTTTAATATTCTGTATTTACATACTTTTTTATCAATCATATCAGGCAAATATTGTTTCCGTGAATTAATTTCATGACTTTTTTGACAAATTAGGAACATTAATATATATATAGCTACTCGTGCTGATTCACTCACTCATTGATCACCTCTCCTGAACAATTTTGTATGAAAAATTTTTTTTTCAATAACCATTTCGTATAGAAGGGAAAATATGATTAAGAACAAAAATATGGAGAGAGCTGATAATTGAGGATTTCGAAGACGAGTGAAGAGCACAGCCAAGGGTATTGCAGATAGGTGGGGGGTGCTCGACCAAATGTCATTTGAAACGTCATCCAATTGGCAGTGAGGTGAAAAAAAATTCAAAATGGCGGATTCAAAATGGCCGCCATTCGAATTTCGTCGATATCTCGGAGAGTATAAAAGATGGAAGAACGGTTTCTTGACAAGAGTTGATCAGGATACGATGGATAGAAAAAAAATTCAAAATGGCGGACTTTAATTTTTTTCATAGAAAATGTAAGGGGAATTTAAGAGTTTTTTCTAAAAGCGGGAAGACAGCTCGCGGGCCACATGTGGCCCGCGCCTCCACGCGCCCTACTAGTTAATATATATATAGCTACTCGTGCTGATTCACTGACTGACTCATTGACCACCTCTCCTGAACAATTTTGTATGAAAAAATTTTTTTTCACGGATGAGGTCGTATAAAAGAAAAAAATTCATTCGGAACAAAAATACGGAGAGAGCTGATGATTGAGGATTTCGGAGACGGGTAAAGAGCACGGCCAGAGTATCGAAGATAGATGGGGGGTGCTCGACCAAATGTCATTTGAAACGTCATCCAATTGGCAGTGAGCTGAAAAAAAAATCAAAATGGCGGATTCAAAATGGCCGCTATTCGAATTTCATCGATATCTCGGAAAGTATAAAAGATGGAAGAACGGTTTCTCGACAAGAAGTAATCAGGATACGAAGGTCTATACGATGGATAGAAAAAAAAATTCAAAATGGCGGACTTTATTTTTTTCATAGAAAAATGTATGGCGAATTTTGAAGGGATTTTTTTATGGGCGGGAAGACAGCACGCGGGCCACATGTGGCCCGCGCCCCCACGCACCCTACTAGTTAATATATATATAGCTGCTTGTGCTGACTGACTCACTGATTGATCACCTCTCCTGAACAATTTTGTATGAAAAATTTTTTTTTTACTATTACTGTCGTATAAAGGGGAAAAAATCAATAAGAACAAAAATATGGAGAGAGCTGATGATTGAGGATTTCGGAGACGGGTGAAGAGCACAGCAAAGGGTATTGTAGATAGGTGGGGGGTGCTGGACCAAATGTCATTCGAAACGTCATCCAATTGGCAGTGAGCTGAAAAAAATTTCAAAATGGCGGATTCAAAATGGCCGCCATTCGAATTTCGTCGATATCTCGGAAAGTATAAAAGATGGAAGAACGGTTTTTCGACAAGAAGTGATCAGCACACGAAGGTCTATTTTATGGATAGAAAAAAAATCCAATATGGCGGACTTCATTTTTTTCATAGAAAATGTATGGCGAAAATTAAAGGCTGTCGGCGATGATACTTTTATTAGCGGGAAGACAGCACGCGGGCCACATGTGGCCCGCGCCCCCACGTGCCCTACTAGTATTATCTATAGCCAGATAATATGTTCCTAATTTTTCAGGGCCGTGAAAATTTGATAAGTGGGGTGGAGGGGGCGTGGGGGGAGACCACCATGAAGACGTAATCGTGAGCATTACCACGATAGTTCCGTGCCGGGGTACAGGCGGACCCAAAAATACGTAAACTACATATTAGTAGGTACAACGTGTAATACAATATGGAAATAATAATGAAGGGGTAGGTACTGAAGTGTACTTGCTAAGGAATCAGCAAGTGAAATGATTAAGTATATATTAGTACATTACACTCATCGCAATCTAGCCCCAAAGTAAGCGATAGCTTGTGTTATGGGTACTAGATAACTGATAAATATACATACATACTAATATACATAAATACAATATATTGAAAAACACCCAGACACTGGAAAACATTCATGCTCATCACACAAACATTTACCAGTAGTGGGAATCGAACCCACGACCTACGACGCAGACGGCAGGTTCGCTACCGCTACGCCATTCGTCGTACGGTCGTCAAAGTAAAATAAGTACCTAATAATTATTTAAAAATACGCTGACATGACCTATAACTGTCTCAGGATGATGAGTGCAGTGCAGTGTGTCGTATGATATTGCAAGGTGAAATTTTTAAACGCGCTGCATCTGATATGGATTTGGGAATGCGTAACACTTTACAACAGGTGAACGTCTTTCTCGGCTCCTCATTCTTTATTATAAAAAAACGTACTTAGGTACCTACCTACACTTTGCCGAGTCAACATCTGATAGTTTTACAACCTACTTTTGAAAATATGGTTTGCTAGGTAGGTAGGTAAACCGCAGAATATACAGGGTTAATTAAAAAATACCAGAAACCTCTCGGACCATAGTTCCTAACATTAAAAATAACAAATTTTTTAATGTGACTTTCTTTGTAATTTGATATTTTGCGCAATATGAAATGATCAATATTTATCATAAATGTACGTGTAGTTCGTTATCCTGTAGCTCTTGGTACTTTTGTGGTATTCTGTCGCCTTTTCTATCAGTGAAAAAGTCACTTAGGTAGGTACTCTGCGCTCGCATCTACTTTGTACAGGATAATGTCACATTAGATACCTATCGACTTATTTTATATGTAAATAGGTATAAAACATAATAGATACTGATCTTGAAAAGTTGTGAGTTTTAATGAAAGGAACTAAAGGCCGAGAGCTTTCTGGTATTTTTTTATAGCACCCTGTTTAATAGTTATACTGTTCAACTTACAACAAAAAACTAGGTATAGTTTAAACTATAGCTAGCTGTTAGACATAACAAGTTTTTGTAGCCGAGTGTACTTACCTACCAGATATTACCAGCGGAGGCTTTCATTAGAACGGGTATAGGCAGTGTGAGAACAACAGAGCTGTGGGTGGTAAATAACTGTATTTGGAGCTCTGAAGTCGTTGCCATGTTACCTTATCAATTCTGTTTCTATTGTAGAAAATAGAACGGTATCGCTATCGCTGAAATGAACGAGAATTAAATCCGATCCATATATTGATCACGTGACTTATAGATGACGTAGCTAAGTGTGATTTCACCATTTATAAACCTACCTAAGTTTCAAGGGAAGCCATAATATTATGCTACCGATAGACATAATATTACCTATACCCTGGACAGGGCGGACGGCACAAAAAATTGACGCCAGATTACCAATCCCCAAAATGCTTGTTTTATCACCAACAGTAAGACCACGATGTAGTTCGCTCAGCAGCCACCTTGAATTTTGGCAGATGGCGCTACTGTTTGCTTATACGAAAAAAGTTTGCGTCTTAGATTTTCTTATAGTGGTCTCTACTTACCTACATTTTTTCATCTAATTTCGTCCAGATATCGAACTATGGATTTTTAAATTGTGTCGGTGTCGGTAGTAATAATTTCAATTAACGCTCAGAAAAACGGCCTTAGCTGTCATATTCTCCCGCAATGCTATAGGTACCTATACCTACCGTATTTAGCTTTAAATATTCCTTATGCCATTGGGTTGCCTGGTAGAAATCGCTATGTACCGATAAGGCCGTCAAATTGTGCTCCTAAGTTGTTTGTATTTTGATAATTTCTTTTTGGTACTTTTATTCTGTATAGTGTGTAATAAAGAGTTTATCTATCTATCTATCTATCTATCTACCTACATGCGTCGCGGTAGCGCGAGGAAGCCAAAAACAAAAACCATCTATGGCCTTAAGCACTAGGTATGCAGGTAGGTTATTAATAAAATAAATCCTGCACTTTTCATGTCAATTTCCTCTCAAACATCTCGCATCCCACACTCTTTGTAGTGACCGATGAGCGCAGGCACTAATTGTATGAGCGGCCGCGTTTATGGTCGGAGCCGCTGGACCACACAGCATCCCGTCACCGCCCTATGATGGATGTTTTATTAACACTATCGTAATTCATAATGCAGATAGTACCTATCTACGTACCTACTACTGTAGTACCTACATACCTACAGGTAACCACTGTAAATTATGTAATAGAATAGAATAGAAAAAAAATACGTTATTTCATATTATAGGCAGGCCTTGCATATAAATTATACGATTATTTTATATTGCATATTAGTTATACGGTTATTTTACGAGGGATCGCAAACGCGCTCAACCGAGTGTTCCATCTGAAAAAAATGAATTTACTGAACAGTTTAGCTATTTTTCATTTAGCTAAACTTTAGTAGTTGCCACCTAAAGTTTTCACGTAAAATTTTACACAGTTGTGTAAAATTTTACGTGAAATTCGGTAAATAACTTACAACTATTTTTCTCAGTAGACATCACAGAGACAGTAGAGTATATTATTATTGTATTTTGCTCATATACTCATCTTTATTACTAAACTATATAAATAACATCGAAAAATAATAAATAACTATGATATGTTACAAAAATAAACAAAAGGAGCATTTATTTTTTTTCAACACTCCGATGTTTTTGGCAACGCTACTTTACGTTAGTCAATTTCTACGATTGAAATTAAAAAACTGTGATAATGACAGTTGTACCTATACATAAGCAATATCCTCTCAATATCATATATTTTATTACCCACGACGGAACGGAGTACGGGTATATGCGTTTAGCGTGAGAGACCGTTTGTACATTACTCTATTAAAAAGATTTTTTGTTTATTTGTATGTTAAATTGTTCACAAAAACCAATAATGCAAAAATATTTTTGTTTGTTTGTTTGTTTGTTTGTTTGTTTGTTTGTGTGTTCGTTTGTGCACATCGATGTTCCCATTTATTTTAATAACGGCTTGACCGATTTAGATGCAGTTTTCTGTATAATGTTTGGTGTTCAGCGGCAATGGTTCTTAGATAGTTGTTACAAACATCGATCACCAGGGGGCGCCACAAAATACATTTATATTGCAAACGAATGTTCCCATTTATTTCAAAAACGGCTTGACCGATTTTGATGCAGTTTCCTATATAATGTTTGGTATTCATTGGCAATGGTTCTTAGATAGTTGTTACGAACATCGATCACCAGGGGGCGCCATAAAAAACATTTACAGTGCAAACGAATGTTCTCAATTATTACAAAAACGACTGAACCGATTTGGATACAGTTTTGTATAAAATATTAGTGAGTCATTGGCAATGGTTCGTAGATAATTGTTCTTGTGATTGAACAGCAGGGGGCGCCACAATAAACGTCTCTTTATGACTTGGAAGGGATGATGCCTTCAAGCGCTGCTATAGAGGAGCTAATGGCTAGTTTGAAGATTAATTTTCATTTTTTAATAATAATATAATTTAAATTACATTAATATATTAATCGAAAAACTATAAAACAAGTGGAAAATTAAAAAAAATTAAAACACCCACGACTTTTGCAGACTTGTTATTGAAAAAGGATTAAATAATTTTTTTGAAACTCCCCGACTAAAGGAAAGTAAGAACTAAGAACCTATCAGTATAATTACAAATCCAAGAAAATCCGTCGGAGCTGCCATCGCTATTTTCGTTTCCAATATCAATTAATGAAATTAGTAAGTATTGATAAACTGCCGGTATATGAGAAGTATCAAGAAATCGAATTAGTCATCAACTGGTAAACAGCACCATCAACATCGTCATAGGCAAAACACAGCAGCTCCGGCGGATTTTCTTGGATTTGTAATTATACTGATAGGTTCTTAGTTCTTACTTTCCTTTAGTCGGGGAGTTTCAAAAAAATTATTTAATCCTTTTTCAATTACAAGTCTGCAAAAGTCGTGGGTGTTTTAAATTTTTTTAATTTTCCACTTGTTTATTATCAATTTGTCAATCAAGATAATGCCGTTACCGGTTACCATAACTTTTTTTCACTTTAATTCCATTAGCAATTTCAGAAATAGAAAAAATGACAGAAGCTTTAATAGGATAGACAAAGCCTTTAATAGAGTTATTCGTATAAGTCCACCAATCAAATTTGTAATGGGGAGGTGGGTAATAGCACGCCGGCATATGAAATTCCATTATCCATTATGTATACAAATTGCCTACCTATCACAAATTGATATTTCAAAACGGTTAGTAGATAACGTAAATGCGAAACTGAATATGGCTTAATAACTTAATGTTACCCGCTATTCCAATATCTAGCGGTATCTATCTAATAGTGCATCTATAATATGCATGAGTAGGTTATAGGTTAGGTTTTAGACTATAGTAATAGCTATAGGTATACCTATACTAATCCTATCCACAATCTATGGTAGTGTTATTATCTCGCTGCAGACTCGGTCATAAATCATTCGAGTGTTTCGCTTTTGTTGTTCTGCAGTAATGCACAACTCAACAAAGAACAACAAAAGCGAAACACTCGAATGATTTATGACCGAGTCTGCAGCGAGATAATAACACTACTATAGTAGGTGCCTCCTTCACCTTTCTACCACAGAACTGCAAGACGTCGAGAGAAGTGGCATCCTTATGTGGTTGATGTCCAGCGAACTCGAACGAAACGTTTTTCTTCCACGTTTCTGATACGTACCGCTAAGGTGTGGAACACCCTTCCAGCTTCCGTGTTCGAAGCCAAGTACCTACAACCTAGGTGCCTTCAAGAGAAGAGTGAATTGAGAGGCATTTTCTAGGCAAGCGCGCTCCATCCTAGACCTCATCATATCTGTCCATCAGACATGATTGTATAGTCAAGCGCAAGCCTATCTCTTGTAAAAAAAAATGTATGTCTATGCAAATGGCTCTATATATACCTATATCTAGGTTGGTAAGTGTTTAAGAAGGTAGGTATACATAGACATACCTACTGTAGTTTTTGGAGTTCCGTTATTCGTACCCAAAGGCTATAAAAACGGGACCCTATTACTAAGACTTCAGCGTCCATCCGTCCGTCCGTCCGTCCGTCACCAACCCCTGTATTGCGTAAGTATAGGTAAAACGTATTTATCGCTAGCGTAATCGTCTACGAATTTTGCCCGCCGATTGGCTGGCGTAAATCAAGGAACCAATCAGCGGCCAAAATTCGTAATTCGCAATTAGACCCCAGTCCCTAGGCTGTACCTCTTAGGTACCTATACCGTGATATTTTCACAGATTTGGTTGATGGTTTCTGTTGCCGTTTTAACAACAAATAACAAACAAACGTGAATTTTAGCTTGTTTTAGCTAGGTCACAGATAATATAATACTATACCTAGGTATATATTAATAACAGCAACAGGTAAATGCTTAAATTTTCAGAGAATAGTTATAGGTATATTGAATTTAAAAACTAAATAGTTACATTAAAATAAAATAAAAATATTCCTCCTATGATTTTTGCTCGTTTTTGAATTTGGTGGGCAGAAGTGTCTTGGTTGGAAATTGGAATTGGTTTTGATAGTACGGAACCCTCAGTGCAGGAGCCCGACTCGCCCTTGACCAATTAGTTTAATTTTTATCAGAAACTACAATGAATGTAATTGTATTAATTTTTGTTTTAATATGTCGGTAATATTAATATCCATAAACGCACTAAACGGATTTTTGATATAAGTAACTGGCTTAGGTTTTTGTAATTCGGTAACTGTTGATTATCTGTTCTATTCTTCCGCAACGCTGCATGTCGCACCTACCAACGTATTCGTATTTCGTAAGAGTGAGAATGACAAAAAAAAAATTCAGTAAATTATACTCTTAAAAGCTGTTTAATCATAAACGAAATGGCTCTACGACGAGTCTACGAAGCTTCTGTGCTACGGTGCTACGAAATACATTACACCGTAAGTAAAATTTATCTTTATGTATGTAACAGAATCCTCGACTTTAATTTGACTAAATCACATGACTCGGTAAATATACCGTACCTATATTAGGTAGGTTCCTACCTATTTCTTCGAGACGTTCGATAAAGATGTAGGATTTTAACGTAATTAATAAGTTATCATCCGTTAATTCCATAGCGATTCTACATAGAGTAGATAAGTAGATACCAACGTAGGTAGAAGTAAAACCGCAATCAAGTGTAACAACTAATCTCACAAACATCCCATCAAAATAAAGTCGAAACGTCAAATTAGATTACTTTTCCACGCCACTTGCTTTCCCAACGTCAGTCGTCACCGAACCGTGAACTCGGAGAAAAGTAAATAACGGCTTCAAAATGGCCGTCGGCACGTCAATTTAAATTCACGTCAAAACAATAAAACTTAAATTGACAATATTCAGCCTTATTTATATGTGTGTAGAGCTACATTTGCTATGTGCTTCATACTGAAAGGTGAGGCAAGTTGTGACTTTTAATTGATAGGGGACATGTCAATGAGTTTTGTGGGGTTTGTACTTTCAGCTTGACTGGCTCATTTGTTAGTTAATAGAGATGGGCATGGTCAAATTACTAGGTATCAGTTATTGCCTACCTATACTTATTAATTTTGTACATCAAACGTATAGGATCTTTTATAGATAAGATATCGTCAGCTTAGGTGACAATATCTTATGCTAGACCAACTAGTAGCTAGTGGTTTCTTAGAGGCTAGAGCTCCAATGTTCACAAAAGACATCATACCGAATATCCCTTCCGAAAAATTCAGGCAAATACCTAGGTATACCAATATACCTATACCTAACTACCTATACCAATCAAAATAGCTAAGTACCTACAGGCAGATAGGACCTACTTTCTATTTATTACCTACCTACGTTTATTTTCACTTCTTTTGCTGATTTGCAATTCTACATTTAAATACCTACCGACTTATATTACTCGTATATCCTTTTTCAATATTTAGAAAACAGTGAGATTAATGTAAATGGATATCTTTTAAAATGTTTGAAGAAAAGTATGATAGAGGGGTAAAAAGGGCGGAGGGTACTTAATTCAAAAACTTGGAACAAAAAGTCTCGACTCTTGTGCGAGTTTCTTCGATTTAACCACATAACGTATAAGGAATATTTATATTACCTACTTAGGATACCACCGCCCTCGGCGACTTCTAGTCCAATGGTAGATATTTGGAGGAGGCACATTCTTACTTATGTAGTTCCTGATGACAGTTGATAACCTACAAGTAAGTATACAAGCTTATAAGCAAGTACATCATGTCTGACTACAAAGCCTATCGTTTGGAAACCATAGAAAAACACAAATTACAGTCAGGAAGCCTATAAAAAGGGCCAACAAAGAACTGAGAACGCATAAAATCTGCAGGATAGAAGGACTCAAAGCTTCAAATAAATCAACTTACAATAGAAACGAAATATTTACTTCAAGTCGCCACCGACTTCTACAAAGATTTGTACACTATCAAACTCAGAAGCCATAGACGAAGAGGAAGTCACAAGGGGGATTGCGAAATTGTAGTACGATAAAAGCCCCGGACAACCAACGAAGCTTTGAAACTATAGGACACCTCTATCTCGCAAACCCTTTTGTACAGTTCTTTAAATTGGTACTTCAAACATGCAGGCATAACACCAAAACAATGGTCAGAGTCAGACATAATTTTACTGTACTAGAAGGGAGTTCCAAAAAACGTAAGCAACTACCGGCCGATATCTTGCTCTCTTCAATATATAAATTATTCTCATCGCTTCTATAGAAAAGAGAATCAGAAGCAACATTGATTAACACCAACCCATAGAGCAAGCGGGCTTTGGAAGTGGTTTTTCGACGGTGGATCATATTCACTCCATTGAAATGATCATCGAAAAGTATCAAGAGTTTAACAAGCCGCTATACTTACCTCCTATTTATTTTTAGATTATAAAAAAGCTTTCGATACGCTCTACCACCACTCAATATGGGAATCTCTACATTAGATAGCTGCACATAACTGAAAGTTTTGCAACACCTATACGACAACTGTTAGGTACCTATCTATATTATACCAGAATCAAGCTGGATACGACCGGACCACCCATACCTATCAAAAGAGGAGGTAGACAGGGAGACCCCGTCTCTCAAACGATTTTCATCGCCGTACAAATAATAAATATAGTACAAAAAATACGGCTGCAGTGTTTAGGTACCTATCTAATACCTAATCGAAACATAACATAGTAATTTCTCATTTCAATAAAACATTCAAATAAGTACATAATCAAAAAAATCAATCGCCATCGCCTACGATAGGATAGTTCGTGTTATTAACTTTTTACGCTATCACCGGAACAGCCGCCATATTGCTCGTTTCCCGCGCTAGGTAGGTCGTATGATTGGTCAATCATACACATTTCCGGTGTCGTTATTAAGTCATTTTATGTTTAAAATATTTATGAAGGTTTGTTTATTTTGGTCGGCAACAAAAGGGAATTGGCCCATAGATTGTTATGAAGATATTTATTATTTAGATCAATACCTAGAGATGGCTTCTCTATTGAGCAGAATCGAGGAAATATTAGTAGGTAATGACATGGGTCTTTCCTTATAGAGATCCAAGACAAAAGTTATGTTTATAGATCGCTCACATTTGGAACTTTAATGGTTCGCTATATCTTGAAATTGTAGAGAACTTCTTCAAAGATTCTTGTGTAGGTATTTCGGTCACATTGGCCGAAGAGAAGGTAGCCTGGCGAAGGTAACCTGGAGAAAATTGTTATAATATCCCCGGCGAAGTGGAAGGAAAGAGACTTCGAAGACGATCTGATGCATTGGTCGGATCAAATCCGCTCCCAACACGAAAGTCCTCGAATGCTCTACACGTCTCATGCAACAGAGCAACATGGCATAACATCGTCCGGAAGAAATCGTCATTGGAAGGAATCGCAACCCTTAGTATTGAGGAACACGACGCAGAGAGAAAGAGCTATAATAATTATGTTAGATAGATCACAAATCAATTACTATAGTTACATAGTCAGGCATTAACTTAAATTTCAACGGTGTAGTAGGTGGCTATACCTACTCAGATACCTATACATATTATTATAGGTGGATAAAGTAAAGGCTATACCAACAATTAACCATTATTAACTCGCACAAAATATAGCTGACAGCAATAAATATTTCTAAAGACGTGACAAGTGACGGGAGCTAATAGCTTCTGAATTCAGACAATTAACCGATGAACTATAAATGAAGTAAACCAGCACCCACCGCCGCCCGTCCCTCAGTGACAAACGCCGGCCCATCCAGCGCTGAATAATTGAGAGCCGTACTTAGACGCGCGTCTTCATCCTCGTAATTAAACGGCTCCCCCCTTCCGACCCTCCTCGCCTCGAAGCTAAATTAATCACACGACGAATCTCGCCCCCCAATCCTGAACCCGATTTAAAAGTTTTATTGGATAGCCGAGTGTGAGACCTTAACCCACCCAGCAGGTTTGAAGCGACCAATCGGCGCGGATCGAACGAACAACGGCGTTCTCCGGTTGGTGGAAATCGTGGGGGCCCCGCCTCGAAACACCGCCCGGCCCAGGGCTGTCACTCGCCGCGTCAGTTGACCGATGCGCGTCGAACCGTCAACCGTATCTCGCGTACCGTGTTCCAGCCTCCGATTGTGAGTGACTGTGTTATGTGAACTAATATGGAGGAGGAGTCGATGTCCGGGCACAGCTGTTCCGAGGACGACATCAGCGTGGGCCGACCTTCGCCGGCGCCGTCGCGCTCGCCGTCTCCGCAGGACTATTTCAGACCTTTGAAACGGTTGAAGATGGCCTCTGAACCGGTCGAGGAGCGGCGCGGCGAAGGGGTCAAGAGCTTCTCGATACTGGACATCCTTTCGCACAGTCCCCGAACGCCTCCGAGAATCGTCAGGCCGTGGGATGCGTCAGGGTTCGAGAGACTGCAGCGGTTGCAGCGCTTAGCTGGAGCCGCTCTGTTAGACGGTGAACGCTGGAGACTGGCAGCTTTAGGACTGTTGAGGCCGAGGGAAATGCCAGCGGAGTGCTGTGACTCGGCGTCTGAAAGGTCGTCGTCGGCGTCGGACTGCTGCTCGGAGCCGCGGCGGGTGCCACAGGGAGGCTCTAACGCACCCCACACGCCCTTAGACGCCCTGTTCCACATGACCAGCAAAACCTTCGAAGCGAATAATGCTGATAATGGAGGTAAGTGGGTAATTTTAGACCTAGAGACTTAGAGAATTATAGTATACGATCTATACTTTTACCTAATTGTTCTAATTTAGTGTTACAGGCGTCTTATTAGAACATGATTTATCTATAATATGGATTTTTTAATTAGGAAACATAATATTATACTTACTCTACGTAAACCATGCTTCATTTAAATAGTAAGGACTACTTATCAAAAATCAAAGATATTATAAATATTTAGATAGGTATACCTATTACCTATACCTAACATAGGTTTTCATATCAGATATTATTTTAAGATCTAAAAATGCTATTCTAATAATATATTACATACTTAAATAGCTATATTACTTACTTATTTAATTTTAACATTTATAACGATTCAACGGAACGACGTAGGTAGGTATAGGCTACCGGATACTTACCCTTTACAGTTTAGGTCCTACTTACATACCCGTTATATTTTTTTATAAGAATTCTAAATAATTTAAATCATTCTTTCACTGTCTAACTCTCTAATTCAGAATTTACATTGAATTCTTTGATAAAGTTGCCCAAGTAGGTGTAGGTCTCACTTAGATAAAAGGAATAACTAAATGATTTACTAATAAAAAAGTACTTAAATGATTATATTTCAAAGAATAAATAAATATAGATACTCTCTTTTTAGGTAGGTATACCTACTAGGTACCTACTTAGGTAAAATTTGTAGAGCCTTATATAGGTAAAGATATTATAGTCGCAAACGGGCACCTACATAGGTAGGTACCTACTTAAATATATTTTTTTAAATTTGAGTATACGTAGGTAAACATTTCACTTAGGTACAATCTCATTCAATATGCCTTCAAATTACATAGCCTTTGCGATTTCCCTAATTTATGTAAAACTTAAGTTCCCTAAGAAAAAAAATCAATAAGTCCCTTTACCTTTAGCTATTATCATACTTAATCATAATATTGCCTGTTTATTCATAAGCTTTATTAATTCAGAAACAAGAATATTATAATAATGTTCCTTTAATGGATACTAACTATAGTTACTCATGTACCTACCTACTTAGGTTGCCTATTTACCGACATAGGTACATAGACTTTATGGGTAGTTAATATATGAAGGCCTGTAATTTGCGTTCGGAAATCGCCAGCAAGCTAACAAGTGCTGCAATTTAGTGTTTGCTGACAACTCGTAATACGAATTTGATGACTTCAATCAAATACCTATTGCGTTCTGTCGTCATTAGGTTTTGAAATTAGGTATGCTCTGGTGCATTGTTTGTAGCTGTAAAGTACCTATTAAAATGTTAATTAACCTTTAGCACTGACTTGTGTACGGATTCCTTTAACCAAACGAATACGGTAAGCCTAAAATCGCTTGGCCTTCTACCTTGAATTCTTGAACCTATATACGTGAGTCCTTTAATAAAACAGTAAAGCCCATTTTCCACCGCAAGCGGAGCGGACCCATTAAGGACTCCGTTCAACTCGCAAGAGTAAACTGCATACTTGTGTACTAATTACTGGTGGAAACACAATTATGCAATTTACTATTGCGAGTTGAACGGAGTCCTTAATGGGTCCGCTCCGCTCGCGGTGTAAAATGGGCTTAAGGCATCTATTAATGAGCTCTAGAATGGGTTTATTAATGGGTGAAATTTACCCCCTTTGATGTTATTTTTATGGCAGATATAAGTAGGTAGATACATAGAGTTTAGACGGTTTCACGCCGACTAAGCCCTATTTGTTAATCGCATTAAAAAGAGTATGGGTAACTTTTACCCATTTCAGTTATTTATTTATGAATTACCTATCTTTAAAATTCCGCCTATTGTCCTATTAAAGACTAATTCAATTGATTATTTTTTATTGCGCTGGTTTTCCATTGCTCTTTTCCATATTTACAAACCCCTTTTGCACAATAATCTGTTAAGTAATTCGCTAAAATGGTATGTTCCTGGCTTGCCGTGCAGAAATCGCTTCTTAGCGATAAGGCCGCCCTTTTGACAATGTTCTTAGATGTTTGTGTATCCTTTATTTTTACGCACTTCGTGGTGCAGGTACAATGAATAGCACTTTAGCCATTTAATGGTTAGGTAGTCAAATGAATCTATCATTTAAACTGTGCATTTAAATTCAGAATTGAGGGGATGTTTGGAAAAACGACCTTTGTCAATTTTAGTAAATTTTACAGGAGGCTTAAAAAACTGTTTACAATACATACAATTTTTTTTAAGTCCACTGGACACTTGAACTTCCATCCCTTGGTATATCATTAAATGCGAATAAAAACATAAAAACTAACGACAAAAAACCGTATGTCATGTGTAATGCTAACACTATGAGTATTGCCAGAATTTTTCGGAAAAAAAAACCAATGTCAACTGTTGGCAGTTCTTCCAAAAAACGTATTGGACATTGGTTGTTTTTCCGTATACCATTGACTTTGTTTCCTTGAATATCTTCTGACAAAGGCTGTTTTGTCTAAAACATTAATTTGGATTTTGTGAGGAACCTATCAAGCAATCCATAGACATCACAATCTCGTTTTCAGTTTTTTTTGACATTCGCTGTTTTTCCAAATGACCCCTCAATTCGATAACATCAATTAAAATGGCTAACTAATGCATCCAGTCATCAATAAATTAATAATGTAAATACCCAATGGAATTGGGGTAATGGAATGGAATTTGTTATACCTAGGTATGGAATTCATTTTGTGCTAATCTATTGTTTACATGCAAATTATTATGATGGGATTTATAGGAGTGCCAATTGGTTTTGAATAAATTAGCTGTTAGTTAGGCCTAACTACCTACTCAGGTACTATTACTTAGGTCTCTTTCGAGGCCGAATACCTACCTAATGCAATAAGCCAGCCGTAGATTTGATTGTTTTCCCTAATCCCGCGGGAAACATAGATTTTCCGGAATAAAAAGTAGCCTTTGCGTTAATCCAGGGTAGGTAATAATTATCTACCTCCATTGCAAATTTCAGCCAAGTTGGTTTATTAGATAGAGACGGCATGAAAAAAGTAACAAACAGGTAGGTTACCTACCTAACAATTAACTTAAAAAAATTGGTCAAGTGCGAGTCGAGCTCGCGCACTGAGAATTCTATCGAGTATCGATTTAAATATTGATTTTCTTACCCCAATTTTCTTTAATCCCAAATTTATAAAAAAAACCTTTCGATGGCATATTTACATACTTACGATGAAGTTAGATTATTAAAAACTAAAGAAAAACCATTCCATTTTCCAAAAACAGAACGCACCAACCCTCCATTGAATCGAAAGCCGCGAAGACAATGTTGCCATTGTAAAGAACCGGTGATTACCCGCGATAACACTCATTTGCTATCGAAGCGGGCGATGTTAACACTGGTGATGGGTAACGTTGCCCAATACGCGATTATGTCATGATTACAGTGCGATGCTTGTTTGATCTTTATTGATCCGATTTTTTCAGAGCTTTTCAATGTCACAATTTACACACGATGAAGTTCGATTATTAAAAACTAAATAAAAGCCATTTCATTTTCCAACGAAGCAAATAATTAATTAAAAATGAAAAAACACGACTGCTCAGTGGTAATACGAATAGTCCCATAAAAATATAGAATATGTTACTCGGAATGATGTAGGTAAGGATTCTAACGATACTTTATATTTTTAAGTCCAAATCTCTTCAGTCGTTCAAAAGTTATGGTGGAATATAGAAACTCACATACATACATAAATGAACTAAAAACATTACACTCTTTTTTTTGGACAGTCGTGTAAAAAGGAACGCCAACCCTCCATTGAATCGAAAGCCGCGAAGACAATGTTGCCATTGTAAAGAACCGGTGATTACCCGCGATAACACTCATTTGCTATCGAAGCGGGCGATGTTAACACTGGTGATGGGTTACGTTGCCCAATAGGCGATTATGTCATGATTACAGTGCGGTGCTTGTAATTGAAACATGCCTGAATGGCGCATCTGCCTTCGCCGCTCTCTGTTATTATTTTCGTGCGTGTTTTTTTGTTTAATTGTCATCGATTTCGGTGATTGTGACGTGGGTATTGGTTTCACATCTATATCTATAGGTTTGGGTAATGGTTGATTTTAGGCTTGCGTCATGATACCAGATATTAAGTACTTATCTAAATATTGCCTCCATTAAAGATTGCAATACTTAAATAGTAGTTTTTTAGGTATTGAAGGAGTAAAGTTTAAAAGTTGCGCCAGTGACAGGATGAAAAACATGTTATCAATAGGTAACTAAAGGCCGAGAGCGTTCTGGTATATTTTTCATTTACTGCCCTTTAATGCTATGCAATGCTTTATGCTATGCCCGACTTTGCTTATAGAAGACTTGACCTATGATGAGAAGAAACCTAAGTAACAATGAACCATGGAAAAATATTGAGAAGAATAAACAAGTAGATAGAGACAGAATTTATATAGATGTTCCTACGTTGCCAGACCAATCAGACATTCAGTCAAATTTTTCTTTAAGGCATGATAGGTATACGGTTATACCTACCTAAAGAGATCAGATACCTTGATACTAGAAGATATTCATGACAACTCGCAGAAGCCAAACATATCTATGCCCTTATTATTATATCATTGTTATTACCTAGTCAATAAATAAAGGGGCTCTCTGCTCTTATCTTTCCCACAAATGTATTTTAAATTAACCTCCCCGCACGCTACAATGACTGACATTTATAAAAATTAACCACTTAATAACATAACACAGCAAATCAATGAGCTCTTAAACACCCCAGAAGTTACTCCGAGTCATTCAGGCGTCCCTTGTGGACAAAAAATTGGTCAAGTGCGAGTCGGGCTCGCGCACTGAGGGTTCCGTACTATTAAGACCAATATCAACCAAAACATTGGCCACCAAATTCAAAAACGAGAAATTTACATTTGTTATAATTAGGAGCCCCCATGTATTATTAATTTAACTTATTAATATACTTAGGGATGTACTTAACTAAAATTTATTCTATAAATATTTTAAGCGTCTACCTGTTGCCGCTATCAAAATGAGCAAAAACAAGCAAAAAAATCGCGTTTGTTGTATGGGAGGAATATTTGTTTTATTCTATTTTTTAATTATTTTGTTTTATTATTTTGTTTTTATAGTGACAACAGAAATAGGTACATTATCTGCGAAAAGTTCAAGTGTCTAACAGACGAACAGACAGACGGTCGGCGAAGTCTCAGTAATAGGGCCCCGTTTTTACCCTTTTGGCATGGAACCCTAAAAATATAAAGCGTAATCTACGCGGCGTTTGCCAAAAAAGTGCAAAAAAAGCTATTGTCGATGGCACAAAAGAAGACATCATCCATTAACAATGGGTGTTCCAAATTCGAATGCAGGGAAAGGCGGGAATTGTCTATGCTCCATATGTTACGAGATTAACATATTAGAAGTGGAGCGCTAGTGCAGTCATTTGTCATAGACTACGTTGCATAGAGGTTGATTGAGGAAGTAATTTCTAGTTTATGGGCGGAAATAATATTTTTTCACCATCCCCCTTGCATTGCGTTAGAGAAAAGAGATTATAGAGTTGGGTGATATGTAGATTAACTTTTACTGTAGGCATGTATTAGATAAAATGAATAAGTCGATACCAAGATGTCTATGGAAGGTTTCTTAATTATTTGCGAGTAGGTATATCTATAGTCATCTAATACAGGAAATACTCATTTTTTCTTTTGCCGTTTCCTAAGTTGTTTTCAATGATTACGGTAGTTGGTAAGTAAGTGTAGGTACTTACTTCGGCAATAAAAGCAAGTTGGGAGTTTTAGTAAGTTATTGCATTATATTTAGGTATCTTTTTTAATTATGTTTCTTTAAAATATTATAGCATAGGCAGATTATGTAAAACTATACTATCGTACACATTGTATTTCTCAACGCTACAAGTCTCGATATCGCCGGAGCATCATCAGATGTTGACTCGGCAATGTATAGGTCACCTACCAGCTACCTACCTAATTAGTACCTAATCCTGTTAATAAATATTTTTTTATGGTATATCATATCTACACCTTGCACCAAGAAGAACTGGCAAGAAACTCGGCACTTGCTCTTTTCAAAACTGTCATTACATATAATTATTACAATTGAAGATATCTCGTGAGGAGATGAAAGCATAACAACAATAAGGATACCTACTCTAGTAATACCTATACCTTACCTATACCTATAGCGAAATGCAGTCCATTGATTATATTACCCATAGGCCTAATTCGTAGTCAAATAGAACAGCAAAGTCATTAACCCATTTATTCCCCACATCCAATAGCCCAGGACCCGATAGCCCAATAGTCCAAAGCCCGTGAGGCCGCACCCGTCCGTATTATTATATTTTATGACCCACAAACACCTCCTGTGGGGTCCGGAGCACCCGAGGTGTCGGGGCCGGCGCGTTTGAGTTACCCCTATTATGACGCGGAAAAAAAAGAAAAAGAAAAAAATATATATTGGCGGCAAAAAGCTCCCGCTATTATAAACCGATGTAAAAGGTGCGTGCTCAGACCAAAGGGAAGAGTAGATAGATGATATAGGCCATTGAATTCTGCACAAAAAATATATTGATTGTATATTCCATACTTGGACAATAAAAGAATTAGTAGGTACGTCACTACTTATTATAAGTTAGTCAATTAAATTGAGAAGCATGTAACGGGTGTACCCGCGAAATTCAATTTTTTTCTGGTTTCGCGCAATTTAATAAATTAAAAATTTGAGTGCTACTTAAAACTAATTTAATCGCGAGAAATGTCAAAATTTCATACATTTTTTGACATTGTAGGTACGTAGGTAAGGTAAGTAGGTACTTACCACTTAAATTTTTGAATTTGGTTCGTGCAACTGGGCAATAGTTAGTTAAAGTTAAAAAAATTAGTCCGAGAGTTGTGAGTTACTCACTTCAAATAATTTCTTAGAATATGCATCTATTTTGATATAAAAATGTACTTAGAGATGATAGTGCCATTCCTCAATTTGATTGCCATAAGCTTATGATGTCTACTTAGCCTACAAATTGCAAAAATCACGCAAATTTTTCGGGCAGACTCGTTGATTGTGATGAAATGAATGTATTTCTAATGTGCTTCGCAACATTTGGTGCAAACACACGTTCAAATATATACCTACTCGTAAATCGTTATGATACCAAATAAAAGCCGATAACAACATTTCTGCATCTGTCACAATGAATTAATTAAAGATTTACGTACTTATTAATTTTTTATGCGATAAAAGGACCAACGGAACCTACTAATTATTGTTCTGAAAAATAACGGTCTATACTTTACCTTTAGTCATGGAGTGCAATGGTACAGGGTGCAGGGTTTGTGCTCAAAAGTCGCTGACTAATTGATTTTGAACGGTTTTATTAATTTAATTTATTTAAAAATCGATAAGGTGTGCAGTTTTTAACCCTGCGATTTCTTTGTGACCTTATACAGTGAGCGAAAATGCAGATTAATTTTTAAATGACCAAGGTTCCTACTTGAATGGATATAGATTATGTCTTCCCACAAGATATCATAGAAATGAAGTACGTCCTATCTACCTTCCTATACAAGAACAATTGCAACCTCATAACTCTATAGTATGTACTATAGTAGAGTTATTATCTCGCTGCAGACTCGGTCATAAATCGTTCGAGTGTTTCGCTTTTGTTGTTCTTTGTTGAGTTGTGCATTACTGCAGAACAATAAAAGCGAAACACTCGAATGATTTATGACCGAGTCTGCAGCGAGATAATAACATTACTATAACCTCTCACTCGCACTCGCAGCCGCTCGCCTCGCCTCGGCCAACGTGTGCTAGCATTCATTTTCAAAAGAACGATTAGGTACCTACCTACCTACCTACCGAGTATCTTGCGCGTTCTTCTCGGTGCAATTTTCCGAATAAGGCCGTTTAGGTAGGTAGGTACTTATGTCCGATTGAAGACCCATCACCTATCGGACCAAATTTGAACCAGTTGGTAAAATCTTTATTTTTACCAATTACCATCCCTAAATCGAACCCAGGACCTCTCTATACCACAGCGAACCCAACTGCATCAGGAAATTCACTTTTCAATACAACTGTCAAAATCCTACAGATTATATTATACAGGACTAAATTGAGTAAATCGCATTATATACCCGTCCCGTTCAGTCTCGCGAGGTCAGAGCGAGACAGGTGTGGTATGGGATTAATTTAATTATATCATTGGCTGCACCTTCGTCGGTTGCTATCTCCATCTGTGATATTTGTGATGAGATGGTGCATTCGATTGAAAAAGGTGCGCGCTTTCTAACTTCACTGAAAAAACTCGGAGCTTGAACGGAAGACATTGAGCTTTTATTTAACTTGTAATGTTTGTTTGGTAGGTATAGGGTGGAATCTTGCAAAACAATTTTGAAGCAGATTGAGCAAAATTTTGTATACTTATCTACCTACCTACCTACATTAAAAGTGTGTGTGTGTGTGTGTGTGTGTGTGTGTGTGTGTGTGTGTGTGTGTGTGTGTGTGTGTGTGTGTGTGTGCGCGCGTGTGTGTGTGTGTGCGCGTGTGTGTGTGTGTGTGTGTGTGTGTGTGTGCGCGTGTGTGTGTGTGTGCGCGTGTGTGTGTGTGTGTGTGTGTAAGTGTGTATGTTTGTTACTCCTTCACGCCGCAACTACTGAACCGATTTGGCTGAAATTTGGAACATAACTAGCTTATAACCCGGATTAAAACATAGGCTACTTTTTATCCCGGGAGAATACATAGTTTCCATGGGATATTTAAAAAACCCTAATTTTCAACAGTAATCTATAGCTATAGCTATAGTAGATTACTTTGACAATCTTTTCTGGAAATAGGTGTTGAGGTCATTGAAAAGGAAATTCAATTTTTTCTCGGGATTAGTAAAAAATCTAATTTAACGCGGGCGGAGCCGCGGGCAAAAGCTAGTATAATATATAAAGTTAAGAAACCCTCTCTGAATGCGGTTCGCACTTGGCCGTTTTATAATAGGTACGTTGTGGGTAGGTACTCATTATTTAATAACCCAACATTAAGCCACCCCGGTCGGGCGGAATTACAGGGCACTTTTTTTGTAAATAAAACCGAAAAACCTGTTATTTCGACCCAAATTTGAAATCGGCGGCCCTTTGTTTCTGTAATGAGGTAATATCAAATTGTATGTTTGTGTGTTTGCTCGTGTGTTACCGCATTACGCTGTAGGCATTGCAGCCTGCAGGATCTCATAATTCGTGATACGGGGATGTGCAGACTCTCCTCATCTTAAGCCGTATAGGTCACTCTGTCAAAATCGCTTATGTTTCATTCAATTCGCATGGACTTTGATAGAGTGGGGCGTGTCATCGTGGATTGAAATATTTTTACCTCGATAATGGCATTTTGCGGTGGGTACGCTAAAAAATGTATGAAAAAGATCGCTAAATTGGTCACGTGACGAATTCTTATAATTTTTTTTATTTAGTTCGAAAGTGATGCAAAAGCAATTTAAATATCAAGTTCCGTACCATCGAGACCAATTCCAGCCAAACAACAAACCAAATTCAAAGATGATAAAAAAATCACGTTTTTTGTGTGGGAGCCCCCTTTAATATTTTTTATTTTAATTTAAGTGAATATTATACTATAACTATTATATTTTCTATAGCGTCTAAGTAGGTACCTATTGCCGTTATCAAAATCGAGCAAAAACAAGCAAAAAAATCACGTTTGTTGTAAGGGAACACCATTGTCCCTTAAATATACCTACCTATATTGTATTCTATTTTTTAGTTAGTAGGTATTTGTTGTTATAGCGGCAACAGAAATATATCATCTGTAAAAATTTCAAGTGTCTAGCTATCAAGAAATAGGTACTTATTTATGTACACTCATTGTACAGCCTGGTGACAGGCAGATATAGAACGGATACTTACCTACTTAATACTTAACGAACGAATTTTCAATGCCTATCTATAGAATCTGCTGACTCATAAATTTTAGTGTATTTTTAATTAAATTAACGCAACAGCTTTTGACCTTGCGCCATTAAGCCGAATTACGGAATCGAAAAAAAAAACGAAAAAAGAACCACCCATTAAGTTTAACACCTTTCTAATAATAGGTACTCGATAGTCGATATTGATTCAGATAAGTTAATCGATGCACAGTCGATTTGTTTTTTATCGATTTGGCCGCGTTTCGAGCAATTACGGGCTTTTACAAACGGTTTGTGAGCTTTTCGTTAAAGGTGTGTTAGTTTTTAGTTTTTCGAATCTATTTCGGTGTTAGATTTTTTTGTTTATGGGAGTTAACTTTTAGTGTTCATATACGTATCCTATAGTTACCAAAACCTGTAAATAATCAAAAAACACGACTACCATGGTAAAACAACTTTTCAAAAAATATAGCGTACCTATAGGTATGTTACTCGGAATGATTTAATGATTCTAATTTCTAACGATATCCCATAATAATACCTATGTCCAAATCTTTTCAGTCGTTCAGAAGTTATGGTGGTATAAAGAAAATCACATATAACCCTAAAAACATTACACTCCTTTTTTGGGCAGTCGTGTATTTATAGATCCCTTAATTTTGGTAAGTACCTACTAAGTATAGAATATCTAAGTCTATAATCTACGTACCAACTCGCATTCTTAAAGGACAATCCAAAATTTGTGTATTTATAATGGTATACCTACCATTATAAACAAACAAATATATCAAAAAGAACTCGTTTATTTATAGTTTAATTAAATTCTTAGTACTTGCATAACAATATAAATTGTGTGCAAGAGAGATACGTGGAAATAATCAACCACGAAAACGAAATTATTTTCATGATAATAATGTAAAATAATTATTAAAATTAGCTCCCACTTATTATCACGGAAATATAATTGAATCTCAATTAAACAAGTGAGAATTTAAGTGGTTTTTATTGAAATTTCACACAACGGCATATATCAAAGAACTTCGCTTTCCCAAATTACAATAATATCCTTTTCGACAACACGCAAAGTATTTTCATTCTATATAAAAATACAATTAATAAGCAATATAGGTCAAGTGTGTAGGGTTGCCACCTGTTTTATAAATAACCAGTGAAATAAGCCTCTTTCAAATATTTAGTTCCCTGGTTTGTGATTTAAACCACAGACCAGGTTTAAACGGTAGGTATACTTATATAAATCTTTTTGTGTTTCTTTTTAAACAAGCCATAAATTTTGCATCTTGCGCTGGTGCCATTATGCCATTGCCATATAACGGTGGCATTATTACAAAACCGAGTACAAATAGGTATATAAGTATACCTACGTCACAGTATTACAATATTCCATACAGTAGCGAAACGAATGTACTTGCGCAGAGCAACGGAGGGGTACCCGCGGGGAAGCGGGCGGCGCGGGCCCGGCATTGCCAACTCGCGAAGTCGGCATTGCTGCGCGCGCAGGTGTGACATTGGCGCGTTTTCTACGAATTTTCTGTTGTTATTTGTAAAACGATAATTACTAGTCTTATAAACAATGGGATATACTAAGTGTTCAGTGTACGGATGTAATTCTAATACGAAAAACAAAAAGGATTTAAATTTTCATAGATTTCCCCGCGACGAAAGGTAAGTTTAGTTTTGTTTGTTGTTGTCAGTGTAATAATAGTTTATCTTGTCCTTTGATTAACTGTTTTACAGAGTTATAAAAATACCTAATGCTAAGTACTCACATACGGTTTTGCTCGATAGTTTTTCTCCAAATCGAAGGAAATGACATATTTGACATAATATTCAATTCCATCGAGCCGGTTCGATGCAAGCCTTCAAGCTGCGGTCTACACGGTGGTTATTGCTCGATTTGGAGTAAAACTATCGAGCAAAACCGTATGTGAGTAGGTACTTAGCATAAGACCTACAAAAAAAAACACCGGCCAAGTGCGAGGCGGACTCGCGCACGAAGGGTTCCGTACTATCCATTACATATTACCTATATTACATATTATTTAAGACAGAGGAATGAGGAAATTTAAAATTCTACCATTCCTCTATGGCGGGAAATTTGAATTTTTTAGCTGGGTGGGGTGGTGGTTTTTAGGGTTCCGTAGCCAAATGGCAAAAAACGAAACCCTTATAGATTCATCATGTCTGTCTGTCTGTCCGTCTGTCCGTCCGTATGTCACAGCCACTTTTCTCCGAAACTTTAAGAGCTATACTATTGAAACTTGGTAAGTAGATACTAGTCTGTGAACCACATTAAAATTTTGATACAAAAATGGAAAAATTATTAAAAATTTTAGGGGTCCCCATAGGTACAACTGAAACAAAAAAAATGTCTTTCATCTAACCTATGCGTGTGGTGTATCTATGGATAGGTCTTCAAAATCATATTGAGGTTTCTAATATAATTTTTTTCTAACCTGAATAGTTTGCGAGAGAGACTCTTCCAAAGTGGTAAAATGTGTCTCCCCCCTCTAACTTCTAAAGTAGGGGCATGATAAGTCTAAAAAAATATATGATGTACATTACTATAAAAACTACCAACGAAAATTGGTTTGAACGAGATCTAGCTAGTAGTTTTTTTTATACGTCATAAATGGTAAACCTTAATTTAACTTTCATTAAATAAACTGAAAATAAATCAAAAGCCTTTTAATTTCATAAAAATAAACCTTTTTGCTGCTGCGGAACCCATCATGTGCGAGTCCAACTCGCACTTGGCCGATTTTTTTATTATTTTTTTTAAAACTTCGTTCCATCCGGGCGTCCCTTGACACATTGATGATACTGTACCTACCGATAGTGTGATTAATTATAAAATCATCTAAAAATAAAGTTTCGCGTAAATATCTGGCAGTACGTCATATGTAAAAATAGCTTGCTGATTAAATAATAACATTACAATCACAATATTTTATTTTTATTTTCTTTCCCGTTTCGTGGCAACCCTGGCATATCTGCTTGGTACCTACACCGGTGGCGGCATCGTGCGACATCAAAGGCGTTTCGCTACTGTAGGGTAAATATTATTGTAATACTGTGCCTACGTATTGGTGCCTATAGCAGGCCAGTCGCACTTATCACGTGATCGTCCCGGCTACAAGTAGGGTTTCGGACTACCATATTTCAGATGGTTGCCGCTCGCGGGCCGAGTTGTACGCGCTAGTTCTGTACGGTCTATTTTACGCGCCGTTTGACAACGGCAGCCCTAGTACGTCGTAAGAGATAAAGTTAGGCGATAGAAAGAGACCAAAACATTGCGTTTGTTGCGTGTCGATTTTGAGGGCGGGGCCAGACGCTATTGCGAACTAAATTGCACTTTTTGTGTCAGCGCTAGATTCGCTATTTCTTTAAATTTTCGTGCGGAGTGAACCTTCTGGTACTATTTAGTGTTCTGTTCCTATAGTAGAAAATTTCATAAACTTGATATTCGAACTGCATGAAAGATAAAAATGTTCAGTTAAGTGGGATAGCTTTTGTTTACGATTTTATCACTATTCAACGGCCGCCTTATCTATAAATTTTTCTTCTATATACTTATATAAATAAGTCCAACGCTCTTGGTATTTAATATTAATAAAATTCATACGTTATTTGGACAGTTCGAAACTGCACGATTGAAATACAAATAAGTATAAGTATACCGTGCAAGGTGGCAGAAATTGACAACCCTAGCTCATATAACCTTTCAATAGGTATTAGGTACACTGGAAAATATTCCCTATAGAACTTACACATAAAAGCAAAATTCGCATGCACCAATTTAGCAGATGGCATACAGAGTGCATCGCACGATTCATTTTCGCATTGCCAGTGATAATGTTTAAGAAAATGGCCGCCAATAAAAATGTAGAACGAACAAACAAAGCTCGATACCTCCCATCAATTGCATTCAGAGATTCGTAGCGTCTTGAAGTCGTGTTAAAAATCAACTTTTATATGCTTTCATATGCATTATTCATTTGTTCAATTCTTGCATGTTAAAAAACCGGTCAAGTGCAAGTCGCACTTGCATTTGGTGTTCCGTACCTGTAAAACAATTACCCCTTTACCAATAAATGTAGAATAGATCGATTTCAAATAACTAATGACAAAGAAGGATAAAACATATTCGATCACCACGTTTATTATAATGGTTAGGTGGTAAAAGCTTAATTTTTTATATATATTTTATTTTTGTGTATATATTTTATTTTTGTGTATTGTGACTTTAAAAGAGCTTGGGTATTCTGTGAAATTCTGATATTTATCCACAGTATTTATCTTTAATATTTATATATCATACATGCAACAATAATATAATACTATATGTATGTAGGTATACGTAATCATCAAAACTGTACCAAACCAAGCTCCTTTGTCATTTACGTAAGTAAGTACATAAAGCTAGCCTTATAGGCAAGCTAGATTTTGTCACCTTGTGAAATAGACATGTACTGTGGACAGGACAGATGGCACGAAAAAATTTCACCAGTTCATCGGTGCCAAAAATCCTTGTTTTGCCACCAACAGCAACACCACGCTATAGTTCGCTAAGAATTCACATCACTTTTAAACTCAGTAGGTTCCTACTTAAAACACTATAAAAAGATTTCCCTAGACTATAGTAGTGTTATAATCTCGCTGCAGACTCGACCATAAATCATTCGAGTGTTTCGCTTTTGTTGTTCACTAAAATACAAAAGCAGCAGTGAAGCTCAGCAGTGAAATACAAAAGCGAAACACTCGGATGATTTATGACCGAGTCTGCAGCGAGATAATAACACTACTATAGGCACTTCCGTCCGCCATCATTCTCTATCGGAACCGACCAATCAGCGGGCTGGAACGATGCAGGTTTATTTCTGTAAACATAATCTAATTAAGTGGGCTGCAGTGGCCATGTTTTCCTTTGCTTATCCGTTATCAAGTGTGGCCAATAGATTACTTTATCAGGTTTATTTAACGTGCTGACAACGGCTGTTTAAGCAGAACTATGTTTATGAAAGGTGTTATTGAAAATGAAAATATTTATTTTCACAAAGGCCTAAATAATAGGCTCTTATGAAAAGCCAAAACTCTACCGCCAGGTTCGGAAAACAGGTTTGCACCGAGAAAAACTTGCAAGAAACTCGGCACTTAAGATATCTCGTGAGGAGATGGAAGCATATTTCTATCATTCCAAGAATCTTTGTCAATGGTATAGTAAATCTGTGCAAAGGTAAGTCCAACACAGACTTCGGGATCATGTTGTAGAAGCGTACACTCAACCCTGCAAATGGTCATTTCTGGTCTGTACCTTACGCAAACGGTGTGGCACTATAACCAACTTGTGTCCTCCATTTCTAATTAGATGATTACTTATATCTATCCGTTGCTTATAATTATTAATATTTTGACGAACAAATAGTAAGCAATTATAATTTACAAGATGCACTGATAAGAGAAGAAAACTCAGGATATGGGCATCCGAACGATTTCCGTAAAGCTTTTTCGTACAAGCAAACAGTATTCTGTCAAAATTCTATAGGTGGCTGCTGAGCGAACTACAGCGTGGCCTTACTGTTGGTGGCAAAACAAGCATTTTTGGCACCGATAATCTGGTGACAGTTTTTCGCGCCGTCTATACCCTATCCAGAGTATGTGTCTATTCCTAATACATAAAGTAAACTGGAACCAGAAGCCCGTAGCAAAGCAAAAGCTCAGTAAACTCATTCAATCACAACCGGCCGTGGTTTAATTGCCCTTAGAGTACGGACGCCATTGGAGTCGACAATGATTAGCCAGAGTA
The DNA here is from genome assembly GCA_036785405.1 of Coenonympha arcania. NCBI lineage: Eukaryota > Metazoa > Arthropoda > Insecta > Lepidoptera > Nymphalidae > Coenonympha > Coenonympha arcania. Next base: position 10,186,884 of record CM072077.1, on the reverse strand, counting down.
CAGTTAGAGTGCCTTCACACTTGGGACGTCGCACGACCGACCTTTCTCCTAGTTACATTATAAGCTTTATCTACGCTCATTGCTTAAAGTTCGAATTATGAAATCGAAATGTGTCAAATAATTACCTACTTTATTCACAGACTTCTATAATTATTAAAAAGTTATTCATAATAACATCGCTCTACTATGGAAATATTTAAAGAAAGTTGTTTAATATCCATAACGATACACGGCTCTGGATTCCTGTATTTGTATCTGGGGTAATATTTTTTATGTAATATTTTTTTAAGTGAATCCACAGACAACATATAGTTGGTAGTCATTGCCGAGAGTATGGATGGGCCATGATTGACCATAGACAACAACAACAATGTCTATTGTCTATGGTTCTGCGCCATATTTGCAGAATTTTGGTGCCATACTGTGCCATACATACAAATTTTTTACATTTTAATGTGTTATTTTTGTTACTTAGTCAAAATTTTGCGCTGAAAAATGTCTAGCAGTGAAACCTACTAAAGAAAATTTAACTCCAGCTGACATTTTAGTAGTTGCAACAAAAATGAAACAAAGTGAATGATTTACGACAAACGTTAGCAAGATTTTATGATTTGGATTTATGATAATAATATGAGCGTAGATAAAGTAGTGTATGAAACTCTACATAATTAGGTATTAAAACACTCGTGTGATACTATTAAAAAACTCGCCTGCGGCTCGTTTTTTAAACTCACACTCGTATTTTAATACCCCCCATTATGTAACCGTTACATAAACTACTATTATCTACGCTCATTGCTTAAAGTTCGAATTATAAAATCGAAATGTGTCAAATAATTACCTACTTTATTCACAGACTTCTATAATTATTAAAAAGTTATTCATAATAACATCGCTCTACTATGGAAATATTTAAAGAAAGTTGTATAATATCCATAACGATACACGGCTCTGGACTCCTGTATTTGTATCTGGGGTTTTGAAGGAATTGATTACAGTACCGCTATCGGCAATACAACGGTTAACGGTTACAATTATTATCTGGGGTAGGTAATATTTTTTATGTAATATTTTTTAAGTGAATCCACAGACAACATATAGTTGGTAGTCATTGCCGAGAGTATAGATGGGCCATGATTGACCATAGACAACAACACAATGTCTAACGTTCCGCGTAACGTTCCACCTGGGCCTGTGATTATGATTATGATTACGATTACGAATACGATTACGACTACGATTACGATTACGATTACGATAACGATTACGATTATGACGTTATCTCGTAAATCTATCGTCCGTAAACCGACTTTACAGACAACTAATTTTTTTTGTTACTTAGTCAAAACTTTGCGCTGAAAATGTCTAGTAGTGAAACCTACCAAAGAAAATTTCACTCCACCTGACATCTTAGTAGTTGCAATGATTTACGACAAAAGTTAGCAAGATTTTATGATTTGGATTTATGATAATAATATGAGCGTAGATAAAGTAGTGTATGAAACTCTACATAATTAGGTATTAAAACACTCGTGTGATACTATTAAAAAACTCGCCTGCGTCTCGTTTTTTAAACTCACACTCGTATTTTAATACCCCCCATTATGTAACCGTTACATAAACTACTATTTTGATATTCCTACTTAAATACATGGTTGATCCCTATGTATCTATAAAGCGTTTGGATTTGACATACCTATCTATTCGGCTCATGATGATCATGGCATGAGACATGAATTAAATAAGACCCTACTAGAAGTAAGTCATAAAAAGTGACGTAGGTAGAATCAAACACAGTTTATTTAAATCTCTACTTACCGAAAATCACATTAGCTAAGAAGTATAGATATGTACCTGCAACATACCCTTTTTTTACTAAATTTATTTCTATTAAGGTACAGTGTTTATCCCATTGTTGGCCATAGAATAGATATTATACTTACATAGAAGTGTTCAAAGATTAAGCTAGGTACTACTTACTAGGTATATGGAAATAAAACCACTTCGTTCGTTTGTAATTTTATTGATAGACCGATTGTCAGTTCCATTAAGCAAGATATTCCAATTAAAAAAAATTATTATATATACGTGTTTAGTACTTGTGATTATACCTAGTATTAAATTTAGTGTTGCCCAAATGCAAGAACAAGACGAGACTCAGCCAGTCTTGGTCTTGGTCTTGCGCCAGTACATCTGGTCTTGGTCTTGGTCTTGGTCTTGCAGCAAGAGTCTCGCAAGTCTCGCAATTACCTATTAGCCTATTGCTATTTATTAAACGGTAATTTAGATGTGAGAACAATGTAACATTTTGAGTAAGTATACATTTTGAGTTTGAATTAACATAGCTATTTTTTAATTACTACAAGTTAGTAGGTACTTGACTGCGATCTCACCTAATGATAAGTGACGATGCAGCCGAAGATGTTATCGTACTAACTTGGACGGGGTAAGCAAACCCTAAAGGATTCTACACAGCATCGCGCCGGAAGGCTAAATCGCTTGGCGGTGCGACTTTGCTGGTAGGGTGGTAACTAGCCACGGCCAAAGCCTCGCACCAGACCAGACCTGAGCCGGTTGCATCGTCATTTACCATCAGGTGAGATCACAGTCAAGTACTTACTTGTGGTGTGTAAAAAAAACGGAGCTCGGCCCGCGAAATTCAAATTTTATTCTGTTTTTCGCCAATATTTAACTAGTACAATGAATTAGGCTTATGGCATTCATTTTGCGAAAATAGCAATATCATCTTCATAGGTTTATATAAAAATCTTTACTAGAAAGCGTCCAGTTTAGGTACGTACTCGTAGTTCGAATGCCTTTGGGTCGACAATCGAACTACATTCCTAAACTGGACACTTTCAAGTACCTAAACATTTTTATATAAAACTGTGAAGATGATACTCTTATTTTCGCAAAATGAATTCCATAAGCCTACTTCGTTGGATTAGTTAAATAATTGCAAAAACAAAATAAAATTTGAATTTCGCGTGCAGAGGGTGCGATTTCACGTTAACTGCAAGACGCAAGAGTCTCGCAGGCTTAGTCTTGTTCTTGCTCAAATCTTGCACTGCCAGTCTTGTTCTTGGTCTTGCTAAAATTAGGCAGTTTTGGTCTTGGTCTTGTTCTTGCAAAAATGCAAGAACAAGACCAAGACTGCAAGACCAAGACTGATTTTGGGCAACACTAATTAAATTATCTCATTCGGTTCCCTCTCTGTAAATACCCGCTGCGTGAACGCTTTCAGTGTGAAAGCGCCACGTTTCTAGTCGATTAGTCAACTGGGATTAAAACAACAATGGAGTATATTTATAGCAAGTAGCAGTTGTTTGGAGCTAATCGACCTCTATTGTGCTGGTATTGAGTAGTTTCACCATTAAATGGAACCTACGAATGAAATTATATTGACATTTTCGTATAAATAGCACTACAGGAAGCAGTAATGTAGTAGGTAAACATTAAGTATGGGCAACCTAGCAAAGGTATTGAATTCCTTTTTACTTTTTTTTAGTATTCCGTAACCCTATTACTACAACTCCGCCGTCCGTTTGTCCAGACTCGCACTTGACTATTTTTTTTTTTAATTCAGATTAGCAAGCAGAAGTTATATAGAGAGACCTGTGATCTTAAGTAACGGTTCAAGAGCATAATAATAGCCAGCAGGACGATCGCGTAAATATCTAAGTATCAATAATTAAAGAACTGCATCAATGTCCAAATGTGATTTTTCAATTGTTGTGATGATTGGTCAAAACACAATATGTTTTGACTTTGATACAGCTCTTTAATGATTGGCCGATTGCCGTTCTGGTCGATTGACGCACGGACGTACGAAAGGTGAAATTTAGTAAGATCATCCCGTTTTTGTACTTGTTTTTGGGTACGGAACCCTAAAAATATGTCCAGCCTCGAACGTCTATAGTATTTTATATAGGGTGATTTAAAAATACCTTCTTGTTAGTAAAAAAAAATTCGTTATGACCATTGAGAGTTATCAATGGTCAAAACGAATTTTGTTGTACTATGGTGATGACCTATGATGATGTTACATACCTACTATAGACTATAGAGAGATCTGTGAAAATTTCAAGTGTCCAACTATCACGGCTGAGATACACGCCTTGTGATTGACCTTAGTAATAGGATCCCGTTTTTGGCCTTTGGGTACGGAACCCTAAAAAATAAAAATATGTCCAGCCTCGAACGTCTATCTTCTAATATATAAAATTCTCTCGATTTTCTTTGTAACGAAACTCCTCCGAGACGGCTGGAGTCTGGACCGATCGTTATGAAATTTTCAGGGTATGATCTGTGGGTCCGGGAGCGGGTCGTTATCTATATTTGATGTCCCTAAACGGCAAAACGAAGTTTGCCCGGTCAGCTAGTATTTCTAAGTATATAGGGTGATTTAAAAGTACCTACATATTACAAAATTCGTAATGATGATGACCATTGAGAGTTACTCAATGGTCATCACCTGTGGTCATCACGAATTTTGTACTACTATGGTGATGACCTATGTTACATACTATAGATAGATAGATAAATACTTTATTACACACCACAGAATAAAAAAATATAAAAATCCTATACCTATTGTGAAAAAGTTATAAAGAGTTATAAAACCTAGGTAGGTACCTAAATACCGTTAACTCACTGCAAAAACTAATTTAATCTTCATTTTAACACTTGCAAGACCGTCTAAACTAAACGTATACCAAAATTGAGCTATCACCCAAATTAGGCTATAACTCTGTCAAATATTTAAATTGCGCGCCGCTTCCTCGTCTCAAATTGAATGCGGTTAGCGTCTTGCGCCGACGCAATCGGCTTTCCAGCTGTGCACCACAGGCGGCGCTGTGTCGCCAATTGCGTACATTTTTGCAACTGCGCTAAACACCGCGCAATTTGTGTCGCCGGTTTAAATACCCGATTGCTCTGTAGTTTCGTGATGAAATTGTTCGCACTTTGTTTGAAGATTTCCGTTGCGTATTTGTTATACTAGTAGTAGGTACAGTAGATACTAGATACAGTATTGCTCTGGCACTTGAAATTAGTTGTGCGATTCTGCAGAAATATTTAGTTATAGAATCGACGAATTTAGGTACCTACATCGTTTTAGAGGTCCTCCGAAACGATGTAACTTCGTTGTTTGGAGTTTTGTTACAAACATCAGAATTTTATTTACTTATTGAAGATTTAATTTTTGAATAGGTAGTTCGTAATCGTAATCGTAATAATTATATAAAAATATGTTCGTGCCAATTTTTGTTACCAAACTCCTCCGAAACGGCTCGCCCGATTGTTATAAATTTTTTTGTGTAAGTATTTTTGGTAGGTCTAAGAGCAGCTATTATTTATATCCTTAGTGGCGAAACAACGTTTGCCGGGTCAGGTAGTAGGTTTAAGCATGTAGGTATCAGTACTGTAACCCCAGAAAAAACACCCCTAAAAAACATTTCCCAGCTGTGGGAATCGAAGTCACGACCTCTAACACAGAAGGAAGGACCACCACCACTGCACCATTCAGTTGTCTTAAATATATTTTTATTATCTACGCCATTATACCTACTTATTATATTTAGGGCAAGCTTTGTATCAAAGAAAACTTTTGGAAAATCCACGGAAAACGACTGTTGCCACGAGACGCACACAAGACTCACGGGTAATGGCTAGTATATAGACAATATTTTATGATAAGAGATATTAGTCTATAGTCTATACCACACATCGTGATAACTTTAACGCGTAGGACGTGATAAAAACACCTCGCGTTCATTATTGCACGACCAATAATCAGGTTAATGCCTCACAATAATTAGCTCACATCTGTCGAGCCACACGCTTGACAGAAGACTTGGCCTCTATCATTTGATACAAAAAGTTTGTAGCACACAATTTTGTAAGTTGATGAAAATAAATTAGGTAAGGTCTTTCTTTCTTTCTTTATTTCTTTCAAAAGCATGTTTTACAATGAAGTACCTACTAAACTTGATGCAAATGTTGATTTTTCTATGCTGATTACGTTTATATAAAATCTGATGTATTTGTATGACGTCTTTTGCCGGTAAGTGGTGAGTGTGACAAAGAGTGCAATAGGCAAACGGTTTACCCTTCGCGTGCAGCGACATAGTGTGTCAATTATAGTACCTATTGATTATAGAGTGAATGCTCTGGACCGTATTCTTCGGAAAATTAATTCAGCGCAGTTTATGGACATTAAAACAAATGTGAGATGCACCTCTGTCTGTATGGTTTTTGCGAATTTTTTGACCAAGTGGTCTTGTGCATTGTTATAATTTTGCGTTACGACGCGTAAAGCCTCTCCTTAGTACGGTAATCGCCACTCTTTGAGTCAAAGCGACCACCGACGATGAAACATGTGTAGAACCGGTTGCGGTGCATCGGAACTTCGCGAGAGTAAGATGGACTGAATATAACTAATTTGATCAAAGAAATGAGAAAAACGAGATCTCTGCATTCCCTATGGCGATTAACAAAACTAGCATTAAATACCTAGGTACCATCAAATAACTGTTATTTTGTCACCACTTCATGCCTTAACTTTTCAATAGATTTCATTTACCATATCAATCCATCAATGTCGTGGAACACTCGGCTGAAAAGAAGTTTACCCACCGCCCGATTGCGCAATGTCCAGTTATAGGTAGGTACCTATAACACGAACGAGTTTTTCAGACCATAACATTATACCTACCCTACACTTTTCCGTTTTACTTTCCTTTAGCCAAAGGTTGCCTGGAAGAGATTTCTTGCAGCGGTAAGGCCGTCTTTGCATACCAATAATATTTAATGTTTGTTTCTGTTTCTGTATCTATATCCTGCTTGTAATGCGAACCTTAGGATAAGGACATCGAACGATTAACGTAAACCTTTTTCGCACAAGCAAACCCTAGCGCCATCTGTTAAAATTCTATAGGTGACTGATGAGTGAACTACAGCGTGGCCTTACTGTTGGTGGCAACCTTTTGGCGACCTTCTTTCGCGCCGTTCCTGGATACTATGTCTATTTTACATAAGCATTTAATTTGCAATAAATAAAAATGGATACAAAAACACACCAAGGCAAATCACGGTCACCCTACAAGGAAGGTCTCGATTGAGCCATTTCATCGAGCGCGGTCCGACACTATCTCTCATCTCGCTCTTATTGTTCACTCATTCATTACGCTCATACATCGTACATCACGCACCCGCTCATTATGAATTAGAACCGCTTTACCCGTTTAGCGGACCAACATCGGCGAGACGAGAGCGGAGAGAACGAAGGAATTCCAAATTTGAATTTCCATTTTTTTTGACGTGACAACGTCTTATAATTCGATAGAGGCGGTTGCACGCCCGAAAAAACATGACTCATCCGGCGTTACCGGCGTTACCTCGCTCATGCGGCGTTACCGGCGTTACCTCGCGAGCGCGGAACGAGCGACAAAGAAGACGTTGTCACGTTCAACTATCGTCAGTAAACCGACTTTACAGACAACCAATTTTTTAACAATAACGTGAATCGTGCTGTATGCTTGCTGTTTTTTTGTTTGGTCTTTATAAAAATATAATAAAAAAATAGAAATAAATCTCCTTTTCAACCGATTTAAAAAAAAAGGAGGAGGTTCTCAATTCGTCGGAATCTTTTTTTTTTCATATCTATTAGATATTGCCTCAGATGAAGATATTGCCCACTTTTTAAACCAATCGGACAGCGAGCAAAATTTGAAACTGTCAGTTAGTCAGTCAATGAAGTAGGTACGGAGTACCCCATTGAATCTCAATTTTGGAACCACAAGATTAGATAAACTCTCTACATAAATAGAATTATTTTAGGCCTAATTCGGTATATTATCTAGTTAATTTTCTTTTCATGAAATTGCAAGTAACAGACAAACTAGATTAGGTATCTACCCACGCAAATGGCTTCCCGTAAGCTTTATAAATTCCAAACTTTTAGTAACTCCGAGGCTTAACCGCCCACGCGGTTAAAAATAAAGATTTGTATCTTATTGCCCTAATCCAATTACCAAAGATCTTTAATACCGAACCCTCTAATCCTATCAAAGAACAACGCACAACACTATTAAGTACACTATTACAACAAATAATCGACTCTATTTCTGTAACATTAAGCGTTATTGCAACTGCAAATACAAGATGTTAACAAGATAACAATATTAATTGAATTGAACCAATTTGAACTTAATATCTATAATAGTAAGAAAGATATGTAACGCAAATATTAATTAGTTATAAAACATTTAAATGGCACAGTATTAATATAGCTAAAATCAATTAATTTGAATCTAAACCCTTTGTCTTAAAGGCGTTACGTAACGCTAATGTAAATTGGTGCAAACTTAGTACAAGAGACGGTGTAACGAATTTGTAGGAAATCGGGACTTAGCGTCAACACGTTTACGGGCGATGGCTATAAAGTTTAGGGATGTGACACGAGCTGACATATCGACATACTTCGATAAATAATCGATATCATCATCGATAACCTTAAATACTTAAATTAAAAATAGTGCAGTAGTAAGTACCTATTACATAATTATTAGATAACGGCAAAGAAAGTACCTAATAGGTATAATATAATATCTAATAGGTTGATAATTTATGTACCTAAGTGACTAAATTATACTTTTTAAGTGAATAAAATATGTGACCAACCAGGCTTAACCTCAAACGTTTAAAGTCTTATTTAAGTGAAAAGACGTATCTACAATAAATAAATGGTTTTCCTTGACTCCCTGGTGTTTCCACTGTCAGTGTGTAAATATTTAATCACATCCCTAGCCCACAAATGAGGGTGGAAATCACAATGCGGTGCCCGCTTTGTAGTTCTAGCCGGAGTTACACGCTTTTTGACGTCCGTCTTTTGGAATAATCGGGTAGTGTTAGTTATAGTGGCTTTAGAAAGTTAATATGTGTGCACAGTTGCCAGCTACACATACATCCAGTCTCGACGATAAACAAAAAGACAACAAGAGCCTATGTAGAATTTAATGAAAATTCGTGTGTTATACGCGAATATATATATCGATACATTGTGGGCGAATTGAATATCGCAATTCGCAATATCCGTAGCAGCGGTTTTCCGATTTAGTCCTTTTCGTAAGTTACGACTTACGGTCTCAAATCTCAATCAACATTATGTAATGAGTCTTACCAAGCATTTTAAGGAATATTAGTAGATATAATAACTTTGCTATAGTGGAATATTAGTCATAATATAAATGTTGCTATCAAGGAGGTGATGAATGGATTGAGTGAAAGAGGATATGCGTGTGAAAGGAGTTGATTGCACGTTGATAGCTGATATGCGAAAATTGAAGAAGAAGACAATACTCAAAATTAAAATTACATACGAGAAAGTATAGCCTAACAGGTTGGGAATCGAGACTGCCACCAAAAGATAAGATAAGAAGAAAACTTTCCACACCAATTTCGCATTACCAAACGTCCACCAAACGTAAGCTCATTCATCCCAAAACACCTACCAAGACACACGAGATACCACACAAATCGTGTTCAGATGACCCCAACAAAGGCTTACTAATTGCCTAGCGCGGAGCGGGGAAAATTAATCAATCTGCGCAAGAGTCACCGTGAATTCAGCTTTACTGCACTCTTATTTGTATAGCAATAAGGTTCAAATTGAGTAGAACATCTCACCGTACCTGTGGTTAGCGTAGCCCGTACCTGCTTAATATAAACGTTGTATGGTCGGCGAGCTTTGAAGTCGCCGTGCTCTCCAATTAGCGATCGCCGCCGCCTTTGGCGTTCGCCGCCTTCAAGTGAAGGTGTTTTCCCTCCCTCACGCACGCACCTCTCGCTCTGGCACTCCATGGGTGCCATTGCGGTAGGCTTAGGCTCAGGTCAGAAGAGAGATTTCACGAACTCCCTAAGTCCCTAGTTCCATTGCATACTTATTTTGTATTTTATTTTCGGAAGACTGGAGCCAATAATTTAGATCAACAAGCGTTTTAGCGTTTCAGTGCGATACTGTATAGCAACCTTTATTACTAATTACCCCTTCCAGGTTAGTAGGTACTTACGATGACATCTTCGAAGATAATTGTTCCGCTTTGACGTCTAAAACACCGAACCAATTTTGATGAAATTTACCACAGAGATAGACTGAAGCTTGAGCGTGGCTTGAGGTAGAACATAGGAAACTTTTTACCATGGAAAATCTATAGGTTTCGTGGGATATTTAAAAACCAGAGTTTTCTACAATGATCTTTATGGACGCTATAGGTACTTACCTACCTTTCTACTTACCTAGATTGGTCTAGCAAACTACCTAAGTATAAAGATCGGAATAGGGAGCAGGAACGAGAACGTGAAATTCAGATTTCCATCGAGATTCTTGAAAAACTGAATTTGCTGCGGAAAAGGCTAGGCAAGAGCTAATTGTTTTTTTTTTGCATAGGCATTACATGTAATCTTACGCTGGTGTGGGCTCGGCCTTACACCACTTGGGTGCCATCGCAGTGAGCTCATAATTCTGTAATGCGCCATGGTCCATGGTCCGCGGTGCTAAATTCACACACGTGCAGATCGCTATCATTGCAGCGAGCCTAACGCGTTGAAAGAACTGTTCGAGCTTTAATTGCACCGCTCATACACTACTTTATATCTTAATCTGCGTTTATTGTGTGGTTATTTCTCTAATTACTTATTCTAAACTTTTTATTTGCTGTTATAAGAAAACAAAGTGTTAACTGTTTCTATGATATTCCGAGAGAGTGCGTGATTTTTTTAAGGAAGTGATCAAAAATGGCACTAAAACCGGGTTTACACGTTTGTGTATTTGTCTTTGTTCTTTTGTTCAATAGTCCATAACATTTCTTTAAAAAATATCTACAGAGTATGGAAATCTGGTTGTAAGTGTAACTTCCTTATTATAAAAGACTTTTTTTTCTTCCAACTGACACTTTTTTCCTAGATATTAATTGTTTTAGGTAGGTACCCATATATGGCTGTATAATATCTGGCTGTCCGCGGTGCATTAAAACGGGGAAACCGTTTAACTTTAGTTTAGTTAAGACCGTAGAAGCGAAAGAGAGTGCAAGAGGTGGGCTGTGTACCCATTTAATTGCCCCGTATGCAGCGATATATTGCAAGATTAAATTCTTGAACAGTTTAAGCTGTTTCTGTTTCTGAAGAAGCCGCAATTTTATATAGTTTAATTTTACTGTTTCTTTAACAGACAAAGGAAAAGAAAGGATTTTACGTACCTATAGGTAATTTCGTTATCCCGGTATAGGTTAATATAGATACGAAGAAAAAGACGTGGCAGTGCAGTTTACAGAAGTGAAAACTAAGGTGTCGGTTACGGTAACAGTATTCAGGTGTCAGTTACGGTAGCGACTTCAGTGAATTTTCCCATTTCAAAAGATTCCCAACCCGCGTAAAAAATTATTCACTTCAAAAAAAGTTCCGTCGGCAAATTAACTTTAAAAAATCCGAACTTCACCAACATCTTACAAAATAACTAAAATAAGAACGTTGTTAGTAATCATTTTTTGAAATATTCTAAAAAAAATCCCACCCTGGTGTCAAAACGTTTAAAAAATAACACCAATAACCCTCGCAATAACCCAAAAGCGGCCCATTGCGTCCCGGCAATAAATCCCAGAGGAGTATCACTTATTTTGCATAAACAAAACCAAATTACAATCCCTCTCCCCGGTAGCCGCCTGATAAGATTGTAACCAATAACAAAAATAAACTAAACAAAAGTTAACCCGTCAACTGTGATGCGGCAACCACGGTTTTGGTTCCGCGGAACTTTATATTTTTAGATAGCCGTTTATTTCAATCCAAAAAGTTCTGAACACATTGGAATCTGCCTTTTTATGCCTGGTAGCTTTTATTGGGCAAAATAACAAATAAATACCTTTCTCCGCCCTTTATCTGTAATGTTTTTTTTTTTAATAGTTGATAGGCTTGCGCTTGACTACAATCAAGTCTGATAAACAGAAATGATGAGGTCTAGGATGGAGCGCGCTTGCCTAGAAAATGCCTATTCACTCTTCTCTTGAAGGCACCCAGGTTGTATTGGCTGGGAACACGGAAGCTGGAAGGGTGTTCCACACCTTAGCGGTTCGTATCAGAAACGTAGGAGAAAAACGTTTCGTGCGAGTAGGTATGCTGGACATAAACAACAGAAGGATGCCACTTCTCTCGACGTCTCGCGGCTCTATGGTAGAAAGGTGAAGGAGGCACAAGGTTGTGGAGTTCTTGAGCACACTCTCCAAAATATATCCTGTAAAAAACCGCTAAACAGGCAACACTACTTCCGTCGGTGTTCTAAACTGAGCAGTTTCGCCCGTGTTAGCGATTCCTTGCCCTTTATTCTGCGTGCGCGGCGATCAACCGAGTCCAATGCAACGAGTTGGTATTTGGCAGATCCATCCCTTAAGTGACTGCATATGCTAGTTTATTCATAAATGTAAGTATACAATTTGATGTCACAATATTTGGATATGCCTATTACATTTTACCATTGACTGGTGTATGAATATTAAAGTACTTAATAATGCTATAATTAGGTAGGGGTCTGTGAAGTTTACCAATCAAAATTTTCATACATTTTGAAGTCGGTATTCCTATATTTTATAGTGTATCGCTAAATGCCATACTGCTAGAGCTGCTGATACTGTCCCACTCCCGCCACACAGTATTTCAGCAAGTATAGGCACCTAACTAACCTAATCTCAGTTGGCATGAAATACGGAACCCCAAAAAGGCTTGTAAATGCAAAAAAAGGGTTTAGGGGTATCAAAGCGCGCCGCGGTCACGTTCGGGCGCGGGCGGGTCGGTTGTGTTATGACGATCAGCGGGTGCCGGCCGCAGCCACCGCTGTAGCGACGAAATTAAACATAAGGTTACACGAGCTCCTAAATAAGCCCGATATAATAAATAAATAAAAAAAATTGGTTGTCCGTAAAGTCGGTTTACTGACGATAGTTGAACCTAACAACTCTCGCTTGCACTTCAAGCCTTACATGGAACGCCTCAGAGCGAGGTAACGGCACGGTAACGGTAAATGAGTCATGTTTTTTTGTGCGTGCAGCCGGCTCTATCGAATTATAAGACGTTGCCACGTCAAAAATGGTCAAGTGTGAGATGGGATCTCCCTCTGAGGGATTCATACCATCAAGACCAATTCAAACCAAAACACCCCTCACCCTGCCCACCGTATTCCAAAAAGGGCAAAAAATCACGCTTGTTGTAACTTGTATGACGTTTGTTGTATGGAAGCAACCTTAAAAAATTATTTTATTATATTTTTTAGTAATTGTTGTATAGCGGCAACAGAAATACATCATCTGTAATAATTTCAAGTTTGTAGCTATCACGGTTAAAGAGATACAGCCTGGTGACATACAGACGGACGGACGGATGGACGGACGGACAGCGAAGTCTCCGTAATAGGGTTCCTTTTTACCCTTAGGTACCCTAAAAAAAGAACCTATAACAATCGTGTGAACAATCGTCACATTTTCCTAAATGCAGCAATAGTCAATACCAATATAGAGCCATTCGGAGTCTTTCGAGTGAGAAACAAAAATTCGCCATTGATGCCCCAAAGGAAAACACTAGAATTTATTGAATTAGATTGTGGTCAAGCGTAATACTATAAAAATATAATATAGTATTGTTAAAAAATTACCTCACTAGAATTTTATGGTGATATTTAAAATCGAAATAATACTTCTCGTTTTTTTTTTTTTTATATCACCCAATCACCCATAACGAGCAAGAGTTATTAATGGTTTTTACAAATCCCGTGGAAGCAATGGATTTTTCCGGGACAAATTTGGCCCTGGATATTTAATAAGTACCTATTTTTATTATTTCCATTCCAAATTTCAGCCAACTCAATTCCGTGGTATTATGCGTAAGTTATATTAGCGTTAGTGGTAAGTTATATTTAAAGCGTGGAGGAATTACAAACATACACATGCAACTCTCGCTTAAATATATAATATCAATGAGGTCACATATTCCCTTCTTCCGCCGCGCTCGTTCGATTCAAGAATAGGCAGTTCAATTTTAGATAGTTGTAAAATCGAAAGTGGGAGCCTCTCCGTCTCGGAGTCGCTTAATCGCGGTTTAATAGCCGCGGCGGAGATCAAAGCGCGCCAGCACTCGACGCCGGCTCGGGTCGCGGCACGCTGAGCCCGCGCGTTTCGCCGCCGGTGTTCGGAAGCGTCTGCTTTATATCGGTTACAATACATTTCATTACAATAATTATTATAATATTGGCTTCACATTAGTAATTGCTATAGGCAAAGAACCACTATAAACCTCTTTTAAATAAGTGACAAATACTGTATGAAAGTAATTAACTGTTGGTGCTGTTAGAGTCGTCCACAAATTATAGGGATACTTAATATTTACTACTTAGACTTACTTAAAACTTAATACCTACTTAGGTACTACTTACACAAACCTTAATAATTAAGTACTTAAGTAATTAGGTAATTAAGTACCTACCTTGTTTCAAAAGATTTTGCGCAAAAAGGTTCTGACTTGTAAGTATTTGTATATTGTATTATGTATACAAATATATACATATATTTTTATACTTGTATTTATATCGTTCAATTTCGATTCTTAGAGGTACCTATGGAAAATAGTTTACGTCATACCTATTCTCAAACCTACCGAATATACACAAAAAAAAATCATAATAAAAATCGGTCGAGATTTTCGAAAGAGTTTTGTTACTAACACGAGAATTTTATGTCCCTACCTATTAGAGAATAAGGTATTTAGGTACCTATGTTACAGAAATACAAATCTCAAGTAGGTATCAGTAATCTCCAAAATAACATATTGATGATTGTTTATATTCTGACTGTATATTTTTAGATACCTAATGAGATACCTAATGTAATAATATATTAGCATCGATTGAATCATTTATCAAAACGTTTCGATCATGGTTTCCACCGATTGATGATGTATTCAGCATTTCGCATAAATAACGTCTATTATAAAAGATTTGCATCCGATGTTTTTAATAAACTAAGTAATTGTTGTTCAATATTCGTTTGAATGTGTGTTATCATTCACGCTTAATTATTTCGTTTTAAACAGACCACCTGCATTTATCTTGGAAATCGTTACATCCAAAAATTGGTCAAGTGCGTGTCGGCCTCGCTCACCGAGGGTTCCCTACTACTATATAATAAGTAAAACCAGAATCACTTTTGTCCTTTGCCAAAAAGGACATTTTTTTGAAATTGAAATTCAAATATACCAATCTAATTTACCTTTCTACCATAGAACGGCAACCCATACATAGTTGACGTACCAACGACGCGTACGAAGCGGTTTGGTTCCTCGTTCCTGATACGCACTGCAAAGGCCTGGAATACACTCCCAGGCAGTGTCTTTCCTGCCACTTACAACCCGGGTGCCTTCAAATCAAGAGTGAATAGGCATCTTCTAGGCAAGCGCGTTCCACCTTAGGCTGTATTGGGCTGTATCATCACTTTCCATCAGGTGTGATCACAGTCAAGCGCTAGCCTACAGAGTATTAAAAAAAATCTCTACCCAAATAACTACCTCATACTTAAAAATGTAACCCCCATCACGCAACCAAAATAAAAAATCATTTTTTGATTAAGACAAACAAAAATTAATTAATTTAATTTAAGTTAACAATACGCGTTATTTTAACCTCCGACCGGCTACGTTAGTGGGTTGATTTAAACCGCTATAAAGTTCGTTAAATAAAAAAGGACCAATTCTAAACAATGGCGGCCACTCCGCACAGATCAAAGGCGCCGCAACGCCTCGCTTACACGTTACCGACACATTACCGCGATTGGGTGCTACTTTAAAAACGATCATTTTGATTTATAATTAACCTTTAAGAAGGTAATATTGGAACTACGTGTCCTAGTCCTAATAGTTTTTATGCAGAGCGATAAGCTGACCTGACGGAAATAATAATTTTATTATAGTTAGCCTTAGACCATTTAGTAGTTAGCATTTAAATAGGTAGTGTATTTTCATGTTATAAAATTATGATATTTTTACTTTAGTTAGTGCTTGACTCGCTAAGGATGTTATTGAGTAATGAAAAAAATCTCTGTCAAGCGATGAGTGAAATCACACATGAAAATATAAAACGGAGTTTTGTTTTAGGTGCTATAATATTCCAAACTTTGTTTCAACCGAGTGTTCCATGACACTCACGTCTTTTTTGTGTATAAGTACCTAACTATGTGTCACAAACAAACTTTGTCAAGTCAACATCTCATGTGAATGCTCCAGTGTTAGGTAGAGCAATCATTACTTAGGTTTTGACCTAGAGCATTGATGTTACTATACATAATCTATAGCCAGTAGACCAAGTACCTAACCTAACCTACCTACTTAGGTAAGTCTTTCAGGATACTTAAGGCTTTGAAGGCCGAATGACAGTTTACAGGGGGACGGAGCAGCCGCGTTCACACTGACTTACTTATTTTTCGGGGAAATTATTGCTTTACAAGTTTACACGATTGTTAGAAGGCCTAAAAATAAATATTTTAATTTTTATGTTCTTTTTTGTGTACAAGAATTCATTTAAAAGCTTGCGCCGTTTTGCAGACAATTTCGAATTAAGTATAACAAAATTAAATGCTTTTTGGGATTTTTTTTCTGAAAGAGGGTTTGAGAAAATTCATTTTCTTGTCAATAACGAGTGTTCATTAAACCCTTATTTTCCGTTACACATTTTTTCTGTAAGGATTCGATGATCAGTTATTTAAACAATTTGACTTAAACATCATAAAATAGGGCCAGTTTGTCATCTCTTCAAGCCTTAAGTATCGTATGATTGTTGTACAAAGTTACTTATAAGTAAGTTTTACACTTCGTATTTAGTATTTAAAATAATTTGTACCCAAAACAAAAATAATGATCCATGGAAATTCCACGTCTCAGCCCGTCCCGATTCCCTCTAATAATCTCGTAGTTAGGTTGTTTTTGTTCTTATAAAACCAGTTCTAAAAACACTAAACGGTGTTTCTTTATTCTCTTTTCACACTAATAAAAACATCAATCTCGACCGACTGCGACCGACAGATTATACCGACGTCTCTTGACCAATGTGTTAGGGCACGCGCACACTTTGTGGGTTAAACGTTTTGAAATTAACGGCGTAGACGGCGTATTATTAATATATCGTAGGTACTCTACGATTTCGCATTGTGAAGTCAACATCTCCTGAGGATGTCCCGGTGTCGGGACGAAACGAGCGTCGAAGAAATTGTTGGAAAATTGTGTGTGGTGTTTCATGTGGGCAGTGTTCCTGCATATTGTACCATCCAGAATCTTGTCAAGTAGCGGATTATAGCAAAACAAATTAATCTGTCCTCCTTCAAAATTAATCGTCATGTATTTTGGAACTTTAACCTAAAATCACTGCGAAGCAGAAACACGATTAGATAAAATTTTCTCGATAAAAAGTTCTCCCAAAAGTTGGTCCAAACCTCCATTTTTCTAATTTTTATCGAAAACTACAATAATGTAGGTATGTAATTGAATTGAACTATAATTGGAACTATAATAATGGATTTTTGATAACTGGCTTAGTTTTTTAGAAATTAGTTGAACCGTCGTTTTTGTGTTATATATTCTTTCGCAACACTGCATAAATTTTCACCTACCAACGTATTCGTAAGAGTGAAAAAGACAAAATAAATTCGGTACCAATAACCTTTCATTATTTCACATAGACCTAACTTAGGTAGAGGCAGTTATATGAAAAGCCTATAATATTATGTTTATTTATTTAATTCATATGATGGTGATACCTATAGGTATAAATCAAAAGGTACAGATAGGTACACATGCTACTACTACTATACTTGCACGGTAGCATGCTATATAGTTTCGAGCAATTGCTAGTAGAATGAAGATACCTAATTAGCACGCATTTTCCGCGTGCAAATCAATTTGACTAGCTCTAACAGCATGCTTTAAAGTATAAAAAGTAATGCAGGACCGAATGTCATTTTCTTAGGCATTACTTAATTAGGTGTGGCCTTCTTAGTGGTTGGAGAAAACTAGCATAAAAAGAGTTGGGCATAGCGAAGTACCTATAAGTGATGTAAGTTTAACAACAGTGATTTCACACTTTCTCTAGTTTTCGAATTTCACATAAAAACGTCGAATGACACAGCTAAAGCCAATAAATCAGTTAATTTGCCCATTCATAGATTCCGACCAGTGGAGTTAGTACGAGTTGCTGGAATTTCAATTCGAATCTTAATTCGATTTCGCCATACAATCTATAATATTATGTGGGGAGGTAACGAAAACGTATAACGATATCGAATGCTTAAAACATTATTTTATCTTGTACTAGCCCTGCTATGTGGTGATATCATAAATAACACGATTACGTGTACCTTTTTATAATGCAAATGAGTGCTATTTTAAACGAAATTATTATAATTTGGAAAGTTTTCTTATTTTATTTAAGACGAATGCACAGAATATTATGTCGGCCACAGGTTACCCAGGAGGGTATTAAAATGAAAATCTTTACGTTTTACATAGGTATAAGCCTCACTTTCCTGCAGCAAACGTTGGTAAGTCAACATTTCGTGATAATGCTCCGGTGTTGGGGCTGACGCTAAACATACCTAGGGTCGGAGAGAGAAAGTTTCTAGAAGAATTGTGCTACATTTTAAGGGATCATACAGATAATTCCAATGTTTTAGCACAAAATTATTTTGCACAGTAAAATATTTTTCTAGTTTTGGTTGGCCCTTGGCAAATACCAAAAAGCGATTAAGCGTTCCGGTGCGATGCTGTGTAGTAACCGTTAGGGGGGGGTTATAACTTTCCCCTTCCGAGAGTACAATAACATTCTACGGCTTGGAGGCATCTTATCATCAGGTAAGATTGTAGTATGACTAGTCAGCAAAATTTTTAGGTAGGTACTAACTTAACGTATTCTATAGGTATTCAACGAAGGCTCATAACTCAAGTTATTACATGTTCTATAGTTCCCTTTAAGTCCAGAACACTTTTACCTATTTATTAACTTGATCCACTATTCTTAATCTTATCTTAATCTTATCTTATCTTATCTTATCTTTAATATATATAAATCTCGTGTCACAATGTTTGTCCGCGATGGACTCCTAAACTACTGAACCGATTTAGTTCAAACTTCGTGAATATCTGTCATTTGGTCCAACTTAAAAGATAGAATAGTTTTTATCCCACGTGGACGAAGTCGCGGGCATCAGCTAGTAATCTATATATAGAGTAGATAGAACAAGTCGCTTATTATTGAATTCGATACATTAGAATGAGCGAGTGCAGTGGAGCGAGTTGACTCGACTCGCCATTACATCGTTGGTTGATGGTAATGAGGTTGCCGCGGGCTAAACATACTCGTACTATACAGTATCATGAGCTCGCTCTACGACTTGTATGCGAGACGTATCTACCTACGGCTCACCTGTTCGCCGCCTACATGTTTTATCGATCAAGTTTACCTACTATAGTAGTGTTATTATCTCGCTGCAGACTCGGCCATAAATCATTCGAGTGTTTCGCTTTTGTTGTTCACTAAAATACAAAAGCAGCAGTGAAGCTCAGCAGTGAAATACAAAAGCGAAACACTCGAATGATTTATGGCCGAGTCTGCAGCGAGATAATAACACTACTATAGCACAAGTTCTTTCAAAATTTTGTTAGGTTGAATGGAAATTAAAGGAAAATTTTAATAAATAGCATGCATTGATATACCAGAGTTACTATATCGATCAAGTTCAGTGGTACCTACTTACAAGTTCTCTTTGAAAAAGTCTGTTATTAATAATATCACCGATAAGAAACCTCAGGATATGGGCATCCGAACGTTAACGTAAGCCTTTTTCGTACAAGCAAACAGTAGCGCATCTGTCAAAATACTATAGGTGGCTGCTGAGCGAACTACAGCGTCGCCTTATTGCTCGTTTTTTGGCACCGATAAACTGGCGACATTTTTTGCGCCGTCCGCCATGTCCAGGATATATTTCTATTGTGTTACAATTACAAATACATATAGATATTTCAATTCACGAAGACGCACCCCACTCTGTCAAAATTGCTTATGTTACATTATATTCGTATGGAGATTGATAGAGTGGGGCGCGTCATCGTGGATTGAAATATCTATTCAAGTTCTCTTTGAAAAATAATGTTATCATGGAAACAAAATAAATTATTCAGATTGAGATGTAAATGTCGTCAATACGTCACTTGCCATCAGGTGAGATCGCAGTCAGCTACAAACTTACAAAGTGGAAAAAAATATTTTGCAATATTGTTTCAAATGACTGCAGAATTAATTTCAAATTGGTCGTTAGCGTTGCATTCGTCATTACGAGTGTAATTTCATAGCTGCCCATGATCATTGCCCACGATTACGTGTAATTGTTATACAAGTGCTTCTCCTTATACAGGGTGTTATTTTAATTAATTATTTGGCTGTAATAACTTATTTATTACTTAATTAATAGGTATGAGAAAATTATCTTTGAGCTATGCATAATATAACCATAGGTACATTATTGTAACTTCGTGTTTACCTACTTACTGTACTTCGTTACCTAAAATATTTGTATACCTACCTATCATATCATAATTATCTATATAAAACTTGCGAAAAACCGCAAAAAATATGAATTTCACAGGCACACCCGTCGCCTTAAATGAAACATTGTTTTTTTCTATCATGATCTCCGATAAAGCTGCCTGTAGCATCCCTCATCCGACATCGTATTCGTATTAGAGAGAGAGGACGACAAAAAGAAAAATCGTCCACGGTCTTAAATAATTGGCTTGTGCCGAGAATCGAACCCGGGGCTACAAAAGACTTCAAACGAAGCCGAACGTGCGCATGTACTTGTAACGACAAATTCTAAGCGAATAGACTCTACGTCATACAATGTTGTTGCAAAAAGGTTAAACAGTACTATGTACGTAATCGCGGGTAATTACAACAAATTAAAACAGGTACGGATCAAAATGTTAAGCAGATAACTATCAGCGCAAATGCTCTGTCGGGAATCAATTATCTGTGGGTAATTGTTATTACTTAGTTGTCACGCGAGATGATTGTATCTCCTTGAACTAGACGTTTAAACAGGTCGCTCGTGTAACGCTACATTGTTGCCGTTTTTGAACTGATTTTAAAATTATCAAAACGGGGAAAATACCAAGGGAAAACGTGCGGTCGTGGAGACCACGTGTGATGGAAGTTTTAATCCGACTTCACAAAAATAGGAGCCAATATAGCCGTCGAACGTCTTTTAGGGCTTACAAATTATATAGGACATTAAAAATAAACAATTATAAGTGTTAATCTATATATATAAAAGAATGAGGCATTTTGGTGATTTTGGTTGTTCCACGGATTCCGCCAAACCTAAAGGTCGTAGAGATCTGAAATTTGGTACCTAGGTAGATATTAGGTCATAAATTCGTACTAAGACGGGGATTCCAGAAATTCACATTTTAAGGGGTAAAAACCGTTGGTTTTATGGATTTCCCCATACAAAAGTGAAATTTTTTTTGTTGTTCCAGGAATTCCCGAAAAGCTACAAGTCGTAGAGATCTGAAATTTGGTACCTAGGTAGATATTAGGTCATGAATTCGTACTAAGACGGGGATTCCAGAAATTCAAATTTTAAGGGGTAAAAACCGTTGGTTTTATGGATTTCCCCATACAAAAGTGAAATTTTTTTCGTTGTTCCAGGAATTCCCGAAAAGCTACAAGTCGTAGAGATCTGAAATTTAGTACCTAGGTTGATATTAGGTCATGAATTCGTACTAAGACGGGGATTCCAGAAATTCAAATTTTAAGGGGTAAAAACCGTTGGTTTTTTGGATTTCCCCATACAAAAGTGAAATTTTTTTCGTTGTTCCAGGAATTCCCGAAAAGCTACAAGTCGTAGAGATCTGAAATTTGGTACCTAGGTAGATATTAGGTCATGAATTCGTACTAAGACGGGGATTCCAGAAATTCAAATTTTAAGGGGTAAAAACCGTTGGTTTTATGGATTTCCCCATACAAAAGTGAAATTTTTTTCGTTGTTCCAGGAATTCCCGAAAAGCTACAAGTCGTAGAGATCTGAAATTTAGTACCTAGGTTGATATTAGGTCATGAATTCGTACTAAGACGGGGATTCCAGAAATTCAAATTTTAAGGGGTGAAAACCGTTGGTTTTATGGATTTCTCCATACAAAAGTGTAATTTTTTTCGTTGTTCCAGGAATTCCCGAAAAGCTACAAGTCGTAGAGATCTGAAATTTAGTACCTAGGTTGATATTAGGTCATGAATTCGTACTAAGGCGGGGATTCCAGAAATTCAAATTTTAAGGGGTGAAAACCGTTGGTTTTATGGATTTCTCCATACAAAAGTGTAATTTTTTTCGTTGTTCCAGGAATTCCCGAAAAGCTACAAGTCGTAGAGATCTGAAATTTGGTACCTAGGTTGGAATTATATCATGAATTCGTATTCAGAAAGGGATTTTCGAGATCCAAATTTTGAGGAGGAAAAATTTTGAACTTTTTGGCCGCCATTTTGAACTTTTTTGTTACTGGGCCGATTGCTTTGAAAATCGACTTTTGACTATGGCGATAAGCATAGAGAAGGAATATGTGGTCAAAATTTAAAAAAAGTGGCCGCCATTTTGAACTTTTTTGTTACTGGACCGATCGCTTTGAAAATCGATATTTGACTATGGCAGCAAGCATAGAGAAGGAATTTTTGGTCAAAATTTAAAAAAAGTGGCCGCCATTTTGAACTTTTTTGTTACTGGACCGATTGCTTTGGAAATCGATATCTGACTATGGCAGCAAGCATAGAGAAGGAATTTTTGGTCAAAATTTAAAAAAGTGACCGCCATTTTGAACTTTTTTGTTACTGGACCGATCGCTTTGAAAATCGATATTTGACTATGGCAGCAAGCATAAAGAAGGAATTTGTGGTCAAAATTTAAAAAAAGTGGCCGCCATTTTGAATTCTTTTGTTACTGGGCCGATTGCTTTGGAAATCGATATTTGACTATGGCAGCTGGCATAGAGAAGGAATTTGTGGTCAAAATTTTGAAAAAGTGGCCGCCATTTTGATCTTTTTTGTTACTGGACTGATTGCTTTGAAAATCGATATTTGACTATGACAGCAAGCATAAAAAAGGAATTAGTGGTCAAAATTAAAAAAAAAGTGGCCGCCATTTTGAACTTTTTTGTTACTGGACCGATCGCTTTGAAAATCGATATTTGACTATGGCAGCTGGCATAGAGAAGGAATTTGTGGTCAAAATTTAAAAAAGTGGCCGCCATTTTGAACTTTTTTGTTACTGGACCGATTGCTATTAAAATCGATATTTGACTATGGCGATAAGCATAGAGAAGGAAGTTGTGGTCAAAATTTAAAAAAAGTGGCCGCCATTTTGAACTTTTTTGTTACTGGACCGATCGCTTTGAAGATCGATATTTGACTATGGCAGCAAGCATAGAGAAGGAATTTTTTGGTCAAAATTTTAAAAAGTGGCCGCCATTTTGAACTTTTTTGTTACTGGACCGATTGCTTTGGAAATAGATATCTGACTATGGCAGCAAGCATAGAGAAGGAATTTTTGGTCAAAATTTAAAAAAGTGACCGCCATTTTGAACTTTATTGTTTCTGGGCCGATTGCTTTGAAAATCGATATTTGACTATGGCAGCAAGCATAGAAAAGGAATTTGTGGTCAAAATTTAAAAAAGTGGCCGCCATTTTGAACTTTTTTTGTTACTGGACCGATCGCTTTGAAAATCGATATTTGACTATGGCAGCAAGCATAGAGAAGGAATTTGTGGTCAAAATTTAAAAAAGTGGCCGCCATTTTGAACTTTTTTGTTACTGGGCCGATTGCTTTGGAAATCGATATTTGACTATGGCAGCTGGCATAGAGAAGGAATTTGTGGTCAAAATTTTGAAAAAGTGGCCGCCATTTTGAACTTTTTTGTTACTGGACTGATTGCTTTGAAAATCGATATTTGACTATGACAGCAAGCATAGAAAAGGAATTTGTGGTCAAAATTTAAATAAGTGGCCGCCATTTTGAACTTTTTTGTTACTGGACCGATCGCTTTGAAAATCGATATTTGACTATGGCAGCTGGCATAGAGAAGGAATTTGTGGTCAAAATTTAAAAAAGTGGACGCCATTTTGAACTTTTTTTTTTACTGGACCGATTGCTTTGAAAATCGATATTTGACTATGGCAGCTGGCATAGAGAAGGAATTTGTGGTCAAAATTTATAAAAGTGGCCGCCATTTTGAACTTTTTTGTTACTGGGCCGATTGCTTTGAAAATAGATTTCTGACTATCGCAGCAAGCATAGAGAAGGAATTTGTGGTCAAGATAAAAAAATTATGAACTTTTTGGCCGCCATTTTGAACTTTTTTGTTACTGGGCCGATTGCTTTGAAAATCGACGTCTGACTATAACCAGCAAGCATTAGGAAATATTTAGTGGTCAAAATTAAATTAAATGACGGTTAATACAAGAATTTTGGAAACTTAACGCCTGAGGGAGTAAAGCAGAAGATCAACGTGAGCGAAGCCGCGGGCGTTTGCTAGTAAACACTATAAAGAGGTAACATAATATTTAGTTGGTATAAGAAATAATAATAGGCCTATGAAACTGGAGATTTAGGTACCTGTATTACTGAGTGAAAATTTTGGTATTTTTGCATAAGCAAGCAGTATTGTAATTATTTATAGCAGTAACAGCTGTTTCTGTTACCTATTGTATCCATGGCGCCAAAAAACTACCACAATTCGTCAGAAACAAAACACTAGGTATAATATAAAAACAAACCACACAAATAACAATTTGAATAAGATTTGCGCGCCAAGCACTAAATAATTTAATCTGGAAATGCAAGTTTTAAAAATCTTTACTTTCTTAGCTACTACATAATTATGTTCTTAATTATTATTACCAAAAAAGGCATTTAAAAATACTTACAAGTAATATTTTGGGTATTACCTATTTAGTCTCTAGAGACGGATGATTTATAATGTCTACTGCCTACTCAGGACCTAAATGGTATGATTTTTTTAAAACAGGTAACCTAACCTAACCTTGACTTCGATGTTTCCAAATACATCCTAAATCACGATTGGATTTTCCTGATAGGTAAAGGTATTTAACATTGAACAGAAATAACACTTACGAGCTACCTATATTAGAACTAAAAGCTATTTTTTTATTTCGTAACTCAAAACTCTACGTAATTTGACACTGATATCTCCATTAAACACTATAATTGGATTTGAAACAAGTTGCGTCGTCGTATATTATACTTTAATTAATGGCTTTGGGCTATAAACAAAAACTTTTGGTCGCACGGTTGCGAAGTATTTGGCGGAATCATGCAAACTTCTTATTACCTATTATATTAATCTGTGTTTATGTAGGTTTGTATCTATCTTTCTTAGGGTTCCGTACCATTTTGGTAAAAATGGAACCCTTATGGTGAGACTTTCTTCGTCCGTCCGTCTCTCACACTCGATTATTTCAGTAACTACAAAAGTTATCAACCTAAAATTTGGAATAACTATAGGTATTTAATAGTGGCTGAACGTCATATCATAGCAATCATAAAAAATTGAAAATCGTTTTTATTTTTATTTAAAAAGGGGAGATAACCAGGGTGTTGAAATTTTAAAATGAAATAACAATATTGAATAGGGTATCATACGATACTTTCGACAGATTATCGATATCAAACAGATTTTTATTTATTTTTAAGCTTGATAGTTTTTGATTTATTGGGAAAACTGTCGCAAGGAATACCGTTCCCACCCCTTATCTCCGAAACTTATCGATGGAAAAATCTGAAATAAGCACTTAATTATGATCAATAGGGGTACGCAGGAGTAGGGGTGGAGGGTCAGCAAATAAGTACCTCTCTAAAAAATAACGTAAACCTATCTGTACTTATCACAAATTTAATATAATTCATTAATTGTTGCAATTTGCATCTGCACTCCATAGCCATTAAAACGTAAACGAGTATGTTCAATCTTACACAGCATACAATATTCTTAAAGAAATACACAACATACAAAAGTTTCTCCGAAATTCCGTTTCCGGTGCCTATTATGCAATTCTCATCGAAATTCTACATTTCGCCTCATATGAAACCGTATACCTCCGTAATATTTCCATTAATTATAATAAATTCGTCCCAATTTGTCCGTCTCGACGTTGCAGAGGTAGGAGCGTAGCAAGTAACGAAACTAATTGGCGAGCAAGTCGACGCGTCTCTAACAATGTAACCCTTACCGTTTGACGTACTAACCTTACGGTCTTGCATGTTATTACTTGATCGTGTGGGATAAGTCATACGCGCATAGCGATGTGTCTGAGGTAGTAAGTAGGAGCGTAGCAAGTAAAGAAACTAATTGGCGAGCAAGTCGACGCGTCTCTAACAATGTAACCCTTACCGTTTGACGTACTAACCTTACGGTCTTGCATGTTATTACTTGATCGTGTGGGATAAGTCATACGCGCATAGCGACGTGTCTGAAGTAGTAGGTAGAAGGCTAGGAGCGTAGCTGCAGGTAAAGAAAATAATTGGCGAGCAAGTCGACGCGTCTCTAACAATGTAACCCTTACCGTTTGACGAACTAACCTTACGGTCTTGCATGTTATTACTTGATCGTGTGGGATAAGTTATACGCGCATAGCGATGTGTCTGAGGTATTAGGCAGGAACGTAGCGAGTAAGGAAACTAATTGACGAGCAAATACCGAAACTAACAACTATCCTAGTCGTTAGTTTCGGTACTTGCTACGCTACATCTATAACTTGTAGATCAATAACGTCAAAGAAAAACTGGAGAGGTTGTGTTCACGACACACGTAAAGAACTCAAAGTATGCGAGGCATTTTCTGTGTCAAAAAAAAGGTTTTAGCTAATATAAATGACATTGTACAACTAACAATAAGTTGGCGAGTATAAGAGTTATAACAAAGTACGGGTCATATTATTAAGTATGCGATTACTCTATTACAGTTAACGATACCTTACCCGCTTGCCACCTATAACTCACCCCACCCAAAAAGCTCAGACATGTAGAAAAGGATCGGGTTCTACCTCATTACATACGCAAGTTGTTCCAATCATTACCGGGCCACTAATTGTTCACTCTGGTTACCGCTCACGGTATTTATCCGCTCTGCGTGCGAGGAAAACACGGCAATCTCCATAACCAGTTCGAAATATTGCGTTCTGTTTCACGCCAATGTCACTTTGTAAATATCTTAGAAAATGAGGTAAAAACAAGTCTTCGGGACAAAGACCTAGGAAACAATAATATGTGGACTGGCCCCGTCTAGTAAATTAGTGTGACTATTTTTAATTTTTATTCTGTCAAGTGGCGTACAAGATGGCGTCCCCTAGGGTAAAGATATTTCAATCCACGATGACGCGCCCCACTCTGTGAAACTCCATACGAACCGAATGAAACATAAGCGATTTTGACAGAGTGGGGCGCGTCTTCGTGGATTGAAATATCTGTAGTAACTCGAAACATGAAAATTTGACAACAAATCTTGGTTCTTATCATGACACCGCATATCACACAAGTCTAGGCTAGAATGAATGATAGGGCATCTCCATGGTTTTGTTGTCTCTGTGCTTCGGGGCAACATTTTCTTTATAGTTTTGGTTTTGGCTACAGCGAGAACCAACAGGCGCCGAGAGCGGTGGCATCCTTATGTGGTTGACGTCCAACATACTCGCACGAAACCTTTTTCCTCCACGTTTCTGATACGAACCGCTAAGGTGTGGAACGCCCTTCCAGCCTCCGTGTTTCCAGCCAAGTACAATCTAGGTGCCTTCAAGAGAAGAGTGAATAGGCATTTTCTAGGCAAGCGCACTCCATCCTAGACCTCATCATTGCTTTCCATCAGGCGTGATTGTCGTCAAGCGCAAGCCTATCTTCAATAAAAAAAAACCAAACCTGAGAAATTACGTTATATAAAAAATCACATAAAGAGTCTTTATGCCACAGCTTTATGCGATTTTTTATGCGTGCTTATTACATCTAGGTCACTTGGTCGGCTGTAGTGTGGTGTCGGGTTTCCAATTTGCATCCAATTTGTAAGTCTGTAACTAGGCGCGTTTAAACAGCCCCTCAAACATTAACTATAATATCTTTCAACTCTCATTCATGAGTTTTTAGGGTTCCGTACTTCAAAAAAAAACGGTACTCTTAAAGAATCCTTTTTCTCAGACTGTCTGTCCGTCACGGCCATTTATTTCTAATATGAAATTTGGAATACTTATAGGTAAACTAGGCCCAACGTCATTGCAATACTAAAAAAATAAAATTCGTTTTTATTTTGGAGAAAACCGGGGCGTCGAAATTTCGAAATGAGATAATAATTAATAATATACCTATCCTAAAACCGTTTTTTATATGTTTTTATGCTTATTAGATTTTTTATTCTTAAAAAAAATCACGCCATTTTATCTCCGAAGTTTACCAATCGAAAAATCTGAAATAATTATGATTAATATAGCTTAACGTATATTTGACAAGAAAAATAAACTCAACTCTCTAACTAATATACTTTTTTGGTATTATCAATAAACCTCTAAAAACAAGGTTTGCGGTTCGGTCTCAAAGGTTTATAAACGTTCAGTTTCACTTCTTTTGTAGTAAGAACCCTCGGTGCACGAGTTTCACTCGCACTTGGCCAATTTTTTTAGTAGCTATAACTCTACAAGTAACCGAATCGACATCTTTACCCAGAAACTTGTCAAAACTCAAACGCCTCCAGATTTCTGTGTAAAAAACACGCTCTTGTGCAATCTGTGTGGTCGGGTGACTGGTCTTTTGTCTTTGAGCAAACACGGCTAACGGCCGCACAATAAATTGTCGCTAACAATTGAGCTAATTTGTTTCCAAAACATGACATCCGTTCTATTTTTAAAACATGTGAAAAATATCGAGTTACAGAGTCTATCTGCCTACAAGTAGGATGTGACATTACTGTCAAACAATCTATCTACTATATAAAGTTTTCCTCCCTGACGCTATAACTCCAGAACGCACAAACCGATTTCCACGGGTTTGCATTCGTTGGAAAGGTCTCGGGCTCCGTGAGGTTTATAGCAAAGAAAATTCAGGAAAAATGTCAACAGAAAAGCGGGAAAATCTTTTTAGCGGGAAAGCCATCTGGTGGCGAAACGGAGTTCGCTGGGTTTGCTAGTGAATTAATAAAGTAAAATAATTGTCACTGCCTGACGCAATGGAGCGCGCTCGGATTCAAATGGGTTACGGGTTCGATTCCCATCACATGCTCCTTTAGAATGTTATAATTTCTAAATTGGTTGATGACTAAGAATTTGTGAGATTTCTTCAATGTTCTCAAAAATGTGAAGTCAGAATAGATAAATATAGGTACCCTGGATAGGGCGGACGACGCGAAAATATTATGTCGCCAGTTTATCGGTGCCGAAAATGCTTGTTTTATCACCAACAGCAAGGTCACGACTCACGCTGTAGTTGCCAAGTATCCATTATAGAATTTTGACAGATAGCGCCTACTGTTTTCATGTACGAAAAAGGTTTACGCAAATTGTTCGGATGCCTATATCCTGAGGTTTTTACCGGTGAATACAGTATCTAGGAATTTTCGGGCTTTGCGGTGAAGTACCTCGTGGACAAATTGGTAGAGAATGCAGCCGCGTTAACTGGAAGACGTGGGTTCAAATCACGCCGAGTGGGATATTTTGAAATGTATTAAAAAAAATAAGAATTATGTACTATACTTACTCTGTGTGCAAAACGCTATGGTAAAAAGATAAAATCGAAACCCTTTTAGTTTAATATAAACTGTGCTCCTATGTAAAATTTCAAATAAGCCATAAGATAGCCATGTCTAACACAAAATACAAACAGCAATAAATCATTTTATCTATCCAATATCCACCGCCCAAAACGTCTAAAAGCGAGAGCAAATAAGTGCGCTCCCAGCAAAAAGGTTTGTTATCTATTCACTTAGCAATATGTCAAAATATTATGTATAATCTGTGGCTTACGTTACGAGAGAATCATCCGGTCTAAACATTGGCGCCACGAGGCAGCCAGAAAAATTTAAAGAGGTTTGACTTTGAGCTTGCGATGCCAACTTTTTACGAGAGCATTTTTTTGTTGAAACAAGAAACTTTCTTGTAAATTATCATGAGCTGGAGTACCTAAGCTGTACAGTCCTGTTTATAGTAGTGTTATTATCTCGCTGCAGACTCGGTCATAAATCATTCGAGTGTTTCGCTTTTGTTTTTCTTTGTTGAGTTGTGCATTACTGCAGAACAACAAAAGCGAACACTCGAATGATTTATTATGACCGAGTTTGCAGCGAGATAATAACACTACTATAGTCGGCGCAATATCACGCAGCCCGCGGTGTAATAAAACGGGGACAGCCATCTCTGTCTCAGTGTCCCTGTCACTCGCTGAGGATATCACGCACGTCACTTTACGCAATATAGACGCCAATATAGACAATTAGGTATACTTAATTACTTACCCTGGACAGAGCAGACGGCCGGAAAAGATGACGCCAGTTTATCGGTGCCAAAAATGCTTGTTTTGCCACCAACAGTAAGGCTTCGCTTTTGTCGCTACTGTTTGCTTGTACGAAAAAACGTACGGTTTACGTAAATCGTTCGGATGCCCATATAGCGTGAGGTTTCTTATCGGTGTTAACGCCTCTAAACTCATTTATAAATGAGTTTAGATACAATTTGGAATGGATGTAGATTTTACTCTGGATACTAGATAAATAGGCTATACTCTTCATCCCGGAAAAATCCATAGTAAAAAACCGAATTCTTGGAATGGATCCGCGGGTAAAAACTAAAATTAAGATTAGCCCCTATAAATGAAAATATTCGGTCTTCAAGGTAGGTATTTCAAGATTTTTCACTTTTTTAATAAAATGAGTCTTTTTTAATTATTGATTGATTAATAAGTACTAGATGCCGTATAGGTACAACAATTGATTCGAATTTTGTAAAAATAAAAGCTCGACTTGGTGGGAGGGAGGCTTCCTTTCTCATACAGAGAAAGGGATAAGCCCTCCAAGCTGCTCTATTACGGGTTGGCCGTTGGAGGGTTACCAATTGTGCTGCGCTAATTACCGCCAAGTTTAATCTGTACCGTCATGTCCTTTTTGTTTCTGGTTATCAAGAATCATCCCGTGTACAAATCGGTAGGTAATGAGTTTTTTACTAATCACTATTTTGTGGCGCATCTGAAACAAACGGCCACCCTATCCCGTAAAGCGTCGACTCACCGGCGCGGGCGCTTTCGATTTTTAGGGACCCGCGGGTGCCATGGAAAACACGGACTTTTTTATTGCAGTAGAGAGTTAGAGACGCAAAAATGTAGGCCACCAGTTGCCAACACTGCAGGTTGTACTTATACCTAACTGACATTTAATTAGGGATCATTTTTATTTAAAAAGTTGGTGTGAGTTTTTTTTAACAACACAGCAACAGTAGTAGGCACCTACTTAATTTACCTACTTAAAATTTACTGATATGTAGTAGGTAGGGCATCGAAACTCGGTTCAATTTTAAAAACTCGGGTTTTCGGGTCTAAGAGTAAGCAAAACCCGGGTAGGCCGGTTTTTTCGAGCTTTTCGGTCTTTTTATTGTAATTTTTTTAATACACTAATCGGCGTTTATATATCGATTATTTTCAATCTTTTCATTGTTCTTTCTGAAAATGGCCAGTGGAGATGATAACCATATGCCATACTCGCAATTTTACTCTACCTGTTATCACACTCACACTAATAATATATAATATAATAATATAATATATTAATATATATAATATTATAAAAGCGAAAGTTTGTGTGTAAGTGTGTCTGTGTGTGCGTGTGTAAGTGTGTATGTTAGTTACTCCTTCACGCCGCAACTACTGAACTGATTTGGCTGAAATTTGGAACATAGATAGCTTATAACCCAGATTAAAACATCACTTTTTATCCCGGAAAAATCCATAGTTTCCATGGGATATTTAAAAAACCCTAATTTTCAACAGTAATCTATAGCTACAGCTATAGGTAGATTACTTTGACAATTTTTCCAAGAAAAAGTAGGTGTAAGTAAAGGTCATTGAAAAGGAAATTAAATTTTTTCTCGGTATCAGTAAAAAATCAAATTTAACGCGGGCGGAGCCGCGGGCAAAAGCTAGTGTCTTATAAACTTACCAAATTGCGTGAAAACAATTAAAAATTTGAATTTTCTTTCAATTTCAATAAATAGGTGAGAGAATATGAATCTGCATAGGTACAAATTTTAATAAAACTTGAAATAAAAATTTATCTAATAAAATATTTTCTAAGAATCTCAACTACAAAAATCTCATTTTCCTTCGGATACATAGCTAAAATTTTCGAAACTACTTTACTTGTGTCCATCTCTTCATTAATAATACCTTCGTCTTTAAAATAAGCATTCAAGCCCATATCACCTACTTTAGTCGACAAAGGAACCATTTTATCAGGTTTTATTGACTTCCCACCTTTGAATAAATTAAAAAAATCATCTCCAGTAGGTGCTTTATAATCTACGCTATCTTTATTATTATCTGTATCATTGCAATCGGTACTAAGTAAAAAAGTTTGCGACTGAGAGTTTAAAAACTTATCTCCTTGTATATGGATTGTCTCCAAACTCTTATTACCGAGATCTTTATAAGTTTTATGCAAAGAAACGACAGAATTGAATGATTCGCTCTTAGAAAGTACCTACTGTGTTTTTAACCTCTTGGGACGTTTTTGCGTGTTCTTGTGAATTATTAAATAATGTTTGAAACAAATTATCTTCTTCATCGTTCAATACATTTAGGAAATCCAATAAAAGGCCGTTTAGGCCGAGTTTTGTATTGGATTCGGACTTATTTATTTTTTCAAAAGTTTCATCTATAATGTTGGCAGGATTAGATTGTTCTATTTTTAAATCGTCTATTTCCATAGAACATTCTTGCATGTTATAATTATTTTTTTCTTTTGAATCATAATGTATGGGACAACACCCAGACCCGAAACAACAACAAATATATTAAAAAAACCCGAAAAACCCGAGTTTTAAAAATCAAACCCGGGTTTTTTTGTAATCCTCAAAACCGGGAAAACACGGGTTTTTTCGGTCCGGGTAAACCCGGGCTCGATGCCCTAGTAGTAGGTATGGAATTATTCTTCTATATAATCTTATACCTACCCAAACAAATATCGAATGAAAATGTATATCTAGGCTCTGTAGACACATCAGAAACTTCTTACTTACCTGCAGGTTTCGCCCCGACACCGGATCAACATCAGATGTTGACTATGTGTTCTGGAACATTAGCTCTCAGCAGCAGCTGTAACTAAGAGAATTCCTAACGAAGATTCTTTTTAAACCCAATAGTAATGTACTATGATTAACAACTAACCTACCTAAGTACTTATACAAATAAGTATTCATACGTCATAGCCATAATATTACCTACCTATCTCCATAAGGTAGATGTATTTAAGGATTTAGGTGCAGGGTATGTACTTTGCCTGACCAACTAATGTAGGTAATCACTAACCACCTGCGTTCTATAAAGTATAACTAAATGACATTTTATTTATGAGTAAAAAATAGGTAGATAGGTATTATCTATGGAACCCTTTAGGAATCCGAGCTCCACGCACTTCACCTCCGTTTTCAAATTAAGAACGTCCGCCGGCGCCTCTCTCGCTAATGAAGATTTCGTATGGTGCCGTCTTTTTTGTCAGCCATGTCTGTTTGTTTTGAGTTCACCATCAAATTATTATCCAGTTTTAAATTAGCCGTCGCACCGGTCTAAGTTTGTCCCTCTCTAGCGCACGTGGGTTGTGAAGGCCGTGTGTTTCCATCTCTGTCGCTCTTGTTTGTTTAGTGCGTGACGCGCCACGCCCCCTTTTCTCTGCGGCACGGGCTTCAGTAGCGGAATAGCTTTTTTGTCCGACCCTGTGTGTGTCCTGCCTAATATTTGTTTGTAAAATACGAAGGTCGCCAGGCGGTGACAAATAATATCCGGATTGTTCTAAAATTAAACTTTATTAACTACTTTTACATTACTAAAATTAACTATAAACTAAACGTCAGTGCGTCTCCGAAGTTAGGCAGACGACGACTGTCGGAAACAGTTCTTAACTCCGGTCCCGGCTGGCTATACGACACCGCTCGGGTTACGCTTACGATAGTAAAACGTTCAGGGTTATCACTTCACTGCACTGAGGAATCAGTAGGGTTGACAAATGTTCACTCAGCTACTGTAACACCTCCACCCGCAGATCCTCAACTATTTCAGGACGTTCAGTGAAAAAGTTGCAGGATGAGGTGTCGCAGCATCGCCTGTTGATAGTGGGTGTCCTTGACCTTATGTGGCTGAATTCATTGTAGAGTTGATTTCAGTAAGTAGAATCTTCATAGGCTCGCCACGAAATTCGTCATTTACATTGCCCAGCGTGAATTCATCAGAGCGGAGCACACAGTTCTGCGGTATGGTGATTAAATAGCTACCAATTAGAGTTATAAAGTCGTTTCTTCCAAATGAAATTGCTACTTTAGTTTCTCTTGGGAATATAGCTGTGTAATGACGGTCATCCAATTTTGCCATGCCTTCCCTTGATATTGAAATTGTCGTTATTCTGCATGACTTGTCTATCTGCTGGCTAGTAATGAGCGTTGAGATGCAGTCCGGTGTAGTTCTCAGTCCGGTGGTTTAACTTTTCTTCGCATAGATATCCGGCTGTGTTGCTGACCTTCGGGCATTCAGCCTCTATGTACACATGCTCAAACTCACTGGTAGCAATGAAGGGAAATGGAGGGATAGGATTTGGTTTTTATTATTTGGTAATATGGATAATTTGTATAGGTTATAGGTGCGCGTAGATACTATCGGAAATCTTAGTACAGAACCTATTCTTTTTTCTGAATAAAATGAGCCTGAACGTATAATGTTATAATATTCGTGAAGCTCTAACCCTAATAATTGATCCTTACTATATACTGTACTTAATCTACTTATCATTATTCTTAAAACATCTATCCCTATCATTATATGGTGAGCGGTAGAAGTCCGCGTAAATGCTAATTATATCATCTATTTTTCGAAGTGCTAGTGCAACTTCATCTACGTTATCATCGATTATTACTTTTAAATAAGTTAGCGCTTTTTGGAACTCGTTTCAAACGTGATTTTGCAATAGGTTGCCGTTTTCTAGAAGTATAGATGTGGATAGGTAAGTTAGTTTCTACTGTATCTTTAGTAAAGCGGGGAGCTACTTTTTGCCTAGAAGCTGTAGGGTTATTAATGAACACTTGTTGGTGGGGTGCTAAATTTACTGCAGGTTCTCTACTTCTATTCTGACGCTCTATAATCTGTGTACGATCAGAAAGTGAGGCTGCATTAACAATATCATATACTTTTTTCATTTGTTCTTTATGATTCTGGATATACAGTTGGAATAAATGTTCTGATAGATTAAATTCTAATGGGTCACGTGGGTCTGTATGTCCAACAATTAAATCATATGGTCTACATTTTGTAAAGCTATGGATTGAGCTGTTATAGGCTAACAAAGCATATGGCATAAGATTGGTCACTGGTTCATCACGTTTTCGTAATCTTAGAATTCGTAGATGTTCTAAGATGGTGGAATGAAATCTTTCAATGTTGCCATTTTCGTTTGGAGCATGAGGCGAAGTTTGGTGGTGAGCAATCTTATGCAGATTACAAAATTCTGCAAATAATTGGTTAGTGAATTCGGTACCCCCGTCAGTAACTATCTTCAAAGGAAGCATATGATGCGTGCTAAAAGTTAGAATAGCTTGTATTACACTAATTGCAGTTCCGTCCCTTAAACGATATGCCTGGCCATACTTTGAAAATACATCTATAAAGGTAAGATACTTTTCACCTTCTACTGTGAAAAGATCCATATGAATTACTTCGAAAGGTCGGGTTGGTGGTGGTACAATATTAAATTGCTGGCGAATTGGGTTTCTATCATACTTACCCTGGCCACATATAGAGCATTCGTTAATGACTTTAGTTATATCATCTTTCATCTTTGGCCAATAATATCGTCTGGAAAGTGCTAAATAGGATTCATTAATACCACGATGATTAGTTTTTCCTTCATGATATTTTTTGATTATATCTTGTTGCGTAAGATAGTCATTTACATTATCTATTTCCGATTTGACCAAGACAAGGTTCATTGAAGAATTTTTAAATGTACTTTGTAATATAGGGACTATAGAATACATTCCAAGAGTTGGGGTCACAAGAATAGCCGTTTTAACATTTGGAGACACAAATTCTTTAACTACGTTAACTATATCCTCTTCTAAGTTATTTTCAGAAATCTGTGCGGAGACGCGTGTATGAGTTTCAAAGGGCTTAGTTATTTTAGGTCGTCGTTTTACTTCTTCAACTATGCTAATATGCAATTGTCTTCTAAATTTATTTAAAGGATCATCTACTATAGGAATTTCTAATATTGGATTTTCATGTGAAGTATGGGCAGTTTCAGTTGAAGAGGTTGACCTTGGAACAGTTTCAGTAGAAGAATTATTATGGAAACCATCTGGAGTTGAAGCGGTTTGAGTAGAAGAGCTATGACCGACTGATGGAGGTCTCTCTGTTGGGTTGACGATCATAGAATCAGTTTCCTCGTTATGAATTTCGACTCTAGATAAGGCATCAGCATTGGTGTTTATTTTACCTTTCTTATAAATGACTGTAAAATCAAATTCACTTAGTTTCAACCGCCATCGAGTTAGACGTGAGTTGGGCTCTTTTAAGTTCATAATCCATTGTAAAGGTTTGTGGTCGGTGACAATTTTAAATTTACGACCAAACAGATAGGGTCTAAAATACTTTGTCGCCCAGACAATAGCTAAAAGCTCCTTTTCAATGACACTGTAATTTGATTCGCTGACGTTAAGAGTACGAGAGGCATAACAGATGGGTTTGTCTGCACCTATCGGACCTTGAGATAAAATTCCAGATATCGCTACATTTGAAGCGTCTGTAGTAAGTATGAACTCTTTTTCAAAATTTGGGTACTGTAAGATTGGGTCATTAGACAAAAGTGATTTACATTTTTCAAAGCAGTCTATGTATTCAGAATTTAAAACTATCTTGCTTCCCTTTTTTAAACATTGCGTAAAAGGTTTTGTAATACGTGCAAAGTCCGGAATAAACTTACGGTAATATCCTAATAACCCAAGAAATTGTTTAATCTCTTTTTGAGTTTTAGGTATAGGATACTTCTGAATTGCTGAAATTTTATCAGGATTTGGTTTAATTCCTTCTCTACTTATTATATGTCCTAGGTAAGTTGTCTCTAACTTCAAAAATTCCGACTTATCCATTTGTATTTTAAAATTTGATTCGCGAAGTCGCTGAAAGACTTTTTCTAGATTAACCATATGTTCCTGGAGACTGGTACTGAAAACTATGATATCATCTAAGTATACTAGACAAATAACGTTTTGTAGCCCGCGCAATACATTGTCCATCACTCGTTGAAAAGTGGATGGTGAGTTTTTGAGACCCATGGGCATTCTTAAGAATTCAAAGTGGCCGTGCTCAACGTTAAAAGCTGTTTTATGGGTATCGTTGGGATCCATTTCCACTTGGTAGAAACCACTTGCCAAATCGAGTGTGGTAAAATATTGGCATTTGCCTAACTTGTCTAATACATCGCTTATATTGGGAATAGGATATTTGTCATTGATAGTTTTTTCATTTAGTTTCCGGAAGTCGACAACTATTCTCCATTTCTGCTTACCAGAAGCATCAGCTTTTTTGGGCACCACCCAAATAGGAGAGCTCCAAGCAGAATCTGATGGTTTTATTATTCCCTGAGCTAACATTTCTTGAATTTGGTTCCTAATTTCTTCACGATGTACGTATGGATAGCGATAACTTTTAGTATAAATCGGAATTTCATCAGTAGTTTTAATACGATGTTTT
This sequence comes from Coenonympha arcania, assembly GCA_036785405.1. Taxonomy (NCBI): domain Eukaryota; kingdom Metazoa; phylum Arthropoda; class Insecta; order Lepidoptera; family Nymphalidae; genus Coenonympha; species Coenonympha arcania. The sequence goes on along the minus strand of CM072077.1, from coordinate 10,148,775 downwards.
ATTTTATTCGTGAAAGTAAGGGGTTCTCCCTCTATATGAAAAATATCTGCATATTTGGAGCAAATTGCTATTAGGTTCGCCTTCTCCTCAGGATTAAGGTGATCTGTACGGAGTCTTGATTTGACGTTTTCAATACGACTTGACATTGGCATATTACGAATAAGTTCAGTATTTAGAATTTCTGCATGTGCCGGCCGATCTAATGATACAATAATATCGCTATTTGTTGGATTTTGAATTTCGATTATACCGCGATTCTGTCTAACAGTAGTAGCACACTCGTGGATAATACAGTTACATATAACTTGCTCATGAACTAAAACTTCGCCATCAGATGTATCAATCGGTACCCGAATCAATTTAGAACTATTAGCTGGTATAATATCTTCATAAAGATTAACATTTTTAGAATCATACATCTGAAGTGGGTTGACAGCGAATTTAGTTATGAGGAATCTATCTTTTAAATCTATTTTAGCTTCCCATTTATTAAGGAGATCTAGTCCAATTAAACCATCGAAATAATTATGAAATTTGTAAACGCATAAAGTTATATCATCAGGGTCACCGAGTTCTTTAAAACAGGGCAAGGTAATAGAATAGTTACCTCTTGAAGTCGCGTGCACGTTCGTGAGCTCAAATGGGTCGTGATTCAAAGGAACGTGCGAATAGTAATTTTCAACAGCTTCTGGACTGAGGAAAGATGAATTGGCACCTGTATCAAGAAGCAGCTTAAGAGGGGGATCACTGATTTTTATATAGCACAATTGCCGCTGAATATGAAAATTAATTTCTATGTTGGCTCTTTTGGTTCGATTGCTAACCGAAAATTTTCAGCATTGGATTTTGCTGATTTTTCTTCATTGGCTTCTAGTATTGGTGGATTTCCAGTGCAAGGGTACTGTTCATAATCATTAAAGTTATAATTACTATTATCCAGATGGTGTTCATCGCTATAATCTTGGAAACTGTCATTGAACTCATAATTTTGATCATAATCATAGTCATAATCGTAATCGTAACCGAATTGATTGAAATTAACTTCACGAGCTTTCATGTAATTTGTAGGCGGTGGATTACCAAATCTACGCCAATCATGACCTGAAGGAGGCAATGGCTTAGTCGCGTAACGATATACACCGCTCATAGGTGTAGGTCCATTCGATGATCGGTTGGGGTTTCGAGGTGGCAGTCTAAATAAGTTACTATTAGGATTATAGTTAGGCGGCGTCGCACGAAACATTTGTTCCGTACGGGTAGGCATTCTATTGTAATGAGGTCGATTATTATAATTATTATAAATAGGTATAGCCATAGGCATTCTGTAAGGTGACGGCGGATTCATTTTAAATTGCTGTGGCATCATTGTTGCGAACGGGTTCTGCGAATTAGTCTGCAAGCTAGGTAGTTGAGACACGTTAGGGTTAGATAATCTATTCGTATTATTAGAAAAATTAAAAGGTTTAGGGTTAGTAAAGCTAGCTTGTGCATGCAACGCTTTAGGTAGAGAATCATTTCTTTGTTGTAAGTAGAGCGTGTTCAGCTCCTCTTGCACATATTCTAACGCCTTTTCGATCGTTCCCGGTCTCATGCACCGTACGCGAGAACCAAGAGGTTCCTTAAGACCGCGAAGGAAAGATTGCAAGGTCAACTTTTTATATAAATCGCGCTTTGCCGCTATAGTTGTTTCCAGGGACTCATGCAAGGTGACATAAATCATGATTGTACTAAAAAGCGTTTGACACCGTTCGTAGAATTCCATCGGTGTACTATTTCCCTGAGACTGTATCGCTATGTCGTTATATAGAGCGGTCTCGTCCCGCTGGTCAGCAAAATTATTAATAAGTGCATTTCGAATACCCTGCCAATTTTCCGGTATTCCGTTTGAATTTATAAAACGGGCTGCAGGTCCCGTGATTTTATTAAGTATTCCACTAATCAATGATAAATTACACAATTCCGCACCTGGTTCATCTTTAATATATGCTATAACTAGTTGATCACAAAGCCGGATAAACCTTGTAAGAACATGAGGGTTTCCATCGAAATCGGGCACGACCCTCAAGGCCTTGTTTATTATATCCGGGTTAAAACTATTTGAAGTCATTTTTGATTCCTTACCTAAATCTAAATTTCTATTACTATCTAAGTTTTCCCTACGAGCCTGCCGAGGTGATGCAGCTCTAGGGTTACCTCCCGAATTTTTGGGATGGAAAATTTTGGATGAGTCTTAGGAAAATAAAGGAAGCGACACAGTGAGTAATTTTGTGCACACTTACATTTTATATCCGGATATCCGAGTCAGAGTCTCGAAGTTCGGAGGCTGCTCCGCCTGGTAATCTTCTAGGTTCTTGATGGTTACTCGATAACAGCTAGATAGCCGATCAGCCACGCGATACCCGGGTAGGTTTACGGAAACGATTTTCCGGATATTTCCCGATATTCCGCACCGCGCACTGACTCGAGCAATCCTACCGACTGCGCCAAATACGAAGGTCGCCAGGCGGTGACAAATAATATCCGGATTGTTCTAAAATTAAACTTTATTAACTACTTTTACATTACTAAAATTAACTATAAACTAAACGTCAGTGCGTCTCCGAAGTTAGGCAGACGACGACTGTCGGAAACAGTTCTTAACTCCGGTCCCGGCTGGCTATACGACACCGCTCGGGTTACGCTTACGATAGTAAAACGTTCAGGGTTATCACTTCACTGCACTGAGGAATCAGTAGGGTTGACAAATGTTCACTCAGCTACTGTAACATGTATGAAAAAAGTCGATTTGTGTGTATTGTGGGAGGCGCGAAGTATCGTGTCTACAGTTGTTTCGTTTATTGACATAGTGCAAAATTTAGTAAGAATTTTGAAATCTATTATTTATTTATATCTAATCTCATAGTACCTATCATAATTATCATATTGATTATGAATTAATATAAATGATGAACTTTATTCACTTATGAAATTTTTCACGATTTCACCGATTTTTAAAATGTTTTTCTACCCAAGCGTCAAGTGTCTGAAATAAGTCCTAAAATACTGCAAAGTTTTCATCGATGAAGTGTCAAAAATTATTTTGGCTGGTTTTTTAATAAATTATATGAACCAAATAAGATAAACTGCTCGTAGGGAAAGGAAAGGTAATGAGATTATGAGATTATTAGTTTGAAAATACTCTTGTCAAACTAATTAAGTACCAATAAAGTATATTAAAAATATCGCGCGCTAATTGTAAAATTAAGTACGAGTAGTTATTATAGATACATAATTATCTATGAAGCAGCTCCGGATCTAGAGGGGTGCAAACTAGGGTAAACCCTAGGGCGGCAGTTTCAGTTGGGGCGCCAAAAACCCAAAATCATAACATAATTGAATTTAATACCAAAACCTCCGTTATGTTGTGGTTCGTAGACATAAATAGAGCAGTACATAAATAAACCTATTTATTAGGCATAGTACGTGGCAATAAATTGACCCAAAATGGTGAACGTCTGCGCCGGTATATACTTACCCTCACGCTTTGACTTAGGTAGATAATAATATGTGTTTTCCTCTCAGTTGTCACCCGATCTGCACAGGGTTCAACTTATACGCCGTTATCCTTAGTTTATGAAAATAACATATTTTATAGGGATATATTATCTAAGGTGCCTAAAAATGTGTTATGTGGTAAGTAAGAATGTTAACTGGTACAGATATTTCAATCCACGAAGACGCGCCCCACTTCATCAAAATTGTTTAGATATGTTTTGTTTCATTCGATTCGTATGTAGTTTGACAGAGTGGGGCGCGTAATCGTGGACTGAAATATCTTTAATGTTTAGTGTTTTAAGGGCGCGTACACACTTGCTTTCCAACGTAGGCTGCACAGAACACTAAATAGTACGTAGGCTCAAACTGGCTTGCGTGTTAGGAATCACCGAATCGCATGTCCGAACCGCATGGGACGGCGACAAATCACGGGAATTACCTCGTCCGACCTCATTAGCGGCGAGTTCAAAGGATTAAAAATAATAATTCAAAGTGAAATAGAAAACCAGGCAGCCGAATTGTAAAGTGAATAATCTGTTTTCTAGTCATAGTCTTAATATCTATACCTTTATAATAAATCTATACCTATTTACGTTCAGTAAGTGATGACTGATGATCTATTGATCACTTACTAAATTCCCTATTGAGTTGTAATCAACGTCTATCCACCTGTCCGCCAATTTTGGCTCTTTTCCTCAGAAACGGTTGGGTAGAGAGATATTATGATACAGCCAAAGAAACGAATAAATAAAATAATCTTCGAATATTCTATCAGATTATTAACCAAGAAGGGGGTAAATTAAGCTCTTACGGTTACGCTACCCTGCAGCATTACATCCCAACGCTAAATTGGTAAAAAAACGTAATAAAAAATGAAGTCTAGACCCAATGATTCGGGAATTATTATACACTATGTGCCGGGAACAAACTCGGAACCTTACGCCTCGCGCCAACTACGCCAGGGAGGTTGAAGCGGAAGCCAAAGCCACTTAGCCGTCGCTGTTTTTATTATTTCTTGGTTATCAATTCCATTAACGTCCTATAAAAGGCTCCACACACTGACAATAAAACCGCGCGGCTGCCGCTCCCTAAATAAAGCTAAGAACTAAACAAACTGGTGCTAGGGACAATGAACATCAATAAAAGAAGCAATATGTCTGGCTAGTGGCTCGGAAAATGACAGAATAACAGTGTTGCCACCGCAAAAAAGCGATTGTTCGCGCGCGTTCGCCTGTGTACGAGTGAATACGGAGGGGCTGCCAGGTTTTATATGGGCGCGATAGAATGAAGTGCGAATCAATTTATTGAATAGTGTGTTAGTTTATTATGTGCTCCATAAATAAAGAGTTCGTCGGCTTCTGAGTCAATTTTGAGTTTTGTTAGGGTTCCGTATCCTGAGGGTGACAACAGGAAACTATTTAAAAGCCTTTACTGTTTTCGCTGTTTGCAATCTTTAAATTAACTACCTAAACTTTATACTTAAACTTTAAATATTTTTATATTACATTTTTATATAGAATAACATCGTTGAGGGTAAAATGTTCTCTTTCAATTTAAAGGAAGCAACTCGACTCAAGTTTTATCAGATCTCATTTTACCTAATTTCATTTCATGGAGTTATTAAAAAAAATGTTCACAAATCACACTACATTGCGTACAAAGCAAATTCACAGTAATTTGAACTCTAAACGAACCAATCAATGTACAGAGTGTGTTGTTTTCACAGCTACGATGGTACAAGGTGTTAGGGCGGCTTCAGACAAAGAGCACTAATCCGTCGCTAACTCCACAGAGGGGGATTCGACACGCTAAAGCGGATTGCGATTTGTGAAATTTAATTTGACACAGTGACGGGGTTAAAATAACTTATTTGGAAAGGCAATTAATTCCGAAATTCTTTAAATTACTAGTTTAACAGAATATGTTAGGCTCACATTATTGTAATGTAATTTTATTTGCAAAAACGATGGCGTCGCTTGGTTTTACATCTCGATATCGAATGCAAGATTATAGGTACCTAATACCATACTTTACGTTACAATTTTCTCGAATGTTTCCTACATGGATTAATAATTTTTGGAAGGTGTCATTCTATTGTCGTGGCACCTAAAAAAATAGATAGCTAATATTAATCTTTTTAGTACTTACCTAAATAACTAAGGTTTTGCCTAAAAAATTGTAGAGTGAATCTTTGGAACGTAGGTAACTACCCAAAAAATCTATAGATATCTACTTCTTTATATATTACTAATAGGTAGATATTACAAAGTATGCAACATTGTAAGTGCGGATAGGCAGACGTCACACACATTTGGGAACATTATAGAAAACTCGATCACGCAGATTTCTATTTGTTTCACCGCTATGCACGTGGGATAAATAACTTCATATTTATAGAGTGTCATATACTTAATATATACCTAAAATTCGCTTTTCTTTGTTACCAAACTCCTCCGAAACGGTTGGACCGATCTTTATGAAATTTTCAGTGTATATTCTCTGGGTCTGGGAGCGGATTATTATCTACATTTTATATCTCTAAGGGCAAAACAACGTTTGCCGAGTCAGCTAGTCTAAAATATAAAATTCGCTTTTCTTTGTTACCAAACTCTTCCGAAACGGTTGGACCGATCTTTATGAAATTTTTCAGTGTATATTCTCTGGGTATGAGAGTGGATTATTATCTATCTCTAAGGGCAAAACAACGTTTGCCGAGTCAGCTAGTATATAAAAATAACTCCGAAAACCCTGCACTTCGAAAACGGCCGAAATCTCAACAACCAGTCTATCACGGCTTCACTAATGCGTAAATTTCAAATTGTATAGAACATCCGGCACAGGTAAGTTATGGCTGCCTCGCGTATTTACTGTTCATGTTAGCGGACTATTAAATTGTATCTAATTAATTCACCATGCCGAGTCACTGCTGTAGGTAGCGGGTAGCAGGGAGCGGGTAGCGGGAGGTGAGGTAGCAGTTATTAATTTAAATAGAAAAACCGTAAAGCAAAACGCCAAGCAGGTGGTAAAACGTTCGTAAAACAGTCTTCGTTGAGGCTTGAATGTAGGGCTGCCTTCTGTTTTAATTATTACGGTAAGTAGGTATAGATATATCTGTCAAACGCCATACGAATCGAATGAAAAATGAAAATGAAAATATTTATTTTCAGATAGAATGAAACAAGCTATTATGACAGAGTGGGGCGCGTCTTCGTGAATTTAAATATCTATATTTTCGTTTCTGCCCCCCCCCCCCCCCCCCCCCCCAACGAATGTCGTCGTAACCGTATATGAGAGAAAAGGATGACTGACTGATCTATCAACGTTTAGCAACAACCACATCACGAATCGGGATTAAACTTGGCCTACAAATAGCTGTCAAGAGACCAGATACCTTGAAACAGTTTAAATATTAGAAACACAAAAATATACCATTGGTAATAGAAAAATAGGATAACTCAATCAAAAAGGTAAACAATAAAGTGATAATAATATGCTGAAATATGTATTGAAAGGGATTGAAATAAAAACAAAAAAATTCGCTTGCTACGCTCGCGTAACTACCATTTTATTCCTATCATCGTTTCATATATTTTTAAACCGCATGTTATTATTCGCCGATAGATATTATTTCTCTTTTATCATTTTTTTCATGAAAATCATTCTAGTTTCTAAGCATTGATTCTATGCAATCCAATTAGGGCGGCTATTATTCGGTCTTGGGCGGTCAAGACTGCTAATCCACCTCTGGATAAATTAGTAGGTATAACTACGTAATATTTTTTGTATAAATTATAGTAGCTAGCTACTTGACTGCGATCTCACATGTCACACACAACCCCTAACGATTTCTACACAATATCCCGCCGGAATTTATAAATTGCTCGGTGCGTCTGTGCTGGTAGGGTGCAGGTAACTAACCACGGCCGAAGTCTCCCTGCCAGACATGCCTATTTAGAAATTATTAAAGTAGTGTCATTATCTCGCTGCAGACTCGGTCACAAATCATTCGAGTGTTTCGCTTTTGTTGTTCTTTGTTGAGTTGTGCATTACTGCAGAACAACAAAAGCGAAACACTCGATTGATTTATGACCGAGTCTGCAGCGAGATAATAGATCGCTTACCATCAGGTGACCCGCCCGATCGTTTGCTCGCGTTGACTAGGTATAAAAACAAATTTGCACGCACGTCATTGTTAGGGCATGCAGAACCGGTTCCGGTTCTTAATTTTGAATTCCCGATTCTGCACCGAGCTCAGAACCGGGTACCCGGGATTTCCCGGTTCTTGGTAAAAAAGTTTTAAAATTTTAATTAAAAACATTATTTTTAATATTCCCATGCAAAAGGGGCTATTACGATTTGTAGTAAACATGAAATAGAAAATTATTTCCAAAAAACCGACTTCAAATGCCACTACAAAGAGTGAAATAATTTTTAATGTATAGGTACCAATTTGAAGTCAGGCGATTTTTTATAATATTATCGTCTTTTCTTCGCACAAAAAAATAATTTTCGATAAAATACGTAATAATTGGATTTTTTAAAGAACCGGGAGAACCGGGAAGTCATATTCAGAACCGGTTCTTTTAACACCTTAAAAATCCCGGGTGCATGCCCTAGTGTTGTGCTAGGGAGAATGTGAAAATGTACAAGTATACTAACAACTAGGTATAGGTACAAGAATCTCTCCATCTCTTAGTTTAATGTTCCAATACACTTATTGTAATGTACCGCTGCGTCCGTTTAGAGCATTCTGCCTAAATTGAACCACTAAGTTATCAGCAAAGCGCATCGCGGCCGCTTTTAGCCTCCATCTGCAGATCTCTGGCGGCCTGCCACGGCCGAGACGTCCCTTGGAATTAATTACTTCGGATGAGCAACTGTCGTAAATCAAAGCTTACTAGCGACTGAATAACTGGCTAGTATAGCTGCCATTTCTATGTATGTAGGATTAGAACAGGATTTTGCACTTTCGAGTCAAATCGATACGAATAAACGGAACGGATTTCTCCATAGTCAATACATCTACAGCCAGCGTCCCAAGCGGGAACATAAACTACTGTAGTTAGTACAGGTTTTTGCACTTTCGATTCGACTCGCTTCGAATAAACGGAACGAAAATTAATTTCTTTGGATGAGCAACTGTCGTAAATCTAGCGACTGAAGTACTGGCCAATAGCTGCCATTTGTATGACTGTATGGTTAGTACAGATTTTTGCAACTGTAATTTATTGTACCTAATAATTTTTGGTACTTAAAAAACACTAATTTTTTCCTAGAATATTTCGGTTCTGGTTCATGAGAAAACTTGATACCTTGATCTTTCTTGTTTTCCCACAAAAGTGTTTTCAGTTTTTCACCTTAAAAAGTACAGCTAGTTGGTTATGTAAATAATTATTCCCCTTGTAAAATTGTTTAAATGGTTTGATCGCCCGCCGATTAGGCATCGCAAGCCGCGGCGCTTGAACTCAGTAGCGTAGGTATATAGATGCAGATAACGTACCACTGTAATGAATGCTAATTTTTTTCTTTATTGATACCTATATGTTTAACCCGCCTACGGCCTAGCCAAGGGGAAAATTGTTCATTTATTAAAACTGATACATTTTAACTCAGTTGTTTTCAGTGAGTAATTACCCAGTGTAATTCTCAACTTTTTTTCATGATATCCGCCATTTTGCTAAAACCATTACACGCTCCCTCGGGTCCATGAGTTAATGTGACGTAATATTAATTAATTAAGGAAGATATAATTTATTAGTTTAACATGTAAATATCGTTAATTATGAAAGAAATTTATAACATTCTAACACGCAAAAAACAGCCAGCCTTTTGCAGCACAGTCGTGAAGCGAAGTGCAGAGTTTATATCAAAGTATAGGTAGTAAAATTTGCATGCCGGAAAAGTACAAGTAAGGTTTACTAAAAACAAAATGGTTCCGTCCGATTTTTAGGGTTCAACTTCTTTACGGCATATAGACGGCGTATTTTAGCGATTTTTAACCTGCAGTATAAAAACTATAAAATTAATTTCTTTTAAAACGTCATATAGGTATTCTTATCTAAATCGCTGTGAAGCTGAAACACGAATGTATAAAATTTTCTCAATAGAAAGTTCTCCCAAAAGTTGCTCCAAAATCTTCCTTTTTCTAATTTTATCAGAAACTAATGGCGAACGTAATTGTAGTTTTTGTTTTAATGTGTCGCTAATAATAAATAACACCCTAAAACACTCAGAACGAATTTTTGATAACTCTCTTAGTTTTTTAGTAAGTAATTAGATAAAACATCGTTTTTCTGTTATATTCTTCCGCAACGCTGTATGTTATTCGTAAGAGTGGGAAAGACAAAATAAATTCAGTGAAACGAAAAAGCCCTATAAAACCCTCACTTTATTGTCCGTTTCTAAAAGATCCATAGAAACATATCACAAAATATTACGTAGCGTATCAGATTTGACAAAAACCAGAGTCGCGTTCCAAATGCGATCCGCACCTGCGCTCGCGTCGCTAGTCGCGCCCCTGGGGATTCGAATTTCGAATCGATTATACTGCATCGGTATTATAATCGATACCCACCGACATTAGTATAAACTGTCGTACAGACAAAAACACGAGTTGCCGTCATCGAGTGTTTCGACTTTCGAGTTAATCGATTGAGAAACGTCCATTTAAATTATTCTCTTTTTATTCCTATTTTGTTAAACTTTTTTTTTTCACTGACCTTCATAAGGTAAATGTGTTTCATTATTTTGTTGATAAATAGATTTTTAAGTGGGTACCTAGTTAGGTACCCTAGGCATCTAGGTAACAAAAATTACCGAGTCTTTTTTGACAGACATTATAAATCGATAGAGCCGGTTGCACGCACGAAAAAACATGACTCATCCGGCGTTACCGGCGTTACCTCGCTCATGCGGCGTTACCTCGCGAGCGTGGAACGAGCGACAAAGAAGACGTTGTCACGTTCAACTATCGTCAGTAAACCGACTTTACAGGCAACCAATTTTGACGTGACAACGTCTTATAATTCGATAGAGCCGGTTGCACGCACGAAAAAACATGACTCATCCGGCGTTACCGGCGTTACCTCGCTTATGCGGCGTTACCGGCGTTACCTCGTGAGCGCGGAACGAGCGACAAAGAAGACGTTGTCACGTTCAACTATCGTCAGTAAACCGAATTTACAGACAACCAATTTTTTTTTTGTTTATTACTTTTGCTTATTATCTGGTTTTGACGGGTTTTATTTAATTATAGATTGAGAAATATACAAACCGTCACAATTATTCCTATATACTATGACCCTGTAAGTATATCTATATAATTGTAGGCACTAATTTTTTTGGGAAAATAAACTATTTATTTCAAAGGCATTTATAAAAGGCTCAACATTCATACAAATAACCGATTCTTCTTATACTGAAACATGACTTTTGTTTCAGTATAAGAAGAATAGATTTAAAATCGAGAGAAGTACTCAAAAGTGCCTACCTATACCAACTTAATATTGGGCTCATTTTCTTCCATATAAAAAAACATAAAAGCCCAGGAGGCATCAAGCTCGTTAGCCCTACATTCAAAGCTACAATAACGACATAACAATATAAGTAACTAAGTAGATCTATTTGCGGCAACAAAAAACGGAATCGATATGTACAGGTCTACTCCGATTATAATCGAGTTCTCGGAACCGGCTATAAACAGAGGCACGCGCTTAATAGCACAGTGGACAATTGCATTTTAGGGTTCCGTAGTCCAAATACTGAAACCTACTTACCTACCTACTGAAAATCGATGCAAGTCGTTTTTATACGAAAAAATGATAAGACGAGCAAGGTGTTCCTTGGATGTTAACAGTTAAGAGGGACCTGAAAGCTAGCAAAACTTGTCATGCGCAAAATATCGTTCTGGTACAAAAGAGCATAGCGTATTACGCGAAATAAGAATTTAATGAACGTCATTTATAGTTTACTGTAATAACTTTTAAAATACATAACTTCGAAAGGAAACGATAATGTACGTACTTCGTAATATTTATTGGAATTATAATCCTAAACCTTGGCTCTCTTGTACGTATAACATTGATAATAAATTGAAAATTGTAAAAAATTGGACGCAACTTCGGGAATTTTTTTTATCGACAAAAAATTATCCTTTTATGTTTTCACTAATACAGTTTCTCGAAAATATGATGTAATTTAAATTCGTGTGTTTTATTTCAGGTACCTAGTTGAGACTTGATTTACTACTTTAAAAATCAAATCTTGAACTGACATCTTCAGGGTTCGGTCAAATCAGCCCGCAAAATTCAAATTTTATTAGGATTAGTTTTTCACTAGTATTAGGCTGTACATCGTAGGGTAATGAACTCTCGGAAGCAATATTAGGTGAACGGAAATTTTTGAGCAACGTTTTTATGAAAAACATGTAAGTACCTACTTATAGTGCAAGAGGGGCGATAGTTAGTTACTGACTGAAAACCATCTTAAATTCTAAGTTTAAGTAAGTAGTCTTCAGGCATTCAAATGCGATTTTGTAAGTTCAAACGATCATTGACGCTTATTATGTTTACCTCGATACTAAAGTCGAAGTGATACCTACGGAACACTTCGGTTTAGGACCTGCTCGCGCTTGGCCATGTTTTTTCTCTCCGCGCCAGCATTGCAAGGTGCAAAGATAATAAAACAGTGCGTAACAATTGTACGAGAGCTGACAATCCTTTCCTAGTTTCGATACGGATTAGGTATTTCTTGTTCTTGAATTGTTTTGAATTGCTGTTATAGGTGGTGAAGGTTAGCTATAGACTGTTTTTTTTTAAACTTTTATTGTGACCGACTATACTTAGTTGTCTGTTTATCGTCATTATATTTTAAAGTCTTTGCTAAAGAATATTAGATAATATGATTTTTTTAATCATATCGCCACCCAAGTCTGAGGTCTTTATTTTTAGAAAGTCTTAAATATTACACTTTGGTCTCGCTGCCCGCGGTGTAGTAAAATTGATTTGTTTCTCCAATATATTTCCCTGCGTGCAGCGAGATTATACTGAAACGATTCAGCACACATTAAGCATGCTTGTAACTTAAAACATGGGCTGTTTTTATGCCGTAAAAATCTATAATTTCCTTTTCAGCTTCGCCTCAGTCCACATTTTCCTCTCCAATTCCTCTTTTGCCGGCCGCTGCAATAATGTATCTCTTACCTCTCTGATTCTAATCTTCATCTATGATTTATTTTATGTGAAAATACCTACATGCACTTTTGAAACTCATTCCGTCCACTATCAAACATCCGAAAACCAATTAAAGCTAAACACTACCGAATGATTCGCACCCATTTGAACATATCATAGAATTTAAACGGTTCAAAACTCCACTCCCGTGGAATTTTCGTTAACGGCGGATCCAGGGGGGGTACGAACCCCCCGTTTTGTCACTGCGGGGCGTTTTCCATTTCACGCTCCGTTCGCCGCTGATGACACCGCATTCCGTGGAGCAAATGGCTCGACAAATGGAAGGGGGTGGACACGCCCCGCGTCATAACCGCCAGGGGCGCCAGGCCCGGGGGGGTCAGGGGCCAGGGCCCAGGGCGCAGTGTAGTGGCGTAGTGAGGACAATTGATTCAATTTTACACTCAAGTTGCCCTGTTGTCCGCGGATCAACACTTCGGTTTAGTTTTGATGGTTGTTTGAATACGGGATTAGCTTTTTGTTGTTGTTTGTTATTGTGTCTTTGAAGCTAAAAGAAACTACTTTTACTACGGTCTACTCATATGTGGTTTATTGTCTTTGTTAATTTATCTAAAACTCTAGTCTGTGTTTAGCAAAAAACTACGTTTCGGATTTAAATGGTAAACTTATAAAAGGTTCTTCCATTCAGAGATTTACTGAGATATAAATGTGCTATGGGCTCTATATTCGATATCACCAGAAATTGTTGCTTCTTGTTAAATATTAGGTCCTTACATATGAAATTGGCGTTTTGTATGGGAGGAACATAAAGTCGATTTTTTTTTAAATATAATATATATATTTAATCAAAGTATGTACCATTGCTATCTATGCACTTTTGCCACCTTATAGGTAGTTCATTGATCCCTTTACTAAAAAAGCCATTCGGACGGGAATCAATAAAATCTTTGAAAGCGCTTTGGACTGCCTCATCGGAGTTAAATTTTTTCCCTTGTAAGAAGTTATCCAAATTTCGAAAAAAATGGTAATCTGTTGGAGCAAGGTCCGGAGAGTAAGGTGGATGTCTTAGGCATTCCAATTGAAGCTCCTCTAATTTGGTAGCCGTCTGTTGTGCAGTGTGTGGTCTAGCGTTGTCCTGAAGCAGCAGTGGCCTAGAACGATTGACCAGCATCGGTTGTTTAGCAGCTAGCTTTTCCATCATGGATTGCAGTTGCTGACAATAGATATCCGCCGTAATCGCCTGGCCAGATTTAAGAAAGCTGTAGTGAACGACGCCGGCGCTAGTTCACCAAACGCTCACAAGTAATTTTATTTGAGTCAATTTTCGTTTGGGGCAGGATTTGGCTGGTTCGCCAGGGTTCAACCATTGCGATAAGCGTTTCCGATTATCATACAGGATCCATTTTTCATCACAGGTAATGATTCGATTTAAAATCCCTTCATCACTGTGCCGGTTGAGTAATGTAACACAGCAGTCTACGCGCGTTTGTCGGTTTGCTGCACTCAATTCATGAGGTACCCACCTTTCAAGCTTTTTCACCTTCCCAATTTGCTTCAAGTGAACTAAAACAGTTTTATCACTAACACCGCAGCCTACAGCTAGCTCGGACGTGGTTTGCGATGGATCCGCTTCCACAATAACCTTCAATTCTTCATTGTCAACTTTGGTCTCCGGCCGTCCACGGGGCTTGTTCTGTAGGTCGAAATTTCACGAACGAAAACGTTGGAACCAAAAACGCACTGTGTTTTCTTTTGCGACACCCTCGCCGTACACATCATTAATCCTTCGAGCCGTTTCTGCAGCACTGGTGCCACGATGGAACTCGTACTCGTAAATAACGCGATATTTCAAGTTTTCCATTTTGTAAACAGAGTGGTCCAAAAAAAAAACCAAAAGAGAAAAAAACAAATGAATTACGATTTTCAAAACACAAAAGCATGAGTAAATAGCTGTATAAATTTGAAATTGGAATTTTTAACCAAAGAAGAGATATTTGAGATCAAAGTGGCCAGTACGACAAAACGCCAATTTCATATGTAAGGACCTAATATTATGATTTTAGTTTAAAGAGAAAGAGCGACGGACCTACCCAATAGATTTTCATTTTGCGAACCGCAAGAGTTCGCAGCGGAACGATCGTATAACTCCTGACTGATCAACAGACTGGATCAAAAAGAAATCTGACCCGTGTCGGGAATCAAACCCGGGGCTCCTATTAAAACCAAACTGCGTTAGATAATAGATACGTACCTATGTCATCAAATAATAATTATTTCATTGCAGATGCAACAATACTACACCACAAGACATCTCATTCCCTAAGACCGTACCATATCATATTCAAGCGCGATCGCATCCTGTTTTAAAGCGGGGCACAATCATAAAATTATGTCCTTCCAATTGAAATCTATACTTTTTATTTAAATATCGAGTTATATGATATTTGAGGCACCTATTAGTTTTTTGATTTTATATTTTGAGCTGGGTCATGTCTTTATGTCTATTCTCTACCTAAGTACTTTTTTATTTAATGTTCAAAATAATTGCCGATACACAAATATCAATAAATATTGCCATCCTCTTAAAGGGATTTATTGAATTTATTTTAGTCTTTCTCACTCTCACGGATACGTTGGTAGGTGCGACATGCTGCGTCGCGGAAGAATATAACAGAAAAACGACCTTTTTACTGAAAAACTAAGCCAGTTATCAAAAATCGGTTTCCAAGCGTTTTTGGATATTGTTATTACCGACACATTAAAACAAAAATTAAAATTACATCCATTGTAGTTTCTTATAAAAAACAGGAAAACTGCGATTTGGGAGCAACATTTAGGGAGAACTTTCTATCGAGAAAATTTTATCCAATCGAGTTGCTGCTTCTAAGCGATTTTAGACCCAAAATACATGACGTTTGAATTTTAAAGTAATTGTCTTTATAGTTTTTACGTAAAACTGCATTCAAAATCACTTAAATACGACTTGTACGCCGTTAAACTCAAAGAGTTTATGTGAGGATGGCGAGTTCACATGCATAATACTTATTTAACACATTTTAACTTAATTCTACATAATTACTGCAAAAGGCACTTCCAAGATAATGCTTTCACAGGAACTATGTCATTCGAACCGCGTCTGACCATATTGTCCAAAGTACGTGTTTAGTTCATACTTACCGACCGATAAGGAAAACAAATAGCGTCGTTTTTCCACCGCAAAGCGCCGTCTGTGGGGAAGCAGCGGGAAACAATGCGCCAACAATCAAAACGTCAGCGCCGATGTAGATTTATCCCCGTGACGCGATTTATCGCCGCCGACTCGACGGGACGAGATTATCGGCCGTCCCAATCGGCCGCACCGATTTGTCTGTATTCACACGAATTTGTGAACGTAAATAGCGTATTTACCTAATAATTGACTGAACATCATTACATCTTTGCAATAACGAATGTTGTTCAGTTTCGCTAAACGTTTTGCGAAAAAGTCTTGCCATGTTGGTACAGTCACGGAATGAAAAAATTCGTCAGTTTTCAAATTGATACGTTTGCCCTGGTATACTGACAGAATGGACTCTTGCTGTGCAGCACTAGTGCAAGCGAAAACCAACAATAAGGTGACGAACCTTTTCATTCCCTGACTTTACAATCAACTGCGTCAGCAAAATTTTTCTGTATAATAGGTAGATACTTGCATACGAAATTTGTGATTGTAAATCGCTTATTTACCTAATAAAATTGATTGAACTTCCTTGCGTCTCTACAATAATAAGTGTTTTAGTTTCCCCAAACGTTTTGCCAAGAAAAGGCTTTAGATAAACTTTGAACTTACCCGCAAGTAGATAGACCATATTGCAGGTAGGTATAATTTGCCGCCCCTAATTTGTGATTGTAAATCATGAATTTGCCTAACTTATTTACTGCTTAAGTTATTTACTGTCTCTTATTGGTGCTCTACAAAAAAATCGTTGTGTAAACTCTCATAATTTCTTATGTAATCTAATTCCACAGGGTATTTATTATTTATGGCTAATTTAAGAACATGATAATGCAAGTCGACGAGAAAGAGAAATCGGCTGTCCCAATCGGCCGTACCGATTTGTCTGATTTTAAGTATAGATACGATACGAATTTGTGATAGTAAATCACAAATTCGTATACCTACCTACTTAAACACATATCGTGTTATAGATAACCTACCTAGTCCTACGTAATCATGTAGGACTATAAGCTATTTACACACTCGTCTGGATTGCAATAATTTCATACGACGTACTACATTGTGTCTAGGTACGTACTATCAGACAAAATAATAATTGCTTATTTCTTAAATCTGTAGAGAATATCAAATATGTAAGTACCTACCTATTTTGTGCTACTGATTCGATCTAAAAGCTTGCTAATTGAATGCAGGCAGGATAATCTCTAGGCAATTTTGTGTTGCGTGTATCCTTATATTTATGCAAGAAAGAACCCAAACAAATCCACATCAATCTTCATATTTTAACTAATAGCGGGCAATATGTTACTCAGTGAGGGAAGTCCGTTAGCTAATTCGGGGAGGCCCTCATTTGTCTCTTCGCCTCTAATTGAGACGTATGTCGTTACGACACGACGCTACGTGGTGTCGGGCTGGTACGATATATTGCCCACATCACCATTAGGTGCGATTTTAAAGCGTTTAAAAGACAGCGGTGCTTATTTTGGTTAATAAATTAGATATTGAATGGAATTTCGCATTGCAAAGTCTCCTGAGTCCAGTGGGCTGATTCTGTATCGTTCAGTTAGTTAGTTAGTAACCTACACTAGGTTATTGACCAAGAAAACAGAGGCAAAAGTCCTATTTTTGTATTATTTATGCACAAGTTAGCAACTAGCGTGGTATGTAGACATGATACCAGCCAATCTAGGTTAGTAACTTTTGCAAAAAGTATGCTAAAATAGGATTTTGGCCTCCGTTTTGTTAGTTAACAACCCAGTGAGGGTTTATAACTAACAAACAGAATGATACAGAATCAGCCCACAGGTAAGGTATGGCAATTAAAAAATTGGCCATTGTTGCCATGAAATGAATTAAGGGGATTTATTGAATTTATTTTTGTCTTTCTCACTCTCACGGAGATTTGGTAGGTGCGACATGCAGCGTCGCGGAAGAATATAGCAGAAAAACGACGTTTTACCTAATTACTCAAAAACGAAGCCAGTTATCAAAAATCTGTTCTAAGCGTTTTAGGATATTATTATTACCGATACATTAAACCAAAAATTACAATTACATCCATTGTAGTTTCCGATAAAACATAGAAAAACTGAGATTTTGTAGCAACTTTTGGGAGAATTTTCTATCGAGAAAATTTTATCCAATCGTGTTTCTGCTTCTAAGCGATTTTAGATTATTAAAGACCCAAAATACATGACGTGTAAATTTGAAAGTAATTGTCTTTATAGTTTTTGCATAAAACTTCATTCAAAATCACCTAAATACGGCTTGTAGGCCGTTAAACTAAATTTTAAAATCTATCTAAATCTAATGTTTGTTGTGTTGTGAATTATCAGTTTGTGATGTTGCACAAACTGATAATACGGAACACCCTCTCAAGTTTTTGCTTGATTGTCGACCACACAAGTCAAAACAAATGCCACCCCTGATTTCACACTATTTCTGTCAACGGAACACATTTTGTCTGGCAATCGCACATAACACAAGACACGTTTGGCAGTTTATCGCGACCTCAAAAATGTAGACCATCTTAACTTTTTATTGTTTAGGTAGGTACCTACCTACCAAAGATACAATCTGCTTGCTATTATGTCGAAAAAGTTCTACAAAGTTTTTGCCTGTGGGCCTGTAGGACGTATAGGTGCACTAAGTCAACTATTTATGGTAGGTACTTATTCTGTGATTTATAGATTACCTTATAAATATAGTAGATATTATTGTTAAATAGTTGTTGCGATAAAGGCAACAAAGATCGCAGCATTTTTGTTGCATTTATAGTTTTACAACAGGCCTGCTTCCGGGCCGTGCTGCCCTCCCGTTTCTCCATTTTATTGCTTCGCGGGTAGCGACAGTTTGTTAAGATACAAACGTAGGTAACTTAGCATTGGGAAGTTTATATTTACTTAATATCTATACACTACACATTTTGATTTTGAAAATAAAATAAACTAAGTATTAAATAAATAAAAAAACTAAGTATTATAAATACATAATTACCTTATATTAAGTAGGTAACTAACATAGGTAGTAATAGTAGGTAGGTACATAACAAAATTATAATTTTCGATTTTAACAAAAATAAATCTTATTTTGTAACAATTACAGTTCATAATCCACAAAATGCACTAAAACTATTGAAAACAGCGCGTTTTTTCGTCGCCAATATATCTGTCAGCGGGGCGTGATGTTAGTGTGACACCACTCACCCGGCGGCGCGCAGACCGCACACACACGGTCTGTTGATCTGCTGTTATTGAGCGTTGACGTATTTGTACCGTTTTAAACGGCCGCCTAATTACCTCGTAAACGTATTAAGACGATAGTTGTAAATAGAAAAGTTTTAAGAAAACATCTGCTGCATTTTGCTTGCGACTGTATCATCATCATCATAATTTTCAATGACATCGAGGTTTAGCGCTTGGATTCGTATGGACTCATAACAAGTATAATCTGTGGCGTGGACCGTGTTCCATAAAGCAAATGAATTCGAGCTAAAACGAGCTATTTCTGATTATACAGATGTAATAGCTATATCGGTCGGTGGTGACACTGACCGATGTAGCTATATTTATTTATTTATTTATTTATTTATTTTGTACATATTTTAGTTTTATAGTTTATAGGGGTAGTTTTGCAGCTTAGTAAATGAAAAAAGTATTCTTGCAAGATTTTTTAATTTGTGTCACAACTCACCATTTTACAATCAAAGAGGACGAGAACCATAATTAGTTACTATATATGAAGAGAACAATACACTCTGTCCACAGACAATAAATTCGATGCACTTATATTATGTTAGATCTGTGTTGCCAATTTTATCTATTTTTAATTTATAATTATTCATGCTATAATATTTAATGTTGAATTCAACAGGCACCCACTTCAAAAATTCAAATGCATGTAACTTTTGATTTCCTTGTCGGATAAGAATTTTATTTTTAACATAATATATCATTATTTCTAACCTAGTTTACAATTGATAAAGCAACAAAAAAAATGAGGAAACTACCGTAAAGCTCTAGTATATTTACTCGCCCCTTTTGTATATTATCTCCATGTTAAAAGTTTCAAGGAACACTACTGTTGTCTGTTGGTAAATGGCAAGTGGGTTGTAAGTTTGCAGGTGTTTAGAGTAAAGACTCTGATATATCTACTGGGTAGTCGTGGAATGCCAGCACTTGAGGTGTTGGCGACAGAACTAGAGTTTGCAATCCGGTTTCAATCCGGCCGGATCCGGACCAGATTCCACCAATCCCGCCGATTAATTATTTGTTTCGGTTCGATTCGATTCGGCAAATTCAAGCCGGATCCGGTACACGTGCAATGACGTCGGATCCGCCGGATTACCGGATCCGGTTTTCCGGATTGCAATCCCTAGACAGAACAGCAGGGCTAGACAAAGTACTTAACAGTCGTTTAGCTTTAACGACAGTAGACGAAAATGTATGGACAAAACAAGTGACTGTAAAAAAACCACGTAACCGAATAGCTAGTTAGGCTAGGAAAACACGCTGTGTTTGAAAATCGACTACGATAATTTGAATTCTCCCTGGCGTTCTCGCAGACCTTGTAGATAACTTAAGCGTACTTCGCATGACAATTGACAGTCGACACTGAACAACGCTAAGCATAAAGTAGATTCTGCTTTCATTAATTGTTTTCATTCGGTCACGTGGTTTTTCTACAGTCACTTGGTTTGTCAATACATTTTTATCTACTGTCGTCAACACTAAACGACTATTACTTTGTCTAGCCCCGCTGAACATATTTCGAGATTAGAACTCATCTAGAACAATAAAAACGATAGAAGTAAGAACAACACACCTTTTATATTATAGCAAACGTGTAAACTAATTTATTTTTAATTTTTAATAATTGCAGACACGCGTTTTAATTCCAATTCCCTATAATAAGTATCTATTGCCGACGAAAAAAACTAAATATCGAACAACCAGCCCGGTAGCGCTTCCTATAAATCACTGAGAGCAATAATGCGGGCTTCCCCTGGGAGAGCCAGGGATCACTGCCTTTACCATAATGCAGGACTTTGTAGGATATTCCTGTAAGTAGTTAAGAACCACTTGCTTTCTGTTTCATCTGTTTCCAATGTCAAATCTACTTAGTTTTTTGAGATAAACGTATTTTGAAGTCGGGATTAAAAATTTAAAACACGTCCAAGAAAAATATTTTATGTTCATTTGCAGGTATTTTGCTTTTCAAATAAAAAATTAAAACATAATTAGTAGTGTCTTTTGGTGCTACTTAGGTATTTACATACCTACCTACCTACCTACCTACAGTGATCAGTTTATCTGTAAGGTCGGTAGAAGAGGAACAAAGTTGGTACAAGTACTACATAATATTATAAATGATTGTATCACTATCAATATTATGATACATTTACTATGCCAATGGACAGCATTTTTACCATATAATATCCTGCATGATCTAGATGTGTAACAGATATTCAATCAAACAAAAAAAAAGCAGTTTGCCTCAATAACGGTTGAAAACTGAAACAATTGAAAGCAACTTAAGTTTACATGTGACGTAATCGGTCGCCCTGCCATTTTTCTACCCACTCCCAGGCATTGACATTTTCATGGCCACCATAGCGCACACCGTAAAGACTTCTTCCTCACATAATTGCCTAAATTGTTATTAGGAATAAAGACATATGGACGGTCGCTCCCTCAGCCGCGGTGTATTTATGGACGCAGTGAGATATGGGGTTTTGATGGTGTCGTTTTGGTTGTAGCGAGAGATTTAGGGCGGATTTAATTTGGTGGAATTTTGAAAGATCTCTGTTAATGTACGGTTCATACTAATGCCCTTTTATTATTTGAAGCGACTTCTTTGTCGGCTTTTTGATGAATCCCGTTTTTGTTTCGGTTAGACAACATCCGTCGTTTGGACTCGAATATACTGAGTTTTGTATGAAAATATTATGATGAAACATACCTAATTAAAATTATTACGAAAGGATAATTTTTGAATAGTTATCGTTCAGGCCCACTTCAGGCCACATTTAGGTACATTAGTTATTTATTATGAGTTTGAATATTAGTGGAGTAGGTACCTAGTACCTACTTACTGCATGCCTACATAATTGGATTTACAGATAAATTAAACATAAATAATTCCTTATTCACAGAATAAAAAAATTGGCGAACAAATTACAATAAATAGTAAATTAGCGATGCAGCGTAAAAAATACATTTTTTTAAAAATAATTGATATGCTTGACTACAATCATGTCTGATAGACAGAAAAATGAGGTCTAGGATGGAGCGCGCTTGCCTAGAAAATGCCTATTCACTCTTGAAGGCACCCAGATTGTCTTGGCTGGGAACACGGAAGCTGGAAGGGTGTTCCACACCTTAGCGATTCGTATCAGAAACGTGGAAGAAAAACGTTTCGTTCGAGTACGCTGTCAACCAACGCATAAGGATGCCACTTCTCTGACGTCTGGCGGTTCTATGGAGATGTACAATCTCTTCCAGATTATCAACAATCTATTCTTTTTGGGGAATTATACAGTACGTCTGTATCATTCCCCAAAAAGAAAAGATTGTAGATTCTAGAGAATTCTATTTACACTAGGGATAAAGCTTTATTACAAGGACTCAAAATAAATCTAAACTTACCCATATGATTAAAAAATAATAAATTATTATATTTACAAAATATATACACCATCCAACTGATCATTAATGGGCATAGTGCCCAAGACGCTGGCGCTGTTTCCTCTTTGTATGTCTAAACTTAGCCGTTGAGCAAATGAATAATTTTAATTATAATAATTGTAGTAAGTAAGTTACTCAAGTGTCCCGTTCATCCTTGTTAAGGAGCAGCGACAAAAAACCTAAAAACAATAAATAAAGCATAAAAATAAAACCAGCCCACAAGTGGCTCAAGAGGGCTCAAACGGTTTGTTTTGACTAGCCCGAGTGAAGAGGTGGTAAAAAATTATCTACCACCGAACATCATCAAAGATCCCGAACAAGAACACTCCTCCGTGTAGAGATAAAAAGAGATTTAAATTTTAATATCTCTTGTGCTTGCTATGAATTTCAATATTTTACGGTTATTTAAGTAGACCAACCCTACTTATCAAATGTGGCTACTTACTACCTTCGTAGTAAATATACTAGTACTAGCTGACCCGGCAAACGTTGTTATGCCGTTAGGGATACCTATAAAAAAATAGCTTACCTACTCACAGACTTACCGAATTTATGCTATGCTATTAAGGATTTCTTGACACTAGGTAAGTATTAAGTAGGTTGTAGTAGCCTGGCTCGGAGATTGAACCCTGGACCTCGAAACAACGAAGAAAAAACAGAATTATCTTGTAGGGTAGTAACAGAAAATTAACAAAAACGTTGTCACGCTTGGATAACTGACTTGGTAGAGCGCTTAACATTAACAACATCTTGTCATAGACCTATAATACCCACCTATTACAGTTAAACTACGAAGTACCTAGGTATATAAATATCTATTATAACTAACGCTTTCTAACGCTATAATTTTCTCGTCACACGCCAGTTGTCTTCCACAATCGGCCGGCTACTTAAACATAATACCTATATATGTTGATGAGTGCTCTTCAAGTCTTCACACAGGCAATTACAATTCGCAACAGGACCACGTAAACGGACGGGTTCAAAACCATTAATTACTAGTTTACTAAGCGCTTACTAGTTAACTATTATACAACCTGCTATAGTTTTTGACGTGACAACGTCTTATAAATCGATGGAGCCGGTTGCACGCACGAAAAAACATGACTCATCCGGCGTTACCTCGCTCATGCGGCGTTACCGGCGTTACCTCGCGAGCGCGGAACGAGCGACAAAGAAGACGTTGTCACGTTCAACTATCGCCAGTAAACCGACTTTACAGGCAACCAATTTTTTTTTGACGTGACAACGTCTTATAATTCGATAGAGCCGGTTGCACGCACGAAAAAAATTGGTTGCCTGTAAAGTCGGTTTACTGACGATAGTTGAACGTGACAACGTCTTCTTTGTCGCTCGTTCCGCGCTCGCGAGGTAACGCCGCATGAGCGAGGTAACGCCGGTAACGCCGGATGAGTCATGTTTTTTCGTGCGTGCAACCGGCTCTTTCGATTTATAAGACGTTGTCACGTCAAAAACATGACTCATCCGTCGTTACCTCGCTCATGCGGCGTTACCGGCGTTACCTCGCGAGCGCGGAACGAGCGACAAAGAAGACGTTGTCACGTTCAATTATCGTCAGTAAACCGACTTTACAGACAACCAATTTTTTTGTGATAAAAAGTGACTTGAAAGCAAAACAATCACCTGCCTACCGATTCACGTGACGAGTCGGCAGCACTTCACGAAGTAGCGTGAAGTGAAATGTCTAAAAAACGTCGCGGAATTCACGTCTTTACGCAGAATACACGTGAATGGTGAAACTATCTATTATAAAAGATTTTTTGGAGTAGATATAGAAGAAAAGCAATTCGTATAAAAACAATGCCTTGCGAAGTCATATCATGTAGGGAAAAATATTTTTTTATTCACACCGAAACAAAAAGCGTCATTCATTATTTTATCACAAACTCTGTTACCGTTTGCCACACCTGATTCAATTCAACAATGAATAAAACAGTCAATGCAACAATGAAGTAAAAGTGATGATGTTTTCATTGCATTTTCCTTAGATCCCGACATTCCTCCTCCATACCTGCTTCACCTTTCTACCACAGAACCACAAGACACCGAGAGAAGTGGCATCCTTACGTGGTTGATGTCCAGCGAACTCGGATGAAACGTTTTTCTTCCACGTTTCTGATACGTATAACGAACCGCTAAGGTGTGGAACACCCTTCTAGCTTCTGTGTTCCCAGACAAATATGATCTGGGTTCCTTTCAATAAAAGAGTGAATAGGCATATTCTAGGCAGCGCGCTCCATCCTAGACCTCATAATTTCTGTCCATCAGACATGGTTGTAGTCAAGCGCAAGCCTATCAATCAATAATCTAATACATATATATAAAATTCTCTGGCCAATCTTTGTTACAAACTCCTCTGCAACGGCTCGACCGATTGTTATGAATTTTTAGTGTATTGTTATATCTATATTTTTTTTATATCCCTAATGGCAAAACAACGTTTGCCGGGTCAACTAGTACTAAAAAAAAAATCTGCCTGAAATATTTTTTAAAACAAATTTCTGTCCATCAGACATGGTTGTAGTCAAGCGCAAGCCTATCAATCAATAATCTAATACATATATAAAATTCTCTGGCCAATCTTTGTTACAAACTCCTCTGCAACGGCTCGACCGATTGTTATGAATTTTTAGTGTACCTATTGTTATATCTATATTTTTTTTATATCCCTAATGGCAAAACAACGTTTGCCGGGTCAACTAGTACTAAAAAAAAATCTGCCTGAAATATTTTTTAAAACAGCCGTCGGCAAACCTCTAACTTTATACAGACTACAGTAACGATAAACATCGGTCGTTAGCTGTCACGGACTCTGCACTAACTGCCGCTGTACTCCACGCGTGCAATCTTTATATACGCCGGCGCGTTCTTTTTTCAAAAACACAAGGAATCATTCCGAATTCAAAATCCGGGTGGAATGCACCGTGTTCCATTAGCAGACCGAAAAGCGCCTATAATTTATGCGTTCGGATACACGTACCTACCTATAGGAATTTTGGCGCCCTCTTTTGAATTTTACCGCTGGTTTTAGAGTCCCATAGAGGAATGAGCACTTTGTCTATTTGTTACTTAGGATTCCTAAGCAAAATATTGTGATATAAAGGGAAATTTTACCTACTCCTTACCAGTGTTGCATACCTCCCTATTATATTGAGATTAAAATATATTACTGTAAGTAAACCTACTTCATATTCGTATTATTGTGTTATCTATATTATATAATATGAACTGAGTGGACCCGGCAAACGTTGATTTGCCATTAGGGATAAATTAAAAAAAATAGCCTAACAAACATATCCACAATTCACAAAGAAAATTTCATAACAATCGGTCGAGCCGTTTCGGAGGAACAAAAATTGGCACGAAAATTTTATCACTAAGTATATGTATTAGAATATTATGCAGAGATTTTGATTTACAAAAGATGTAGGTATGGTATTAGGTCGGTACCATACACAGATCACGGAAGCTCTTTCCGTGATCTGTGGTACCATACCTATTCTTTCCAGCTTTTTTCGGGCTCAAAACCGACTCGCACTTGACCGTTTTATTTATTTAAATATACAATTTAAAGATATGTACAAAAAAGTACGAGCAGTGATGCGGTTCGATTAAAAAATTATCCATAACAAATGAAAATTGCTCTAACGATGATTGGATTTCATAGTTTTTCGAAGCGTTCCAATCAGCGTTTGCATTGTTGTTGGTAAACCAGAAATGTATTCTTGTTTAATTAAATAATTGTCAGTGAATAGCGTCAATTTGTTTTTACTTGTTAGCGTGTTGGGTTATTCGCACCAGTAATTGTATAATGACCGTGTCTTGTAACAATACACGTAACTAGTTTTACGTTCCTACATATTTTTTTTACTATTTACAAGTTAGTACTTGACTGCGATCTCAACTGATGGTAAGTGACGATGCAGCCGAAGACGTTATCACACTAACTTGGAAGGAGTAAACAACCCCTAACGGTTTCAAGTTTTCAACACAGCATCGCGTCGGAAAGCTAAATTGCATGGCGGTGCATCTTTGCTGGTAGAGTGGTAACTAGCCACGGCCAAAGTCCCACCAGACTAGACCTTTTTTTACTCTAGTATACAATTTAGTACTTGACTGCGATCTCACCTGATGGTAGGTATAAGTGATGATGCATCATCTACATCTACAACACCTAAGATGTTATCGTAGGTACTAACTTGGAAGGGTAATTAAATTTACCCCACCGGTTTCTACAAGCATCGCACCGGAACGCTAAATCGCTTGGCGCTGCGTCTTCCTGGTAGGGTGGTACCTAACTAGCCACAGCCGAAGCCTCCCACCAGACCCGACCTAAGCCAAATAATTAAGAAATTATAAATTACTATAGTGACCCGTGACGGGAATCGAACCCGCGACGTCCCAATCAAATCAGCTATGCCAAAATGCAAAAACCATTGCGCTATGGAGGTCGTCAAACCAGGTAGATTTAGGTAGGTACGTTCTTATAGGGGGAAGTCCCCTAGTGGCGGACACCTAAGGTTTTTTATGAATAAAATAAAAAATATTTTTAGGAATGTATATTTATTTATGACTTACAGTAGGTAACAAAGATAGAAATCACACCAAACTAAAAAAAAAGCAACCTCTGCTAAAAACATAATTAATAGCGCGAATCAAACTTGGGTAACAAAAAATATAATTTTAAAATGTGGCACCTAGTACCGGACGGGTGTTTGTGCCATACCCCTAGCACTGGATATTTCAGAAGAGTCTGCATCAATCGCATATGTAGCCATCTCCACACTCTGGAACGTCTGCACATGCTTCATGTGCACACCCAAGACACGATGAGCATTGGATCCAGTCTTCGATATAGTTTTCTAAGCAAACTACACAAATTGTTGTGTCTGTGTTAGATGTTTGTTCTTGTAGTTCTACTTTTTAGCTTTATCTCTATTTTCTCTTTTAGACTTCACGACTTTAGATTGTTTTCTTTTCTCTGAGCTCTTTCCTTTGGTTTGTTTCACATTGCTTTCAACCGCTACTTTAAACTTAGATCCTAATCCCCTCTTTTTTTACGATATTTTCTTTTTCGTTTTCTTTTTCTTCTACTACTTTTTTGTATGGTGATGACGTTAAAATCTCACTTCGGTCACATTTCCTTTTTCGAGCTGCAGTAAGCATGTTATAGTGCTTTTAAGAACTTGATGAACCATTGCGGCTATCTTACACTAATTTCCTTGGACAAATAGCTCTGTGTCTCCAACGATCCTTTCTTTTTCTTGTCTTCCATTTCGTTTCTCTTCTTTTGTCTATACCTTAAAAGAAAATTAAATTAATTAATTAAATAACGTAGATTGTTACAAGAAATAAAAAAAAACATTGTCCGGTGCTAGGGGACGGCTTAGTGTCCGGTACTAAGGGACAGACAATATCGTACATTAGGTAGTACCTACCGAAATGGTTTCAAAAATCAAATAAAATGCTGTCGGTTTACCGATAACAATCAAATGCTACTTCAATTATCGACTACCATTAAAATATAAATGCATAAATGTGCCAGAACTACTTACGTCGAACTTACGTGACGCCGCGCGTTCCCGCCAAGAACTACATTCATTCTCTCCCGCTGCGGCCTTGCGCGATCCTGGCGAGCTGCGGCGCGTGATCCTGTAGCTATGTACCCCCCGTACCCCTTTCACTAGTAGTTCGATTCGAACAGGTTTATACTTTCTTGGATAGTACCACTGTCCGGCGCTAGGTGCCGTCCGGCGTTACGGGACTTCCCCCTATACATTACTGTTAGAAATTATCCCATCAAAGACATAATATTATTTATTTATGGAAAATATGGACGGACGAAGTCTTGTCTTGATAATAGGGTCCCGATTTACCCTTTGGGTACGGATTACGGAACCCTAATAAAATGGATGAAATGATTAGTATCGATGATTGTTTTTATATACTAAACGGACCGCTCTTGAATCCTAAAATACTTACGTACACTAAAGTACTTATCCAGAAAAGAAAAAAAAACAGTGGCAAAACTGATATCGTAAACTGACTGGTAAATCGAATTCCCAATAGATTATGCGGTTTATACAAAAACAAACCGCAAATACGGATTTCTTTTACGAATCGCTCTACAAATAGGTGCAAATATCATAAAGCTGGTGTTCAACGGGCCATGACAGTGGTGAGTGGTGTCTGGAGGATTGCCGTGTGAACAGCCCCCGTGGGAATGTGGTCATCGCCCATTATGATCTTTTTTATCTGTGGCTACCGAATTTGGTGCTGTCTATTCTTCGGTTGGTTTTGTAAGACAATGTTCTAGCTTATCTATAACTTATTTGAGGTAATCTCCTAGAATTACGTGATACAAAAGAGTTAACGGCGTAGACGGTCGTTTTACTCTTAAACGCTTTTAGTGACCTGCAGTTTAAAAAAATTACTTTCAAATTGGAACATCATGTATTTTGGGTCTTTAATTTAAATTTGCTGTGAAGAAGATACACGAAAAAAAAAATTCTCAATAGAAAAAAATTTCTCCCAAATGTTGCTCCAAAATCTCCATTTTTCTAATTTTTATCGGAAAGTGAAATGGATGTAATTGTCATTTTAGTTTTAATGCTTCGGTAATGATAATATTCAAAAACGCTCAGAATAGATTCTTGAAAAATGCATTCTGAATTTGCAAGAGCGAGGAGAACAAAAAAGAAACCATTTTAAATAAATAAATAAATATATACGGGACACATCGCAATCCAGCCCCTAAGTAAGCGATAGCTTGTGTTATGGGTACAAGATAACTAATAAATATACATACATACTAATATACATAAATATAATATATTGAAAAACACCCAGACACTGGAAAACATTCATGCTCATCACACAAACATTTAGTAGTGGGAATCCAACCCATGACCTCCGACGCAGACGGCAGGTTCGCTACCGCTACCCCATTCGGTCGTCTACATTTTGGCTCTTAAAAACGCAACTTTTCAATAACACTGAATGATCTAAACACGTGCACTAATTAATCCGGCTATATTAAACGACATTCAGAACAACAAATACTTAGGCGCGTATTAACTAACTAATCATCAAACGTACGTAGCGGCATAGCATACGAACAGTCACAAAGCTCTGAAGTCTGAACGGCTGGCTTGTCGCCAGTCGCCGCGGCCCATTGGCAGCAAGTGTCGCGCAGGCGCACGACTGAACGCGCGAAATGACGCGCGACAATGTTGCTCTGCGCGCCTCTTAATTAGAGATAAGTATCCGGTTAAAGAGACCGTTTTGAGGACTGTTTTATAAGGATCGATGAACCAAAAATTATTCTTCTCTCGTTTTGCCCGGATATCGCACGGTTGTTTGAAAAAAGAACCCAGCAAATCGTCACTGACAGCGCGAAAATAATCCAATCGACATAATATTGCAAGTTTGCAGGTTTGCAATTTCAGACAATGGGGCTAAATCTGTTGTGCTAAATTAATTTTTCGTGTTTTAAAATAGTGCTATGCTTTTCCATGGGCACTATAGTTTAAAAGGATACCTCTATTTTAAGATACGTAAATTTAGTTTAGAGTTGGTACCAATTTCGAGCAATCCTGTTGCAAACAAATGCTTAGGTCCGATATACATATAGAATATAGATGCATGATGAAGTTTTTTTTTTTAATTTTAAAAAGATCAAATTTAAATCGTTAATTTCATGTAGGCCACTATGAATGGCTTATTTTAAAAATAGTAGTTAAATTCCGCCGGCATTATTGCTTCTGTATTGAACCTCAAACTTCACAGAGTAATAAACAATTAAACAACAAGCAACAAACGCAAAAGCCGCCTCGTGAATAACAACTAACGAATTACAGTCATTAATATCACCACACACCTCGTGAGTCGTATTATTCGGTCCGTTTCCTTTTCCCTATACCGACCTCTGTTATTATATTGATAGAAATGGTTATGTAAAACAACATAGGGTGGTGTTATTAAACTTTAATGTTCAAGTACCTAGTATCTACAAAAGAATCAAGTCTTCATTAGCAAATGTCCATGTAACATCTTCGGTATCTTTCGATTCCAAAGATCCTTTAGACCCGAGCCAAAAGTGGAAGAAATGGAATTGGATAGATCACGCTTTAAACGGGACATCGGGTGTCCTACAACAGTGTTTCGAATGGCAGCCAAAAGGTGGCCAAACGAAAACGCGGCAGACAACAAGCGTCAAGCATTGTTTGAATAGCAAATTAAATGCTAGAAATAATATAATATCAATTAATAGGACACTTTTTTGCAAAGTTCGACCAAAAAAAAATTTAATTAGAAGAAGGAGTACCTACCTACCTTGAAAAATATGTGACTATGTTATCTTTTAAGTTTCCAATGTAAACTTTCCATAGGTACCTACCAGAATGGCATTTACCACTAAAATCGTGTTTCCCAAAAACCAATATGTTATACCTATCCTTACATTTTTTTTGTTTTATGAAATTTTTGTTCTCTAAAGTCTAATTTGTAGGTCCTATTTGGTCAAGTTAATGCGATGAATCATGAATATCTTCGAATATAGACGTAGAAACTCTATAATGGTGCTAATTGTGTTGTACAAAATCTCTAAACTAATTTAAAATAGTGCTATCCTTTTCAAACTGTTCCCTATGGAAAAGGATCATCATCATCATCATCATCATTTCAGCCTGCGGACGTCCACTGTTGAACATAGGCCTTCCCAAGTGAGCGCCACCACACCCTGTCCTCAGCCTTCCTCGTCCAGCCGCTTCCCGCCACCCGCGCCATGTCGTCGGTCCAACGAGCTGGAGGACGCCCCACGCTACGCTTACTTGTACGCGGTCTCCACTCCAGGACTTTTCGGCTCCACCGGCCATCGCCCCTGCGACACGCGTGACCTGCCCACTGCCACTTCAGCTTGCTAATGGAAAAGGATAGCACTATGAAATTACTTAGTTTAGTTTAGAGATTTTGCACAACAGAATAGACTACTTACAATGTTTTATAAAAAAACGTCTTTAAATATTCAGAACAGAATTTCAATTTCAATTTATAATAATAAATAAATTGAAATTGAAATTGAAATTCTGTTGTACAAAATCTCTAAACTAATTTAAAATAGTGCTATCCTTTTCAAACTGTTCCATATGGAAAAGGATAGCACTATTTTAAATTACTTAGTTTAGTTTAGAGATTTTGCACAACAGAATCGACTACTTACAATGTTTTATAAAAAAAACGTCTTTAAATATTCTATATTTTTTTGGAAATAACACCATAAGTAGTTGGTTTCACGTTTTGTTGAAGATATTTGACTGACATATTTGCAAAAACCCTAGTTAATAGTTTCGATCCAGTTAAGCGGACGTAATCGAATTAATTATACCTATCTAGCAAAAAAACCTTACTAATAAGCACCTATATGCCATTTAACGATCGATTTCAACCGGCCGTCATCCGCTGGTAGCAACTCATCAGCATTTAATCAACTTGTTAGTAAAAAACCATCCCGAGAACGGTCGGACATGGATCTTTATCAACCGTACATGTTGATACGAGCACAATTGGTGTACGAACAACGATATGAATCTGAGGATAAGCCCATCGGAACATTTAACGTCAACCTTCTTCATATAAGAAAAATTTGGTCAATTGCGTATCGGGCTCGCGTACTGAGGGCTCCGTACTATAAAGACCAATTCCAATCAAAACCCATGCCAATTTGGTACCCATGCACCAAATTAAAAACGAGCGTAGTGAAAATTTCAAGTGTCTTACTATCATGGTTCATTAGATATTACCGCCTGGTGACAGACTGACGGACGGAAAGCGAAGTCTTAGTAATAGGGTCCCGTTTTTACCCTTTGGGTACGGAACCCTAAAAAAGTAGCGGCTGTTGGAGCAAAATAAAACATAGATTTTTCCATAGGTCGTTTAGTTTAATTCTTCTTGTTTACGAATTGACATCTAATAATTAGCGTACCTACGTCATAGTGGGGGGGTAAAAAAAAATATAAAAAATATATCGAATCCTCAAAGGAGGTTGATTGGCGCCTAAACAGCGGTATTTGTCAAAATTTCCGCTAATACGGCGCAACATGTCGGAAATCGCGTCTCTGTAGATACTTGCATGCGGAATAATTACAAGTAGGTACTTACTACTTATAGTGATCTGTGGTGTGGACCGTGGTCCACAGATAATAATACAGTGGTCAGACAACTGACGCTATTGGTGTCAAAACAAACATTTTTGACACCAGTAAATTGGCGACATTTTCTCGCGCAGTCCGCCGGGTCCTGTGTATACGTCTATTTGTACGAACAATGATTTTATATCACTAATAGTCCAGTCATTATAGGAAGTTCACCTCGGAATTCGAGATACCCAGCTGTATTTCTGTAAATATTAGGTCCTTACATATGAAATTGGCGTTTTGTATAGGAGGAACATAAAGTCGATTTTTTTAAAATATAATATATATATTTAATCAAAGTATGTACCATTGCTATCTATGCACTTTTGCCATCTTATATGTAGTTCATTGATCCCTTTACTAAAAAAGCCATTCGGACGGGAATCAATAAAATCTTTGAAAGCGCTTTGGACTGCCTCATCGGAGTTAAATTTTTTCCCTTGTAAGAAGTTATCCAAATTTCGAAAAAAATGGTAATCTGTTGGAGCAAGGTCCGGGGAGTAAGGTGGATGTCTTAGGCATTCCAATTGAAGCTCCTCTAATTTGGTAGCCGTCTGTTGTGCAGTGTGTGGTCTAGCGTTGTCCTGAAGCAGCAGTGGCCTAGAACGATTGACCAGCCTCGGTTGTTTAGCAGCTAGCTTTTCCATCATGGATTGCAGTTGCTGACAATAGATATCCGCCGTAATCGTCTGGCCAGATTTAAGAAAGCTGTAGTGAACGACGCCGGCGCTAGTCCACCAAACGCTCACAAGTAATTTTTTTTGAGTCAATTTTCGTTTGGGGCAGGATTTGGCTGGTTCGCCAGGGTTCAACCATTGCGATGAGCGTTTCCGATTATCATACAGGATCCATTTTTCATCACAGGTAATGATTCGATTTAAAATCTCTTCATTACTGTGCCGGTTGAGTAATGTAACACAGCAGTCTACGCGCGTTTGTCGGTTTGCTGCACTCAATTCATGAGGTACCCACCTTTTAAGCTTTTTCACCTTCCCAATTTGCTTCAAGTGAACTAAAACAGTTTTATCACTAACACCGCAGCCTGCAGCTAGCTCGGACGTGGTTTGCGATGGATCCGCTTCCACAATAACCTTCAATTCTTCATTGTCAACTTTGGTCTCCGGCCGTCCACGGGGCTTGTTCTGCAGGTCGAAATTTCCAGAACGAAAACGTTGGAACCAAAAACGCACTGTGTTTTCTTTTGCGACACCCTCGCCGTACACATCATTAATCCTTCGAGCCGTTTCTGCAGCACTGGTGCCACGATGGAACTCGTACTCGTAAATAACGCGATATTTCAAGTTTTCCATTTTGTAAACAGAGTGGCGCAAAAAAAAAACCAAAAGAGAAAAAAACAAATGAATTACGATTTTCAAAACACAAAAGCATGAGTAAATAGCTGTATAAATTTGAAATTGGAATTTCTAACCAAAGAAGAGATATTTGAGATCAAAGTGGCCAGTACGACAAAACGCCAATTTCATATGTAAGGACCTAATACTTGTATATTGACTCCCTAAAGGTTGTCTCAAAACCTACATATGGTAGGGTGTGCGCAACTATAAAATTTCAAGGTCAAAAGGTCACAAAAGTCGGTTTATTGCGCTTTTTTTGGAAATATCTCATTTCCTATGGGTTTTTCGCTATTTATATTTATTATCAATATTGTAGAATACAAAATTCTCTACAAATTTTGTATAAAAAAATTTTTTATACGGTGAACCGTTTTCGAGATAGAGGGCGGAGACCGCGCGGTCACAGCATCACTTCAGGTCAACCGGTGCCTCCGGTCGAAAACGCGCCATATATAGTTGATGAACTATCGATAAATCAATGATTATAAATATTTGTCAATTTTTAGTAACTATTATATTATATTTTATCATTTTTTTCCCTAACCTATCCACTTTTTATTCAGTATTAATTTGTTTAACAACACTTACCTGCCGATGTAATTGCAGAATTGTTAATGAAAATATAGGAATTATATTTGAATTTTAACCTAATTTATATAAATAACTTCTTACAATATGATGAAAAAAACACAAATATATTATTTTAATCATCTTCTTCCTCTTCATCATCATCTTCTGGCTGCTGGTAAATTTCAAACTGGTCTTCATTATCGTCTTCAACGACATTTGTCTCAAATTCTTCCATGATTTCGGGGTCAAAGGTTCCATCTTCGTTAATGTCGCTCTGATGTGGTTGAGCATTGAGACAAGCTTGCCCATTACATTGGCCACACGCTAAAGAGCATTGCAAGCCCGCTTTCCTGCATCCGCATCGCGAACCACAACCACTCTTGCAGTTGCAGAAAATTGTAGTTAGCAAATCTTCTAGAGCAGGTGGTAAAATTGTCATGATAGGCTCCAGAAAATCGTTTCGCATTGCCCAGCCCCATACCTGGGGTTCCAAATCATGTCCTAACCAAGTTTGAACTTGATAATATACACGGTTGAAATGTTGATGAGCAGCTGCACTTGTTGGTGGAATATTTGAAAGCTGCACAGGTTTATTAAGACTTGACTTAATACTTACGTAGACTTGACGTAATGCATATAACGAAGATGATCGAGACTTTTCACAGATTTCGGAGCATTATAGACTGCCAATAAGGTTTGAGTTCCACTCTCTAATAATCTCTGGGCCGAACAATTTTCTTCCTCAAATGCTGTAGCTACTTCATCCAAATTTGTCAGTTTATCAAAAATTTTTAAAAATGTTTTTTTCCCTTTTTAAAAAGCGCAGGAGTTGTGTCACAGCCACTTAATGCGTGCAGAAATAAAATATGTGTTTTGGAATGAGGATAATTATCAGAACTTTTAGTCGAGTATATCTCCGTTTTTACATTTCCTTTCCCAACTTTTTTAAAGAAAATTTCTTGTTCGTAAAATGACAAGTAAATCACAATTAAAATAAGAAAATGATAAAATATAATATAATAGTTAATAAAATTGACAAATATTTATAATCATTGATTTATCGATAGTTCATCAACTATATATGGCGCGTTTTTGACCGGAGGCACCGGTTGACCTGAAGTGATGCTGTGATCGCGCGCTCTCCGCCCTCTATCTCGAAAACGGTTCACCGTATAAAAAATTTTTTTAAACAAAATTTGT
The DNA here is from genome assembly GCA_036785405.1 of Coenonympha arcania. Taxonomy (NCBI): domain Eukaryota; kingdom Metazoa; phylum Arthropoda; class Insecta; order Lepidoptera; family Nymphalidae; genus Coenonympha; species Coenonympha arcania. The sequence continues at coordinate 10,112,811 of CM072077.1, read as the reverse complement.
AGAGAATTTTGTATTCTACAATATTGATAATAAATATAAATAGCGAAAAACCCATAGGAAATGAGATATTTCCAAAAAAAGCGCAATAAACCGACTTTTGTGACCTTTTGACCTTGAAATTTAATAGTTGCGCACACCCTACCATATGTAGGTTTTGAGACAACCTTTAGGGAGTCAATATACAAGTAAGTCATAAGTCATAAGTCATAAGTCATTTATTAATAATTTTCATTACACGTCAATACATAATAACACATAATAAATTAATTATACAATAAAGTTAATACTTTATAAATAAAGTAATATCTATATAATAATAATGTATTTAAAGTATTTTAATTGTCAAAAATTCTTTATAACTGTAGAAAGACTTCTCTACAAGCCAGTTCTTAAGTTGTTTTTTAAAACAATTAATGCTCTGGGCATTTTTAACACTCTCGGGGATTCTGTTAAACACCTCCGGACCCATTCCTGCAACGGTTTTCGAAGCTTTCTTGAGTCTGTGGTATTTCGAAAGAAGTCTGTTCGAGTGTCGTTTGCTGGTGCCCCTGCTCAAGAACACATCTTTATTTTGCGCCACGTAGACGGCAATACTAAAGATTAGTAGTGCAGGTAGGGTTAGAATACCCAATTCTGTGAAATAAGGCCGCGCTGAGGTTTCTTGTGATATGTGGGCGAGTATTCTGACTGCACGCTTCTGCAGTCCGAATACGCGCTCCCATTCTGCACCATGACCCCAAAGCTCGATCCCATATTGCAAGAGGCTATGAAAAGAAGCAAAGTAGCATGCTCGAGCTGCTTCTGGTGAAAGCGTGGATGCCACACGCTTAAGGGCGAAGCAAGCTGTCGCTAGTTTGCCACAAAGCTTGTCCATATGCGCATTCCACCTAAGGCCGGCATCAACCTGGAAACCTAAAAAGGTTGCAACCTGGACCTGTTCAATTTTTTGTTGTTTTATAGCAACAGACAGAGGTCTACGCTGCCGGCCAGAGAAATCGAATTTGATGAATTGGGTTTTTGAGATGTTAAGCGCGAGACCATTTGTCTGAAACCATTCTAACGTCAATTCAGCTACTCTATTTAGTTCTATTTCCAGCAGGTCTAATGTTGATGCAGTTATTACAATAGCTACGTCATCAGCATACATGAATATGTCAACATTTTCAATGCCAAGAGGTAAATCATTTAATAACAGTGTAAAAGCTAGATTTGATAACGAGGAACCTTGTGGAACACCATTATACGAAGTAAGGCTGTTCGATTTTACTGACCCCGCCTTGCCTACAACAGTCTGTCTTCTATCGTGCATAAAGTCCACGATCAAGTCTAAGGCTGGACCATCTATCCCGTAGTGTTTGAACTTCATTTTTAATACGTCATGATCAGCAACGTCAAAAGCTTTGGAAAGGTCGCAAAAAAGTATAGCGACCTCAAGTTTCCTCTCACGAGCCTCCAATACTTTTTGAAGTGTGTCACGCACCATCCCGGTCGTCGAGCGCCCCGAACGATACGCGTATTGTCGTTCTGAGAGTGCATTAGTGGCAACTAAAAACTCTGTTAATCGCGATGTTAGTCCATTTTCTAATATTTTAGCGACTGCTGGAATTATTGATATTGGGCGGTAGCACTTCGGATCTGCTTTACTCCCTTTTCCCTTATACAGTGGACAAACTTTGACCTCTTTAAGCGAACTCGGATATACGCCCTCCTGTAAGCACTTGTTGAATAATTTTTGTAACGGGACGCATAAAATGAAACCTATAGATATAAGTAGGTTAGTTGAGACTTCATATATGTCTTTTGTTGGTTTATTAGCAACTTTTTTATTTATAATTGTAAAAATTTCTGAAGCCGTGAAATAACGGAAACGCATGGACCTGTCTGCACTGGGACGCGCGTCGCTTAGCTTCTTTTTGGCAAGATCGACATTGGGTGAAAGCACTCCGCACGCGGAGGCTGCGTCGATAAACTGTGCGTTCAGATGATTGACTAGTTCCAGTTTTGTTCCAAACTCGCAACCATCAGTGTTCTTAACGAGATCTATGAAGTCCTGACGCGGTTTGTTCGTTTTCCCTGATTCACGGTTTACTATACGCCACATGGTCTTAGTAGTATTCAGACTTTCTTTAACCATATCATTATAGTACTGAGACCTTTCCTGAGTCAACCTAGTCCCATATAGCGTAGACAAAGATGTCAGTTTTTCTTGTAACGTAATGTTCGTTGGGAATTTATCCGTGAGCTCCTTGACTGTGAATATTAAGGCCTTGAGATCTAAAATTTCATTCGTGACCCACGAGTTCCTATTTACATTACCTAATTTAACTTTCCTATATGGGAAACATATGTCAACCTTATTTATTAAGATGTTAATTATTGAGGTCGCTAGCTCCTCAGCATATTTCTTACGAAGGAACACATCGTTCCAGTCAACACTTTGAATAGCCGCTACGAAGTTGAGTTTGTCCGCACTCGTGCACCGGCGCACAGTGATCTCCGCGCACGGTGCCGCGTTTTCGCACGTCAGCTCCGCGCGAGTCGCGTGGTGGTCGCTGATGTTCGTGACCACGACAGACGTCGCGACACTGTCTGTGGAACAATTCGTGTATACGTGGTCTAATGAGGTAGCCGAAAAACCCGTCACTCTCGTAGGAAAGTTTACCATATTTTTAAAGTCATGGCATAGCAAAATTTCATTAAGTTTCATATAATCTACACTAGGGCGTAGACTGTCAAAATTAATGTCTCCTACTATAATACACTTCATATTTAAGTCACAAACCTTGGAGAGAAGTCTTTCAAAAATGTCAAAGAAATCTGACGGTTTAGTCAGGTTTGATCTGTAAATACAAATTATTAACAAATTAAATTCAATTAAAGTAGCTGCGGATATTTCACAACATCGTTCAACAGAAAGATTGCATAAGTCATTGTTTTCGATGGTCTTGTGAGTATTTTTAACAAAAATACAAGACCCACCATGCAATGTATTATTCTTACGGCAAAAACTAGAAACTAAAACATGATTTTCTATATTGATACAGCGTAGTTGATCTTGTGTCAACCAGTGTTCTGTCATGGCTAATATATCGCACCGAAGTTCTTTGTGTAGCAAAACTTCAAGCATCTTTGTTTTGTTACTTAGTGATTGTACGTTTTGTTGGCAAATCACTACGCGTGAAATGTTTGTACCTTTGCGACGGTCATGCTGCGATACGGGTAGTCGGTTTAAAGTCGAAGTGGCCACGAAACTCGCGTCCGTTGGCGGGCGGCCGCACGGCACGCCCTTCGCTTCTCCGAAACCACTCGCTGACTTCCGTTCCTGCCGGCCAGTTATCGGCACTCATGAAGAAGTTGTATTTACTCTCTGGTACTGTTATTATAAATGAAGAATAGTGATTATGCTTTAATTTTATTTTCTTCACTAGATATCCGTCTGAAGGATTTTTCTGCTCCATAAATGATTTTAAGGTGTCTTCGCTCGTGTCCGGTTTAAAAAAGCAGGCATGGATCTTTTTAGCTCGTTCCACAGTCTGGAGATCGCAAGCGAAAATTCCACTTCCTCTTACAACGGCCCTTTCGCGTTTGTTGTTTTTCTGAGACTTTTTACTGACTTTTTTCCAGTCCCCTTCATCGACGGCTTCAATAATGTTTTGCTCGCGTGGGAGTTCAGGGTCGAGGCTCGGGAGTGTCGGTTTTATTTGCGATGTGGCGGTCGCTGGCGGCGTGGCCATACACGCATACGATTCAGCCCCACTCGTGCGGCGGGTTGTCCGTGAGATTGCAGTGCCCGCGAGCGCGTCCGAGCGCGCCTCGGCCGGTGTCCTTGGCAAAGTCTTGGCGGTCGAGTTGGTTGACTTACTGTTTGTTCCCGATGCGATGGCCGCGGATGCTCGAAGACGCGCAGTTCTTGCAGCCGGCTTTGTTTCTGTGTCCGTCGGAATAGCAGTAGGATGTGCATTTGTAGTGCCCGTGGACAGAGCTACCAGCTCTTGGATCTTATCGCCCTGTTTCTTGATGAGGACGTTTTGTGCGCCGATCACCTGTTCCAGCCCGTTCACCTTTGCCACTAGGCTTTCCAGAGTTGTTTGTAAGTTGATAACTAATTTATCCAGTTTATTTTGCGTCATGATTGAAATAATTGAAATTAATTACACGGAGCTCAAAATAATGGCTGTGCACCGCGGTGGTGGCGCCACCTATACGTACGCCCAAGTATTTACAGAAATACAGCTGGGTATCTCGAATTCCGAGATTCTTACCTAATTTAACCTTAAATGACTGGACTATAACAAGTACAAATTGAATATCCTGCCACACTCTCGCTACGGTCGAGACGAAGCCATTTTGTTAGATTTTAAAGCCCAATTTAAGGCCCATTCCATTCTCTTTGGCGAAAAAAAGCGTATCGAAACAAGACTTTGCCGACGACGCGACGTGTGATTCATTGAATTTTTTAAGGTTTCAATAGAAAAACGAAAGATACGGACTAAATCGATTTGTGTGGTTATAACCTATGAACCTTATCAGCAGATACTTTAATCAAAATTTGTAGAGAATGCTCCGGTGACGGAGCGAAACGTGTGTGGAATATTGTGTACCTAGTGTTGCCATTTATGTCATTGGTCAATTATGGTACTTTTTAGGGTTCCGTACCTAAAGGGTAAAAACGGGATCCTATTACTAAGACGTCGCCGTCCGTCCGTTCGTCCGTCTGTCACCAGGCTGTATCTCTTGAACCGTAACACTAGAAATTTTCACAGATGATGTATGTATAAATATGTATGTTGTCGCTATAACAACAAATTAGAATAAAATTAATATTTAAGGAGGCTCCAATACAACAAACGTGATTTTTGCTCGTTTTTGGTCGATGGTATTATTGAGAGTTCTGGCTTCTGCATCATCATCTCGTTACGTTATATAAATAATGGTACCTACGGAACCCTTCGTGCGGGAGTCCGACTCTCACTTGACCAATTTTTAAATTAGACGATGTTACATCTTTATCAATATCATGCGTGCGTCTTTCCCGTCTCGATTCTTTACCATCTTTACTATAAAACAATGACTTTTTTATGTAATATCTAGATTATTTTCACAATCACAAATTACAAATTCGCCATGCATTTGAACTCACATGCCTGAACGCTCGACCTTTGTATCGATCAGTTCCGCAAGGCCGTTCAGCCATCGACTAAACTTCGCCAGGTTGCATTTACACTCCACGTTGTTATACATTGCCTCTCGTGTTACATGCTCCATGTAATCACTAGTACTGAGCCACCAATGTAATTGTATAAAATGTCAATGTGACATGGTTATAAAAAAAAATGTTAAGTCTACAGTCTGGTAAGACATACCGTATTGTTTATCACACTTATTCCCTAACACAGTTTGTTTTCCTCTACATAAAAATCAAATTCTGCGATGTTATTGAAGGAATCCGTAATTAGCATCAGGAGAGATTAATTTGTATTGCTATAATCCGCTAAGTACTTGAAAAGATTCTGTATGGTATAGGTCGCACAGCGAGAGTTGAGGCGAACATGGCACTCACACTAACGTAATATTTGCATACAAGGTGTTTCATTTTTGTAAGGTGTAAGACGGGACGTCAGTTTATACAATTCAGTCATAATTATATTAGATCCTAAAATAATTCAACACATTAAATACAATTTCACGACTTTGTCCATGTAGTGTTTTGCCGCGTCCTGTGTAGAAGAAGATTCCTAGTAATACCGTCACAAAATATAGTACGTCAAAAAATACCTGATGAACCTTTTATTTTGCACATCTTATCCGAAATATGTCTGTATTGATTGACTGCTTGACAAATGACAGATTGACTTAGCATAAGGTATAAATTATGGTATTCTGAGTCAATAGGTACAAATAATAAGTATTTTATAATGAGTAATATTTAAATCTAACGTTGTATTGTTACAAAAGCAAAATCACAATCAAAACAAAATTATAACTCAACTTCTATTAAAAAAAAAGTGAACCGCCTTCAAAAACCATATCCTAAAAAAATCCAATAATATAAGCGCAAAATAATTTTCTAATAATATGCTTAGTTTTCATGCAACACTCTGTATCAATAACATTCAAATGTCAAAAACACTGCTATCTCGGTCTTGCTAATTATAACTTATTTGTGCAAGCGGGACCACTGCAAGACGTCAGCGCATCGAGCGTGTACAGATACATAAATTTTGCATGTGTTGTTCGCCTCAACTCTCGCTGTGCGACCTATACAATATGCTCGCACACCACCCACATGAAACACCACACATATTCTTCCAACACTATCTTGACGCACGATTCGTCCCGATGCGACACCGGGATGTCCTTAGGAGATGTTGACTTCACAATGCGAAATTGTAGAGCGGAATCGTTAACAGTTGCCCTGCCATTAAAATACAGACTGAAAGCTAACGATATCTGATCCGATTTCGACCCATTATAGGACATTACCATATCTTTTCATATACTATATGATGTACATATTATACCGTCACATTATCACCAACTTAAAAACCATCGTCCTTCAACGAAACCAAAACCCATACGACATACAATAAGCATTGGTGGTCCTACACCCTCCAAGCGACAATCTCCCTTTCAACAAACTACTTAAACCCGATAATTGCGTGGACAGTTTCTGTAAACGTGGCGTAAAGTCACAAAGGTACACAGGTCCTACGTGATGTTATTGAGGAATTAATTAACCAGCGCAGTCGTGACGGGATGAAAGGAGCGGGAATCAATGTGGTAAACTCGACAGCCGTGGGGAATCGGGCGCGTGAGGCATTCTGTTCTCTAGAGAAAAAACAAAAATGGAGTACTGATTCAGTGACGTATTACTGCTCATAATGGACTGGCTTCAAACAAATTGAATTAGCACCACCGATAAGAAAGCTCAGGATATGGACATCCGAACGATTTACGTAAACCTTTTTCGTACAAGCAATCAAAAGCGCCAACTGTCAAAATTCTATAGGTAGCTGCTGAGTGAACTACAGCGTGACCTTACTGTTGGTGGCAAAACAAGCATTTTTCTCATTGGTAAACTGCCGATATTTGTTCGCGTTGTCCGCCCTGTCCCGGGTGTTAAATGCCTATTTAAACACCGACTTTTACTAGATACAGTGAAACCTAGTTAAGTGATAGCTCAAGGGACCGAGATCTCTTATAGAGATTTTTCACTACTTATACAGATTCAGAGTAAGGAGGACAAAATGATGGGATCACACTCTCATTAATAGAGATTTCTAGCTTACCCAGTTCTCACTTACTTATAAGTTATAACTAAGAAAGAGGTGTCCTGCCTCTATGTCGTAAGGAGAACTCATTTAGGTACACTTGGTGCAAGTTAATTTATCTGAAATTCTGCACGCAAATAAATGAAAGCTAACATACCTAGGTAGGTATACCACATAGGTAATTCGCGTTTCCGAATCAAATCCTTGAGTTCACGCTGGAGCTTTACCTATAGTCAGTTTAGCACCTAGGATTTTACATAAATTTGAAGTCCCAACCTTATTTTGTAGGCTGTAGCCTTTTTGCTTTCCGATTTTTACTTTCCGATTAGTTAAACTATAATACCTAAGCATCGTATAGCTTGGCGATACTCCCTTTTGTGGTATATTGGTAAATTAGAAATTAATACGTAGGTATCTAGGTTATACTTACTCACTGAGGTAACCTTGAAACTCGTACAAAATTAGAAATTAACAACGGATATTAAATTTTTAAAACCCTAACACAAAACCACGCAGAGTCAGGTGGCACCATGACTGATTGGTTGTTTTTGTGTCCATAACGATGTCTTGTGACTTAGAGCTCTTTTTAGCGCACTGGGTTTTATTCACTCCTAATTGAGGTCGGATTTGCTAAGGATGCGATTAGAATTATTAAGGCCAGCCACACACTGACTACTCGCATATTCGTCATTGTCGTCGGACTCGTCGGCCTCAATCGGATGCAAGGATATTGATGATCTGATAACGAAGCTCTACAGAGGTGTAAAAACTTTACCGTTTGAACTTGAAACTGATACGACAAACAGAATTTAAATACACATGGCCGATTTTGTTGAACGAAATCTCGAAAATTAAATTGATACGCCTATAGCCCTAAAGATAGTGCTATCTTTTTCGCACATTTTCTTATAATATAACCTAGATACGTATCATGTTTATCATTGAATTTCTTATAGAGTTGCTAAACTTTTGAACTCCAATGTTTGATTTGATTGCGTACAGAAGGCGCTTCGAGCGTAAGCTTTGAGACTTTTATGGCGCTACTCCATCAGAATCGCCCATCATAATCAATTCGTGTTAACAATGTTTGATTCACAGAATTTCATTAATCAGTGAATTTGATTCATTTTTTTTTCCATCAGCATGTCTTGATAACACAAAGGTTGACAACTTTTCTTCGGTGGACACAAAGTAGGTGAAGCCCCACAAAGTCAGCCACCACAAAGTCTACCCATAGCTAACGTGCGGCCGGCCTTACGAAGCGATTAGTCTGTGATTAATATTAATAAAGCGGCTCCGGCCACTCTGTTTTGCCGACTTCGGAGGGATTCCAAATAAATTGTTTCCTTTATTCCTTCAAAGAATTAGATGTGACTGGTAATGATTGGCCTTCTTGCCAAATTGGACATCAATTATATTTCCAAGTGTTATGGACATTCCAAATTAGAATTAGTAAATTGGGCGAAGAACGTCGGTGTTTTTTGTTAGCTTCGTCGTCTGTTTTTATTTTATTTAACGTTGGTATTTTTCATTGAAAAAAAAAACAACCAATTTATACTTATTTATTTCAGTTATAAGTATGATTTTCTTCGTATCACATTGCATCGTTTAATATTTTACTCTTAGATTTATAATAGGTCGTCGCTCGCGTTCCTACTAGATAGAGCCCAACTTAACAACGACAGCTCCGTGAGTGCGGCAACTTTTTTTGTAGTGTGAGTGTGTCAATTGTATGGTGTGCGGATGTTAGTGTGCGTGAAAAATTGTGTAGCGACGGCTCGGGTTTGCCAATTTGGGCAAAGTTTTTTTGCCGCACTTTTGAAGTCGAGGGCTCCCTCTTGGACCTCTATGATTTTACTCATATTTGACAACAATGTTGTGAAAATCGTGCGAGAAGTAATAATTTCATGATTTATAATTTGAATGATTGCAAAATTACTCATCCCTTTATTATCTTTTATTGCCCCACTAATGTGTTATGGTGGTGTTATGTGAATAATATGTGGTGCGAGTAATTCGTGCCTTTGAGCGCGAGAGTGAATTCCGATGACCTGACAATGCATAGGCAGTTGAGTGTTAAAAGTTAACGACGCCATCTTGGCTGGCGCGATTTTATTATTTTATTAATATCTGTGGTTCACCGCGGGAACACAGATGAATGATCTCACTTTAACTCCGAGGAGGTTGTAATGGTTGGTATAATCATTGATTCTTTTTTTAATTTGCCAGTATTACTGCTTATTAATGTCGGTGCCTCGCGTTTTCATTCTCCCATGAGATTCCTCGAGATGTCTATGATTCACTTTTCCATACAAATAATATTATTGTGGTTATTCTGTTTGCTTGCTTCTGCATCCATTCGAAAGCAGTTCAAAAAATGTATAAGAATGCGTGAAGTCACGTAACCAAGTTAGCAATCATATTCGTACCAATTTAGGGAATCGCAAAATGCCATATTACGTCTAGAAGTACCTGCTGGTATACCCACACCATTATTAGCCTAGTTAGGTACAGTGACAATACCCTTTAACTCGTCCCATTTTCGGGTAAAGGCCTCCTCTAGTCTTTTTTAGGTTTTGATGTCATTTTCGTTTCTGTATCAAAAAGGACCTGCTAACTCTACAATAATTGTCTCTCCATCTGTAGACTGGTGTTCGTCTCTTCCTGATAATATAAATCACTAAGCAGTCATTTCTCGGCCACCTGTTGTCTTTTCTTCTCATAACATGAGCAGCCCAGTTCCGTTTGTTTTTAATGCTTGTCACATAATACCATCCCCATTTATTTGGTAGCTATAATATCAGCGTTCGTCTCATTTAGATAGTAGAATTATAGATAAGAAGAATTTAAAAAGCCCCAAAAAGTTAAATTATGTAGGTACGATTATTATCAACTAATAACAAAAACCAATCACAATTACATACACCAAACAATTTAAACTGCAACCACAATGGTTTGAAGCTAAACATTTCCATATTGATAACGAACACCGTAAATAAGCAGAGAGAACATAAACATTAACAAGTTAATTACAAAAAACAATTACACAAATAACACGATACCACGTAGCGTAGAGAAATTATGCAGATAACGTTCTGAAATAGGACAACGTTACCGATAACGTTACGAATACGTTATTGTTTTTCATTTCCATTCCATTAGGTGTTTACTTTTAACGAACATAACTTTGGAAGTGCGTAATTACCTACATTTTGTATTTCTTTCAGTAGGTACTTACTGAAAGAACACATTTTGGTCTTGTAGACACATAGGTATCCAACGAAGTATCTTATTTCTATTTACTTTGGATAGAAGCAGGCGTTACTTTGCGGAAGTTCATGATTAACAAGAAAAGACAGTTGGCAGATTATAGCAAATAATTTTTTCTTTTCTTGTTAATCTATTAACTTTATTATTGAAATAAATAAATTATATGTGATAAGTTTCTTCTTTTCGAATCCGAGTATCGAATTAGACGTGAGTAACTCATTAAAATAGTCAATTCTCGGTTTAAGTCCTACTCCGAGATTTCATAAACTGGACAGTTTCAAGCAATGATTTCTATTTAAAGTTAATTTTATGTAATTAGATGATACTGGCTTTAATGCAATTTTACTGGCATGTGGTATTAGGTCACAAGTAGTAAAGAATCAAATAAAATCTTCAACTCAAACTCAAACTCCTTCGATACGGTAGGTCTGAGAGTAGCTTGTAAGCTATTTTTTATAACCCTAATGGCAAAGTAAAATTTTGCCGGATCAGCTACTAAATATTAACTTATACTTATAATTTGGCCCATAATCTCTTTGAAAGTAGATAACTCACCTACTTTCAAAGTAGGTAGTACTTATAGGATTTACAAGTTTTATTAATTAATTGATTTTCATTTCAATGGTTTCTTATCTATGGACGAGGTTATCCCGATAACAGCGTTGTCTACATTGTAGCTGATTGCCATTTTAAAATGGAGGTTTTTGTGAAGAGCCCGTATTCGTGCTCGTTAAAACTCGCGCCTGGCTGTGTTTTTATTAGGTGCTTTTACGAGAGAAGAGCTACATTTTAGCGCTGCGGGCTCTTTATTGCCATAGACTGAGTAATTCCCGCTCTACACTGTTCCAGTCACTCGAGGATTTAGGTTTATTCCAGTGCTCTCTTGATTTCAAATAACTTATTAGAGGCTGTAGGTAGGTATATTAAGACAAATCATTAATAAATACACAGTGTTAAAATATTCTACTATATCTTTAAACTGTGCTAGATCTAGTGTCATTATACAGCTGCAAATAATCTATGCATCCAATGTGATAACGTTTCTGTTTTCTTATTCATTATGCACAGCTCAACCACTGAATCAATCTTACCCGTGAACTCAGAGATATATGAATTGTATCCTGTATCCTGGAAACTTTTTTATCCCAGGAAACCAACTGAAACTATTGATTGAAAGGTCGAAAAACGTTGGGATAATATCATTGGACTGCATTACAGAAAATATTTTAAGGAATTTTACACGAGGCAAGTTTGTCGTTGCGGCCGCTAACAATTTTAAAGATGGAGAAATCTGTGAGAATCAGTTTGCCCAACATAATATAACATTAGTCGTCGTTATAGATACCTAAGCACGTTGTAGATAAGATTCACTTCATCTTGATATCATTGCCATAAATTCCAAAAGCTTTACACATAAGTTGGCGATCATAGAAATAAATTCGATAAGTTTTTTGACTAGGCGTTCGGTGGCAATACTGGAATGCACTACTGGAGTGATGTGCACCGGTCATTATATGCCTGGTATAATGTTTTAGTACCTGATAACAAGTTGAAAGCGTGCGTCGGTCTCCACTCTACTTGCGGTGTAATATAGACATAAAACCTTATATTTTACTGTCTCCGTCCTTTATTATACGCCTTTTTCATTAATACAACTGTTTTATCTACTGCTATCGTATAAATCTTTTCGTCACTGGCGTAATTTAGATTATTACAGTGATTCTTATAAAAACATTGCTTTAGTATTCAGGTAGATATATTTAGGATTCTTTAAAATAGATAATCTCATTCTGATGTCATTGACAAGTCACGTGACCAATTTATCAATCCGATATGTCATTCACATACTTTTTTTTTAATTCATTCCAAAAGTTTAGGTAAGAATAAAGAAAAGTCGTATGGCTAAGACTGCTGGGTCCCTTCTCCTGTGGGTTGATTCTGTCTTGTTAGTTACCAACTAGCACTGGGAAACGGAGGCAAAAGTCCTATTTTTGTATTTATTTACACAAGTTATCAACATAAGGTTGATAACTAACGATACAGAATAAGCCCACTGATCCATTTCTGCTGAAAAATCTCGCGCAAGGCGACATAGCTGTATGATTTTTGCAAATATGGTACCGGGTCTGGCTGCGACCGCCAGTACCAGGATTTACCGGTATTCCCGAGAGCAAGCCCTAGTCCCGTATCATTGTAATTTTATGATAGAAAATTAATTCACATCTTTCTCTTGTTTCAGACGGCCAGTCAAACCACCTGAACCTCTTCAACTCCCGACCGCAGCCGAAGAAGAAACGGAAATCGAGAACCGCTTTCACGAACCACCAGATTTTCGAGCTGGAGAAGCGGTTCCTGTACCAGAAGTACTTATCACCCGCTGACAGGGACGAGATCGCCAGCTCCTTAGGACTCTCCAACGCGCAGGTCATCACGTGGTTCCAGAACAGACGGGCGAAGTTAAAAAGGGACATGGAGGAGCTGAAAAAGGACGTGGAAAGCGCCAAAGTCCTGTCCGCGCACAAGAGTTTCCTCGAAAACGTCACAGACTTGGGTATTCTGAAGAAGAAAGCGATGAGCATAGGCGCCAGTGAGGAAGCCGCGACCAATTTAGTCGTGAACGCGTCCAAATGAAACGAGGCGGCGCGTGCACTCGCGCCAGATGTCGCTTACGATAGGCGTCTACTCGATTTTTAATCGATTAAGTATAAGTATCGAATCGCGGACTTCACTAGTGAATATGGAGCGTGATGGAAACAGTGCTGTTATCGATACATTCGAATATCGATTGGGAATATTAATCTGTGTACCTAATCGATAAATGAACTATGAAAAACACAGACACAGACTTTTAGTGGTTAAGTAAATGTTTTTATCTTCACTTGTATAGTGTTTTACGTACACGTTCGGTCTAGCAATGTCTTAAAAATGCCGCTATACTATACTCTGTTTAATAATGATCTACTAAGATCCAAAGAGATACAAAAACCCGTGAAGCCTGTATGATAAATCTCGTGCTCCTGAAAATTTTGTTGCCGTCCATTGTCTACCCTATCCCATTGTCTATTTTTATTTTATTATTCTTATCGATCGTATGGAATTAACCGAATTATGTGAAAGACTAGACCTAAACTAACCTGTGAGATGATTTTGTATCGTTGAGTTTGTTAGTTATTAACCTTCATTAGGTTATTAACTAAGAAAACTGAGTCAAAAATCCTATACTTACATTTTTCTTTGCGCAAGTTACCAAACTAGGTTGGTATGGTATCAATATACCAAGCTAGTTGGTAACTTTTGTAAAAAGAATACAAAATAATAGGACTTTAACTGAACGATACAGAATCATAGCCCCCTGTATTAGTTTATTAAAAAAAAAATTTTTTAGATTTCGAATTCGTTTTTGTCTCCGTTTTTCTGTCATATTCAGTCTGACGGAGAGATATAATATTTCAGCAAGATGGCTTCAAGTAAAGCCCCCGCCACACACTGCTCCTCGCGCTGCCGCGTAGCACGTCCTCGCTCTGCCGCGTAGTTGCCCTCTGTGGCCACACACTACTCTACTCGCACGATTAATAGCGACGCTCCGCACTAGGTCATTCGCCCTTGCTACGCGCGAGCTATGCGCGAGGACGTAGCGCGAGGCGTAGTTGGCTGCCACACGACGTCTCTGCCTACTTCCTACGCTACTTGCTATGCCTCTCGGGCAGTGTGTGGCAGGGGGGTAAGACTGATTGCTAGAACGAACGTGACACATATGGACGGTGAAAAGCCGATTCTTCATACAAATTGTAATACGAAAATTATTTACTTTTCAAGTATATTCCGACCATTTATTATTCTTTTATTCGAATTACCACTTATAATACAAATAATTTTTGTATTACGTTTGTATGAAAAAGTCCTGGAAATATAGAAATGTTGTACAAAGAAAATATTATTGAAGCTTCATTCGATTAAATGTGATAGATTTCTATTTAAGTACTTAAATATTTTATAATATTATAATAGAAATGTAATATTCCTAAATTATTTATTGAGAGTTGTATTGTATTAGCTGGCACTAAGACTTTGTTAATAGATGAATTATTATGAAATAATTTCACAACAATTTATAGTTTATTAATAATATAATGTATGGTATGGTTAAGATAGAAACATACTAATAACATGTGACTCGACTCGATCAGTGACACGCGTCGCGTTTTATCAGTGTGGTTCTGTCTGCTCTCACGTGTAGAAAATCACAACGTCTAGTCTAGGGCTGCCAACTTTTATTAGAATAAATAGAGTAGGTAGTTATATCTGATTCCCAAGGTAAATAAAGAGTACGGACTTATAAAAGAGAGTACCATTTATTTCAAGTTTTTGAACAGGTATTGTTTGCTACTTTTTGCACAAAACAAATTTTTATTGTTTTTTTTTTTAATTTTACGACTACAAAAATTCTAACTCTAAGTTTACATAGATCAAGAATGTCCTCTATTAGTGATGTAGATTATAGTTAGTGTAAGTACCCCTACATGATATAGATTACAATTCTCTATTTTAGAGAACGGTTGGCAGCGCTAGTCTAGCAGTCTATGCAGTAAGCGTCACAAAAGTTGAGATAAAGGGTTTGGAACAATAATAATAAACGAATACAGTCGCAGCCATATGACTTTTCTATTTCTACGACTGCCTTTGGTACACTTTCGGAACGAAATTCAAATAACGTATGAGTATGACAGCTGTCATCATTTACCAACTGCCAATAAACCAACAAATCAAAATGTGTTATTGTTTATAATTTGCGAAAAAACTAATTGCTCATAATATTATACCAACTCAACTTTTGTATTGCGGATTGTATGATCAAATAGCGTTGTGATTTAAAAAGCTCCGCAACAAAGTGCAATATTGTAAACGAATAGTAAAGTATCCATTTTGCCAGTGAATGCCTATAGTAAACGTGTAAATAATATAAATAACAGTAATACGAAATAATGATTATAGATAGTAATAATTATTGTTGTATATATTTACGCTTAGAAAATATTATTTTATTGAATAGTTATTAATATAAATTACTTACAAAGTTATTCTGGTGTACAGAGACAAGTGTAACTAGGGTTGTCAACTCTTACAAAAAAAATTAGCCGGAAAAAATAAAAATTTACACAAGTGAATAGCGTACCAAAATTGTAAATATCTAGTTATTATGAAAAGCAGTAACTTTTTCAAGAACTATCACTATGAAGTTTTTTTAATTCTAAATTAATGAATATACTTATTATAATCAAATCATAAAAAACTATAGTTTGAAATTTATTCCAAGTTAATCAACTTATTATTGTAAATAAATTATTTTCTTATAGGTTGTCAACCCTAGCGAACTCGTAAAAGCGTTTACAAATTAGTGAAGTTAATTAAATATAATTAAATAACCTACCGCGAAAATTGTACATAATAATATTAGATGATTGCTGTTAGAACTCATTAAAATTTGTACTTACTATTGAATGGAAGCAGGCGTTATTTTGCGGAAATCCATAATTAGCAGGACAGATTAATTTGTTTTGCTGTAATCCGCTACTTGAAAAGATTCTGTATGGTACAATATGCAGGAACACTGCCCACATGAAACACCACACACAATTTTCCAACACTTTCTTCGACGCACGTTTCGTCCCGAACCGGGACATCCTCAGGAGATGTTGACTTCACAATGCGAAATCGTAGAGTGACTCTCGTGTCAGCAACGCGTTCTTATATACCCTTTCTGATTACTCATCCTATTGTTCGCCCCACTCACTTCGGCTGGTCTCGTACCCCCGAAAACAAACGAAGCAGTGGCGAAGATGATACGTTAATTTGTTCGTTAAGTAATTGAAACTGATTATTATTGCTACATTTTATTATTTCTAATTGTTCCAGCATGCTCAGATAAAGCCCTTTATCACAAGTATGTAGGATTTTATACGAATGATCGAGTGCTAATTTGTGTCCACTGTCTAGAAGATGTTTTGCGAAATGAGACTTTTGGGGTTGTTTGTTTCTAACTGCGGCTATATGTTCTTTGTATCGTGTATCAAATTTACGGCCTGTTTGACCAATATATACACCATTACATTCTGAACATTCTAGTTTATAAATGCCCGATTTTTGTTTATTATCTAATTTATCTTTACCATTACATATATTTCTTAAGGTATTGTTTGTTTTAAAAGCAACATGTATATCATGTGTTCTTAGTTTCCTAGCAATTTGCTGTGATACTGGTCCAAAGTAAGTTAGACTTGATTTGTATTTATTGATTCTCTCAGGAGATGATGAATATAGATCCGTCCTGATCTGCAATAATTGTTGTTTCCTAATTATATTATTGACTATATTGGTGCTATATCCATTAGCCTCTGCCATGTGGTAAATTACTTTTAATTCTTTTAAATAGTTTTCCTTCGTAAGTGGAATAGACATCATCCTGTGTACATAACTGTGAAACGCTGCGAGTTTATGCTGCCAAGGGTGACAGGATGTAGCTGGTATAGTTGTGTCAGTGTATGTTGGTTTTCGGAAAATTCCAAACTGATGTTTGTTATTCGCACGAGTTATAGTTAGATCGAGGAAGTTAAGAGAATTGTTTTCTTCTAATTCAAATTTGAATTTAATTTTAGGATGTAGTTTATTAAGATTAACAACAAAATTATCCAGCTGTCTGTTCGATCCTGTCCAACATATTATAATATCATCCACATATCTGTAATAATATAGAATATTTTTATTTTTGACAATATGTTTATTTTCAAAATCATCCATAAATATATCAGCCATTAATGGACTTAGTGGTGAGCCCATGGCTAATCCCTCTTTCTGTTGATAAAATTGGTTATTGAATTTGAAATAATTCTGTTTCATACATATTTTCGTTAAATCTATTACTTCAGTTATTTCGTTGGCATTTATATGATTGTGTTCCAGTAATTCAGTTAAGATGGTTATTGTTTCATTAACTGGGACGTTAGTGAATAAGCTGTCCACGTCTAGTGATATTAATTTACAACGGTCTGGCAATGATAAATCTTTAATGTTATTAACTAATTGGAGACTATTTTTCAATGAATAGGTTGGATCGAATGATGTTTTTGCTTTAATAATTTTGTTTAACTCTTTAGCTAATTTATACGCTGGTGCACCAATATATGAAACCACTGGACGGATTGGAACATTATCTTTGTGGATTTTCGGTAAGCCGTATAATGATGGAGCATTAGTGTTCATTAGAATGACGTTTTGTTTAGCTGTGTTTTTGGGAAAAATGTATTTTGATTTATTTACAGCTAACCTTACTTCTGCTGCGTATTTACTAGTTGGATCAGTGGATAAGTGAGAAAATTCTTTTCCTGATATGACCTCTTGGACTTTGTTTTGATAATCGATTTTCTTTAGAATGACAATAGCATTTCCTTTATCGGCTTTTGAGAGAATTAGATTATTATCCTTTAAAGTATTTTGTAAAGCTCTATAATTTTTCATGTCCTTATTGCTATTGTTTATGTTGTGTTGATGACCCTGTGAATTGTGATTTAGATGAGCAGCGTTTGTTTTGATCTCATGTGCTACAATGTTTTTGACAATGTTATCTTTTTTACTAAGGACCACCGCTAATTCTGATTCAATTGCTAATGTTTCTAATGATTTGTATGTAGTATTATTTGGAATATTGTATTTCAATCCATTCTCCAAAAGGCCCATTTCCCTTTCGGGTATTACAATGTCCGTCAGGTTTTTGACTCGGGGATAAAATTGATGACAAGGACCGTCTGCCATACTGTCTGTCTCATTATTGTTCCGAACTGCAGATTGGGAGGAATTCTTCATTAGTACTTTTAATTTCTTTTGTTGGGAGATGTATTTCCTGTGCACCTCAATTGATGCCAAGTCTCTTGCTTTTTGGTCCAGAAGATCAAATTCAATATTATGCAATTTGAAAGTAAGTTCTGAATACAGTATTTTAAGATGCATTTTCAAATTATCCCTAACAGTGAACCAGTGCCGTGATTCTTCATTTAACCATACTTGTTGGGCTTTCTTGATGGCAATACTGGAAGCTCGACTGTGTGTGTTGGTTTTTATATTAATGTATTTTGGAATGACGTTAAGATGTTTACATTGTTGATTGAACCAAATATTTTGAACTGCGACACGATGTAATTTCGTTAATTTGATGTAAAGCCTAGCCTGTACGGTCAAGCTCACCGCTTTTAAATATTGAATGGAAGCAGGCGTTATTTTGCGGAAATCCATAATTAGCAGGACAGATTAATTTGTTTTGCTGTAATCCGCTACTTGAAAAGATTCTGTATGGTACAATATGCAGGAACACTGCCCACATGAAACACCACACACAATTTTCCAACACTTTCTTCGACGCACGTTTCGTCCCGAACCGGGACATCCTCAGGAGATGTTGACTTCACAATGCGAAATCGTAGAGTGACTCTCGTGTCAGCAACGCGTTCTTATATACCCTTTCTGATTACTCATCCTATTGTTCGCCCCACTCACTTCGGCTGGTCTCGTACCCCCGAAAACAAACGAAGCAGTGGCGAAGATGATACGTTAATTTGTTCGTTAAGTAATTGAAACTGATTATTATTGCTACATTTTATTATTTCTAATTGTTCCAGCATGCTCAGATAAAGCCCTTTATCACAAGTATGTAGGATTTTATACGAATGATCGAGTGCTAATTTGTGTCCACTGTCTAGAAGATGTTTTGCGAAATGAGACTTTTGGGGTTGTTTGTTTCTAACTGCGGCTATATGTTCTTTGTATCGTGTATCAAATTTACGGCCTGTTTGACCAATATATACACCATTACATTCTGAACATTCTAGTTTATAAATGCCCGATTTTTGTTTATTATCTAATTTATCTTTACCATTACATATATTTCTTAAGGTATTGTTTGTTTTAAAAGCAACATGTATATCATGTGTTCTTAGTTTCCTAGCAATTTGCTGTGATACTGGTCCAAAGTAAGTTAGACTTGATTTGTATTTATTGATTCTCTCAGGAGATGATGAATATAGATCCGTCCTGATCTGCAATAATTGTTGTTTCCTAATTATATTATTGACTATATTGGTGCTATATCCATTAGCCTCTGCCATGTGGTAAATTACTTTTAATTCTTTTAAATAGTTTTCCTTCGTAAGTGGAATAGACATCATCCTGTGTACATAACTGTGAAACGCTGCGAGTTTATGCTGCCAAGGGTGACAGGATGTAGCTGGTATAGTTGTGTCAGTGTATGTTGGTTTTCGGAAAATTCCAAACTGATGTTTGTTATTCGCACGAGTTATAGTTAGATCGAGGAAGTTAAGAGAATTGTTTTCTTCTAATTCAAATTTGAATTTAATTTTAGGATGTAGTTTATTAAGATTAACAACAAAATTATCCAGCTGTCTGTTCGATCCTGTCCAACATATTATAATATCATCCACATATCTGTAATAATATAGAATATTTTTATTTTTGACAATATGTTTATTTTCAAAATCATCCATAAATATATCAGCCATTAATGGACTTAGTGGTGAGCCCATGGCTAATCCCTCTTTCTGTTGATAAAATTGGTTATTGAATTTGAAATAATTCTGTTTCATACATATTTTCGTTAAATCTATTACTTCAGTTATTTCGTTGGCATTTATATGATTGTGTTCCAGTAATTCAGTTAAGATGGTTATTGTTTCATTAACTGGGACGTTAGTGAATAAGCTGTCCACGTCTAGTGATATTAATTTACAACGGTCTGGCAATGATAAATCTTTAATGTTATTAACTAATTGGAGACTATTTTTCAATGAATAGGTTGGATCGAATGATGTTTTTGCTTTAATAATTTTGTTTAACTCTTTAGCTAATTTATACGCTGGTGCACCAATATATGAAACCACTGGACGGATTGGAACATTATCTTTGTGGATTTTCGGTAAGCCGTATAATGATGGAGCATTAGTGTTCATTAGAATGACGTTTTGTTTAGCTGTGTTTTTGGGAAAAATGTATTTTGATTTATTTACAGCTAACCTTACTTCTGCTGCGTATTTACTAGTTGGATCAGTGGATAAGTGAGAAAATTCTTTTCCTGATATGACCTCTTGGACTTTGTTTTGATAATCGATTTTCTTTAGAATGACAATAGCATTTCCTTTATCGGCTTTTGAGAGAATTAGATTATTATCCTTTAAAGTATTTTGTAAAGCTCTATAATTTTTCATGTCCTTATTGCTATTGTTTATGTTGTGTTGATGACCCTGTGAATTGTGATTTAGATGAGCAGCGTTTGTTTTGATCTCATGTGCTACAATGTTTTTGACAATGTTATCTTTTTTACTAAGGACCACCGCTAATTCTGATTCAATTGCTAATGTTTCTAATGATTTGTATGTAGTATTATTTGGAATATTGTATTTCAATCCATTCTCCAAAAGGCCCATTTCCCTTTCGGGTATTACAATGTCCGTCAGGTTTTTGACTCGGGGATAAAATTGATGACAAGGACCGTCTGCCATACTGTCTGTCTCATTATTGTTCCGAACTGCAGATTGGGAGGAATTCTTCATTAGTACTTTTAATTTCTTTTGTTGGGAGATGTATTTCCTGTGCACCTCAATTGATGCCAAGTCTCTTGCTTTTTGGTCCAGAAGATCAAATTCAATATTATGCAATTTGAAAGTAAGTTCTGAATACTTAACTTGAGTATTTTAAGATGCATTTTCAAATTATCCCTAACAGTGAACCAGTGCCGTGATTCTTCATTTAACCATACTTGTTGGGCTTTCTTGATGGCAATACTGGAAGCTCGACTGTGTGTGTTGGTTTTTATATTAATGTATTTTGGAATGACGTTAAGATGTTTACATTGTTGATTGAACCAAATATTTTGAACTGCGACACGATGTAATTTCGTTAATTTGATGTAAAGCCTAGCCTGTACGGTCAAGCTCACCGCTTTTAAATATTGAATGGAAGCAGGCGTTATTTTGCGGAAATCCATAATTAGCAGGACAGATTAATTTGTTTTGCTGTAATCCGCTACTTGAAAAGATTCTGTATGGTACAATATGCAGGAACACTGCCCACATGAAACACCACACACAATTTTCCAACACTTTCTTCGACGCACGTTTCGTCCCGAACCGGGACATCCTCAGGAGATGTTGACTTCACAATGCGAAATCGTAGAGTGACTCTCGTGTCAGCAACGCGTTCTTATATACCCTTTCTGATTACTCATCCTATTGTTCGCCCCACTCACTTCGGCTGGTCTCGTACCCCCGAAAACAAACGAAGCAGTGGCGAAGATGATACGTTAATTTGTTCGTTAAGTAATTGAAACTGATTATTATTGCTACATTTTATTATTTCTAATTGTTCCAGCATGCTCAGATAAAGCCCTTTATCACAAGTATGTAGGATTTTATACGAATGATCGAGTGCTAATTTGTGTCCACTGTCTAGAAGATGTTTTGCGAAATGAGACTTTTGGGGTTGTTTGTTTCTAACTGCGGCTATATGTTCTTTGTATCGTGTATCAAATTTACGGCCTGTTTGACCAATATATACACCATTACATTCTGAACATTCTAGTTTATAAATGCCCGATTTTTGTTTATTATCTAATTTATCTTTACCATTACATATATTTCTTAAGGTATTGTTTGTTTTAAAAGCAACATGTATATCATGTGTTCTTAGTTTCCTAGCAATTTGCTGTGATACTGGTCCAAAGTAAGTTAGACTTGATTTGTATTTATTGATTCTCTCAGGAGATGATGAATATAGATCCGTCCTGATCTGCAATAATTGTTGTTTCCTAATTATATTATTGACTATATTGGTGCTATATCCATTAGCCTCTGCCATGTGGTAAATTACTTTTAATTCTTTTAAATAGTTTTCCTTCGTAAGTGGAATAGACATCATCCTGTGTACATAACTTAAAATACTGTATCTTAAAATACTGTATTCAGAACTTACTTTCAAATTGCATAATATTGAATTTGATCTTCTGGACCAAAAAGCAAGAGACTTGGCATCAATTGAGGTGCACAGGAAATACATCTCCCAACAAAAGAAATTAAAAGTACTAATGAAGAATTCCTCCCAATCTGCAGTTCGGAACAATAATGAGACAGACAGTATGGCAGACGGTCCTTGTCATCAATTTTATCCCCGAGTCAAAAACCTGACGGACATTGTAATACCCGAAAGGGAAATGGGCCTTTTGGAGAATGGATTGAAATACAATATTCCAAATAATACTACATACAAATCATTAGAAACATTAGCAATTGAATCAGAATTAGCGGTGGTCCTTAGTAAAAAAGATAACATTGTCAAAAACATTGTAGCACATGAGATCAAAACAAACGCTGCTCATCTAAATCACAATTCACAGGGTCATCAACACAACATAAACAATAGCAATAAGGACATGAAAAATTATAGAGCTTTACAAAATACTTTAAAGGATAATAATCTAATTCTCTCAAAAGCCGATAAAGGAAATGCTATTGTCATTCTAAAGAAAATCGATTATCAAAACAAAGTCCAAGAGGTCATATCAGGAAAAGAATTTTCTCACTTATCCACTGATCCAACTAGTAAATACGCAGCAGAAGTAAGGTTAGCTGTAAATAAATCAAAATACATTTTTCCCAAAAACACAGCTAAACAAAACGTCATTCTAATGAACACTAATGCTCCATCATTATACGGCTTACCGAAAATCCACAAAGATAATGTTCCAATCCGTCCAGTGGTTTCATATATTGGTGCACCAGCGTATAAATTAGCTAAAGAGTTAAACAAAATTATTAAAGCAAAAACATCATTCGATCCAACCTATTCATTGAAAAATAGTCTCCAATTAGTTAATAACATTAAAGATTTATCATTGCCAGACCGTTGTAAATTAATATCACTAGACGTGGACAGCTTATTCACTAACGTCCCAGTTAATGAAACAATAACCATCTTAACTGAATTACTGGAACACAATCATATAAATGCCAACGAAATAACTGAAGTAATAGATTTAACGAAAATATGTATGAAACAGAATTATTTCAAATTCAATAACCAATTTTATCAACAGAAAGAGGGATTAGCCATGGGCTCACCACTAAGTCCATTAATGGCTGATATATTTATGGATGATTTTGAAAATAAACATATTGTCAAAAATAAAAATATTCTATATTATTACAGATATGTGGATGATATTATAATATGTTGGACAGGATCGAACAGACAGCTGGATAATTTTGTTGTTAATCTTAATAAACTACATCCTAAAATTAAATTCAAATTTGAATTAGAAGAAAACAATTCTCTTAACTTCCTCGATCTAACTATAACTCGTGCGAATAACAAACATCAGTTTGGAATTTTCCGAAAACCAACATACACTGACACAACTATACCAGCTACATCCTGTCACCCTTGGCAGCATAAACTCGCAGCGTTTCACAGTTATGTACACAGGATGATGTCTATTCCACTTACGAAGGAAAACTATTTAAAAGAATTAAAAGTAATTTACCACATGGCAGAGGCTAATGGATATAGCACCAATATAGTCAATAATATAATTAGGAAACAACAATTATTGCAGATCAGGACGGATCTATATTCATCATCTCCTGAGAGAATCAATAAATACAAATCAAGTCTAACTTACTTTGGACCAGTATCACAGCAAATTGCTAGGAAACTAAGAACACATGATATACATGTTGCTTTTAAAACAAACAATACCTTAAGAAATATATGTAATGGTAAAGATAAATTAGATAATAAACAAAAATCGGGCATTTATAAACTAGAATGTTCAGAATGTAATGGTGTATATATTGGTCAAACAGGCCGTAAATTTGATACACGATACAAAGAACATATAGCCGCAGTTAGAAACAAACAACCCCAAAAGTCTCATTTCGCAAAACATCTTCTAGACAGTGGACACAAATTAGCACTCGATCATTCGTATAAAATCCTACATACTTGTGATAAAGGGCTTTATCTGAGCATGCTGGAACAATTAGAAATAATAAAATGTAGCAATAATAATCAGTTTCAATTACTTAACGAACAAATTAACGTATCATCTTCGCCACTGCTTCGTTTGTTTTCGGGGGTACGAGACCAGCCGAAGTGAGTGGGGCGAACAATAGGATGAGTAATCAGAAAGGGTATATAAGAACGCGTTGCTGACACGAGAGTCACTCTACGATTTCGCATTGTGAAGTCAACATCTCCTGAGGATGTCCCGGTTCGGGACGAAACGTGCGTCGAAGAAAGTGTTGGAAAATTGTGTGTGGTGTTTCATGTGGGCAGTGTTCCTGCATATTGTACCATACAGAATCTTTTCAAGTAGCGGATTACAGCAAAACAAATTAATCTGTCCTGCTAATTATGGATTTCCGCAAAATAACGCCTGCTTCCATTCAATATTTAAAAGCGGTGAGCTTGACCGTACAGGCTAGGCTTTACATCAAATTAACGAAATTACATCGTGTCGCAGTTCAAAATATTTGGTTCAATCAACAATGTAAACATCTTAACGTCATTCCAAAATACATTAATATAAAAACCAACACACACAGTCGAGCTTCCAGTATTGCCATCAAGAAAGCCCAACAAGTATGGTTAAATGAAGAATCACGGCACTGGTTCACTGTTAGGGATAATTTGAAAATGCATCTTAAAATACTGTATTCAGAACTTACTTTCAAATTGCATAATATTGAATTTGATCTTCTGGACCAAAAAGCAAGAGACTTGGCATCAATTGAGGTGCACAGGAAATACATCTCCCAACAAAAGAAATTAAAAGTACTAATGAAGAATTCCTCCCAATCTGCAGTTCGGAACAATAATGAGACAGACAGTATGGCAGACGGTCCTTGTCATCAATTTTATCCCCGAGTCAAAAACCTGACGGACATTGTAATACCCGAAAGGGAAATGGGCCTTTTGGAGAATGGATTGAAATACAATATTCCAAATAATACTACATACAAATCATTAGAAACATTAGCAATTGAATCAGAATTAGCGGTGGTCCTTAGTAAAAAAGATAACATTGTCAAAAACATTGTAGCACATGAGATCAAAACAAACGCTGCTCATCTAAATCACAATTCACAGGGTCATCAACACAACATAAACAATAGCAATAAGGACATGAAAAATTATAGAGCTTTACAAAATACTTTAAAGGATAATAATCTAATTCTCTCAAAAGCCGATAAAGGAAATGCTATTGTCATTCTAAAGAAAATCGATTATCAAAACAAAGTCCAAGAGGTCATATCAGGAAAAGAATTTTCTCACTTATCCACTGATCCAACTAGTAAATACGCAGCAGAAGTAAGGTTAGCTGTAAATAAATCAAAATACATTTTTCCCAAAAACACAGCTAAACAAAACGTCATTCTAATGAACACTAATGCTCCATCATTATACGGCTTACCGAAAATCCACAAAGATAATGTTCCAATCCGTCCAGTGGTTTCATATATTGGTGCACCAGCGTATAAATTAGCTAAAGAGTTAAACAAAATTATTAAAGCAAAAACATCATTCGATCCAACCTATTCATTGAAAAATAGTCTCCAATTAGTTAATAACATTAAAGATTTATCATTGCCAGACCGTTGTAAATTAATATCACTAGACGTGGACAGCTTATTCACTAACGTCCCAGTTAATGAAACAATAACCATCTTAACTGAATTACTGGAACACAATCATATAAATGCCAACGAAATAACTGAAGTAATAGATTTAACGAAAATATGTATGAAACAGAATTATTTCAAATTCAATAACCAATTTTATCAACAGAAAGAGGGATTAGCCATGGGCTCACCACTAAGTCCATTAATGGCTGATATATTTATGGATGATTTTGAAAATAAACATATTGTCAAAAATAAAAATATTCTATATTATTACAGATATGTGGATGATATTATAATATGTTGGACAGGATCGAACAGACAGCTGGATAATTTTGTTGTTAATCTTAATAAACTACATCCTAAAATTAAATTCAAATTTGAATTAGAAGAAAACAATTCTCTTAACTTCCTCGATCTAACTATAACTCGTGCGAATAACAAACATCAGTTTGGAATTTTCCGAAAACCAACATACACTGACACAACTATACCAGCTACATCCTGTCACCCTTGGCAGCATAAACTCGCAGCGTTTCACAGTTATGTACACAGGATGATGTCTATTCCACTTACGAAGGAAAACTATTTAAAAGAATTAAAAGTAATTTACCACATGGCAGAGGCTAATGGATATAGCACCAATATAGTCAATAATATAATTAGGAAACAACAATTATTGCAGATCAGGACGGATCTATATTCATCATCTCCTGAGAGAATCAATAAATACAAATCAAGTCTAACTTACTTTGGACCAGTATCACAGCAAATTGCTAGGAAACTAAGAACACATGATATACATGTTGCTTTTAAAACAAACAATACCTTAAGAAATATATGTAATGGTAAAGATAAATTAGATAATAAACAAAAATCGGGCATTTATAAACTAGAATGTTCAGAATGTAATGGTGTATATATTGGTCAAACAGGCCGTAAATTTGATACACGATACAAAGAACATATAGCCGCAGTTAGAAACAAACAACCCCAAAAGTCTCATTTCGCAAAACATCTTCTAGACAGTGGACACAAATTAGCACTCGATCATTCGTATAAAATCCTACATACTTGTGATAAAGGGCTTTATCTGAGCATGCTGGAACAATTAGAAATAATAAAATGTAGCAATAATAATCAGTTTCAATTACTTAACGAACAAATTAACGTATCATCTTCGCCACTGCTTCGTTTGTTTTCGGGGGTACGAGACCAGCCGAAGTGAGTGGGGCGAACAATAGGATGAGTAATCAGAAAGGGTATATAAGAACGCGTTGCTGACACGAGAGTCACTCTACGATTTCGCATTGTGAAGTCAACATCTCCTGAGGATGTCCCGGTTCGGGACGAAACGTGCGTCGAAGAAAGTGTTGGAAAATTGTGTGTGGTGTTTCATGTGGGCAGTGTTCCTGCATATTGTACCATACAGAATCTTTTCAAGTAGCGGATTACAGCAAAACAAATTAATCTGTCCTGCTAATTATGGATTTCCGCAAAATAACGCCTGCTTCCATTCAATATTTAAAAGCGGTGAGCTTGACCGTACAGGCTAGGCTTTACATCAAATTAACGAAATTACATCGTGTCGCAGTTCAAAATATTTGGTTCAATCAACAATGTAAACATCTTAACGTCATTCCAAAATACATTAATATAAAAACCAACACACACAGTCGAGCTTCCAGTATTGCCATCAAGAAAGCCCAACAAGTATGGTTAAATGAAGAATCACGGCACTGGTTCACTGTTAGGGATAATTTGAAAATGCATCTTAAAATACTGTATTCAGAACTTACTTTCAAATTGCATAATATTGAATTTGATCTTCTGGACCAAAAAGCAAGAGACTTGGCATCAATTGAGGTGCACAGGAAATACATCTCCCAACAAAAGAAATTAAAAGTACTAATGAAGAATTCCTCCCAATCTGCAGTTCGGAACAATAATGAGACAGACAGTATGGCAGACGGTCCTTGTCATCAATTTTATCCCCGAGTCAAAAACCTGACGGACATTGTAATACCCGAAAGGGAAATGGGCCTTTTGGAGAATGGATTGAAATACAATATTCCAAATAATACTACATACAAATCATTAGAAACATTAGCAATTGAATCAGAATTAGCGGTGGTCCTTAGTAAAAAAGATAACATTGTCAAAAACATTGTAGCACATGAGATCAAAACAAACGCTGCTCATCTAAATCACAATTCACAGGGTCATCAACACAACATAAACAATAGCAATAAGGACATGAAAAATTATAGAGCTTTACAAAATACTTTAAAGGATAATAATCTAATTCTCTCAAAAGCCGATAAAGGAAATGCTATTGTCATTCTAAAGAAAATCGATTATCAAAACAAAGTCCAAGAGGTCATATCAGGAAAAGAATTTTCTCACTTATCCACTGATCCAACTAGTAAATACGCAGCAGAAGTAAGGTTAGCTGTAAATAAATCAAAATACATTTTTCCCAAAAACACAGCTAAACAAAACGTCATTCTAATGAACACTAATGCTCCATCATTATACGGCTTACCGAAAATCCACAAAGATAATGTTCCAATCCGTCCAGTGGTTTCATATATTGGTGCACCAGCGTATAAATTAGCTAAAGAGTTAAACAAAATTATTAAAGCAAAAACATCATTCGATCCAACCTATTCATTGAAAAATAGTCTCCAATTAGTTAATAACATTAAAGATTTATCATTGCCAGACCGTTGTAAATTAATATCACTAGACGTGGACAGCTTATTCACTAACGTCCCAGTTAATGAAACAATAACCATCTTAACTGAATTACTGGAACACAATCATATAAATGCCAACGAAATAACTGAAGTAATAGATTTAACGAAAATATGTATGAAACAGAATTATTTCAAATTCAATAACCAATTTTATCAACAGAAAGAGGGATTAGCCATGGGCTCACCACTAAGTCCATTAATGGCTGATATATTTATGGATGATTTTGAAAATAAACATATTGTCAAAAATAAAAATATTCTATATTATTACAGATATGTGGATGATATTATAATATGTTGGACAGGATCGAACAGACAGCTGGATAATTTTGTTGTTAATCTTAATAAACTACATCCTAAAATTAAATTCAAATTTGAATTAGAAGAAAACAATTCTCTTAACTTCCTCGATCTAACTATAACTCGTGCGAATAACAAACATCAGTTTGGAATTTTCCGAAAACCAACATACACTGACACAACTATACCAGCTACATCCTGTCACCCTTGGCAGCATAAACTCGCAGCGTTTCACAGTTATGTACACAGGATGATGTCTATTCCACTTACGAAGGAAAACTATTTAAAAGAATTAAAAGTAATTTACCACATGGCAGAGGCTAATGGATATAGCACCAATATAGTCAATAATATAATTAGGAAACAACAATTATTGCAGATCAGGACGGATCTATATTCATCATCTCCTGAGAGAATCAATAAATACAAATCAAGTCTAACTTACTTTGGACCAGTATCACAGCAAATTGCTAGGAAACTAAGAACACATGATATACATGTTGCTTTTAAAACAAACAATACCTTAAGAAATATATGTAATGGTAAAGATAAATTAGATAATAAACAAAAATCGGGCATTTATAAACTAGAATGTTCAGAATGTAATGGTGTATATATTGGTCAAACAGGCCGTAAATTTGATACACGATACAAAGAACATATAGCCGCAGTTAGAAACAAACAACCCCAAAAGTCTCATTTCGCAAAACATCTTCTAGACAGTGGACACAAATTAGCACTCGATCATTCGTATAAAATCCTACATACTTGTGATAAAGGGCTTTATCTGAGCATGCTGGAACAATTAGAAATAATAAAATGTAGCAATAATAATCAGTTTCAATTACTTAACGAACAAATTAACGTATCATCTTCGCCACTGCTTCGTTTGTTTTCGGGGGTACGAGACCAGCCGAAGTGAGTGGGGCGAACAATAGGATGAGTAATCAGAAAGGGTATATAAGAACGCGTTGCTGACACGAGAGTCACTCTACGATTTCGCATTGTGAAGTCAACATCTCCTGAGGATGTCCCGGTTCGGGACGAAACGTGCGTCGAAGAAAGTGTTGGAAAATTGTGTGTGGTGTTTCATGTGGGCAGTGTTCCTGCATATTGTACCATACAGAATCTTTTCAAGTAGCGGATTACAGCAAAACAAATTAATCTGTCCTGCTTTGTACTTACTTCTTACATACCTAAATTACCCACTACCTACAACTCTTAATTGTGTTTTAAACACTAACTTATTTTGAGTTTAGTCTTAATATCAGTAGAAGACTCACTAAAATCCTTCCCAACAGTATAACAATATATTACGCAGTAAGAATTTTATAAATCCGCAAAAAAATATAGAAACTAAACTAAAAAAAAGAAATATAACTACAAGTATTATTACTTGTAGTTATATTTCTTTTTTTATTTTATTTCTTGAAACAGACTTGCAGTTGCAGCCATTTTGCTAGGGCACATTTGCAGCAAATTAATTATTAATGTCCTATCCAAATCTTAGTAATTTCTGAGTTATGAATAGCTGGTGAGCCAAGGAAGTCAATTTAATAATTTGTACGGAATGTTCCATACATTTTTGGCATGACAGGACACAGAAAAAAGAAAAGTTATTCCTTGGTCTGTGTTACTTACAGAAAAAAGATTCTTTGGTCTTACTTAGGTACTTGTTAATTTGCCGTAAATGTGGCCCTTGCAAGGAATGTATCGTATTTAATGTCACCTTGTATATTATACGACTTATCTATTCCATTTCTGAGTCAAATAACATAGAAGAAGGATCTTCTTCAGAAAAAAAATGCACTCTGTTACCATCCTTACATAAAATGTGGTTTCGTTCAAACAAACAATTCGCGAAAAACAAAACAAAATTTCGAGAGCGGATTTATAGGTACTTACAAGTTACAACACATTATTTTTATTTGTTTGAGAATAACACACTTGTTACATACTTAATATGTACTTTTTTTATATAATAGCTACGTACCTACCTACCAACAGGTTTAAAAGAAAGAATACTTAACCTGAATGTAATAATTATAATGTAAATAATTCTTGAATAGAGAAATCACTGAATTAGTGATCGCAAAATATACCTATATAGCTGTATAATAATAATTTATTAATTTTGATAATGTTAAAGTATTATTGAAGGTTAATTGATGTTCACTGTACATACATTAATTTTATCTTTATCTTTAAGTAAAAAAAAGTAAAACCTTTTATATAAACGGTATGTAAGATAGATCAAGTTTGTCATCTTGTTCCTACTTAGTTACTTAACAAAACTCGAGGATATCCAGGTTGTTTATAATACCAGTAAGTGTTGGGACACACCTGCGTAATTCTGAAGCAATATTTTTCAATAGATCATATCAAAAAAACTACCTCGCGTTCAGCATTCTAACTTTCCATCGATAGAGGAGTTTACGCTCGAATTTTTAAGGCTAAATCGACGAATCTGCCCGTGAAATCCAATTTTGTTGTGTTTTTTTTGCACTCTTTACGCTAACTAGACATAATAGGCTTATGGCAGTCAAATTTTTTATATCAAAATATTTGCTTAAAAATATCCATTCTAAGAAATTAGTCTGAATATCGAGTTTAAAGTAACTCACAAATTTCGGATTAATTTTTTACCTGGACACTTTCAATCGCATGCCCCTTAATGTATTTTGCATAGCCTAATTTTCAGCAGGTGTGTTCCGACACTAACAGGAGAGAGGGCTATTCGCTAACTCAGTAGTCATTAATAAGTGATAGGCACTGATCTCACTTGACATTGTTTGAATTTATATCGCTGCTTTAGTGTGTGAAACAAAACTAACATGTCATAACAAACCTTCGATGGATACCTACTTACAATATGTCGAATTAGCTAATTGGCTTTTATTTTTTATAGCTGTAGCCACTAAGTTGATGAGTAGTTGATGAGCAGGATATCGCAAATTCAATGCTTAAAAAGATCTACAGACAGACTAATATTTTTAATCCATTGAAACTTCGCTAAAAAATGATATTTTTGATTTACAAACTAAAGCAGCAATGTAATAAAAACAAATATCACATGAGCTCAGTGCATTTAATTTAGTGATGCCTATCAAGTTAGTCGAAATGTACCATAATATATCTCGTAATACAACGGCACTACTGCAAATAATATGTAAATAATACATACATACTTAAACATGTAAATAAATAATAAATTTATGTGTTCTTAATCGCGTTTTCTTTCAATTAAGTACGCACTAAGTATAGGTTTCACTTCCAATTTTAGTATTTAACAAATCCCGGGGTATTATAAATATCCCAAGCATCAGTCATAATATAACTTTTCTACGATCTTCAAATGTTGATCGATGAAATTGAATGAAATTTAAAAAAAAGTGGGAATGAAGTATCAAATATTATCTGATTGCTAAATTGATCAACAACATGAACAGTATGAGAACTTAAACTGTCATTCCCACTTTTTTAATTTCGTACCATTCGTACGTGATCAAATCAGGAATGAGGAGAACCGCCATTGTCTCCGTAATACCTAGCTCAAGGTAGCGCGAAGCTGAAGTGGCAATGGGCGGGGCACATAGCTTGTGGAAGCGACGGACGTTGGAGAATGGCGACCCCGCACGGGAAAGCGCAGTGCTGGCAGATCTCCTGCGACCAGATGGACTGGCGACATTAAGAGGGTCGCGTATTTCCGTTACCGTGTTAAACGTGTAAAGATAATTATAGTATTAGTAGTATTTATTTGACGACCGAATGGCGTAGTGGTAGCGAACCTGTTGTCTGCGCCGGAGGTCGTGGGTTCGATTCCCACTACTGGTAAATGTTTGTGTGATGAGCATGGATGTTTTCCAGTGTATGTATGTATATTTATTAGTTATCTTGTATCTAGTACCCATAACACAAGCTATCGCTTACTTTGGGGCTAGATTGCGATGTGTAAAATGTCCCATATAATATTTAATAGTGGTCACACACTTAGACAGTGATCTTCAACGAGCTCATTTGATACAGTTTTTTTCCATTGAAGGTTTTTTTAACAATAGAAGTGACGGTATTTGGAGGCAGTACACCCTCCTACTAAACACGGAAACGGAAATACGCGAGAGGGTCGCGGGAAGTCGCTGGATACAAGTAGAGCAAGACCGTATAGGCTGGAAATCATTGCAGGGGGCCTTTGTCCAGCAGTGGACGTCCCTCAGCTGAAACGAGCTGTTAGATCCCCAAGTACATCCCTGTCGGAATATAGTTATTTACTACGGTGTTGAGTCCGGACCTGTTTGAATTTTGCTATCTAGTCAGCAAGATTGCTGTATATATACCAACTTTTGACGTGATAACGATTAATAAATTGATGAACACCAGCAACGCACATGACAAATAGTAACGTTCCGCGTAACGTTCCACCTGAGCCTCTGCGTGCAAGCGAGAGCGCGCAACAAGCGATAGAGAGGCACGATAAAGCAAACGATAGAGAGGCCAATTATGACGTTATCACGTAAATCTATCGTCCGTAAACCGACTTTACAGATAATCAATTTTTCTATCTAAAATCAGATAGCATTTTCGAGAAGATTCTACCTCGAGATGTTGTACCTCATCTAAACCTCTGGAAGTGAGAGATCCAATTATGTTGCTTTGTCGCCGAAACATCATTAAAAACTCCATGTGAAAAGCTCGTGTTTCTTTGCCACTGGCCAAACCTGCACCTAGAACGAACTATCGCAGATAACTCATATACCTAAGTAGCTGGCTGCTACCCGTTTTACTTCCTCTTCACAACCTCCAGTATAAACCATGTTCCAAGTAGGATTTGTGAAAATGTAACGACGACAGGTTTATTACTGGAAACGGGTCGCAGCCAGCTACTATGGGAAGGCTCAGAGTCACTCAGCGAGCGATGGAGAGAGCTTGGTCGGAGTTTCTCTGCGTGATCAAATCAGAAATGAGGAGATCTGTAGACGAACCAGAGTCACCGACATAGCTCAACGTATCGCGAAGCTGAAGTGGCAATGGGCCGGGCACATAGCTCGTAGAACCGACGGAAGTTGGGGGCCCAAAGTGCT
Source organism: Coenonympha arcania (assembly GCA_036785405.1). Taxonomy (NCBI): domain Eukaryota; kingdom Metazoa; phylum Arthropoda; class Insecta; order Lepidoptera; family Nymphalidae; genus Coenonympha; species Coenonympha arcania. The sequence goes on along the minus strand of CM072077.1, from coordinate 10,078,399 downwards.
GGAATGGCGACCCCGCACTGGAAAGCGCAGTGTTGGCAGACCTCCGACCAGATGGACTAACGACATTAAATTAAGAGTCGCGGGAAGGCGCTGGATACAAATGGCAGCATTGGAAGCATTGCAGGAGGCCTTTGTCCAGCAGTGGACGTCCGTCGGCTGAAACGAACGAGGACAGAGCCGCGAGTGTAAGCTAGTTTACTCTTTAGGGAAGAGACAGTGTATGAGGAATTCATTCGCCACGCGCGTCGGTGTGGAGAGCTTTGTGTAGAGATAATCGCAAAGCGTCGCGTGCGCAGAAAACATGCCATATTATTATTAAGAATAGGATACACAGATTTTTTTTTTATACCAAAGAATGCCGAGATGAGTACCTAAGATATTCACCCATAATGTTAAGTAGTGCCCATTTCAGACTCACTTCCCAATAGCATAGGTAATATTAATGGGCTTAGCAGGACAGAATAATTTGTTTTGCTATAATCCGCTACTTGAAAAGATTCTGTATCTATAGTACGAACTCAACGACTTCGCATTGTGGAGTCAACATTTTCTGAGGATGTACCAGTGTCGGGACGGAACGTGCGTCGAAGAAAGTGTTGGAAGAATTGTGAGTGGTGTTTCATATTAGTGGTATTCCTGCATAATATGTCATACAGAATCTTTTCAAGTAGCGGATTATACCAACACAATTTTTATGAATTTCCGCAAAATAACGCCACTCAATATTTATCTGGCTTAGTTTTAGATCTATTGTTGCAAATAATAGTTAAATACGTTTGTATGGAGAAGTGAGTAAGAGAAGCAGCTTTAATTTATAAAATCCATAACTAAATAAAACCCATAATTATAAAATTCCAAACTAGCTCGCGCCAGAAATCAAACCCGGAACTTACCGAGTTATATCATAGAACACGTTAGCTGTAGCGACATAATTTTATACTCACTGATAATATAAACACCATTTTTTTTTATAATCTAATAATGAATACAAAAACATAATGTACAACATAACCTACACAATCCTTAAACAACCGATGTCAAATTACGTTCAAACACACGAAATTGTTAAAACTGTATGCGAGAATTTGTCACGGCCAAAGTTTGTTAACGTTAATTGGCCATATGTCCATTTTACGTTGACCTGTGACACAATATTCAGGAAGAAAAGTTTTGAGGCCTTGTTAAATTGGCCGGTAGTAAAACCGTAGTGCATCGGTCACCTTTGAATATTCATTGGGAGTTGTTAATACGTTAACTATGGTCTTTGGCACCGATATGAACCTGAGGATGAGCCAGTCTGAACATTTTACATCAACATTCTTCATACAAGAAAAAAGTTAAATTTCCACTGATACGCCGCAATATGTCGGAAATCTGTGGAAACTCGGACTGCGGACTAAAAACAAGTAGGTATAGTGGTCTGTGGCGTAAACCGCAGTCCTTAGACTATACCTACTACGGTCGGCTTACAATTGACGCTGCTGGTGTCAAAACAAACATTTTTGACACCAGTAAACCGGCGACATTTTTTCGCGTGGTCCGCCGGATCCTGTGTAGGTATATGTCTATTGTCTTTGGTCTTTGGTTTGTTGAGACAGCGGTGCACGCGCGACCAAGCGTGGACAATTAATAATTGTTTGGACCTACACTGAAATAACGAAACAATTTTCCGCACACGCCATGCCTTGAAAGCTTCTATTCAAATTATATGAAGTAATATTACTATTTATTATTTCGTCCTTGAATTTCAAAAACTATATCCCATACCTATACCAGTGGCGAGCTATATGACCTATATACCTACCTACATATTATATGACCTAACTACATATATTTTCATTCGATGGACGGAATGAAACGAAATTCCTTACAAAATTTTAACAAAAAACCGACTCTAACTCTCATCTTTCTCATTTTCAACCCTTGAAATCCTTTCCAATAATAAAAGAATCATTGAAATCGGTTGTCGCATGATATTGAGTTCGTCAATTTTTAAAACACGGTTTCCTCATGGATGCCATTATCAGAATTAGACCAAACTGAACCACAATTTGGACCACCGATTGTGACCACACGGGAAGCACCAGCTTTCAAACAAAAAAGAATCATCAAATCGATTCAACCAGTCGAAATTTCTGAGGGTAAGAAAGATAAAGAAATAACAGTTGAATTGGGAACCTCTTCCTTTATATTGACGTACCAATTGAATGGATAATAATTGCTGTTCCCGATCAATTTCTTCAAAGTTTACTATAATAATACATAGCTATAAACTACAAAAAAATTCAATTTTTTCAAAATGCTGCAATAAAATATAGATTTTTCCGGTAAGTACCTATAAAAAGTAGCCTATTTAAAAACCGCAACAAAGACCAAAGTAACCGACATATCGCAAGTGATTAGCAAGCTAAAGTGGCATTGGGCGGGCTATATCTGTCGCAGAACCGACGCGGGCCGTTGGGGCAGACGTGTTCTGGAGTGGAGACCGCGTACTGGTAAGCGCAGCGTAGGACGACCTCCTGTCTTCTGGACCGACGACCTGAAAAAGGTCCGCGGGTAGCGGGTGGATGGGGAAGGCGGAGGACCATGTGTGGTGGCGCTCTCTTGGAAAGGCCTATGACCAGCAGTGGACGTCCATAGGCTTTATCAGCCTAGTAGGTAAGTGAGTAAAGTATGAAATCACTCAGCTGCAAGCGTAGGTAGACTCAATCAATAATAATCATTAAAATATTATATGAAACCAATAAAAAAGCTAACGTAGGCGAGGGCATTGCAATTGAAAGGCCGGTTTCACAACGATCCGTCCACGCTAATCGGCCGATAATCGCCCATTGATATCTTAATTGCAGTTTAATACACGCCTCGAAGTGACAAAACCACTTCATTACGGCCCATTGATGCCGCCTTTGCACTGGGGTCTGGGACAGCTATTGTGTCGCCCAACAGTCACACCCGGGTGTCGCTTATTTGTAGCAACGATGCAGTAGGTATAGCTGAGTGAGTGACGTTTTGAATGCAGTTTTTAGGTGGTAAGGATCGGCACAAACGGAGCTTCAGGACTCAGAAGTATTCAGCAAAATAGTAAGTATTATCAGATAGATAGAGATGATTGTTGATTTGAAAAATAAATAATAGAAATTCTAAAAAAAATAAGATATTGCTATAGAAGTTATAACAACAAGTACATTTTGTCAAATAAATATCTTCCAAACTCGAAATAACTGCAGCATTTAGGCACAAAAAGTAAGTAGATCTTCTGTAATCATTTGTGGCACAGTTATCCAAACTTCTCCGAAACGGCTTCACTAATTTTTATGCAATTTTCTACATTTGGTGGGTCTGAGACTATGTAGATACTTAGCTATTGTTAATTGCTAGCTATAGTCAAACCCCTAAATAGACAACAACATTTGCCCGGCCACCTAGGCTAATATATAAAATTCTCATATCATACAGTATGTTTGTAAATTGTAACCAAACTCCTCAGAAACGGCTCGATCGATCTTTATGAATTTTTTTGTCTACATTCGGTTTAAGATCTGAAAATAGGTCGTAGTATGGCAACACAACGTTTGCCGCGTGACCTAGTATTTTATAGAAATATTTATTCCTATTTAGATGAGTTATTAAAGGTACATTAAATAGGTAGTTTCTTTCGGCATAAAGCTTAGAGCGACATTTTTGTTAACTTAACGTTTCTGTTAATGTTAATTGAAGGAACCGGGCCTAATTTGTTAATTACGTATGGAGTTACAAAATCTCAAGTTACTGCGTTCGTGGTCGTCCTTAGACCTCGCTGAGCGTATTATGATAATGGTCTGCAATTCATCACGACAGAATTCTCTCGTCAATTCGTTACGCGGAGGCCGCTCGCCCGTTCCCGTTCCATTCCCGGGGGAGTCTGTGAGAACACTGACAACAGCTTTAGTGTCAAGCCTTCTTTATCCGCTATTAAGGCGAAATCAATGAGTATGCTTGTAAAATTCAAAATTTTCATGGTCTTTTGCAATTTATAAACTTATAGGCTCATGGCAGTCAAGCCACATTTCTTAAGCATATATAATGTTCCTGTTAAAGTTAGTTGAAGTAACCGGGCCTAATTTGTTAATTACAAAAGGAGTTACAAAATCCCAAGTTACTGGGTTCGCGGTCGTCCTTTGACCTCGCTAAGCTTAGGTATTCCGTATTAAGATAATGGTCTGCGATTCATCACGACCGAATTCTCTCGTCAATTCGTTACGCAGAGGCCGCTCGGCCGTTCCCGTCCCGTTCCCGGGGGAGTCTGTGACTTGTGAGAACACTACTGACAACAGCTTTAGTGTCAAGCCTCCTTTATCCGCTGTTAACCACGACATGTGATTTTTATTGATGGTTTCCAGTTTAATGTGGAATTCTTTTTAATTTAATCTCTCTCCATTCCAAATTTTAGCCAAATAGGTGCAGTAGTTATTTCCCGCGGGAACTATGGATTTCTATATATAAACTATGGATTCGAGATTAATAAGTATAAGTAGCCTATGTATTAATCCATAATAAATTTATCTCCATTCTAAATTTCAGCAAAATCGGTTCAGTAGTTTCGGGGCGATCTAAGAGTGCTTAACTTTGCTAAAATATAAACTTCAGATCCCCGTTTTAGCCCCTTAGTGGGTGAATTTCAAAAAATACTTTCTTAGTGCACCCCCAGACCTTATGAGGAACCTGTATGCCAAATTTGGAGTCTCTAAGTCTAGACCCAGTGGTTTGTGCTATTCGTTAATAGTATATAAGACGGCCAGTCAGGACTTTGAATTTTGTTTAGGTATTATGGACTTTGAATTTATTATATTTATTTATATTTATATATTGATTTCCCAAAAAAATCCCCCAAAACTTAGAGTAAGGAATTAGGATTTGAAGAATCGTGGCTGAAATGAGTGGGGAAAACATTACTACAGGGGTTCAATTTCCAGTTGGAGCTACAAATGTTGGCACAAAAACAAGATGGCCAACTGGCGACGCCGCGGGCGCGCGTGCGGCTAAATTAATTATAACGACATTTTAATTATAAAACATAATCAACGCCGCGCTAATGAATGGACGCCACTATCTATCGCTTACTTTTAATTTATGTGCTGTTAAATTAATTACATAGTTGTAATGTTTTAATTTCTCGTTGCTGCTTTCATCATCGTTGGTCTACCTACTCTATGGTAATAATATTATGAGGGTTGAGCAAAAACGTCTTTTTATTCTATCTTAGATATGAAAAAAATCTTGATTCCTAGGCAGCTGGGGTTTGGAAGAAAGCACTACTCAAAAGCAAGTTTTATATAATTATTCAATATTCGGTGTTTTTATATTATTTATGTAAAAAAATTAATATACCTAAGTAGGTACCTATTTATATTACCTATACTTACCACACTCAGCTAAAATTAAATAACCAAAGGAACAAAGAGGAAAACTAGAGAAAAATACCTTCTTAAGATAGATTTAAGGGGAAAATTTTGATTCATAGTTTCTACTTTTTTTGACATACTATTTTCGTAAATGTACCTACCTACCTACCTGCCTGATTTTTTCCACCCTTAAAAGTAAGTACTTAGCTAAAAGATAAACCTAATGCACCTCATGGGGGTTGACTGACGCCTTTTCAATATTATTATCGAGTCGATAGTTGTAATTAATTTTAATATCAACTTGTATATAAATAAATATTGAGTCACACAACTTAAAATATCTTAACAAAAGCCTTACAAGTTACAACCTATTAATACTCATTACCGTTAAAAAAAAAACAAATGTAGCTTAATAACATCTTGTGTAGGTATACTCTGTAATTATTTTTGAATTTGGAATTATTACGATTGATATCAATAACTGTTTTTGTGCCGACCACTTTATAAGATCTCTACACCGATCGATTGTTTGATTGCTATACCTACCTATAGTACCTAATTATTGTGAAAGTTTTTAAAGACTTTTGGATGCTTGCTGAAAATTCTAAACTTGATTAATTATATTTTGCTTCAAAGTACCATCGGAAATGACAGACCTTGCAAGATTATTCTAAATATTATAATGTAGGTAATTAACATGGGACAAAAAGAAGCTCTGAGTCAAGCCGACAATTTATTTTATTAGAAGCTCTATGCATTTTTTTGAAAAGAGTCTCATTTACCTACTGCTTGGGTTTTCGTTACAAAGAATACTACTAACTACGACCATTTAAAAATTAGGTAAACTACGCAAATTTTTTTTGAAAACCGTTCCAAATACGTACCAAAAATCGATCTACAAAATAGAATAGATATGTCATATTGCAGGAAAGACAGTACCTATACCTACCTAGGTAATTTTCGAACCCTAAACCACAAGATTTTTTGTGTCCCTCACATAATATAAGTACCTAAAAATATAAGTTACGGAGCTCATAGGTGTTATCAATGTATTCTTAATTAATAGCTAGCAGTTATACAAAAACTTGCCATTGTGCAAATACAATAAACAAACATGCCTAATTATTGTCGAGGCATGTGGTGAAAATTAAAACACGAGTAACATGGCATTAGCGGAAGAAAACCGAAAATGATAGAGCCAGGATAAAATAATGGAACGCATTGCAAGACGGGGCGTTATTATTTATTTTGCGGTAAGTGTAATTAAACTGCTCAAAGGGCTAGAACTCCAGGGAAGGAACAGGGAAACAATTAAAAACTTGTATCACTCGCGTTGGACCAATTTATATTTTATACTAATATACTAAAGCTGAACGGTTTGTTTATTTGTTTGTTTGAACGAGCTAATCTCTAGGAGTAGGTATACGTCCGATTTAAAAATCTTTTTGTGTTCGTTCGTTCGTTTCAGCCGACGGACGTCCACTGCTGGACAAAGGCCTCCTGCAATGCTTTCCAGCCCGCACGGTCCTGCACCACTTGCATCCAGCGCCTTCCCGCGACTCTTTAAATGTCGTCAGTCCATCTGGTCGGAATCTGCAAACACTGCGCTTTTAGTGATGGATACTCCATTTTTCGAACAAACCATAGGCCATCCTTCCAACCAATAGGAACGGGGCATCAATGAAAACGGGGGCAATTTTGCCTTTTGGGCTAGTACCTAAGTCCTCTTAGGTAGTGTTGTCGCTGCGCTGTCTTTGCAAGAAATTCCCACTTCTGATACAAATACTGTGATACGAGAATTTAAAACAGCTTATTTGAGAGGGGCGCCCATAGAGTAGACATTGGGAGACAAAAAAATATTACTTATAGCTTTTCATAAAGTCTGAGTTGGGAATTTTTTTTTAAGTATAGAGCTTAAAACATTTTTTTTTCGATTTCTTTTAAATATTGGGGGTATTTATACCTAATTTGTAAAGTTGTACGCTTGTCGGAGCGGTTGGAGCCTTGGATTGATATTAGTCGTGTTTAACGAGCAACGAAGTAATAAGTGTGCGCAACGAGAGGAGCATTATTCTTTGTGTTCAAATTTTTTGTTTTTTATTATTGGTTTTAATGTTGATTGCTTGATTATACTCATACAATATGGCTAAATGTGCGAAATGTAACAAAGTGGTCACGAAAAAAAACCCTGGAATTCTGTGTGGGCGTTGTAACAAATGGATGCACGGGGAATGCGTGTCTTTGAGCCACGAGCAACTAACGACATTACATGCGACTGAAGCCGACTGGAAGTGTCGTGCGTGCAGTGGTTCCTCAAAACAAAAACGAATTTCGATAATTTTGCCAGATCCTGAGGAGGACGACGTCACGGACACGGACTCAATTACGGCTGGTGCGAGCATCGACCCTAACAGCCAGAAGATGTTGACCACCGTGCTATCTACGATACGGCACGAAATTCGCGAAACAATACAAGAAGAGCTTAAAAGAACACTACAATTTTACTCTGACAAAATGGACGACTTCCAAATAAAAATTGATAACTACGAAGAAAAGATTAAATTAGTTGAGAATCAGTGTAAAGATCTCAATAATAAATATACAAATATGAAAAATAATCTCGAATCCATACAAATAAAATTAAATACCCTAGAACAAGAAAAAATTGAAAATACTCTAGAAATAAGCGGAATACCGAAAGAAGAACAAGAAAATCTAACAGAAATAGTTAAGAAAATTGGAAGTGTTATAAATCAAGACAACAACGACATTAAAAAAATATACAGAAAGGAAAGTAAAGGATTAGCATCCCGTAAACGTCACGCCTCGGTCGTGGTGCTGACACTCCGGGAAGGGTGCCGGGACCGGTGGCTCGAGGCAGCCAAGTCATGTACGATCACCCCACGAGTACTCGGCAGGGACGGAGAAGGCAGGATATACCTACGAGAAGCGCTAACACCAGCCACGGCTTACCTTTTGTGGAAGACTAAGTCGGAGCTCAAGGATACTAACTTAGTGCAGTTTGTATGGTGTAAACGCGGTAACATTCTCATTAGGAAGTCGGAGAATGAAAAAATCCATTCGATAAGATCGGAAAGTGACGTCGAGAAGTGGGTCACGGCGCTAAAAAAATGACTTCGAGGTTTGTGTATCCATCTACGTTTATTTACTTATTGTGTTCATACTTAACTGGTGTGTTTACTTACAATGGACAGCAACGATCAAAACTTATCAGAAGGAAATTTTAACTCTCGGAATGAGTATATTAGTTCTCTTCCAATACAAAAAGATGGACTTATTACGTTAACTGTTAACATAAGATCAATGCTACTTAACTTTTCCACTCTAGAACATATAATCACTAATAGCCAACGTTGTATAGACATAATAGTATTATGTGAAGTTAATATCGGAGATACAATTAAAACCCTATTTGAATTACCCAACTATATTATGTACACGAACTTGCGAAAACACAGAAGAGGCGGCGGTGTCATAGTTTATATACATAAAAACCTAACATTTACTTTGCTATCTTCACCCACACAGTACTTTGAATCAGTAACTGGATATGTCCAACTTAAGAATAGCTACAAAATAAACCTATGTGCCGTGTACCGGCCGCCGGACACTTGCAAAAGTAAATTTATCGCTGAGATCTCGTCCCATATTACAAGAATGACTAATAAATCCGACTTACTATTCGTGGGCGATATAAATATTGATTTAAAACAAATAACCAGTGCAAGCGCGGCGTACCTAAATGAAATGGCTGAGCTAGGTCTTAGCTGTGGTATCTCTCAATATACTAGAATAGAAACCAAAGGCCAACATATTACTAGGACATGCATAGACCACGTATTCACGCGCCTCGCTTCCGCGTGCACAGTGTATACTGCAACTATAAAATATGATCCCATCGCTGACCACAACATTATAGCCTGCTCGCTTATGTGCGCGAGCGCATCGGACGGGCGGCGCCAAGGTCACGGTCACCGCGTGAATGCATCGCGGCTTGTCAATGTACTCAATAACAGGGAGGTATCGCAGCAGCTTAGCCAGGTAGACTGGAGCACAGCGCTGTCGCTTAGCTGCCCTTCCGAAGTATATAATTTTATTTGCAATCAGTTCAATACTATTTACAATAACTGCTCGCAAGTCACTAAATTAAAATGTAATAAAAGGAATATGTGCAAATGGGTTAATAAAAAAATGTTAAAAATGTGTTCTCAAAAGAAAAAATTATATTCAATACTTATGGCTCAAAAATCCAGAAAATATTGATAACAAAATTTTATACAATAAATATAGAAACAAAACAAACAAATACATAAATTTTCTAAAAAATAAATATATTAGGGATGAAATTCGAAAGAACTTTAAGAATTCTAAGAAAGTATGGAATTTAATTAATGAAATATGCGGTAAATTTAGGATATCTGTAGATGAATTACTGCTAAAGTCATTTAATCTGGAAAAAACGAAATTAGGCAATAGATTCGCTCAAGAGTTCGAAAAAAATGTAAATGCGATTTCTGTAACATGTTACCAACCTTTGTCCCTTTCTTCTGGAGGGACGCAGGAGGGGGCAGGGGTGACAATGAGATTAGAGCGGGCAACAGATAACCAGGTGTGGAAAATAATTAAAAATATAGATTCAAATAAAAGCCCTGGATATGACAAAATTAGAGCATCAGACATTAAAAACTTAAATAAAAATATAACACCGGCGCTGACTCATTTGATAAACACCTGCATTGCCACCTCTTCCTATCCTGACCCTCTGAAGATTGGTATAATTAGGCCTATCTATAAAAGCGGATGTCATAAAAATTTCAACAACTATAGACCAATCACCATACTGTCATGCATCGACAAGATAGTTGAGAAGTATCTCGGTGATAAAATAAAAAAATTTTTAGAAGATCACAGTATCATAAACGCAAAACAGTTCGGCTTTCAAAAAAATCGAAGTACTTCTCAATTACTTTGCCAGTTTACAGATGAAATCAACGAGTACATGAATGATAAAAAGCATGTACTCGTTGTTTTCATTGACTTCAGCAAAGCATTCGACTTGTTGGTGTATGACAAGTTATATACAAGTATGACAAATTGCGGAATACAGGGACCCCTCCTGGAATGGTTTAAAGATTATCATAGGAATAGAGTAACCTGCGTCAAAATCGATAACACCATGAGTGACATGATACATACTACTAAAGGAACAGCTCAGGGTTCGATTCTCGGACCTATTGAGTACTTGTTATACGTAAATGACATGTGCAACCTATTCCGGGAGGGATCCGTGTATCAATTCGCTGATGATACATGTATCATTGTAGCTGACAAGGACTTGCAGGTGGCCGAGCGCATAATGCAAGCCAATTTCGATACCCTTTATAAATGGGCACACGATGTTGGACTGGTGATAAATATTAAAAAGACTAAAGCTATGCATATTCATTCTGCTCATAATAAAACAGATTATAGGGCCAATATAGTTGCACATGCGCACGACTGCCTGCATGGCAGGATAAAACACTGTATCTGCCAACCTATTGATATGGTTACAGAACATATGTACTTAGGTCTTAAAATTGACTTCCGTTTTAACTGGCAACCACATATAAATTATATTTGTGAGAAGCTGAGAGCAATCCTTAGTAGGCTATACATACTTAAATATAAACTGCCCTATAGGACGCTGAGATTGCTTTACTTTGCACTGGCAGACTCAATAATTGACTATGGCTTGAGTAGTTACGGTAGAACCTTCAAAAAATATATTATACGCATATATAAATTACAACTAAAAATTTTAAAAACAATTGTACCTAGGAAAATAAAATTAAAACATTGCAACGACTACCACAAATTATTCACTTATTGTAAAGTGCTGCCGGTGCAGAGTAAAGTAAAACTAGCCATACTTAAAGATGAATTTAATAATTTACAATTTCTTAGACGCAAGGAACGAGGCAGTAATTTACGAAGATTAGCGAGTTATAAAAAGTTCATCCTACCTAAAACAAATAATATTCATGGTAAAAGAAATTACAAATACATACTTCCTAAAATTTTTGAAGAACTCCCATCGTTTTTGCAATGTTTAGACAAAAAGCATATATACATAAGAAAGCTTAAGAAATATTTATTGAGTAAAGTATGACAATTTAAAATATGATACATTTATTTAATATATTATATTGCTACTTATCTTGACTATATATTATAAGCTGTATTATGTATTAGTTAATCTTAATTTTTACTCTTATTTAAAGTTAGTTAATCTTAGTTACTTTTATTTAGTTAAGCTTAGTTTAATTTAATATAGTACTGCGAACTCGCCATCCTCAACATAAACGGACAGTTTTCTAGAGGATGGCCTAGATATATTATTATAATGTTGTAATTTGTTTTGGCCAATAAAAAAAAAAATAAAAAAAAAAAAAAAAAAACAGAGCCACAATAGCTGCGTCGGTAAGCCCAATCGATGTGTACTGTGTAACGCTAAGCTAACGAGGCGCCATTGATTACACATCCACTAGACACCTACACCATCCAAAAGGCATATTAAACACATAACCGTAAGCCGGTTACAGTCCGAAGAGAGGCTTCTCTCTTGGCACTTGAATGACATTGACAGGAGATCGTAGTTGTAATATAAAAGCAGCCAACGAATAAAATCTCCTCAATTGTAGTTAATAATAAGCCAAGACAAAGCATTTTGCTTGCAACATACCGACAAATATGCCGACAGAGCAAACCATCAAACATTGTCACAAGACAGCGGTGCAAGTTCCGATTTTGGCCACGCGCCAAGATAGCCTTTTCACACTGTAGGTACTGAGAATGATTCTGTTCTCAATCAAAGTAATGGGGTATTATAGCATTGCATAAACCACCGATCTGGCATTCATAGACTTCTATGATAAATAAGAGTTATAACTAACCCAAAAAATGGCTGCATTTTGAAATCAATACCTACTGATATTACGTCTTATGCAAAAGTGATTGAAAATACACCTTTTGCCTTGCTTTTGATTACGTTAATTAGATAATATGCCAATAATGTTGAAATTTCTAAACTAAACGAAATAGATGCATCTAAAATAGTGCAAGGCGATCCCCATTTTTAGGCGCATCAAATTAGTAATAGTTATACCATCCTAGGTTGGTAACTTGTGCAAAGTGAATACATACATATAAATAAGATATTGCCTTCGTTTTGTTAATTAACAACCTAGTTGTTGACTAACAAACTGAACGATACAAAATCACCCCACAGCAGTTGCTGCATGAAGGAGTAACAAACATACAAACTTACAGAAATTCAGCTTTTATTATTAGTGTGATTAAGAGGAAAACGATAGTGGTCTTTTTGCCATACAAACGTTCTCGTCTGTTTTCTTTCTGGTTTATGAACTAGGAGCATTTTTCACAGAAAAATAAATATCAATGTCTTCTATGTAAGCACTAGAAGCCTTACAAAATGCTCAAAATTATTGTCTATTTAGACCAGCGGGTCTAAATAGGCAATTTTGAGCATTTTGTAAGGCTAAAGATAATGTATTATCAAAAACGAAAACATAGAAACATAGAAGTCATTGATATTTATTTTTTTGTAAAAAAAATTGGTTGCCTGTAAAGTCGGTTTACTGACGATAGTTGAACGTGACAACGTCTTCATTGTCGCTCGTTCCGCGCTCGCGAGGTAACGCCTGTAACGCCGCATGAGCGAGGTAACGCCGGATGAGTCATGTTTTTTCGTGCGTGCAACCGGCTCTACCGATTTATAAGACGTTGTCACGTCAAAAATCATTGCTCCAAGTTCATAAACCAGAAAGAAAACAGACGAGAACGTTTGTATGGAAAAAGACCACTATCGTTTCCTCTGAAGGAGTCCAGCCGGTGAGTGGTCGTCGCCCGCGCGAGCTGAGCGAGTCAAAGAGGCCGCGCCATTGTCGTCCCGTCTAGTTTGCCACGTTCCCTGACAAGTGTTTAATCTTGTGCTGCCACGTCGTATCAGTAGGCTCCCCATTCGTTCCCGCTGACGTAGGACAAATTAATCCACTGATTTTTTCTAAATTTTTAGATATCACACTAGCCGGGCTAGACAAAGTAACAGTCGTTTAGCGTTAACGACAATAGACATAAATGTATTTTTTTATATAGGTACGATACAAGCGTTTGACTGTGAACACACCTGATGGAAAGTGATGATACAGTCTAAGGTGGAACGCGCTTGCCTAGAAGATGCCTATTCACTATGTATGGATCAAACAAGTGACTGTAGAAAAACCACGTGACCGAATAGAGGAAAACACGCTGTGTTTGAAAATCGACTACGACAATTTGAACGCTCCCTGGCGTTCTCGGCTCTCGCGGACCTTGTAGATAACTTTAGCGTACTTCGCATGACAATTGACAGCCGACAGTGAACAACGCTAAGCATAAAGTAGATTCTACTTTCATTAATTGTTTTCATTAGTCACGTGGTTTGTCCATACATTTTTATCTACTGTCGTCAACGTTAAACGACTGTTACTTTGTCTAGCCCCGCTGTTAGCCTAAGTATTCACTAAACGTTACGCTTGTCAAATGGACATTATAAAAACAGTATTGAATTTAGGTATGTTATAAGAACAGATTAACACCAAAACATTTTCTGAGAACACTGAAAAATTAATTTTACGACTATTGACATAGAGCGTAATATTGAATGTACCTACTTCATAACGCAACATGGTCGAAAATTGTGAAATTAAATTTAATAAAGGCGAGCATTGCATTTCCTATGTTGAAGTAGGTACCTACATTCAATTTTACACTCTATACCGATAAATGCAAAATTAATTTTTCAGATATAATTTTTCATTTTAAATAATGATTCACTTCAAATTAAATTGGATCATAATTTATTTTTGCCGTAGTGTTATTTACAAATCATTACTTACTTTGTATATAGAAATTCTGGTAATGTACCTTGACGGTCTTGTCGGTGACCGCACTCACCTAGGCTCCACTGAAAACCAGCGCTGCAGCTTTATGCTGAGTGGTGACCTATGTTTGGTCACTTGGAAATATAAGTAGTTAAGTTTTATATTTTTTGCTATAAGTATTTACTTTATTTGTTAGAGTGTTAAATGTGTGTGTGAATTGTGACCAAATAAAAAGTTTTTCATCTTTCTTTCTTCTTCACTCAGTGTGTACAATCGTTCGCCACGCTAACCTGCCTACCATAGGGCTGCAAGGCATCGTAAAGGCCCTTACATAGCTGACGTATCTACCGACTGAAGACACGGACGAAGCGATTTGATCCCTCGTTCCTGATATGCAAAGGTCTGGAATACCTTTCTGGAGACCTTTCCCACCACCTAGTACTTGGGCACCTTCAAATCAAGAGTGGATAAGCATTTCCTAGGCAACCTTAGACTGTATCATCACTTTCCATCAGATGTGATCACAGTGAACTAAATACCTATTGGTAGTTAAAAATTGGTTGTCTGTAAAGTCGGTTTACTGACGATAGTTGAACGTGACAACTCTCGCTTGCACTTCAAGCCTTACATGGAACGCCTCAGAGCGAGGTAACGCGAGCGAGGTACGCGAGGTAACGCCGGATGAGTCATGTTTTTGTGTGCGTGCAGCCGGCTCTATCGATTTATAAGACGTTGTCACGTCAAAGAAACTAGGTATACCCAAAATTATAAAGTTAAATAGCAAACCATCAAACCATTTGAATTTGCTTTGAAATAAATTTAAATTTGCTTTTTGATATTTGTCCTAAATCACAACAAAATCCTGGCAACACCACGTATTAAGATCTTAAGAGGATGCGTCGGTGTATCAATTGATTTTTTACGAGAAATTAATGAGACACTGTTCGGTCTGATCTGTGTAATCGTCTGATAGTTGACAGATCCCCGAAACAGACTTATACTTGCTCCGAAATTATATCAAAATCGACTCTATTTTTATATCTTTAAGGTAGTTAAGATATGCGTTGTAATTTCAGTACGGATTAAATGCGGAGTAAGCTGATAATAGTATTACCAGTATCTATTTAACATTCAGTCATGTCAAACAAGATTTGAGATCGAGGGTAAACGAGTGGAATGAGATGAAGGAAAAGGAAAAAAACTTCACAAGATTGGAGAAATGTAAAAGTTAAAACATCCCGTACTATTTGGGATATAATAACAGTCCCAAGAGTAAACCCTGGTCAAGTGCGAGTCGGAATCTAAAAGTCCACTAAAATCATAAAATAGGTAGTGGGTTACCTAATTCGTATAGTGTGCCGGCAGCTACTTAACCTTTTTAACCGACTTCAAAAAAAAAGGAGGTTCTGTATTCGACCTGTATGTTTGTATGTATGTATGTATGTATGTTTGTCCGCGATTATTTCGCAGTTGGCTGAACAGATTAGGATGCGGTTTTCAGGAAAGTGTTTGTTACTTTCTGGAGAAGGTTTTATTATATTAACAGACTTAAAAAAACTCTGTTTAACCCCTATATTGGTATTTAGGTTTGTCCGTGATTATCTCGCGTTTGGCTGGACCGATTTATTTGATCTATCGCGAAACAACATTCCTCGTCATTAGGCATACAGCATAATAAATATAATAGTAGGTATTTCAAAGTCAGTATTACATATGATATATGATATGTTTTTAGTGGTAAGTATACTTATCACTTAAAAACCTATCACTAGAATAAATTGATAAGGTAGTATTAATTAGCCCAAAACCTACTTATCACTAAAAAGTATGAAATAAAAAAAATAATAAAAAATCCCATCTAAAACACATGATAATTCTATTTCTTTTTAAAAAAAAAAGGGAACCGCCTTCAAAAAACCAACCCACTGAAAAGCAAAAAAATAATTTTCTAATAAGTCTGGGTATACTTACCTACCTACTTAGTTTTTGAAGTCGGTGCCAAATCAAAATTCGCAATTCATTTTGAGTATGGCTAGTGGCACCGACTTCAAAAACTAAGTTTTAGGTAAGTATACCCAGACTTATTAGAAAATTATTTTTTTGCTTTTCAGTGGGTTGGTTTTTTGAAGGCGGTTCCTTTTTTTTTTTTAAAAAGAAATATTACTTGTTAGAAACACATTAATGGAGATAAGAAGACCCAATTATTTTGTTTTATTTTCAAATAATTTAATATAATAAAAAAAAAAAATTTTTAGCAATCCTAACTCTGATTTTAACAAAGCGTAATTCACTTTTCATTATTCCCATTTCATTGAACTTGATTAAGCTGGTTTTAGGGATGTCACTTAAAATTTATGGTACATTTTTGAACTCCCTATATAGTTCGCTAAGGATATGAGCTAGACTTTTTGTGATATTTTTTTCATGCATGATGCATCTATACATCGTCCCATCGAGGCTTTCGGCTAATTATGGCAAGTAACCTGCACGTTGTTACTAAATCATACTTAGTGCTAAGTTTTTGACTACCTACCTACGTACAAATATTGTCGTAAGGTATAGGATTCGCTGTTAGGTCGGTGCTTTACAGGGAATATCTACATCGCTTTTTTAACCGACTTCAAAAAAAAGGAGGAGGTTCTCAATTCGTCGGAATCTTTTTTTGAAATAACAGATGCTATCTGCTAAAAAAGAAACGTCTTGGCGGGGACACTGCCGTATCCCCAGACAGTGTTAATCTAAATGCTTGGTAAAATCGGGGCTTGCGTAGATACTTGTACTCGTATACTTAACAATAAAGAAAGTACTAATTCTTGGTAGGTATCACAACTGCCAGCAGCTAGAGGATGTTTAGTGATGAATACGATTCAAAGAGACTTCACTCGTAAACGCTAAATCTGCGTTCACTCACATTCATACAGTTATAAACTAATAAAGGTCAGTGCAGTCCAGGAGATGACCGCTACAAATGTATACCTAATTAAACTTATAATAGAAACACAATTGAATAGTTGCAGAAATAATTGAAAGAACTGGAATGAACAACTTTGAACCCAAAAGGGATTATCAAAATCGGTCAAAAGTTTTTTTAATCGTATTTTAAGTCGAATTTATAAAGTAAATAAATAAAAATATGTCGAATAGAAAAATAATATATTCTTTTTTAATATTGTAATTTGTAATTTTGTATCTAATTGAAGCGCTTTCAAAATTCAAATACACAAAAATTCCGTTGGCTTTTGAGACCTCACCTGAGCCTACTTTGATTTCATTCAACCTGTGCCAATGAACCATCTAGTCATACATCTTAATGCTTGACTTGCGTTAATTAATCGAAAATATGAGTACACTCGATAAAGTATAATAATAAGTTTCTTAGACAAATCTCGGATGGTCATGTCAGGAATTTTGTTGAATGGGAAAGAGCCGTCAACGTCATTGATGCATAAAAGTTACACCATATAGTTGGTGGA
Organism: Coenonympha arcania; assembly: GCA_036785405.1. Taxonomy (NCBI): domain Eukaryota; kingdom Metazoa; phylum Arthropoda; class Insecta; order Lepidoptera; family Nymphalidae; genus Coenonympha; species Coenonympha arcania. The sequence goes on along the minus strand of CM072077.1, from coordinate 10,060,600 downwards.
CTCTTCGCCTATATTCCTAGTTCCTTCCTACTCCATAGATTCATGTCTTATCAAACAAGATTTCACTTCAAAGGTGGGACATAAAATCTCGATTATGATATTCCGTTTGAAATTAATTACACGTGTAAACATCTAGCCGGTGTGCGCCTTTGATAAATCACCTAGCTTCAATTTATGGGATCCTGGTACATACTACATACCACGGTTCATAAATGATTTAAAACAAATAAGTAAGTATAACTAACTGCTATTTCCGGTACAGCGAATAGTCATAGATTTCAGGTCCTAAACATATAAAATAGATAAAGAATGACGAAACTTTCACCTGATGTAACAAGTCAAATGCAGCGTGGGTATATTTTCCTACTTTTGAATTTGATAAAAATTATTACTTTATTATTTCTAAAATAAAAATGATGTCGTACACTAAAAAAAATTAAAATCATACTAATAAATTAAAATAAAATTTGTATGATGCCGCACGAAGCTACTATGGCTTTCGTGAGGTGTGACGTCACAGTTTAATATCGCTATCTCCGTCTAATCAGAAATCTTTCCAAAAATTGTTTTGAATGAGATCTAATAAGTAGATTTTATGGTGTTAACAATTAACTTCACAAAACAAAGTTTGCGGTTGGGTGAGAAATTGATTCTTATGGATTACATTTTCTATAGTAGTACGGAACCCTCTGTGTGCGAGACCGATTCGCACTTGGGCGGGTTTTATTTTATAGTAATACGGGACTTTTGGCGCGCGAGTCAGACTCGCACTTGGCCGGTTTTTCGTGACGCAGGGCTGCTGCGTGGTCTTCTCCATGGGGAGCAAGTCCCCACGGGGTACGGGCCTCGAGGCTTGCCTTCTTACCCGGGCGATGTGTCGCGGGGGAGCCGCGCTCCCTCGGTGTTGTTCTTTTAGCCCCGGTAAGAGGCTAAGGCCTAGCCTTCATGGCTTGAGGCCTGTGGGTCTTGATTAGCTGGTGACTCCGCGCGGTCAGCGGTCATGTCGCAGTCCTGCGCGGGGATGTCGGGGTCCAGTTGAGTGAACCTCGCGTCGTCATCATCGTCTCCATCGCCGTCTACGCGCAATCGCGCGGGGGACGGAGACCGCAGGAGCTCGCGAGGTAGCGGACGCCCGTTAATTGGTGGTCGACCGATGAGCGGTGCGATCCCGTGGAGATGCGCGCACGGCCCGTAGTCCGCGCGAGCGAACGCAGGCGTTGTGCGAGGGTGCGGGCAAATTTCTCCACGGTGGGCGTCCTGTGGGCGCAGGCACTTGTTTTAATGTTGTACCTGCAGCCGGCGTGTCTGGGTGTCTGAACATGGGGCATATCAAGCAGGTGCCGCATACGTCAGACGAGAACGGACATACGCCCCGTAGATAAGGAGCTTGGTCTTCGGTGTGAGGCTGGAGGCTAGGACCTGGCTCAGCATCGACACGGCAGCCTTCGCCTGGATCACGGCGTGATTTACCGTGAGTACCATGCTTAGGTTCCGGTCGATGCGGCACCCCAGGTAGCACACCGAAGTCTGCCACTGTAGATCCTGTCCTCGGAGACGCAGCTGACGCAGCGGTTTCTACCTGCCAAACATGATGGCGGCCGTCTAGCCCACGTTGACGGCCATCCTCCATCTGTCCAGCCACTCCGGCAGCAGGTCCAGCAAACGCTGCATGCGGTTGACGGAGACGATCTGATGGTGTGACGACGCGAGGTACGCACTGTCGTCGGCGTACAGCGACAACAGCACGTCATCCTTACCCTCGCGCAGGTGGCCAGCAAGAGTGGGGATGTCGTTTGTGTAGACTGCATATAGGCACGGTGATAGGCAGCTAGCTGCCTTGAGGTACTCCGGCACGTATTGGACGCGGCTGGGAGTCAGCGCACTCCATGGAAACATAGAAGGACCGGCCTTCCAGGAATGATGCCACCAGCCGCACGATCGCGGGTGGCAAGGTAGTTGGTAGGAGAAGTAGGTTACGCAGGGAAATTAAAGTTGCCGTCGTTGCGGCCCCACTAGATGGCAGCACGCGCGAGTTGAATCGCGTTACAGTTGTGCTGCTCCGAAACACCTATATAGGCGTGATAACATTATCATTACCGTAGCCGTATCTCATGAAATTTAGAATTTTTGTCAAGATCATTAGCGTGAGCTAGATTGATCTTAATTTATGGTTAAAAGTCTCCACCATGCTCAGGCCTCAATGACTTATCCATTCGTTGATTTTCTCTTTGACACATGAAACAGATATAGTAACAGCGAGAGACGAGAGAGATAAAGGTAAAGTGGTCTCTTTCTGGTCCCTCGCTATTGCTATATAATCTGTTTCATGTGTCAAAGAGAAAATAAACGAATGGAAACAGTATTAATGAGCTTTCGTGAGAGCCGCATAGCCCAGAGTAAGAGTAAATTAGTTAGGTACTTATAATCTCAGATTATTACTTATAATATGTCAATGCTTAGTAATACTTAATAAAATTACATCTGCTGATAAATGGGAAGCGATCTTCAGGACTCTATATAGACGCAAACAGCTAGTCTGAAAATAAACATAACAAAGCTATTGGAAGGAAAAAGTTTTTCGGACGTTGATCGCCACTATTTGATTTCATAGATATTTAAAAAAGTAAGTAGGACCTAAAGAATTTCCGAATATGTAACTGTACTTAGGAGTGTAAAATGTAGATGCATAGAGCTAAGTACTAATAGCTTATGGTTCTAAGCGTATAATTAAATTAAAACCATCAAGATAAAAGTATTACGAGTTACGACCATGCTATTTATACTGGTTTCTACAGCCTTCATAGATCGTACCTACCTACATACCTACTGGTATCTACATAAACCACTTTACAGCCCGAGGTCCGTTTTAGCAGTGAATTGATCCTAATTATGTCAAAATAGGCGCTAATAAGACACCTAATGGTCGTTTTTATGAGCCGAGGTGCCGACAAAGAGGCCTTCCGTTGTTTTTATTCGCCTCTTTTTATTCTACGATCTAAGTTATTGGGCAAACACGTTGGATTGGATTTTTCGGTTTTACAATTTGAGTCTATGGATGCGTTGTGTATAGACTGACTTGAGTGTGATGTTTACTTTTTTTTCTGAGTTTTGATTACATAGAAATTAAGTACATAATAGGCAGTTCTGAATTTCAGGGCGAAGCCTTAGATGTAGGTAGGATAGGCAGGCAGGCATGTATGTAACTTTGAATAATGACAGTATTTTTCACTTAGACACGAAATTAAGAAATAAGAAATAGGTAGTTCTGAATTTCAGGGCGAAGTCTAGATGTATTAGGATAGGTAGGAAGGCATGTACCTAAACTTTGAATAATTACAGTATTTTTCACTTAGACACGAAATTAAGAAAGGAAGAAATAAGAATTTATAGAAATTAAGAAATAGGTACCTATGTAGTTCAGAATTTCAGGGCGAACCTTAGAGGTAGTTAGGCTAGGAAGGGAAGGCTTGTAACTTTGAATAATTACAAGCCTTCCTAGACACGTAGGGACCTATTTTCAGGTGAATTTGTTTCTAGATCTACAGTATTTGTAATGGAATATTTAAATGACGGTTTAGAAGTTAGCACTGATTTACTGAATAATAGGTAAATACTTATTGAATCATCCGCAAACAACATCCACATGGTTACGGGTTACCCCATAATATACTACGATTTCCTATTAGCCATAAATATTCGAATTTCAAACTATTAAATCTGAGTGTTCATATTCAATTGTAAATTCTAGGCGTTGTTTCACTACCTAGGTATACACCTAGGTGGTATAGAAGTGGGGTACAATCAAGCAACAACTTAAGAAAATGAATCTGTCAGATCGATTCGCCTTAACCTGGCCGAGGCAGGCCTCCAAAAGAATAGTACCATTGCACCATAATTTATAGCGAAGCCAGCAAGCTGTGTGGTAGGGCTGCCACAACTAAGGTAATTGTATCTAATGAGTATGACTAATAAGAAAAAAATATTAATACAAAAAAACTTGAGAGGTGTCAAGGGACACCCGGATGGAACGAAGTATATCTGGGTTGCTTTCTATTAGAGCGAGAGAGAAAGACAGACGGAGAAACATGCGCACGCCGCACGACTTACAATACTACTACTATGCTACTTTACTTTTTTTTACTTGTAACGATACTTCTTGCTTACTATAGCAAAAAATATGAACGTACAACTTTTCGTATGAATTTTTTCCGTCTAGCCCCCTTTTGCAACGCGCGATAAGGAACTTCGTTCCAATAAATTAAAAAGGATCGCTTCGGGAAATCAGTCAGAAGTATTTACGAATTAGGATCGACTTTTAAAATCTCGCAGTAACTACTCATAAGTATAATATATTTTAATGTATCCCAGCGCAGAGTATTTAGAACAAATGTAGTCTTATGACGATCCTAGACTTCAAGTAGGTATTCCACGAGTGATGTAGGTTGCAAAATAAGTACAAATCAACTAAAACATAATTTAAGAAATTTGCGCAAGCTTAAATAGTTTTCGTAGTTTAGGTGCAGTTATCATTGTATCTACAGTCAAAGTAAGGTATTCGTTGTATTGTGTGTGAGATTTTCAAACTAATAGTTTTGTTAACCACCCCAATAAGTCAATAAATCAAATTCTCATGCAGATTTCCCATCAATCTCCTTCAGATTTCTTAGCTATTATTTTTCATATACCTACTAAGGAAAACTCCACTGCGCTACCGCTATGACCTAAAAAACCAAAGTTTTTAAGTACTTTGTACAAACACAAATCCGAATGCAAAAAAATAAATTCAGTTAGGTATACATAATTTAAACTGACTGCGATCAAGTCTGGTACAACTTTTACAATACCATTTGTATCACGTTCACGTCCATAATACTTGTACCACCCAATCAAATGCCTTTCTGACAGCCCTATTGTGCGCTATAATAGCCTTCCAGACACCTTCGCGGGTGCGAGCGGGAGAGAGCTATCTGCGAGAGCGAGATGTAGGACCAGAAGCGCCGCTCCACGTCAAAATACGTGCCCCATTCGTTTTATTACCATGTTCTTGGGATGGGTCTGGGAGAACTATCGATATCGATAGATGTTTACTCGACATGGAATCGTAAATTAACTTCAGCTCACGCAAACCTGAGGAGTCGCATGACTGATAATATATAATTATATTGCCTATAAATTTGACATGTTTTGTATTTTAGAAAGTGTATAACATAGCAACACAAATAAATTCTTTGCATTTGTAAGCAACTTTAATTTATTGGGTGCATCTTGATGTGACACATGCAGAGTTTTTAGTTTAGTTTTTTCGAAATAAAAATTATTATTTGGTGTCAAAATTTTAGTTTGTACTTTTGTAGCTAACAATTGATATAAAACAATTAAATCGTAATTAAATTATTGGTAGTAAACCTTGCTGCGATCTGAATTGCACTTTATATTGTGTCGTAGCTAGAGTCTCTAAAATGAATTTTAAGACGATCCTTTCGCTTAATCTTAATTATTTGTGGTTATAGCCATGCAATAAACGGCCATTCTCGGTATACAATAACTATCAACATTCATTTATTTCAGATGGAATTTCTTCATAATTTTTACATAATAAACCTATTTTTAAACATTTTCGCAAAATATATGAGTTAATCTTGGCCCGTTGTATTAAAAACAATGCTATGCAATCCATCCCATCTTATCGACACAAACATCGACAATCCCCACCGCTCCCAGGCGCGCAGCACTGGGCGCGGCGGCGCGGCAACATCAAAGGAGGCCACCTCTTTGATGTGGCCGGCGGCGCGCGCCTCCAAACGCCGTAAGCGACAAATCCATACGTCATCCTCCTGTCATTATAACGCGCTGCGATCGCGCCGGGAATGTGGAATTACTTACGACAATATAAATTGACAAGCCGGCGCGCCGATTAAATACGTGGGCACTGGGCCCCGGCACTTACCGACGTGTCGTTTGGCCGAATCAGCTCCATGTTGCGTCGTGGGATTATCAATTACAGGCTTTGATGGATTTATTCGGGTCCAACTTTGTATTATACATACACCGTCAAATACCTGCCTCAATTAGTACCGAAGATTTTATGAACATACAAAAATGTTGATTTGTGAGGTCGCTCGTAAGAGATAAAGTCTAAGATTTTTTACACTCTACAAATTGGTACGTGACTGCGATCTCACCTGATGGTAAGTGATGAGGAAGCCGAAGATGTTATCGTACTAACTTGGAAGAGGTATAAATAAACTCACCCCCAACGGTTTCTACACAGCATTGCATCGGTGGCCCGTGGCAGGACTTGATCTCCAATTCTCTGATGAGAGAGATTCTCTGATGGCAGAGGTCCGAACTAAAGTCTATATAGGTACCTACCTAGTCGATAAAGTCATACCGCATTTGGAACGAAATTCAAAAACGTAGAGATTCAACGTCGTACATATTTTATGATTTTTGCCATTAGTAATAATTATTCTGAAAATTATGTAATAGCTGGTAAAGTAAAAAAAAAATGATATTGCACGAAAATGAAATTATTTATTTTCACATAGGCCTAAATAAAAGGTTCTTATGAAAAGTCAAAACTGTACCGCCAGGTTCGGAAAGCAGATTTGCTCCGAGAAGAACTGGCAAGAAACTCGGCACTTGCTCTTTTCAAAAACGTCATTGTTATAATACAAGATTTCTTATAAAGTATTAAAAATTATAACATATTTTTAAGATATCTCGTGACTCGTGAGGAGATGGATCATGGAAGCATATTTCTATCATTCCAAGAATATGCAGCTACAGATGCTATGTGGTGCCTATAGGGAATGTACCTAGACTGTAGTGTATCACCTTAAATTATAGGTAACTGAATCAATTATTATAAATCAATAGTATACCTACCACTGACCACTCTAAGCCTTAAAATGACCTGCAACCAACGCTTAATTGTTTGTTGGGGTGGGTAAATAAAATACCTAAGGTAGGAAATAGGTATACCTAAGTAAATAAGTAGAATCATAACTATATAATTTGGTATCGTCGCAAGAAATCAGCCTTAATCAAACGACGAGATCTAAACCCCCAGTCATTAGGAGCTGCGCTGGAATTAACAAACGTACAATTGACGGTGGAAAGCGAAGGGGGTTGCCCAAATTATCCTTACAACAATGGCCGAGTTGCGAACCTGTAATTTCCTTTCGGTGCTCACACAATTGGCTACACTCTGGTCTCTCAGCTATTGTTATCTGGATACCTAATAACGATGCCTAAATACCTATAGTGCTAGGTTCTTTTGAATAATTCTTTATTTTATACGAGTAGGTAGGTATATGAAAGAATGAAGACTACGACATGTTAAATGATATTCTCATGTCTTCTTCTCAAAGCAAGGCGCGTTTGAACCCTAGCAAAAGTAGTAAAGACGACTTTTCCATGTCCAGTCACGGAATGAAAAGGTTCGTCAAATTTTCGAATTGATTCGTTTGCACTAGTCGATTGTTTTGGTAGGTATGTTGGCATAATGAACTCTTGCATCAGTAGGTACTAACTACTAGTGCACGCGAAAATCGACACTAAGGTAACGAACCTTTTCATTCCGCGACTATCCAAAGAGGGTTCCAACTTTCAACGTGCTTTGCTTTGAGGTATATTATAATTTAGTAGGTATACCTACTAATATTTTGCTGTGCTATTGTGTGTGTGTGGTAGGTAGTATACACCTATGCTATATAAAAAATCGAGTCTAAGTTATAGTTACATACTCAACTAAATAGGTATGTCTATGAGTAGGTATTAATTGTCGCTTCGACGAACAAAATCTTGCTAACCTTGCGTCAACTGTACCTACCTAGGCCAAATAGGTAGGTATATTTAATGTACAAATTAAAATATAAAATACAATATAAAAAACGCCTTGAATGGACGTTTGACGGATTATACCAATATTTCACAGCTCTAATAGCCGTGACTAAAATTATTGGTCAATAACTAATCGACGACATCGAATTAATCTTTGGAAAATTCTTACTTATGTACTTAAAAGTTAATTTGTAAAAATCACGCAAGGAAGGCCTTTAACAGAGACATAATAATTAATCCATAAGGTCACGAACCGTGATAATATTAGCTTTAGACTGGCGATTAGGGCCGTGTCACATTTTATAAGACCATATATACTCCACTGGAGTCCACAAATTGTTTGGTGAAAAGTTACACCCCTGATAGCGTCGGGTTTGGGGGGGAGAGAAGGGGCAAGTTGCGTTTTATCAGATTTTCTTAAATATTTCAAAAACTATGCGGTTCAGCGCAAATATGTTAAGGACAAAAGGAATCTTAATTTAATTTGCAAACAAATTCGTCCTTAGCATAATCTTGCTAAAGTGAATGATCCCAGAGATATGGAGGGTGTAAAGTAACAATCGTCAGTTTTCTTACACGTTCGGAAATCAAATGGATTTCCATTTTACAGACTGGATTTCCATCGTACAGTACGCGCGGCGAGAGTTTGGCTTTGACCTTCGGGTGGAGGGGATTACTGCGCATGGGTACCCAAATTCTGATTGGTTGATACCCAATTTCTGATTTCTCTGATTGGTTGATACCCAATTTCTGATTTCTGCGCAATAACGGTCAAAGCCAAACTTTCGCCGCGCGTACTGTACCTACTACCTACATACGGACTTTATCTCATCTTCGGCAGGCATGCTGGATAGCAGGATCTGTCTTCTTTCCCTTTAACGTTAAGGTTTTAACTTTAACAGCATAGATTTATAATAGATCGTCGCTCGCGCTCCGACTAGATAGAGCCCAACCTAACAACGACAGCTCCGGCAACTTTTCCTTGTAGTGTGAGTGGGTCAATCTGTATGGTGTGCGGATGCTATAACGTGGGCGTGAAAAATTGTGTAGCGTTGGCTCGGGTTTGTCATTTTGGGCAAAGTATTTTTTGCCGCACTTTTGAAGTCGAGTGCTCCCTCTTGGACCTCTACGTTTCACAGCTAATTGTAATACGGAAGAAATTTATCACACCAACGTGATAGACAAAGAGGTCGTCAAAACGTCTAGAGGCACAAAACCCAGAGGTCAGAGACCACAGTATAATAATTCGATGTAAATGACATAAGCCCGCCATAAACCGCGATGAAATATGATAAAACCTGCCGCGCATCTCATCAATCACGCTCAAAATCGTTCGAAACATCCGACATTGTGGAGGCTAATCATATAATTAAATAAATTTAACAGATAACCGTGCATAATTAGCAACAAAGAGCGGTGCCGCGTCAACCTTTATCAACGAGAAAAATCGTCTAATTCACACCTCGGAGAACCCAGTTCTCGCACCTACAACACTCCGAGGCTGCTCAAATTGATCAAGTGCTCCAGGGCTGGCACTTGGCAGAAGATCTAACCCCGCATCGGCACCCTTATCAATAATCTCTTTAATACCTATTATAAAATCTCGTGCCAATTTTTATTGCCAAAATGCTCTGAAACGGCTCGACCAATCGTTCTGAAATTTGTATGTACGTATACGTTTGAAAGGTCTGAGAGTAGGTCGTAAATCAAAGGTCGTAAGCTACTTTTAAACCCCTAAGTGAGAAATAATTTATATGGCAAAACAACGTATGCCGGGACAGCTAGTAAGTAATAATATAACTTATCTGTGATCATCGTAGAAACCTGTCGAAAGCTCATTCTATAACTGAATTAATCGAAATTCAAAAAATGTAGTGGATTGATAAATTGATAATATGTCTGAGCGACATACCTATTGATCACTTGACTTATCAAAGTCATTCCTAAGCTAAGATTGTTAGCCATGTCTAGCTTTTACTCTTTCTTCCTGCATTCTGCAGTTCAATGTAAGAAGGTACCTACCACCGTCCATCACCAAATTGCGAATCTGTTAGAATCTGGCTATAGGATGCTATGGTGGGCGCTAGACAAGCATCCCACATAGTATGTCGGTTATCCTAAAGTTATGTATCTACGTCTAAGGTCGGTGGCAACCCTAAACGGTCCCTAATTATGGCGTATTTCGTATAAAATGTTTTGGTTGTGAGCGACACAGTTTTGACAGAGGCGCAAAGATAAATGATCGCTAATTGCCCAGCGCTGGGCGCCCGGACTGGGCGTGGCCCAACTAATGGACTCTACATTGCAACTGGCATGCGAACCCGGTAAACTCCATATGTCGCACTTCTAGATCTTCGGACTTGACTCCTTTTCCTTCCTTTAAGGCTGTAGACAGTTTTATTTTTGTCCTCCTTGCTCTTACGAATTTACGTTCGTCAGTGCGCTGTGCGACAGGCAATTACGAAAGAATATGGCAGAAAATAATTGACATCAACCCATGGACAGATCGAACCGGGCGAAAAAATGACACCAGTTTACTGGTGGCAAAATTGCTTGTCACCAACAGTTTTGCCACGCTGTTGTTCGCTCAGAATTTCGCACCTATAGAATTTTGACAGATGGCGCTACTGTTTGTACTTAACCACAGAGCAAGGAATGACTTTTATATTACTTAACGATATAGACTTACTTGCCCATGTCCTGAGGTTTCTTATCGGTGCAGAAAATTATTAAAAAAAATTTAGGCCAGTTATTATTTTTAAAAACTCGCGTTTTTGGAACTTGTTACTAGCGACACAAATTAATATACAAACACATTCATTGTAAAGGAAAATCGGACTACTACGAAACTTAAAAAATAACAGAAATACAAGTAGATAACTTCAGTTTACATTTCAGAATTATAAGTAGGTAGGTATATAGGTAGGTACAAGTCATAAGTGTGGCACAGCTAGATCATAAGTGAGGCATTTTATTTCAGGTACTGAATAATTTGCCCAAAATTTGCAATTTTCTACAGGATTTCAAATGGTACGATTCAGAGAACTAGTTGGATATATTGTATCATAGGTATGATAAATATTTGAACCACTAAAAATGGTCAATTTACTTGGAACACTTTGTATCGAGAAAATTTCTTGTAATCGTGTTTCTACTTCTGAGCGAATTAAGATTAGGTATGATTATTGGACGTAAAATTTTCCTCCGTAAACAGACTTTACAGACAACCAATTTTTCAGTGAATTTAGTTGAAACATTGCACCGGACACTGCCTAAGTAGGTATTATTTATTTAATTTATTTAACAGCGTTACACAAGGTGCGGCGATGAGAGGGACGACACGCCTTCGCCGAACGAATTTTATGTCGTAATTGTGTAATGTGCATCTAGCTTAATTAATCATTCAACACGAAACTAAAGCATCGCTTGGATTACCTAATGTTGTGAATACGAAAGTGTGAAGTGTGTAACTAACTAATGCAAAGATCGGCAGCCCCACCATATGACTTATCTATTCTATTCTATTTCTTTATCTGAGAGAAAAATCTGCCAGGGAAGGTAGGTACCTACTTTATCCAATGGGATTTTAACAATCTGCACCGATGTAATGATATTTCAATCCATGAAGACGCGCCCCTTTCTGTCAAAATGGCTTAGGCCCGGTAGCTTGACTTGACTTTAACTTAAACGTTATAGTTAAATATGGCGGTCTGACCCTTATTTCGAAAGAAATAAGAGTCAGGCCGCTATATTTAACTATAACGTTTTGGTTATAGTAAAGTCAAGCAACCGAGTCTTAGGTAAGTTCATCGTCATCGTGGATTGAAATATCTTTACTTACAAAGACCATTATACTTACCTATATTATACCTAACTAAAGAGGGCGCAACAGACTGTCTCCTTTTCCATTTTAATGCCCCGTGTGTGGCGAGTTATTGCGCCCAGTATGAAGACGTCATTCTCTTCGATTCCCATTACTGCTCGCACCTTGTCTCAGTTTCCTAACACTAACCCTACATAATAACTTAAGATATTAATTTTCGCATTAAGAAAGAGCTTTATCATTGACAAGATCAAAGCGATATCATTTCGCCGATCGTGGGAACGTATTTTTGAGCCATCCTTTCGTATAGCCTACCACTTCGTCTTCGTAAAATTTGAGATGTCTACTTGAATGAGTCAGCAATCTTACCATTACCATCGTCAAAATTACGTAGAGCTTAAGTCACTTATTAGCTTAGAACATTGGGTTCAAGTTTCGGAGGTCTGAGCAATTTGGTCGCGTTTTACTTAATGAGCAGTTAGGTTTTCTTCTGTGAGTAAGCCCGTCATAGATAATTCTATTTAATGGTTGGCAGACACGTAATTATCACATTAGGGACGAAATGCGAGTTTACTTTGTACCTTCCTCCACCTGCATTCCAAAAACGGAATGATACCTTTGGAATGCATTTTTATAATGGGTAGTTAGGTATCTACGTACCTACCTATCTGTACCGATATTAATATGGGTACGCTGTAACTTGTAAGCCTGTAGATAGTAGGTAGGTGCTGAACTTTGGTGCCCACAAAGTGTGCCCTTTTATCCAAAAAAACTTCCGACTTTTCTTATGAATACGTCGGTGGGTGTAACATGCAGCATTGTGTGCATAACATGACAGAAAAACGACGTTTTACGTAGGTTATTAGGTACTTACTAAAAAACTACAGTTCCTGAGAATTTTTGTAACTTTTTTTTTGTCGTTTTAGTACGTAAGGCGTATTGCTTTGTTACGTGTGGCATTTTCGGAATAAAGTTTTTCTTTCTTTCTCTTTCTTTCATTACTAAGTTACCGAGTACGAATACACATAATACTATGATGTCTTGAATAAAAAAAATATTAAAAAAATGGAGACATATGGAGAAACTTTTGGGAAAATTACTGTCTATCCAGACTTCCAATCTTGTTCCTGCTTCTGAGAAAATTTAGATTATAAAAGATCCAAAATAGGTGACGTTTATTAAAATAGGAGGTAGATACGTGACGTTTTTTAAAATTCTTTATAGATACCTACTTATTTTTTTATTTTTAACGTGCAGGTTACTAAAAATCGCTTCAATAACCATATTTTAGTCTGTTACCAAAAAATAAATTCAAACCAAAATTTTCAGCTTGCCCTTTAAACCTTTCTCGTTTTTTCAAAGTAGATATGGTTCGGTGGTGGTATGGTTTGCTCCTAAATTCTATCTTACCTAATACCTACCTACGAAATCTACCTGAGTTATCTAACCTACCCTACATGACCTTGACTATTCGAACCCCACGATCATTAACGGACATTACCTAAGCGCATATTCAAACTCCAAACTCTGGAGTCTGGATTAAGGACTCCAAAAACCCCGTATTAGTTCAAGCCTGAAATAGGCTAATGATGATGAAGAAACCTATTTTTTTGGGAATTAGCTAATAACCAGAATGTGTGTGTGTGTGTGTGTGTGATTGAGCCGGCGCTCGTGTGATTTATAAACAATACGTCAATGACGTAAGCTTCTTTAGCGGCACAGATTTATATCATAGGGCTGCGCGCGCGCATGCTGCACTGTCGCGTGCCGATATCGATAAACCCAATGGGTATGCCTACGATTTTGTAAAAAAATTGCTAAGTATACCTAGGTATAAAGTATAATGAAAAATCATCAGGAGGATGTTTGACTCTATAAATTTCGAATATATACCAATACACGATATCGTACCTACCTATTTTGTACTTCGTTGTTAAATGCTCTCTAGATAAATTCATATCGATCCCGTCTCATGGGACTGCGAAGTTCACGAAAAATATTTTTTTCAATTTTCAAAAAGTGAGTAAGTAAGTCTCTTTTGTAGCAAAATACAGAAAAAACCTAAAATCAGTTTTGTTATCTAAATGTCTTGCTGTGGTTTAGGTAGGTATGTACAATGATTAATTTTTGATTTGACACTTTATTCAATTTTTAACATATTCTGCATCTCGCAAATAATAAATTCAACAGATTCACGATCCGATGAAGTAGCTGTATAGTGTGCATCTGTAAGTTTTATCTGCCATTCGATTTCCTCACCACTAGTAACATAAAACACAAATCCCGCCCGCCCTCACATAACACACACATACCTATAGTACCTAGGTTCCTACCTCAGTACTAAGCACTAAGACGTCTACAACCTGATGCGTCGATAAATTTTATCGACAACGGAGCTCACAAGCACTACCACCACTCCAATTTTGAATTAACCCGTTCCTTCACTAACACATGAGCATATTAACCCGTCTCTTTTACTCGTGGGAGAAAGCCAGCTAGTGTATCGGCCATTTCACTCACACGGCTGTTAAAGCGACTACAGATAGCCTGATAAGTTGGCAGTAAAGACTCAAGGCGTTCTGTCTTAGGCAAATCTTATAAACACATAATATATTCTATATTTTCTCGCGACTTTCGTATGTTTTCCGGGATAACAAGAACGTGGTATTTATGTATGGAAAGTGGTAGGTACCTATAACAGTTTCAGAGTTGCCTATAGTACCTAACATACAAAGACCACAACGCATTGAGCAATACGTAACAATTTCTTCAGTGTTTCCGATACGAACCGCTAAGGTATGGAATGTCCTTCCAGTCTCCGTGTTCTCAGCCAAGTACAATTTGGGGGCTTTCAAGAGCAGAGTGAATAAGCATTGTCTAGGCAAGCGCGTTCTAACCTAGACGTCATTATTGCTTTTCATCAGACATGATTTTCGTCAAACGCAAGTCTTATATACCAAAAAAACATACCTACATAATAATGATTTTAAACTAACTTCGTGGTTTGATATCATAATTATGTATTTAACGGGTACATACCACGATTAAAACATGATGTTGTTATGCCGATATTTCGACCTAGTTACATAGGCCGTGGTCGCGGCAGGACTGCAGAGTGGCGAGACACGAAGCTGGAGCTGTCAAAGACCGTATCGGTCTATCCTCCTCCTCGATCTTCTTAACTTTACTTCGCGAGTTGTCCGGCAAAACACACTAATAACGTCATTTTTCACCCCAGCTTTCTCACGATTTCGTTTCGGTTTACATAGTTCTACAACCGGATTGAAAATGAAAATGAAAATGAAAATATTTATTTTTCACATAGGCCTAAATAACAGGCTCTTATGAAAAGTCAAAACTCTACCGCCAGGTTCGGAAAGCAGGTTTGCACCGAGAAGAACTGGCAAGAAACTCGGCACTTGCTCTTTTCAAAAATGTCATTGTTATAATACAAGATTTCTTATAGATTATGAAAAATTATAACATATTTTTAAGATATCTCGTGAGGAGATGGAAGCATATTTCTATCATTCCAAGAATCATTGTCGTTAAGAAATTCTTCAATGGTATAGTAACCATGATTAATTAAATGTTTCTTGACAGTGTCTTTAAACCTGTGCAAAGGTAAGTCCAAAACAGACTTCGGAATCATATTGTAGAAGCGTACACTCAACCCCACAAATGACCTCTGTACCTTACGCAAACGGTGTGGCACTATAACTAACTTATGTCCTCCATTTCTAATTGGACGATTACTTATATCTATCCGTTGCTTATAATTATTAATATTTTGACGAACAAATAGTAAGCAATTATAAATGTATTGAGATGCCACTGTAAGAATACCTATTTCTTTAAATTTTTGGCGAAGAGATTCGCGTGGCTTCATTTTGTATATGGCTCTAATTGCTCTCTTTTGTAATACAAATATGGTTTGAATATCAGCAGCTTTGCCCCACAATAGAATACCATAGGACATAACACTGTGGAAATAGGCATAATAAACAAGCTTGGCTGTATCAATGTCTGTAAATTGCCTAATTTTTCTCACAGCATAGGCAGCTGAACTAAGTTTACCTGCCAAAGTCTCAATATGAGCGCCCCATTGTAATTTATTGTCTAAGGTCACCCCCAGAAATACAGTAGAGTTTTCCATTTTTAGTATTTCTCCATTCACAATCACCTTTTTGTTGCTAACTATATTTCTTAGGTTTGGTAGTGCAAACTCAATGCACTTAGTCTTTTTTGAATTTAAAAGTAAATTGTTAACTGTGAACCAGTGCGATACGTGCGCAATAGCAGAATTTACATCGTCAAAATTGTCTTTACTTTTATCTGTTTTAAAAACGAGAGAAGTGTCATCAGCAAACAATACTATTTCGCAAATACCGTCTACATGGTGCGGTAAATCATTTATATACACTAAAAACAGAAAAGGGCCCAAAATTGAACCCTGTGGCACACCCATTTTGGGGGAACAACCCTGCGACTTTGTGTCATTTATGCATACCCTTTGTGTTCGATCACTCAGATAAGAGGCAACGAAATCAAGAGCTCTGTCTCTGATACCGTAGTGGCTAAGTTTAAATAGTAGCGTCTGATGTTCGACGCAATCAAAAGCTTTGGACAGGTCACAGAAGACTCCTATGGCATTCTGAGACTGTTCCCAGGCATCATAGATATGGCTTAAAAGCTTGGCACCAGCATCGGTGGTATTCCTACCTTTAGTAAAGCCATACTGCTCGGAGTGAAGAATTTTGTTGGAATTAAAATGACTTAGAAGTTGGTCAAGTATGATTTTTTCAAATATCTTACTAAGAGTTGGTAAAATTGAAATAGGCCTATAATTATTAACGTCCTGCCTATCTCCAGACTTAAATAGCGGTATCAGTTTACTATGTTTCATTAAATTTGGAAACGTTCCTAGGTCGACACATTGGTTGAATATTACAGCCATATAAGGGGCAATAGTGTCGATAATGTTGAAAATAACTTGCACAGACATTCCCCAAAGGTCGCCAGTTCTTTTAATTTTTATGATTCCACGTGCTAGCTAGTTTGAACCCGTCTTCACGATTGAAATTCCGATGTTTTTGAATTTCAATCGCCTCACGTACCAACCTAGGTATATAGTGGCGGTCTGTGGACAAAACCCTGGGGTTATGGAGTTCAATCCAGTGTTTAGTCCCTGGTTGCAGAAGATGCTCCGCGATCGCTGACTTCTGGGGATCGTTATTTTTCACCGCTTTTATGTGTTCCTGCACACGGGTAGCTATGGGTCTCTTCGTTTGCCCAATATAAGAGCTACCGCAGCTACAATCTATTTTGTAAACACCCGGACTCTGGTAAGGTAACCTATCTTTAGGTGAACTCATCATTTGGCTAATCTTCTGTAATGGGGTGAACACGGTCTTAATTCTATATTGTTTTCTTAGCAACGTGCCGATTCTGTCTGTCACTCCTTTTACAAAAGGTAAATACGCCGTCTGTCTACTCACTTCCGCAGGACGTATTTTCTGCTTCTGCGGTCCTATCTTCATCGGTGGAACCGTATGCCCATTTCTTTTTAATACCTGTCTTACATGATCAAGCTCTCCGTGAACGTGAAGCTGATCACATAGATCATGAGCTCTGTTGATGAGCGCGGTGGCCACCGACGCTAGGTGACGAGGATGGTGATGCGATGATCCATGCAAATACCTGTCCGTGTGTGTCTTTTTCCTATATACCGAGTGACCAAAACTACCATCAACCCTTGCTTCGATTCGAACATCCAAAAATGGCAGGCAAAATGCCAAAATGGCAAAATGGCATCCGTTAAATACATAATTATGATACCTACATAATATATCGTATATTTACTTATAGGAGACACGTAGCCCTCTGACCTGCACCTGATTCGTGTCGGATTTGTCGTCTCATCGTTTTGTAAGAATGGAGGAATAGAGAGGGCACCTATATTTTCGAGCACACTTCTGCACTAAGTATAGTAGTGTAGTATCTTTCGTGCCCATGGAAAATGTCTGCAGAGATTGACTGCCATGGCCAGATTGGTTTGTTTGCCAATCACCGACCAAGTTGGAAGTCATCAGTCGTTTGTCGGCGCGTCCGCCGCGCGCGCTGTCGGCGGCGTCGTTTGATGGTGGGCCCCGCCCTCGCGCCGCCCGCCGCCGCCCGCCAGTTAATTCGTCACACAATAATGACAATGCTTTAATTACGAACGGAAACACACTCACCACTGCACAGTTACACACTACACAGTTGTTGTTGTTGTTGTTGATTTCGTTTATGGCTTTTGTTTGTGCCAAAGCAGCACTGAGCACTTCGCCAATGTCACGTGGGAACACTACACAGTACACATAGTATCGGTAGTGTCAACTGTCATGAGAGCATGGTTTTGAAGGACATAATATTATAAAAGAAAAGAAAGAAAGAAAAAAACGTTTATTCAGAACCACAAAAGAGTCCGACAAAATATATAGTATACGTACCTAAGTAGTATGACATTATGTGATTCCAAAAAGCAAAATGGAGTCCACTCAGCGTATGCTACGACCGTGGAGCCTAGATTTGACCCACGGACACAGCGCTGGTCTTCCGTTCCACAGCGGTCTTTCTTCGCTGGTTCCGCAGACGATTGATAAATTTTTAAGCTTAGGTATAATTTTAGTAAGGAAGACAATGAGGCCGCCTTTGCGCTCACTTTCTCTATCTGTGTTTTTCTGTATGTGTGTGCAATACCTACTTACCTACTATAGCATCTCTGGATCACCGAACTGAAATAATTTGTAAGGTTTTTCCAAGCCTTGGGTAAGAAATGATAGAACTTAGAGACATTTCCCACTTTGTATCGCGCAGTTTAAATCAATCAATGGCCTGCAGCCTGCAGCAACACAGCGCATATTAAACCAGAATGACCTAATTCCTGACTCCCCGTGCGGTCTCATTTAGGAACTAATAAAACCTTTTTGACATATCCGTGGCAAAATCCCTAACCGATATGACCCTTTACTCGGCTAAGGTGTTAAGAAAACTCCCTCCACACATTAAAAAATGAACTTTATTCTGTTTTTAATAAGGTTATATTTCGCATGGGGGGCTAGGCTCATTTATTAAAGTACAAAAGCGCCGATCTTGGCGGCGGTCTCTTTGAACACGCCGCCAGTAATTACGTAAGAGGCAAGAGCGCATCAGAGTGCGTCTTTGGAGCTGCGGAGCTTAACTTCAAAGAAAGGTTTGTAGTTTGTATGGAAATTAGATTTTGTAAGGCTCTCTCGAGTTGTAGAAAGGAACTTAGGTACGTATTCCGTACTAGAAAAAATGTTATATGTCTAGCGATATATAAACCTATCCGACCCAGATTTACCCTATCCTATTACTGTTTATTAACGTGAATGCAACGGTTTATCCGAGGAAGGATTGCCGCTAGATGGCGCTATTTAAGATAGTTACAGTTTTTAATCATTTACTCCAATCGTAATGAACTATTTTTAATAATATGTGTTTTGCGGAAGTACAACGTTGCCTTTTATTTTATCACATCATTATTTTAAACTAAAACGTAACCATTTCGTTATCTAGTTCAAATATAAAAATCTGTCATCTCTATCAGCGTAGGGACACGACGAGCACCCACACATAGACGCTATGGTTTCAATCCAGGATCTGTGGTTCTTACGTTTTCTACCAATTGTTAGCGTAAAAAAGGACATAGATGGCGTATATCAATACTCAGAGATATCATTTATAGTCCACAATATCAGATTTTCGGAGAGAGATCAATCAACTCCGAGCTGGTACTAAAATTTTCTTGATAAAAAACAAAAAAAAAACTAGTTATTGCCCGACCCAGGGATCGAACCAAGGAGCTCATAGAGTAGGTATATCATTACAGTACTACTGTAACTCTATGCACCTACTACCTTGTTACTAAGTATCTAACAAGTAATTACCTACTAGACATTTTACTCCACGAAGACGCGCCCCATTTTGTGAAAATAGCTAATGTTTCATTCGATTCCTATGAAGTTTGTCGGAGTGGGGCGCGTCGTCGTGGATTGAAATGTTTATACCTATCTACTTATACTATAATATTGATATCTATTATTTTGACGACCGAATCGCGTAGCGGTAGCGAACCTGCCGTTGCGACGTCAGTCGGTCGTGGGCTCGATTCCCACTATTGGTAAAGGTTTGTGTGATAAGGAGGAATATTTTCCGGTGTCTGGGTGTTTTTCAGTATAGGTATTATATGTATAATATTATATTCTCTAATATTTAAAATTCTCTCGCCAATTTTGTTACCAAACTCCTCCGAAACGGCTCGACCGGTTGTTATGAAGTTTGCAGTGTATGATCGGTAGGTCTGAGAGCAGGATGTTATGTTTTTTTTATATTCCTAATGGCAATTCAACGTTTGCCGGGTCAGCTAGTTTATGTATATTAAGTATATATAGTATATATACTTATATATACATATATATATATATTTATCCCGCAAGCAATCTGACACCCGCTGAAGAAAAAAAAACCTGTCAACATTTTCGGTGGAAGTTTGCATGGTAATGTACATCATATATTTTTTTTAGTTTTATCATACAGTACGCGCGGCGAAAGTTTGGCTTTGACCGTTATTGCGCAGAAATCAGAAATTGGGTATCAACCAATCAGAGAAATCAGAAATTGGGTATCAACCAATCAGAATATGGGTACCCATGCGCAGTAATCCCCTCCACCCGAAGGTCAAAGCCAAACTCTCGCCGCGCGTACTGTACTCTTATTTTAGAAGTTACAGGGGGGGGGGGACACACATTTTACCACTTTGGAAGTGTCTCTCGCGCAAGCTATTCATTTTAGAAAAAAATGATATAAGAAACCTTAGTATCATTTTTGAAGACCTATCCATAGATACCCCACACATATGGGTTTGATG